>OY728143.1:577661698-578909964 GCA_963277665.1 Viscum album
TGCTCAATCTAAAGGGCACATTCCAAGTACATGCGGTGAACCATCCGACATGTAGTGAATGTGGTGATAACCACATAATGGGAGAATGATCAGGTTATACTGGAGGACCATCGACAAGTAGGGTAAGTTATGTTGCACAAAACTGAGGGGCCAACCAGTACCAGCAGTACCAGAACCTAGCATGGTGTGATCAGAAAAACACAGGTTGGGGCCAACAACAACAAAATTCGTCGCCCCATCGACCGCCGAGCTATAACCAGCCTCCCTATCAAAACCAATACCAGAGGCAGCAACAACCCCAATAGGGCTCTTATCAACAGCAAGGGTATTAGAACCCTCTCCCACAGCAGCCGCGACAGCCACCACCTCCACCATCTCAACAACCTCCTCAGCAGGAGAACACCTCAAGGTTAGAGGATTTTATGACCAAATTCATGTCTACTGCTGAGTCTAGGTTCCAAAATTAGGAGGCATCAATTCAAGGCTAGGAGAACCAAATTGGCCAGTTGGCAAACCAACTCTCAGGAAGGAAACCTGGTACTCTACCGGGAAATACATAGAAGAACCTGAGGGAGGAATCCCATGTAGTAATACTCTAGAGTGGAAAGGAGATCAAACAGAACCAACCAGCATAGGCAGATGTATCCACACCCCCTGATGATGAAGAAGGTACCAATACCATCCCCTCATCATCCAAAATCCCATAGAAGGAGGCTTCACAAAATAAAGGGAAGGAGGTTGTCAAACCTTTTGTACCTTCCTTACCCTTCCCATAAATATTGAAACGGAGAAAGCTGGACCACTATTTCGGAAAATTCATGGACATATTCAAGAAGCTACACATAAATATCCCATTTGCAGAGGCACTGATGCAAATGCCTACTTATGCCAAATTCATGAAGGACATACTCTCCAATAGAAGAAAGATGGAGGATCTGGGCACCATTACCCTAACCAAGGAGTGTTATGTAGTCGTCCAACACTCAATTCCTCCCAAACTCTAGGATCCAGGTAGTTTCACTATTCCCTGTACAATTGGACCTTGCGAGTTTTGGAAGGCCCTCTGTGACTTAGGGGCTAGAGTAAACCTCATGCCCCTTGGAGTTTTCAAGAAGTTGGGGCTCAATGACTTAAAGCCAACCTGAGTAGCCCTTCAACTTGTTGATTGATCCATCAAACATATGAAGGGACTACTGGAGGATGTGCTCGTCAAGGTGGTTCAGCTGATCCTTCCAGTTTATTTCATCATCCTCGACATGGATGATGACCAGGAGGCACCTATCATACTTGGAAGACCTTTCCTAGCCACTGGAAAGGTACTGATTGACATGCACCAAGGAGAGCTGATTTTCCAGGTAGGAGATGAGAGAGTTTCCTACAATGTAATCAAAGCTGTTAAACATGCATCATTTCCTGAGCATGAGGAATATTACTCTATAACCACCATGGATTATCATTTGAGTAAAAATGGAATTATCTGGTATGTTCTTTTTCAGATACCTTTATTTTTTCAGACATTTCAGATGAAGAAGCGCCAGAGAACTTTCAATTCCTAGAATGCCAGGGCGGCCACTATTAGCAACGTACAGTTATTCCTGATAGTCTGGAATGGGAAAAGGTGAAACCACTTGTACCTTCGATTTTGAAGGCACCTGAACTCGAACTGAAACCTATTTCATATTATCTTATGTATGGGTATTTGGGATCCAATCAAACTTTTCCTTTCATACTTAACGCAAAACTATCACAGGAGAAATAATATGCACTTCTAAAGGTTTTGAAACAATGGACACATGCTATTGGGTGGACAGTCGCTGATTTAAAAGGCATCAGCCCTACCATTTTCACCCACAAGGTTCTACTTGATGAAGATGCAAAGAACTCATGGCAACCATAGTGGTTCCTGAATCCCTCTATGAAGGAATTTGTAAAAAATAGGTGATTAAATTGTTGGATACCGACATCATATATCCCATCTCAGATAGTCCATGGGTGAGTCCCCTCCAAGTGGTACCCAAAAAGGGGGGTATCATTGTAATTTCAAATGAAAAGAACGAGCTCATCCCTACACGCATTGTCACGGGCTGGAAAGTCTGTGTGGATTACCGAAAGATAAACAATTCCACAAGGAAGGATCATTTCCCCCTTCTATTCATGGATCAAATGCTGGAGAGACTTGGAGGGCACAACTTCTATTACTTCCTCGATAGTTATTCAGGCTATAACCAGATTTCCATTGCTCTAGAGGATCAAGAGAAGAGCACATTCACTTGCCCCTATGGTAAATTTTCTTACGGAAGGATTTCTTTTAGAATGTGAAATTACCCCACCACCTTCCAGCGCTACATGCTATCTATCTTCCACGACATGACGGAACAAATCTTGGATGTATTTATGGATGATTTTTCCATTTACAGGAAATAATTCGCTACTTGTTTATAGAACCTAGAGCTAGTATTGGAACATTGTGAGAACACTAACCTAGTTTTGAACTGGGAAAAGTGTCATTTCATGGTGCAAATTGGCATCTTCCTTGGCCATATAATCTCAGGAAATGGGATAGAGGTGGACCCGGAAAAGATAGAAGTCATTTCAGGACTACCTATTCCGACTTCTGTCAGAGCCATCTGAAGCTTCCTGGGGCATGTTGGTTTCTACAGGCGGTTTGTCCGCGACTTCTCCAAAATATCCCAACCCATCAATAACCTTATAACCAAGGATTCCATATTTGAGTTCTATGAGACATGATCCATAGATTTTGAGCATCTGAAGCAATGTCTGGTGGAAGCTCCGGTGATGATTTCTCCCAACTCAGAGGAAAAATTTGAGGTGATGTGCTATGATAGTGACTATGCAGTGGGAGTATTCTTGGGACAATGGATTGATTGGATTTTCCGACCTATATATTACTCTAGCAGGATGATCAATGAGGCTCAGATCAACTACACCACCACAGAGAAGGAGACTCTTGCAGTTTGTTTTCATTTGATAGGTTCTGTTCTTACTTAATATTGTCTAAAGTTATTGTTTATACTGACCATGCAGCACTAAAGTACCTACTGAACAAGAAAGATGTGAAGCCCCGATTGATCCAATAGGTACTCCTCTTACAAGAATTTGATATGGAGATCCGAGATAAGAAAGGTAGTGAGAACGTTGTTGTTGACCATATCTCCCGGCTCGAGCTACCTCATTTAGAGAAGGAGGAAGATTGGGAGATTAGGGAGGATTTCCCTGATAAACACCTCTTTTCAGTCAACGAAACACATAGACCATGGTATGCTGATATTGCTAATTTTTTGGTTACAGGTGTCGTTCACCCCGACCTCTCCTTCCAGCAAAGGAAGAGATTTTTCTCTGATGTGAATAGGTACTTCTGGGAAGATCCTCTGTTATTCCGATCTTGTGGCAATGGGGAAATCCGTCATTGAATTCTTGAGCATGAAGTTCATGACGTCCTGGAGTTTTTTCACACATCTCTAGTTAGGGGACATCATGGGCCTGACCGTACGATAGTGAAGATCCTGCAGTCTGGTTTTTTCTGGCCCACCATGCATAAAGATGCCCGGGTCTTTGTTTCCTATTGCGATCGGTGCCAGAGGACTGGTAATATGGGGCATAGAGCTGAGATTCCCCAGCACCCATTCCTGGAGGTTGAGATTTTCTATGTCTGGGGCGTAGATTTCATGGGTCCCATTCCCCCGTATTTTGGGAACACTTACATCCTGGTATACGTCGACTACTTCTCCAAGTGGGTGGAATCCACCGCTACAGCACACAACACAGCCAAGGTAGTCATGATATTTTTAGAGAAAAATATTCTTAGCAGGTTTGGAGTTCCAAAAGTACTGATCAGAGAGAGAGGGACCCACTTCAAAAACTCACTAATGAGAAGAGTACTATTGAAGTATGGAGTAAAACATCAGATGGGGACACCATATCATCCCAAGTCCAGTGGACAAGTGGTGCTCTCCAACTGTGAGCTCAAGCAGATCCTGGAGAAAAAAATAAACACTTCAAGGAAATATTGGTCCAAGAAGTTAGATGATGCTTTGTGGGCATATGAGACTGATTTCAAAACACCACTAAGAATATCCCCATTCCACCTCATCTATGGAAATCCATTCTATATTCTAGTGGAATTGGAACATATGGCCTACTAGGCCGTCAAGGCCCTGAATTTTGATCTGGAGGTAGCTAAAGAAAAGCGGAAGTTCCAACTGTCAGAATTTTATGAAATCAGATTATAGGTGTATGAAAACGCCAAGATTTACAAGGAGAAGACGAGAGATATTCACGACCAGATGATTTCAGAAAACTATTTCCAACCCAGTGATCAGGTACACCTCTTTAACTCTCATCTCTGCTTATTTACAAGAAAGTTAAAGTCACAATGGTCGGGACCATTCCAAGTCATACTCGTATTCGATCATGGAGAGGTGGAAATTTCTAGAGAGGATGGTCAACCATTCAAAGTAAATGGGCAACGGTTGAAGTCTTACCATCACATAGACGACACGATGGGAACATTTTCCACCATAAAACTCAGGTAAGCAAAGGTAAGTAGGTCGACCCAATGACCTAAAACAAAAGTTCTTCCTGGGAGGCAACCTAGAGAATACATTTTGTGTCCCCACTATATACATGGCGTGTAATTTTCCTTTTCATTTATTTTCTAACTATTAAAAATATATATATTAGCTAAGTATAAACAGGGATGATGTCGGTTTTGATGGTACAGTCACTGGAGTTTATCTGAGCCGTCACCAGTTCGAATCCTTCCGACCTACCTTCAGCACGGGTTTCCTCCTTTTTATATTTTATTACACTACATGTGTAGTAAATTTCAAATATATATTTGCTTATAAGAAAACCCATGATGGGGATGGGTTGGTTGGCCAATATTGAAACCCAGCTCTAAATGACCCAGGTTCGAATCCTGACAACTGCCCCATTTCCATCATTTACCCTTTTAATAAAACCACCCGACGTGTCTTACAATATACGTTGTGTGTGACCTATTTTCTTTCTAAAACTAAAATAAAAAAACTTTTCTATGTAAAGAAATTCATGCAGATGAAGTTTTCATATTGGAAAAGTCTTGGCCCAGGTTCCAAAAGACCCGGTTTCGAACTCGGCTAATCTCCCTGCTTCATCTCCTTCTTGTATAATTAAAAACCACAAGTCATACATTTCTTTCTTCCCATGTCTATAGAATGTATAGATTAAATGTATATAAATGATAAATATGGGCAACAGTACAACCTTATCTCCAGTGGTTGAGGGCTTCTGTTTGGAATGGATGATCGCCAGTTCGAACCTCGCCCCAAGCACCAGACCAAAGGTTGTACTTATCTTTTTCCAATTTTTTAACACACGCCGTGTATTTTCCCACTAAATTATGTGTATAGTTTTATTTTTAAATTCTGTATATATATATATATTATTTTTAATTAATATTAATTATTATATAGTTTAATATAATAATTATATATATATATATAATCTATAAAAAAAATTGATATACACGGCGTATAGTATAGATGTACACACCGTGTACCTCGGCTATATAAGTCGGGGCCAACCGGCTTCACATCGTGTCACGCGGCGCTTCTCCTCCTCTCGTTTCTTCTCCCGTACGACACCCAACCTCCCCACTTCTAGATCCATCGATTTGGTTCGTTTCATGTTCTAATTTCTCTTTCATTGCGAACATCAGTCAAGGTACGCCCTTCTACACTCACAATTTCAAGTTATTAGAAGCATTTAGAGTGTTTTGGTATCTGTCGACCATTCGGCTTCCGCAATACACAGCCACAAAATGAAGAACACAAGTCGTGTACTTTGTACATGGCCACACATGGAATGCTTCTCAATTTGAATATACACGGTGTGTATGTTCAGTACACACTGTTTACCTGCCCCGATCATGCCCGAGTTCCTTTGCACACGGCCTCGCACACCATTTTCACGTACACGGTGTGTGTGTGTTAGGTAAACATTGTGTATGTCATTTCTTTTGGCCCCTCCGTGTGTAGAACTTAACACGGTCTCGCACCCCATGTTCCTATACATGGTGTGTATGTTCGGTACATGTCGTGTATTTCATTTCTTTTGGCCAGCCTATTCCTATCCCTCCACACATCCATGTTCCTTTGCTCATATACACACTGTGTTGGAACTATACACGACGTTTACTTTATGATTAGAACTATTAACAAACGTGGTTGTGTATTTACTCATACACGACCATGTATACTTTGCATGAACACGGCGTGTATACTTGGTACACGTCGTGTACCCTTACATGGTCTATCTTCTACTCCCTTGGCGTGTTTATCTAGATAACACGGGATGATACCCAGATTCCACTACACTCCATGTACTCTGTATGTACACGCCGTGTACTTTTATTTTTCAGTTTTCTCACATTTTCTTTGTTTTTTTTTTCTTTTCTTTTTCTTTTGTTTGAATTTTCTTTCACTTTCAGGTTATGGCAGACCGAGATCCTTCTCGTGGGAAGCGTATTTCCTCCTCCACTGAGGGCGAGAGGCCCATTTATCAACGGATTCGACTCCGGCCTATGACACAGCCCAACCCAGCTGCTCCGGTATACGAGCTCCCTCTATTGGCCATCCTTCCACCACCCACTGCCTTAGCATAGGCTGGTTATTGTAGCATTGTGACTCCACCACCCCATACCGAGCTTCCGCGCACCATCGTTTCTTCTCCACCAGTTACCACACTTCTTGTTCCCCCCTTTGATAGCTGTTGGCCCCACATCGACTGATTCATCTAGCAGGCCTCTGTCTACTTCAGTGGATCCACCCCCAGAGCAAGCTCCTGCTACTGCACCTCCACCTGGACTGGGACCTATAGGTGTTCCCTACCCTTGCATGGTGTTCCCGGTCATCGATATGGCACATGACAGGGTTCAGCGCTTTTCTCGCCCTCTGATTCCGTTGAGTGGCCGCTAGCTCGACAACAACGTTCCTCAGCAGCTAGGAATCTCGGGAGAGTTAGAGGATCTCCTTGGACACACTCCACTTCTTTCTATTTTCTAGATCAGCACTCCTATATTCTATGATTTATTTTTGGAGTTCTCTACCTCATTTGATTTTGACGGAGCTGAGTACCGGGAGACACCTGGTGATGCAGTACCCGTGGACGAGTTCCGGCTGGGCGGCTGACGTTTTTCCCTCACCATAACCGAGTTCGGCTGAGGGTGTGGTTTTTACCCCCATCCCATAACCCCACCCCATGTTTCTACCCTGACCAGGACCGAGTGCTCTGAGCTTATTTCTATGTGGTGCGAGATTGCTGGGCCTAACCACTGCTACGCCCCTACCTCGCAGAAGAGCACCCTTATCACTGACCCCATCCTTCGTTTTACCCACCAGTTATTTAGTGCCATTATTTTCCCTCGCCATGAAGATATGGGGGTCATGAATGGTTGTGACATGGATCTCCTTACTTGTGTCATCCGTCAGGACTACCCGGACCTCCCTTACCTAGCTTTATCCTACTTATATGTTATGTTTATCGGCTGTTAGGGCAACCAAAATGGTGGGTTTTATGCCACTCGCCTTTCCCACCATCTCAGACTCTTTGAACCTTCTTTACCTCATGACTTGTTAGGTTTACCCTAGTGGATGGACTATCTCATGCTTATTCGCATGGGATTGGTCCAAAAGCAGGGGGTGCCTACGTCCTTGCCCAGGCTCCAGCCCGCCCACCTACTGACCCTCTTGCACCACCTGCCGATGCACCACATCCTCCTTCCCCACCCCCACCAGCTTTCCCACCACACTCCCCTTCTACTGACCCCACCTCTTTTAAACTTCCTTCTTCTATACCAAAACCTACCCCCCATTCCCCAGCACCCTCAGTCGGTCTCTCCCTTTCACTCCTCCTCGATACGATGGAGCAGTAGTTGGTTCGTATCGCCAGCCACCTGGACTGCTTGGAGCAGATGTTGGGGCTTATTCTTCAGCATCTTGGTATTCCCCTTCCCCCGCCGCCTGCCTCTGCCTCAGTTCCTAGGCCTTCTTCTGCAGCTCCACAACCCTTTTCTACGCTGGCCACGGATTCCGTTCTACTATCTACTGTGGGCCCAGCTGCTACTACTACTACCGCCATCACTGTTTCTAGTCTAGGGAGTGCTAAAGAGCCTTATATTCTGATTCTAGCACCCACGGCTCCTACTTCTTCGGCTTCCCTTCCAGATGCAGAGTATGATCCTCCTGCTTCGACAGCTCCTGAGCCATCTCTACCGGCTGGTTCTTTACTGGATGATTCCTCTTCTGGGGCAAACCCCTAACTAGTTTTGGGGCACATGATTTTCATTGTATATATATTTTTGTGATATCTTGTGTCTGTGTTTGTTATGCATGCTTGCAGTTTTCCCTTTATTCCCACCCCATAGGTACTCTGGCACGTTTTGGGCTGTACTTTTCCATCACATTCCGTTTTCCTATGCCTAGACATGAGGGGGGTATTCTTTTTCCAATGATTACTTTTCTTTATTAAGTTTACTTCTTTCCTTACTTCCCCTCGGTCTAGTCAACTATTGTGTCCCCACCTTCCTTTGTTCCTCTTTTTAGGAACTTGGTGGACCACGTGTGTTTTTAAGTATGGGGGGCGTCTCTCAACCTCTTTAGTCTTTGCCCTTTTCAGATTCTAGGAGACATCATTATTAGAAGATATATTTTAATATGTGAGCACAATTTTTGTTAATCATATTTTTAAATAATAAGCTGAAAGTGGGAAATTTAAAAAAAAAATTGTATGTTCATTTTGGTTATTAAGTATTTTAAAATGATTGCTAATATAATTTAAATTGCAACTTTTAATCCTTGGACAAATACATCAATTAGACTAATCAATTATTTGCAAGTCATGACCTGATTGTCTCTTTATTTGTTTTTTTCCACTTCTGAGAGGTATTTTAAACCCTTTTTCATATTATTTCTAATGCCCTCTTTCTTGAGAGATTCTTAGAATATACATAACTACCAGAATTTTAAAGTTTCCTTTTCAAAACATGAGAAATTTTTTAGTTACATTAAAATTATTGAGGCATTAGATTGTTTAAACCCCTTTATCTTGGGACCTTCCCTACATTTTATCTCTGTGAAGCCCTTAGAGACCATGAATAGCCTTTATAGGAATCCATAATACAATCCTATTTCCCTTCCTACCCTATTTATTTAATTATTTTTCATGATTATTCATTTGAGCTAAAAAGAAGGGATTGGTGACTCATGAAATAATTTCGTGAATTGTCAAGAAATTAAGTATGGGGGAGAGCCTCTTGATCATCTAGGGGAAAAAGGGTTCCAAACCTCTATTCATGGACATTCTGAGAGGTCCCATTTGTTTAAAAAAAATAAAAAAAAATGGTAAAAACAAAGGGTCCTTATACTCACTTGTTGGTTTGTGAACCCTACCTACTCAACTTAGGGAATGGTGGTGATGAGATTCTATGATAAAGCTTATGGAGGACGTTTTTACAATGAGCTTAATTTTTGAATATCATGCATTATTATTTAAAGAATTTAGCCTCCTATTTCAAGCCTTAGATTTATTTTCACATCTTTACCTACGAAACTTTATCCACAAATACATCTGATCCTTATTGAAAATTCCTCATGATTTTTGTAAATCAATTTTTCTAAAGTGGAGAACTAGACTTCTTGAAAACCTATGGATAAAGTGTATATATATTTGAATGAGCATAACATTGATTAAAATTATCTTGAGTGTTGAGTATTTTATTGGTGAGGTAAATCATCAAGTGGCTTGCTTATTTTTGAAAGGTTGAAACATGTGTTAAAAGAGGGTGAAATTAGTTAATTGAATTATATACGAGGCATGATCAGAATATTTCCTGAATTGAAACTATTTTGTATTTTTTTTAAAATTTTCTCCTGTAACTTATTATTTACATTTATGATTAACTGAATTCCTTCCTTATAATATAGACTCTTTTGATTAGATGTTGAGATTTTCTTGAGGGAAAGAAAATGACTAAGTATGGGGGAGTTTGATGCACCCGATTTGTGTATACATTTTCATATACGATATTGAAAAATAAGATCAAGTTTTCAGAAATTACCTACTTCTTAGTGGAAAAATACTTTGATTTTGGTGATTTTGTTCATTTTCAGAATATTTATGGCCAAATGCACAAAACAGAGGAGAACCGACCAAAAATTTCCAACTACATGGTGTGTACTTATATACATGTCGTGTACTTTCAAGCTCAGACACAGGTTGACCAGGACAAGTACATGCCCAAGTACCCAGAAGCTGGGAAATGTCGTGTTCCATTTCTACACGCCATGTATACTGTTCTAGAAGTAGTTGGTGGCTGAGAAGAGTCAACACACCCATGTGGCTGACTGAAGGAGACATGTCGTGTTCCATTTCTACACACCTTGTATGCATTTCTAGAAGCGGTTGGTGGACGAATTTTAAGACTACACACCATGTATGGAGGCTCTACACTCCATGTACATTCACCTACCAGGCGGAACCATGTTCCAAGTCAAAGATGGCATGTTAGGCCGCCTACCAGCAGAGAAAAGGGAGGCAAAAGCGTGTTGACAAAAGTACACGGTGTGTACTTTTTCCACACACCGTGTACTTATTTTTTCTATAAAAGGATTCCTTGGCCTCTAGACTAAGAGGGTGGTGTGGAGAGAAATTATAGAGGAAAGGTTGAAGGCCTGAAGGATTGACGTTCTTCCGTCATACTACCATCGTTCTTCCATCTACCAAAGAATCATTCCTTATTCAAAGTTCCAAGAAATATTTCATCGGGTATCAATAGTTTTGTGTTTATTTTCTTCTCCATGTGTAAATAAACACCCATTATGTTGGGGTTGTGGGAGATATTGAGTTGTAATTTGAATTAAGTTTCTATGAATGTGTTTGTTTTATTAACCACTTCTTATTCTTCTTAAAATACTTAATATTATCAAAGGAAATTATGTACCGGACCAAGGGTAGAATTTTCACGGATTCAAAAGAAGAATACTGATGAATAATTTCATGACTATTGGAAGTATTCATCGACTCAAAATGGACTAAGCCAAATAAAGATCTGTTAAATACTAACTATCAGACCAAGGATTTAGTTACTTCATCTCTAAATATAAAGTTTACCGGACCAAGGAAACGTTATTAAAAATTAAACCCAGAGTGTTGGGCTATCTTGAACAACACAACCTCATAAGTAATTTGATTTAATAAACAACTTCTCATTAACCTGTAACCTCAATGCACGTCTCTCTTTATCTATATCAAAATCAATTTCCTCATATTTTTCTTTTATTCTGTTAAGCAATTTGTTAAAAGAAGCTTAAAAACCAATTGTTATTTTTGTACCCAAACAAAAAACAGAAATCGACTCTAAATTCCGCAAAGTTCACTTAAAATAAAAATACAAACTAAGTTAAGCAATATAAAATAACCTCTTAGTTCCCTATGGATCAACCCCTTACCGGTGCTATACTTGTTAGGGTAAATATAATTTGGGACACCGAAAACATACCTTCAGTGAAACGAATCGTCAAGTGCATTTGTCCCTTCTTGTTGGTTTTGAGTCACCAAGTAAAGGGAGACTCGCCTGTGTATGCATAGGTAAGTAAATATATGTACGTGGGTTCCCAGCTAAATTTGAAATGTGAATTCGAATGTTTACTTAGTATATTACTCAAACTTATTAAGAGTAATTGAATAAAGGATTCATGTATGTATCACCCCTTTCCAAGTTTATGTAAGGTAGCGGAGTGAACCGTAATCATTGAATATGCCTTAATTTATTTAATAAATAAATGGTTGCAATGATACTTGACCTTACCACACAAATGGAAGGCAAGGCTTGAACCAATAAAAAATGGTTGCAAAGCTACTTGACCTTTCCACACTAATGTATTCCAAGGCTTGGACCAAAATTAATTATTATATGACTTATTTATTAAATATGAATGGTTAGACTCAATATTTTTTTGGATTCTGATCGAAGAATACCTTGATCACTCATGTACCCCATTCCAAATTCAAGGATGGGTTGTTGAGGTTAAGACTCACCTCTATCATGTTCCTTGTATTAACTTTGGATGCCTAGTATACTACCATTGGTTCCCCCATGTAGTACTACGTGATACCTTGGATACACTCCTTGGATCCAACATTTAAAAGTATGTGCCTTTGATACACTCCTTAGACTCAGTCCTTTCTTAGCCTCGTTTTACCTTATATGCACTCCTTGGACTTGGTAGGTGCCTCATCGTGGAATTCCTTGGACTACGCTCCTTAGATTACACCCTTAGCCTTTATCTAGACCCTGATACTACTGGGTTAGTGGCCCTCTTGACTTATGTTTCCTTGGTTATTACCTTGGTACTTTATTACTAAATATCATCACAAGATGCCTTGGATACACTCCTTGGGTCCATCATTGACTAGTAGGTTCCATGGTTAAATCCCATCAGGCCTGATCATTACTTAGCCCCATTTTACCATAGAGGAAACTCCTTGAAATCACTAGGTGACTTTCTCACATTTGAATTATGAATAAATTGGTAATAGTCAATTAATAAACCGATTACATGTCTAGACACCAGCTAAGGGCTGAAGCAGGTACTTGGGTATTTAGTTACATTGTACTACTTACTTAACTTTTTCATTCTTGTACATTGTTTACTTTATACCACACTATTAGGATTGGGTTAGACACTTGTGATTTCGGCCTAATGATATTTATATCTCACACCCTACTTGGGCCTCCATTGCACTAGGGTACCCATGTAGACCTTTCTTGTTTGCAGAGCCTTGGACCTTGCCTGTTGCTATTTGCTTGTACCCGGGAGTTTGGAGAAAAGGACTGAGCTAGATCTTAGGATGCTCATGGACATCACCTTTGGAATTTTAGTTCTTTTATTTACTTGAGTCCTACATTGTATTTTATTGAAAATCACATTTTACTATTTACTTCTTTTTGTAATGTATCAATACCATGTCATGCATTCATCTATTGTATAAACTGCCATTGGCCACTTTTGTTCAGCTATATAAAATATGTCTTCCTCTACTTTTTCAATTATGTATTTCTACTTCCATTATTGATTGTCATTTACTCTGTTATACTACTGTGTAACTCTGATAAGAGGGTATAGTCTTCCCACTGACTATCTTTACACCCTTGCTACTAATCGGCAGCCTCTGGCATATGGAGAGGCACGCTTGAGGCCATGTGGCGACCGGTTTGGCTACCGTCTTAGTGGTAGGATGGGTAGGGATGTTAAAAAGTGGTATCAAATTTGGTTTTTCATTTTGTCTTACTATTTTAGGTTAGTAGAAAGGATACTGGGAAAGTGTCGGAGCTTGGTTAATAGTCATGCTTGGGACTGATCACCCCACGTATGAGGAATGACCAAGTGGTCGGGGCTAAGATTTCTATTTATGTTGTTTTCTATTACAATTGATATGATTTCACCTAGAGTGATTGGTGTACATTCTTCTTCTTATGATTTATGGAATTATGAATATTACCCTTGGCCTGTTATGGAAAGAATAAAACATACATGCATCATATTAAGAACTTAGAAATTCACATGCCATACATATGTGTTATGCCATGTAGTTTCATTAGTAGGTTGCCTACTATGTATGATTCTATGCCTTATAGATATTCCATGCTTAGATTTATATTTGTTTATGTGATACATTAGCATTCCTTCTGTGCTTACTAATCGTTATAGCATACTTCTGTGATTTAAGATTGTTGCTTTGTGTTAGCTACTTGTACTGACATACTAGCCTACATTGATATATGTAAATGGTTTCATGGGCTAAGTTTATTGGTTGTAGTTATAGAAGGATCCATTTTTCAGTTATAAGGTGTATGGGTGCCTTATGACCAGGAAAAGGTAACCCATGTAATTGAACCATTGTAAAAGGATTCTAAATTCAATTATTAAATAAAGTTGTTTTGACTAATGGGATCCAAATGCCAAACTCTAAAGTGTGTGGGTTCTTCGTAGGTTGGTAGATGGCTACCCATATAAATTAGACCGTTATGTTTGGTCATGTTATATTATAAATTAAACATTGGTATCAATTAATGGGATCCAATTTTCAATCCATGAAGTTTATGGGTGCTTCATAAAATGGGAAATGGAAACGCGTAGTAAATATGATGACATAGTGCTTTGTGAAATGTTGGTAAATGTGAAATATGTATAGTTTTGATTTGAAATCAAAATGGTTAGCTTCTAAAATGAAGTTGGACCCAAGTAGGTTATTTTAGGAATGTTTTATGTGATGACCCATTTGGGTGTTTGGATTTTAATAATCCTAGAAATTGTTATTGGGTTTAATGATAATGAACCTAGGTTGGATTGTGGGACCATCGTAGGTCGCCTTAATTGTTAAATGGTTTTGTTTTTCTCAATTTATTGATAAATACGAGATATCTGACAAATTTGAATATTTAAAGAGGAATTTTTATGTAACATGCATGTTTTTACGTGGGGCATTGGTTTAAAAAATCATGTGCCTTGTGTTTTTTTAGAAAAATGGTACTTGATGTTTTGATTAAATGTTTAAATGCATAAAGCTAAAATTTAATTAAATATAAAATGCTTGAAAATGGAACATGTAGTGGTGACCTTTGCATAAGACCCTTGTGTAAGGGTAGTTTATACTTCTCTTTGAGTTGCCTTGGAAAGGAAAAACGAGCGTTTTTTATAGGCGTTCATTCCTTTAGAAATGAATTGTATGATTGGATTTTAATCCTAGTGGTTTCCATTTGCATGACCTCAAATTAAGGTCAATGTTTTTGCATCATAGTGGTGATATCCTGTGTAAGGTGGAACCCTTATAGCTTTCGTTCCTTGCTCATACCTTGGGATTTCTATGACTTTTGGTGTCGTTCGGCTGTCATTGTCCCTTGTAGGACTTTCAGTTTTAATGTGAAACCCTTGTTCGGATGGGTGGTCATTTTTTTCTTGACCTTGTTATGGGATTGAACATTGGGTAGTGCTCATTTTTAGTAGGTTAGACATGCCTAGGGAATGGTTGGCTGCTTTTTGGACGTTTGACCCTCTCTTTTCTTAGTAATGGACGAATGGTTATGGCATCATCCAAGATGATAGTCATATGAGGCAATGACACTCTGGAATAAACTTATTTTACTTTTGAGTATGGTATCAGGTCATCTCCAAGTATAATGACTTGAGCCTTAAAGAATATTATCTTCCCAATTCTCAGGATTTCTTTCGGAAGAATCTGGTGTTTTAAAACCCCAGTATCACTACTTTGACCTTCCTAATATGTTTTGACATGGTGATATTAAATCATAGAGTGTCACGGGTTCATTTAAGTTGTTTTAATCTAGCGTTCTTATGAGAGACTAGTTTTATTTTCTTTCAACTAGGACACTCCTAAGGTGGGTAATGTCGTGTTGATTCGATTAAACTTTCCCTTCCAAGTAGAAGGAATACCTAAGATAACCATTGGTAAATGGTTGTTTATTGATTAAATTCCCTTGAGGATTGAAAGTCTTAAATCATGTCATTGATTGCTTAGAATCACAAATTTGATCTGGTTTGACTGTTTTACCTTCTAGTTTCTAGGTGTGTTTGACTGTAAACCCATCTTAAATCCTCTTAGTGTACTCTTATTAAGAGATAAGCATGTCCCTTATCTTGACATCATCCTCAATGCACTAAGAGAGCATCGTTATTACACCATGCTAAATCTTTAAAATATGTTGAGCTTGTTTGATGATATTTTTCAGTGTTACACACTGAAATGTGGTTCTAATCGAGGCTTGGTAAGTCCTATGTGATTCATGGGTTCCCACATAGGAACTCCTTGGTCAGAATCACGGACTCCAGTGGTTCCTTTTGTTTTGTGTCAGCTGACTAAGTTGGACATCTTCAAGATACATCAGCCAAGTGTCTCAAATCATTCTCTCTTCCTTTAGTTAAATGTTTACTGTTGTAAGGACCCATTTTAAAGCACATTTCCATGTGAAGGTAAGTGGAGTTTTAAGGTTTCTATTTTCTTTTGATAAATCTTGCTCGAACAGTTATATTAGTTCAATCCTTCCTTAAAATTACTTTTTTATTATAAAGAAAACACTTTTGAGGAAAAAGTGAGAAACCACAAAAGTTAACTGGACAAAAAAACACCCAGAAAAATCAACCGGCCCTTCCCCACCCTAGCACCTGTGTCATGATGTGAAGACTTCATCGATGCAGGACCCCTTAGCAGACAGTCCCGTGCAGAGATGAACGGGCATAGAACAGATGGCAATGTCATACCCTCTCAACATCCCAATCCAAAAGGCTTTCATCGATGAAGACTCCATGCCCTAATCCTCTTCCGGAGCAGGTCCAAGAAGACTGTTGGAAATGAGAACAAACTCACAACAAAGGCAAAAAAAACAAGGGAACCCAGAGTTGCATAGCTCACACAAGTATTACCCTAATCCAACCACCTGAGACCAAAAACTTAAATAGAAGATTTAAAGATGAACCTAATGGTACCCGATTTAGTTTCTCTAAATAATTTCCATGATAAGAGAGCCATCTGAAAATCAGCTCCTTCTAATATCATCATCTCAAACGCTAAATCCAACTGGTCCCAAGATTTAATGTACTCCTAGACACTGATCTTTCCTTGGTTGAAACCTCCAACCAAAATTTAATCTTGTTTGTCAATACATGTATATTTATCCTCATTTAGGGGCACCCCAAGAGACCTCCCCATCATTTTAGTTGCCTCCTCCTCGGTAGCGTTGAACAATAAAGTCTGCTCTATCACTTGGTCTTCAAAACTTAACAGTAGGACCAGGGGTGGCCATCCTGTACATCACACTTCTGGGGTCTCATATCCTCCGTGTCCATCTTCTTGTTGCTCATCTTCTTTGTAGAGAGGGTCTCCATAGAAGGAGGTAGCAAGGAGTAGTCCTTCATCCCCTTCCTTCTCCTGGAGTTCCTGTCACATTTTTTACATGATTTCTCATCTGCTGAGTGAGTGTGTTCAAGAAATCTATTCACCAACACATTGAACCTGACATCCTCACCTGTAAAGGTGTAATCAGAGCTCAAATCGTCCTCTCAGAGGCCTTCAAACTGGTTGCACAAAGGAACCATCATCTGAAACGAACCAGAGTCCCCCTTCTTCCCACCTCTAGTCGTAACAGGCGTATCCCGAGCAGCCCCTTGCCTCCCCTTACTGCCATCAGCACTACCCTTTCATGCCTTAACAGCAGCCAAGCTAGCTAATTCCACTACCTCACTGCCCGACGAGCAATCCAAGACCTGGGTTTCCTTATTCTCTTCGGCTTCCACCCGAACCTCCACATGTTGGGCTTTCCCATATTCATCATGCACCCTACATATTGAAAGACCTGTGAGATCCCCCCTCAGTCTATTGAACACATCTGCCACCCCAATGCAATCCACTACCTCTCTCGTAGGTCGTTCTCCCTCAACCATCCGCCGTGACAGAGGCATGGTCTACTATCCAGAGTTCGTAACCTCACAAGCCCCTGGTTCCTTGCCCTTGTCATTGGCCGCCATCTGATTCTCGACCTGCCCATCCTTGCGCCAAGCTTCCCTTGATTGGTGGCCAACTCTCTTACCCGCCATCGATGAAGATCCCTATCGGCACCTAACTGAGTCATGCCCCAGCCTCCTGCATGAAGAACAGAAGTCCGTTCAATCGTCATAGATAACTCGTTGTTTACACCTATATTCCTCTCCAATTGTAATCCAGACAAAATCGAAGGGGACCTTCGACACATCCATCTCAACACAAATTCTCGGATTAACAGGATGGAAAACTGATTCTGTTTGGATATCCAAACAGACGTATTTTCCGATGAGGTTACCGAGCATCTTGATGGTTGAGGGGTTTTGAAATGGTAATGTAAGCTTCGAAAAACTAACCCAAATCACTGCAGATGGAGGGTCGCAGTTCATGTGTAATTCAAACGACTAGAGGAACATGAAGAAGTGGAAGCCATTGCAGCTTCGGGGCGCCCTTGACCAGACGAGGGTGAGATCCTCCTCTGAAGAAAACTGAATCATGATATGCTTGTTATCGAGAAAGCCTATCGTAGCCCGCTCCTTGATATCCCAAGTGTCGAAGACGAATCTATCGAAGGAATAAACAGATGGCCTTCTCTGCTTAAAACGCGCAACTAGAGTGAGCTTTAGAAGATCAGAAGATTAAGTTGAACTTTGAGCATTAACTCGGGTTGTAAAGGCTAAAGTGAAGAATGCATAGGAAATGATTAAGGTGAATCGGGTGTGGGGAACACAATGCAACCATTTGAACAAAAATTAACAATCCTTGTAGGTTGGGTGATGTTTAAGTTGATCCCGGAATATTCTTGGGGATGATCAGTTTTTTAAGGTGGGTAGATTGTAGAATCCCGTAATTTTGATCTCGACTAAAATACTGATATTTTTTAACTTTTTCATTTACTGAACTTATTGTTTTTAAAATCAGGTCTCGGAATGATATTACCAGAGTTAGATCACTCTTAAGTGATGTTTTTGGGTGTGGGAAAATTCTTGAGAAGTTTCCTGAGTGGATCAAGAGGTTTTGATAGTTCCGAATCTGAAAATCTTCAAGTTTTAAAAGAAAGAAGAGGACGTATAGTTTGTGCACGTTTTGCTAAACCGTGTGGCACACTATAGTATCTGTGCATCCCTTTTTAAAAATTTACATTGGATTTGCACATGGGCTATGCATGGTTTCCTAAACCGTGCACCTAGCCCATACGGGGTGTGTCTTGGAGGCAGTGGACTTCTTATGGTTTGGAAAACCGTGCGGGTCAAACCATGTTGATGGGTCCTATTAAAGAAATAAATTATTTAAAAATAAAATAGAATTAAAATTAAAATCTAATAATACCCACAACTCCCCTCTCTCCCACATATCGTGATGCATCAGGGGGGGTGATCCCCTTCAT
The DNA here is from genome assembly GCA_963277665.1 of Viscum album. NCBI lineage: Eukaryota > Viridiplantae > Streptophyta > Magnoliopsida > Santalales > Viscaceae > Viscum > Viscum album. The sequence continues at coordinate 577,680,699 of OY728143.1, forward strand.
TGTGCACTTCGAACCCCCCTCTCGGATCTTCCTTCATCTACTATTTCAATCCATTTTATTCAAAAATCTCCTCCAAATCATCAAGGTAAGGTCTTCTTCCCTAGTTTACATCCTTTTATTGGCCAATTTTGGCCTCTTCATTGACCCAAAAGACTCGTCCGAACACTAGGGATTTGAGGGTGATCCTATTTTCAGTTTTATCTTGTTATAGGTTGGTTTGGAAGGCCTCTTGGGTCATGTTCATGTACATTATGATGACTGACACTGAAGGTGAGATGGTTTGGGTGGTTTCAGTCTACTGTCTTCATTTAGGGGTAAGTTTTATACCTTCTTCTTTGTTTAACACCTCTTGAATTAAGATCTATATGTGTCTTTGACTTCCGATTAATTAATCGGTAGAGCATTGAGATTTTCTAGGTGGTTTTGCTTTTATTTGGTTCTTCTTCAACACTTTAGGTGAGGAGTTTCCTTTTTTTCTTGGTCCCATACTATATAAATTGTGTTCTTTAATTATTTTAAGGTTCATAGTGTTAAATGTGTAGTGTGTTGAACCCTTCTTGTTGGTCTTGAGTCACCAAGTCAAGGGCGACTCATCTGTGTATGCATAGGTAAGTAAATATATATATGTGGTCTCCCCTGTTATGTGTGTAAATATCCATGGTAGAGATTACACATGTATGGGGCTAGGTGTGCCCATGTATATATATATAAATTCATGCGTAGGTGAGTGGCGACTGGTATATGCATATAATCATGTGTGTAAGGATCCCCTTTCTTATGACCATGGCCATGCAGGTGTGTGGATAAGGGATAGGTGTCCTTGAATGTGTGGGGAAGTGCATATACTCAGTGGGGGAGCAACTAATTTTAATTATAAATCTCCAAGATCCGAATTGGATGGCTTGGTTCTACCTTGAGGTAGGGTCCCTTTCCAATCCATTAAATATTACAAATGATTCAATAAATTTCTTACTGCACTTTAGTTAGAATTTAAACTCATGTGGTGAAGTATCTATATTGAATACTCTTAAATGCGATTTAGTATGTTTTTTATTTAAAATTCTAAAGGTGATAAATTATTTGTGTGATAAGTAATATCATGTATTTTGTAATAAAACCCCTCAATCAAGGTGCACTGCCTTCAAGCTAAAAAGTAGTGGTTAGGCCTTGATTTATTAAATTTTCATGTTTATAATTCTTGAACCTTGATGTTATGTTGAAATATGTAATGTTTAGGACATAAACATAATGGTATTAGAAAAATAGAGTTACCGTCTTAAAATAATTAAAAGGTCCAAGGCACTGCCTAAGTGCTTGGCCCAGTTTTGAATTGGATTTAACCATGTGTGATGTTTGACATAATTTTCATTTAGTTTTTTGACACATTCGGGCCATCGTTTGGGTGTGCCTTGGATTGACCTTTATAAAGGTAAGAAATTATATATTAAATGGTTGACTTATCCTATGAATTTAATAATGGAAGGTAACATGTATGATCATCACTTTACCCGCCTAAGTTAAGTGCTTTGAATTGAAAATTAAATGTGAAATGTGAATTGGAAAGTATACTGGGTATATCACTTGGCCTTATTAAGAGTAATTGAATAAAGGATGCATATCCATAGCACCCCATTACATGTTGATGGAAGTTAGCAGAGTGAACCTTAATCATTGCATATTCCTTAATGTATTTAATAAACAAATGGTGCAATGTTATTTGACCTTTCCACACTAATGGAAGGTAAGGCTTGAACTGATAAACAAATGGTTCCAATGCTACTTGACCTTTCCACACTAATGGATGGAAAGTCTTAGGCCAAAATGAATTATTATATGACTTATTTATTAAATAGGAATGGTTAGGCTTGATCTTGTCTTGGATTATCATTGGAGAATACCTTGAGCACTCATGTACCCTGTTCCAAATTCAAGGATGGGTTGCTAAGGTTAAGTCTTTCCTAGATCTTGTTCCTTGTATTATCTTTGGATTCCTGGTATACTATTGTTGGGTCCCCCATGTAGTACTACAAGATACCTTAGATACACTCCTTGGATCCAACATTGAAAAGTAGGTTCCTTGGATGCACTCATTGGATCCAGTCCTTACTTATCCCCATTTTACCTTAGATGCACTCCTTGGACTCTATAGGCCTCTTATCGTGGAATGCCTTGGACTACGCTCCTTGGATTGCACCCTTACCCTTAATCTAGACCCAGATACTACTGGGTTAGTATCCCTCATCGTTTATGTTACCTTGGTTATTACCTTGGGACTTTATTACTAAATATCATCACAGGATGCCTTGGATACACTCTATGGGTCCAGCATTGACAAGTAGGTTCCATGGTTAAATCCCATTGGTCCCAGTCATTACTTAGCCCCATTTTACCTTGGAGGAAACTCCTTATACTTGGTAGGAAACTTGATCACATGTGACTTGTGAATAAACTAGTAATACTCAATTAATGAACTAATTACATATCTAGACACCAGCTAAGGGATAAAGAAGGTAATTGGGTGTTTAGTTACATTGTACTGCTTACTTAACTTATGCATGTGTGTACATTGTTTAATTTATAACACACTTTCGGGATTGGGTTAGACGCCAGTGGTTTCGACCTATTGAGATTTATATCTCACACCCTACTCGGGCTGTCAGTGCACTGGGGTAACCGAGTAGACCTTTGTTGTTCGCAGGGCCTTGGACCTTTCTTGTTGATGTTTTCTGGTACCTAGGAGTTAGGAGAAAAGGAATGAGCTAGATCTCAGGATGCTCATGGAGATATCCTTTGGGCTTTTAGTTATTTTCTTTACTTGAGTCCTACATTGTATTGTATTGAAAAAAATGTTTTACCATTTACTAATTTTTGTAATGTATCAATACCATTTCATGCATCCATACATTGTATAAACTAGAATTGGCCACTTTTGTTCAGTTATATGAAAATTTTCTTCCACTGCTTTGTTAATTACGTATTAATGCTTCTTCTATTGATTTTTATTTACTCTGTTATACCATTGCGTAACTCTAATAAGAGGTTATAGTCTCCCCACTGACTATCCTTACACCCTCGCTGCTAGTCGGAAGCCTCTAGAGTATAGGAAGGCGAGCTTGAGGCCTTGTGGCGACCGGTCCGGCCACCGTCTTAGTGGTGAGTCAGGTCGAGACATTACAATATACTACCCATGAATGTATTTAATGATTATTTTAATGAAAAATATTAGGATTAAAAAAATCATATAAGGTTCTATCTTTTATGAAATTTTTATTAATATAACACCACAATTTTAAGGGTTGGTATCAGTATTATTTCATTGAGACATGTTTCATGTTATGCACCTATTTTTATTTATATAGTTTATATACTAAAATTTTGATATTTTATATCACTAATATCTCTATATTTATATTATTCAAATTTCATTTTAAGTTATTTATTTCAAGGGTTATGATTTAATAGTAACTAAATCGGTAAGGGTTTATGTAACAATTACACTTCTTTTCAGAATTATCTATGTTAAATTTAAAATAAGGGAAATTATATGATCCTTGTTTATTAAACCCTATCAATTTTATTATCTAGTGGTTATTTTTTGTTTTCATGTATAGTTTAAATTTTTTACTCCCTTTGGTATTCAAAAATATATAGAATTTTTTAAAATAAAATATGACCTTATTTATTATTTTTATCAAGAATAATATTCTTCTATATCCATGTAATTAATTTTTTTAAAATAATTTTCTTTTATGGGATAAAATGATTGTTTAAATTCTAATTCAACTATATTTTACTTTATTTTCATGGGTTTTAAAAAGTAATTTTTACAATGTTTTCTAAATATGTTATTTATGAATTTTTACAAAAAGTGTGAATGGAATATTTGTTTTAACATTTACAAAATTAATGGATTTTCTAGACAATATTATCATTCTTTTATTTGAATAATTAGTTAAAAGTTTCCATGGTTTTTTTAAAATAAATTATTTTTCTCAATATTCTGTAAATTTTTAATTATTTAAAGATACCTAAGGAATAATATATTTTCCCCTATTTTCAAATAAATTTTTTAAATGATCATTTATTGTTTTTTTACCTATGTCAACATATTTTTATGTTTCTTATATTCAACTAGGGATATGTTATTTTGATATTATCAAGTTATTTTCTCTGGATGTATTATTATGATTATGTTTTATTAATGTTTTTATAAAACCTATTTCATTCCCTAGGTCAATTTGGAAATTTTGAAATAAGGAAGGTTTTTATGATACCATCCACTTCTTTTATTTGGATGGATTATGATTATGTGATGATTAAATATTTAAAAACCCAATTTATTTTTCTTGGGTTATGTTATGATTAATTGATGAATGTTTTTATGATCTTGTAAAATAATTTTATATGGTTTTAATTATATGTAAAATGGGACCAGAATTATATATCCCTCCAATTCATTGGGTAATGAATGATATATCATGATATAATACAAACTAGAATACGGATTGAACTGAATTTAGTAAGGGACTCTATCCACTATGATAGTCTTCGTAGTGATCCTTGACTAAGGAAATGATGGGATGGGGAGTGAAACCAATACACTAGAGGAATCTTCCAAATATGGTAGTCATAAAAGGAGTGTAGAATAAAGAAATTATTTTCTATGCATATGAGTATTCCATAAATTTATGTCTTATACTTATGATATTCTCTCATGACTCATGATTGATTATTGATGATTCCATATTCATATGACTCATGTGTTTTATTTTGAAAAATCCTTATTCCATGACTCGTTATTAATGATATTTGATTGAGTTTGTATGACATTCATATGTTATGATCATTTTTTCATACCCTTATTCTTATATTATGCTCACTTATGATCACTTATTGACATCTCCCATGTTTAACCTTATTAATCATCTACTATCACCCTTTCTTATGTTTTCAGTTTCCCAAGTTATAATGAATGTTATTATATAAGATATATCTAGATGGGTATCATGTTTTGAGATTTTTATGTCATCTTATGGAATAATAAATCATGATATAATGGGATAAATTCTCATATGATGTTAAAGACAAGGGTTTTGTTACACAAATGGTTTTTTGAACTCTTTAAAACTTTATAGCTAAAAGGTATTTGTTGTGTATGTGACTCAATTTTGGATATTGATATTATAATTATGGATGGTTAATGTTGGTTTGATTCTATTGATATCAAATCTAGTATGTAATGATTATATTTTTTCACCAGATCTAGGTGTATGGGACTTGGGATATCTCAATAGGGACTGTTAAATAAATTGTAGAAATTTAGGACAAATTACATCATATCTGACAAGATTAATACTGGTATTAGTAGAGTCGTATATAAAGAAGTTTCCAAGAGTTTTGGATGAATTATTATATATGTTTTTAATATATTATGGCACATACCCTTCTGCGTAAAATTGAGTTTAGGATAGAGTTGTAACATGGTTTATCTCATATTTCAACGCATTCTTATAATATGGAACCCTCATGGCTATGGTAATTTTTAATTAAAGTTAATGAATATATTATTCTTATTTTAACTAGGTGATGATGATGAATTATTATCTTATCCAGATAATTTATGAATCATTTGATCAAATTAAGTGATATAGTTGTTTATAAAATATTGATCTATGTTTGGGATATCATCTTATCAAGGTAAAGAAGGATTGTATTCAAAATTTATCCTTTAGATGTTAATATGGTCATTTTGAGTTCATGGTAATACCTTTTGGAATTATGAATGTATCAAAATAATTCATGAAAATATCGAAAAAAATATATCAAGTATTCATGTACTAATTCATAGATGTGTTCAATGATGATATTATGGTATATTCAATGACAAAGGGGGAGAACATAAAACATTTGAATCCAATTTTGTATGTTCTTTAGGGACATCAATTATATATAAAGTTATCCAAGTAGAGGTTATAGATGTATGAGGTTAATTTACATGGGAATGATATATCTCATCATGGTGTGGGTTTTATCCTTCAAATATTAAGGAAATTGTTTCTTAGGATTCACTTAATAACATGGTAGAGGTGTAAAATTTCTTGAGTTTTGCAGGCTATTATATGAGGTAAATGTATGGTTTCTCTCATATTATGGTTTCTTTGATAGATTTTACAAAAAAGGGTTAGTGTTAAGAAAAATTTTACCACCCTAATAAAAAGGTGATTACTTTCTATCAGTTTACTAATGATTCATTTTCATGATCTATTGTGATGTATCTCATATTTTTTATGTTACATTATAATTTACTTGTTTAAAATGGTCTCCTATGGACCTAGATGAAATCATCCTAATGAGAATAGATATTATTTCAATGAACTAGAGCTCATAGAGGTGGTATTTACATTAATATTATTTTTTAATTACCTTATCAAAGATAACATTGTTGTATTCATAAATTTAAAGATACTAGAGTATATTTTCTCTAAATCAAATATCAATTTTCATTAGTAGATATTGACGGAGTTCTAGTTGGACTATGAATATGATATCTCTCATATAATATAATAATAAATTGTTAGGTCCACTGGGTTAGATACCTTAAGAGGGGGTGAATTAGGGTATGAAAGATTAAAACAACTGCCCCTATTGATCTTGTTTCGCTGTTAAGAAAAACTATCTTCTCTCTATTTCTTATAAAAAATTATAAATAGAAAATAAATCATGAAAATAACACAAATATTTTTACTTGGTTAACTCACATTGGGCTAAGTCCAAGGATCATACACCAGTAATGTGTCGATGTACCAAATCTACTAAAAACATACTGATTTTTACAAGTTCATAGTGGACTCACTGTCCCTCCTGGTTTACAACCAATCAAGGTATGAAATCCCACTTCTCTATCAACTAAAGTGTTCTCACTACTTCTTAAAAATATCCACTCATATTTTATAGACCTTTAGGTATCTTTATTATCTCTAATGAAATCTTCATCCTTAACTGTTGATAGATGCTCTATTGACGTCCCACTTTCACCCACAGATGAATCTCTCTTTATACCAGGAGTACCAGGAAACCTCAAATATTTCGAGAAACCCTTACTACGACTTGCGTGCAATGTTAATTCCTTGCATGCAAGATTCCACTTTTTTTGTGAAACACCCCTTGCACTCAACTTTAATCATTCACCCAACTCAAATCTTATGCATAACTTTCTTAGCTTGTGTGAAACATCAAATCTTTCGCGCAACTCCCTTTGCTTAAAATTCTTACATGATCAAGATCTTGGATTTTCTCTAAGTGTTGATATATACTAAAAAAGGGGGTTCACCTCATATTTATAGTCATTCTTGACCCCTGTGCATAAGATTAAACTTTTTTCGTTCAAGTTCCTCTTCAAGCGTGCAAAACCTTGTTTGACATTGCATTGGGCGCGCAAGTTTCTTTCGCGCAACGTCATCTTTCACACACATTTCCAAATATTTCTCACACATCATGACTTTTCCATTTTTCAAAATTATTCTCTCAAAACATGACTTGCGCGCAAGTTTCCATACCATCTTCAATCTTGCATGCAACTTCGTTTTTTACGCAGCCTCATTTTTTGCGCACATTTTCCAATCTTTCGCGTACATCATTCCTTTTCCATTTTTCAACATTCTGAATCTGAAACATGATTTGTGTGAAATTGTACAATACACATTAGATATTGAATACAAATTACTTTTACAAAAACATATTTCCCCATTTTTTGATTTTGAGGCCCAAAAATTTGGCCAACACTAGAAAAAGGATCCACCGTAGATATATTCTTTTTGAACCATCTCCAGATCATCCATTACTTTTTCATCATTAGTTTTCAACATAGGTTGTCAAAAATATTTATGGAACTCGACAAATCACTATATAAACCCCCTTTTTCATGAAATTAGACATCGTGGTCTGCTCTGTCAACAAACACAACATGGAGGTCTGCTTTGTCAATAAACACAATCACCACAAAAATGCTTCAAAGATACCTTGAGGGATTTTTTTCCAACATAAATTTTAGTGGTTGATACTTTGAGAATGAATACATATATAAATTTTATTTTTTAGGATAATGATGAGTGGTAAATGATAGATTAGTTAGCATATTTTCATCTAGATTACAAGTAGGGAAACATCAAAAAAAATACAAGATTATGGTGTGTTCAATGTTATTTAAATAGGAGTACTAATATAAAATTGGGGATACTTGGGTAGAGTTTTGTATATTTTAAATCATTCTTGGAGATTCTCTTTAGGGGTAGATTAAAGATTTCCAACATCAAGTTTTTTTTAGGGATGTTTTTTATTATGAAGGTAATGTGAGAGGTGGTTCATTATAAGTTTTTTTAACTAATTTATTACAACAAATAATGGTATTTCAAAGATGTATCGTGATTTTATAGAATAATTATATTGGACTGAATTTTATAATTCAATGTAAAAAATAGTCTCTCGATGTATTTTCTATTAATAGGTCAAAGTTGAGTATTGAGTTCTAACTAGTCTATTATAGACCTTAGAAGTTCATTTGTGTAAGTGGGAATGTATATTAATGGTTTTTATGGTTTTTTCATGATAATTATGAGAATATTATTTCATTTGGGTTATTTTATATCCCTTGTAAACTTCATATCATTTTCTAGTTATTAATGAAGTCGATTGCAGTAGATTCATTGAAAATATAATATACAGAGGAGGTGGTATGGATTAATAGAGATGTGAGGATTATAATATCTAATAAAATCCCTAGTTTATCTAATGAGTATGTAAGAGTTTAAAATATTAATTGAGGTCTCAATTAGGTCTTAAAATAGCTTTTTATCTTCAAACATATGGGGAAATAGAGCAAATGATCATGATGTAAGCCAACATGTTACATGTAAGTGTTCTTGATTTTAGAGATTTGTGAGTAAATCATTTTTCTTTGGTTGACATTCCATATAATATTAATTATTAATATTCCATCGGCATGGATATTTTTTATTTTTACTATTGGTGGACTTATAAATGTTAATTATATTATACAGGGGTTAGAGAGTCAACAATGATTGGATCATATTTAACATAGAGAGTAATGGATAAAGTACAAATTATTCAATAGAGGATAAATGCTACTTAGAAATTATATAACTTTTATATGGATCATAGGGGGAGTTTGAGCATAAGGTTAGTGATAATTGTTTCTTGAAGTTCCACCTCAATGTAAAAAATTTAGGTTTATTAGTGGCAGTAATCCTTATCTATGGTTTGTTAGGCCTCTTGAGGATTTTTAGAGAGTTGGTGAGGTGTATTATAGGTTAGTGATCCCACATTTATTCAATTAGATTCATGAAATCCTTCATATATCCTGACTTCAATGGAATCTTCATAAGGACTCTTCCATCAATTATCGGGGTGAGTTTTATAATTTAGAGGTTGCAACATTCATGGAGAAACTTGTGAAAATCTAGGATTATTAATAGAAGGTGTTGTAAACATATATCATTCCTTGGGTATTTTTATATAGAGACATTTTGGATTATATGAATATAAATTGTTGTGAGATTCATAGTTTTAGTATTAGTATTAATTATTTTTTGAGTTTTTTATTCTTTTAGTAATGTCATGATTTAGTTTTATGCTAAATAGTTGATGTTCTCATTAAAATTTAGTAATAAATTAAGAATCTTTTATAGAGGGATTATAGTTTGAGAGTTATATCATGGGTAGTTGGAGTTTTGATATCCTACCAAGTTTTTATATTATTCTCAATGACGAGAATTATTTGAGATAAATCTAATATAGAAGACCAATTTTTCCTGGTCCTCTACATTTTGGGATTAAGGTAATATAGTTTTTTTAGCATAATCATAGAGGTGAATGGTGGAATAGAAGTTTAGTTTTAGATGAAATTTTAGATAACACACAAATCATGCCATAAAAATTTCCATTACACCATGATATGTTACTAATTGGTATGTTTCATTTAGAAGTTGGAGTTGGAGAAATATTCATCATTATAGGCTATTATACTCTGATGGTTATTCTTTAATTTATATTGTTGTGACATTATTTATTAAATTAAGTTCGTATGGTACCTAGGGGATGAATTAGTTTTAAGGATAGACCACATGGCCCTGGGGTTAGGTAATACTTCAAGTTTTTATTTTTCAGGGGAGTTTCACATTGTACTATACTTATTTTTTGGGGAGGTTTTTAAATTAAATGAGAGAAAATGTTGAATTGAATAAATTATAGGCATATTGTAGTATGATTGTGTTCATTATATAATATTAATTTATAATATTAGTGGATTTTAATGGTTTGTATTGACAATATATTATGAGGAAAAGGGATATTCACACTATGATTTTCATAAACTGATTCAATTGACCTAAATTAATGCATAAATTAATTTATTACACTTTAATTTTTAAGAATTAATTTTTAAAAATAAAACTGCATGCCTTATTATATTCCACTTAATTCCTATCTCATGGTATTAAATTTTGGTGACCTTGGGATCCCTATTCATTCACTATAATACTTTTCCATCAACCTTTTATTTTTCTTCTTCCAACTAGTTAGATCCACGTAGATCAAAACTTATTAGTGAATACTCTTGAGAATTTCAAAATTGTACTTCCCTTTGAAAATATTATGCATTAAGAATAAATTGATACTAGTATTAAACCTTTTATTTTTTCATATTGAGTAAATTTTTATAGATTAGCTAATATGGTGATTGGGTGTTATAATGATTCACTAGATTACTAAATGATAGATAAACTGAGTTAATGAGATGTGTTAGTGTGTGTGTGTGATAATTTTTTCAGAATTACATGATGAATTGATGGAATTATAAAAATTATGATAATTTGAGTGGGGATTTAGATAAAAAAAAGGTTATTAAAGATAATAATTAAGTATAAAAATAAGGGGAATAAAGGAAGTTGTCATTTAATACGATAAATATAGACAAGGATTGTGTGTGTTTTCACTATAATTTGATTATTCATGTGTATTGTGGAAATATATTTTTTGTATGATATACTTAGAGGAATGATTGGGGATTATTTGGTTTTGGGGTATTTCTATTTTATTGGGTTCATATAGTTTATTTATAACTAGTGGAGGTGATTTCCAAAAGGACATGTGTACATTATTTTAGGGCTTTAGTGTTGCGAGATATTATTGGTATAAGTTGTTGTGGATACTTTTTTATGGTTATTATTATGTTACAATTATAGTTATACACTATTTTATATAATGATTTAGTATACTGGTGTCCCATGTTAATAATGATATATTGTTGTGTTATTCAAACCTTTCTTGGAGGCTATATGATGATGTGGTGATGGAGGGATGTGTTATTTCATTATGTTCATATGTTATAAAGGATTTGGGATTCTAAAAGTTTTAGGTGATGTGATAGATATTGTATAAAAACCATGGATGCTTTTATTTATAATGATGTTGTATCACCTTGAAATTGTTTTTTTGTTGTTATTATTGTATGGTCCTCGTTATGGAATCATATTCATGTTGTGGTTGGAGCTACAACCATTGAAAGTGTGGATAAAATGAGGTGGTGGTTCCTCTGGTATAGAGAATTTATTGGATGACATTCATAAAATGAACTCTTTTGTTGTTATGATTTGTTTTGAAAATTGATTAACACTAATATGTGTCATTCACTGAGGATTAACTATTCCTTTTCACTTGACACATATCACATACCAGGCCATGTTTTCCATCCATCGGATGCCTGAACCAACCTACAATATACCCATGGGGCATCCCTAATCCTCTAGGGAAAATGAAAATGCATATATTAATATAAATTAATTGTTGGGGACCATTTCACCCTTAAAGTAGACTTTAAAAAAAATTTATTTTCTCTTAAAAATTCATCTTGGACAATATATAAGTCGTACATCCACTCCAAAATATAATAAGTAGAAAAATAAATAAATAAGTAGTAGATATAAATAGTTTAAAAAAAATAAATTCCTCCTCACCCCTAAATCCCTCCTATATAGAAACATCCCATGAAATGTGTATTTCCCCATCCTATTCATATATAACTCACCTCTGATAAATAATAAAGGAATATTATTCTAGATAGAAAAATAAATCCAAATAAAATGAAAAACAACTACCATACCTCCATGTGACTCCACTATTCATCACCCAAACTCAATCGGACATGCTTTATGAGCATGTTAGAACCAAACCAGGTCCTAAATCTGTAATGTGAAATTGTAATGAGTATAAAAAATTATATTAGGTCAATAATCACCTCACCACTTGATTATCCTTATATAAAATATTCATTCATTAGCTAGTTTGAAAGTACATTTAGATTATATTTTTTTATCTAGTGAGTAGCTGAAAGATAAATATCATATCGAGTTATTTTTTTAATCTTCAACTTCTTATAAATTATATGAAAACAATCACTTTAAAATGGGTATCTCTACTTATATATCTATCGGTAAAAATCTATTTGGAAAACCCATTTTTAATTTAATTTTATAAAAATAAAAAAATTAATGTAAATCATCATTCAAATTAAAATAAACTTGAGGAATTATAAGAAAATCAGAGTTACCATGGGAACCTAAGAGATTAGGGGTAAAAGGTAATATAAGACTATACAAGAAGTATAATGTAATACTAGTGCCATATATATGAAAACTAACCCAAATTCTCTGTATTTCCTTATACTTCCTAACTGAGGGACACAATTCCATAAGCATAACATAATCTATCTCAGGTCCATTAGTAAGAGTGTGATACTAAACTAGTGAATCAAGTGTACCTAGAGTTCCCATATAACTACCTAAGGCTTACCATGAAATTTAATTGGAGGTAATCATTTCAATTATAAATAAATATTCATTTGATCATGATGGAATAAGAAAAACAATCATTTTTTATCACCTCGAAACCCTCCTCATAGAATTATCCATTTTTCATCAAATTTCATTTAATAGATTAATTTACCTTAGATGGGTCTTTCGTCACAGAATATAAAATCATCCATTGCACTCATAACATGAAAGGGGAATATTCAATGGGTTTTCCTTTTTTCCATAAAATCTATTAAAAGTTCCAGTTGGGCCTTGTCCTCACACATAAATCTTAAGAGATATAAAACAAACCATCAAATCATTAACATGACATTGATTAATATCCAAGTGATTATACTAGTTTATGAATCCCTATTTAAAACATCAGTTGAGAACCATTTTTTGTGAAATATAAATTCCAAAACCTTTATTTTTCCATAAAAAAATATGAATTTTGGAATATAGATACACCCCATGTAAATGAACATATTCACACAGCCTTGTGTGAATAAATATGGTATCATATATGTGTGTGTGTGTGTTTATATATATGTCTATAAATTTCAAGAGGGTATAATTGATTTATATCATGAGTTAAATTAAAAAAATCTAGTTTTATTATATTCATTTATATATATATTGAAGCATTAGTTGGTTGAAAATCCTCCTTACAGAGCCAAACATTACACTTGATCCCAAATAAACCTTTTATAAATTGAATTTGAAAACAAATATTAATTATTATTTTTTATACCCTTTCCATGATCCATTTAGGAATTTTTATCAATCATATAGTATGTGTGGTGGTTACCAAATAAAGTTAAATCCCCATTTTAATTGAAAAGTCATTTTCATTTTAGAGAAACTAGGTAAAACATAGTTTTCACTTGAAAATGATTTATAAAAAACATATAAAACAAATATTAGTCATTTAAAACATAATAAAAAATAAAATATACCAATGGTTTTAGTATTAAAAAATAATACATGGGGATACCTACTTGGAACTCACTTATTTTAACAATCGGGTCCCAACACCACCTCAACTAAGTTTAAGGAACTCAACTATTTTCAAAAGAACCATAGATACAAGATAAAACAATAAAATTGGATATTGATGACACCCTAATGTTTGAATTAGGGTACTATGAAATGATATATGAGAATAAAACAAAAAATAAAAGGATAATACTAATTAGAAGGAGGGGAAGGGAACTTAACCTGAGATGATTGAAAAATAAATAGAAGACAAGAGATACCAAAACTGGGTGAAATAAGAGTGAGATATGTGAGTTTTAGGGATACCTAGAGGATATTAGGGTGTTTTTTTTGATATGGGTGAGGGTGAGGTAGATAATTAGATTTAATTATTAAATTGTATGGGGGTGTTTTTTGGAAAACACAAATTTTTTTATTCAAGGAAGAATCACACAGTTTGGAAACATGCTTCTCCAAACTATGTGTTGACCATGTGACAGACACTGGAAACACCTGAGACACCTATATAGTTAGGCCACACAATTGGTCAAACCATTTTTCAACCATATGAATCCACTCTACTAAATTATAGACCCTATCTATATGGTTTTCGTATGGTTATAATTAACCATGATATATACAAAATTTCATAAATAAATAAAAGTTTTCCCAAATAAAAGGCATAAACCTCCAAAAAAATATAAATAAATAAATATAGAAAATAAATAAGAAAATAAAAATTAGGGTGTGGAAAATATCCCCACCAAACAAATTTCATCCCCTAGAATGTCTTAAAAGGATATGTTGAGCAAGGAGAAAAATTAGGTTCCACCCTTTAAAGAATTACTTAATTTGATTTTCAACAACCACATAAAACCTCAACGACTGATAAAAAATGGTCCATGAGGATAATCAATATAATAAGTAGCACTGTATGAATTCATTTACACTATAATCAAAAAATATATAACCCATGAGTCAGATAATCTACTATAACAAAAAATGATGGGAATGCTCTAAGTACCCGCCAAATCATGCAAGTGGATGAAAACAAATTCAAATCAAACCACCAAAGAAATTAATAGTAAACAAAAATCAAAATCATTTTAGGAATAGGTTTTTTTGGAGAACTACATGCTATAATAATGTTCTCAACCGCTTGAGATCAATAATGGTGGTCTTACCACTATATTTACAATTTTCATGGGATATAAATTATCTAAAAACGATCAGTCACATTATTAACCAAATCAATGGTGTAACTAGGAGGTCTATAACTAACTTATCAAATTGTTAAAACAAACTAATAATAAAGAAAAATACTATAAAAGGATATCATGATTTATAATTTTCCTTCAGAAAACACTAATATGGAAGGATTATAAACTTGTATAGACTAGTCTTCAGGAACAAGGAGGAATAAGATCAAGTATCTAACTAAAATAGAATCATCCTACTCAGGCACACTTCTATGTTTATAGATGTCCACTAGTCAAAATCACAACAATACCCAGTTCCCAATAACTAGAGGGTTTAATAGAAATAATAAACATTCTAAAATAATATATAAGAAACAAAAATAAATTCTTATTGCAGAAGGATCCAAAAAAATCACATAAATAGAATATTCACCATCCAATAGACCAACATATTCCTATTTAATCAAGTATTAAGTATATAGTGTCACAAATTTCACACTATAGGTAAAAAATAAAAAATAAAAGGGCTAACATCATATAAGAAAACAACAACACACTCAATATGAAATAATAATAAGGGTTAACCTACCACTCCACTTAGATTATGGGCATGATCAATCATTGTACTATTCAAACTAATATCCTAATGAACATATTCAAAAAGAAACCCAATTTTATTGGTTTTGTATAACCTCATGGAACTATAATAGGAGGTAAAATATAACTTACTATAAGATAGAAAACAAAAAAATTACTATATCAAACCAAAAAAAATTAATCACAATCCTCTAACTAAAATTTACAACTTAAAGAATAAATCTCATACAATGAATAATAAATAACTTCTTTCTAAATCTTTTCAATCCAGACACCCCATTTTCTCAAAAGATTCACAAGTCCTAAAAATTAAATTTAATGATCCATTATATATATCCCTTTTGAATTTCCAAAATTTCACTACTTTTTTAAATCAAATTGTTTTTAAAAAGTTATAATTTCAAATCATACCAAGTTAAAATTCAAATAATCTTTAAATAATGCTTGAAAACTATTTTATAAAACTTTCTCACTCATAATTATAAAAATTTTAATTTCATAAACATCAAGTTCAAATAAATTTCTTTTTGAGGTCACATTATAAAATTTTCAATTTACAACCATTAATTAAAAAAATATCCATTTTAAATTCCAATAAAAACAAATTAAAAAGTAAAAAATGTATTAAATTTTGAATCAATTTAACAAAAAAATGTATACATCACTCAGGGGAATTTAAAATCTGAATAAGAACCAAAATTAAAAATTCAGGGGGCTAAGGGTCACACGCTACTTGACTTCATGGGTTTATTGATAAGAACAAAGAAAGTGACAACCACTATGGGTTTTAATGAACCATGAACATAGGATAAATATGGGTTTTTAGGGCATATGATCCAATCATTCCCTCCAGTTAAAATCTCTTTTCACTCCAGATAGGGAAAATCCTCTAAAGGGCCCATAAAAGATTAATATCATCCTAAATACCATAAATAAAAATAAAATTAAATCCAAAAATTATTAATAAAGATCAAAATTAAATAATCAACCCAATATCCCCTGGTAACTCAAAGCTCTAAGAATAGAAGATATATTTAAGCCTTTTCTGTACATACCTATCAAGTTTTGACATTGTTATCTATGTTCTACCTTCTATACCCCAAATACAAAGTCTTCCTATGATACCATTTTTCAATTATGAACCCAATATATTTATCCATTTCATGTTAAAACTAGCCAATGACATAATTTAGGAGTGTCCCTAATCCCTTTGGGATGATGAAAAGCATTATAGGCATCTAAAGTAATCATTAGGGATGATTTCACCAATAAATCAGATTTAAAGTACAAAACATTTTCTTAACAAAATATGGCATGAACCATCCATAAGTCTAACAACCATTAAAAAAATAAAATAGTATAAAACAAATAAATAGGAGGTTGATATAAATATTTTAAATAAAATCAATCCCTTTAATAATTTGTAACTCCTCCACCTATGGAAATAGCTACCTCTATAACCTTTCCCTAGTATCTAAATATATAATCAACTTCTAATAAAGAAAATAAATTAAATGATTGAATGTTTTTCTAAAGTAACAAATAAATCATAATAAAATAAAAATAACTAACATACCACTATGTGATTCTACTAGTCACCATCCAAACTCAAATGAACATTCTTCATGAAATTTCAAGAGCCTAACCATTACCTGAGATTAAAATATAAAATAGGTGTTGGCATAAAAATTCAAAATAATTCACCACCCACATTTCCATATTCTTAACCATTAATAAAAAATATATTCTCAATATAGTTTGAAAGTATATTTAGAAAATTGATTTTTACAAACCAATCACATGAAAGTTAAATATCAATTCTGATTTATTTTTTATAAAAGAGAAACTTCATTTCTTTTAAATGAGTAAAAAATTGTATTAAAAAGTACCTCAACCTATTCCTCTTATTAAAAAATCATTTTGAAAAACAATTTTTAAAAAAAAATTATGAAAAAATAAAAGATCTAAAGTAAAAAATCAGTCAAATAAAAATATATACCAATAAGTATAAGAGAACCGGAGTTACTAGAGGAACCTTGGAGCTTGTGTGGAGAAACTATGAAACATTTATACAATAACTATAAAATAATATGGGTATTGGATATCTAAAAACCACCCCTATGAAAAATTATTTACTTTCTTAGAAAAACCTAGGTTCAAAATCACATAAAAAATAGTCTATCTTAGGTCCACTAGTCACAATTTGTACTAAACTAGTGAAGCATGTGAACCAAGAGTTACCACCAAACTACCCAAAGCTTATAATGAAATTTAAATGGAGGTGATAATTTAATGTATAAATAAATAAATATTCTATACTAATATCAGGAAATAAAACAATATTTTTTTCTCAACTATAAACCATCCTCATGGAATTATCCACCTTTCATCCAAGTTCATTAAATATATAAACTTTCCTTACATGGGTATTTCATCGCATAATATAAAAACATCAATTTCTCCCACAAAATGAATGGGGAATATTCAATTTTTTTTCCTTCTCTATAAAATATTTTTAAGGTTCCAATGAGGCCTTATAATCACACATAATGGTTAAGATTTATAATAAAAACCTTTAAATAATTTACATGACAAAGGAATATCTGATGTATTGTAATTAATTAGGAGTCTCTTTTTAAAAAATAACTTGAGAAATAGGTTTTAGTGGTGTAATATAAATTCACAACCCTTAATTTATTCACACAAATATATGAATTTAGGTATATAGATATTCCTTATATAAATTCACATATTCACACATCCTTGTATGAATATGCATGTCACTATATCTAAAAACATGTTTGTGTATATGTGTTTAAATGTCAATAGGGAATGAAGGATTTATAGCATGACTTACAATAAAAAGAGTTTATTTTTAATATATATATATATATGTATATATATATATATTAAATCTTTAGTTAGTTAAAATCAAAATTTAAAGATCCAAACATTACACTTCAGTCCAAAGAAGCCTTTTAGAAATTGAATTAGAAACCAATGATTTATTTATTAATTTTTTAAACCCTTTTCAACAGCTATTTTCAAATTTTTATCAATTATCTAATATGAGTGGTGGATACCAAATTAAGTTGAAACCCTTATTTCAATTTCATATTCATTTTTTATTCTAGTGAAACCAATTAAAACTTGTTTTCCTCTTGAAAAAGATTTATAAAACATATATAATAAAAATATTTGAAATTTAAAGCATAATTAAAAATGAAAGAAATAAATGATTCAAGTATTAAAAATTAATTCATGGGGGAACCTACCTAGAACTTTCTGTTTTTAACAATTAGGGTTAAAATATATCTCAATCAAGTCTAAGGAACCCCATAAGGTTAATAAAAACCATATATTCAAGAGAAAACATAAAAATAAGACCCTACAAGCACCATATCATTCATTTGAGGGTAGTTCATAGTGATCAAGGATATAAAATGAAGAAAAATAGAAAGATAAGGGGTGGAGGAGAGAAAAATCTAACATGAAATTATCACACAATAAATCAGAAAGATGATCGGCTAGAATTAGAGGAAATAGGGGGAAGAGGTGTGCATGAGGGATCCCTATATATAGTGAGGGGTGTTTGGTATAGATGGATGAGGGTGAGGGATAAAATAATATTTCTATACTAAAAATTTATGGGGATATTTTTAGACAACACAAATGTTTTTATCCAAGGGATAGTTACACGGTTTGGCTATAGACTTGGCCAAATTGTGAACTGATCATGTGGCCCACATTGGACACACCTGAGACACGTTCACTACTGGGAAGAACTATTAGTAAAACCATTTTCCAACAATATGAATCATATCTGCTAAATTTTAGACCCTATCCCAATGGATAACTCATGGTCAACATTAACTATTATATAAATATTCAATAGAGCTAATTTGTTCAAAAAAACCAAAAATCCAAAAATAAAAGTCCAGGACCTTCAAAAAAATAAAAATAAATAAATAGAAAAATTAAATAATAAAAGAAAAAGAAGTGTGTCAAAAAAAATTCCACCATAAAAATTTATTCCACTATAAATTCATAGTCACATATGTTGATCAAGAAGAAAAATGAGTTTCAAAGATTCTATAAAAAAATAAATTCACTTTTAAGAAACCAAGGAAATTCTTGATGAGTGATATGACATGATCCATCTGAAAATCAAGACAATATGTACCGCTATCTGAATTTATTTTTTGAAGAACACCAAAAATATGTAACCAGTGACTCAAATAATCTTATATCACTATAAACATTTAGAATTCTCCAATATCCCATCCTCATTAAATAGAAGGATGGTTACAGATTCAAATCAAACCACCAAATATGTTAAAGGTTAATAAAACTCACAAGTGTTCAAGTAATGGGTCAGTTTGGAGAACCAAATATAGAAACAAGGTTCTTAATGGCACAAGATCATCTATTGTGGTCTCCACAGCATGTCTGGAATTATTAGGGGTATAAATTTGTAAGAAAAAACCCATACATTTCTAATCTAAATGAACATATTAACTAGAAGTAATTCCATCAATGACTTCACAAGCATAAAAAATCCTCCAATAATAAATAAATCTCCTAACCATGGATATTGGGATTTATAATTTTTCAAAAGAAAACACCACTAATATAAGATTTTAAATAGGTATAGACTTGGTTAATGGAATTAGGAGGGAAAATATGAAGCCTTAAACTAAAATAGAACTATCAAAATATGGCACACTTACATGTTCACAGATGGCCACTAGTCCCAACCATAATAATATATAGTGGATAAGAACTAGATTTTTCGATAAAAAAAAATATAAAATAGCCTCTAGGAAATAAAATATACTTCATATAAGTGAGGACTCAAAAAAATTCCTATCCAATGGTGTATTAATTATCCCATTGAGCAATGAATTCCTCTCTAATTAACTACAATGTATAAAGTATCCCAAATTAAACAAAATGGTCAAAAATAAAAATAATAAGATTTTATAGAGGAAAGGAAAATTCCTATGAACTTAATATGAAATATTAATGAAGGTTTTCCCAACACTCCACCTATATTATATTATGATCAATGAATGTATAGGTTGTACTGACATCCTATGAAATATAATAAAAAACACTAATGTTTAGACTTTATGCAACCCAACAATATTTTAATGGGAGGAAGAATTAAAATAAATAAATTCTAAGACCCAATAAAATTCCCAACTCAAACCATAATCAATTAAACAAAATCCTAAATGAAAATTTAACAATTCAAAGAATAAATATCATGAAGAAACAATAATGAACTTATTTCTAATTCATTTCAAATAACACACAACATTTATTTAAAACACTTAGAAGTCCTAAATTTTTAATTTCTCAAACCTTTATTAAGATCCATTTTCAATTTAAAAAATGTATCCCCCTTTCTAAAATCAAATAGTATTTGAAAAGTTCTACGTTTAAAAAATTCCAAGATTACACTTTTTAAATTCAAAAACACTTTAAATTCCACTTGAAAACTATTTTAGAAAATTTGCAAAGTCATCAATATAAAAAATTTAATTTTCATAAACCCAAAGTTCATTTAAATCCATCTTTAAATATACATTATAAAATTAAAAATTGACAACCATTAATTTAAAAAATAATCTAATTTAAATTTAAATAAAACCCAAATCATAAATTCAATACTTAAAAAAAATAATTAAATTTATCAAAAAATCAATACATCACTCAGGGGAATTTAAAATCTGAAAGAGAAAAAAATTAATGTTTCTGGGGGCTTGGGTTCACACACCTCTTGACTACATGAGTTAATAGGTTGATTCTAAGAAAGTGACAATCACTGGTGTTTTTAAATAACCATGCACATCCAATAATATCCTCCAATTCAACTTCATTTTCACTCCAAACATGAATAATTCCCTAAAGGACCCATACAACATCAATAATAAAACTAATACCATCAATTGAAATCAAAATAAACCTAAAAATAACAAATAAAGATAAAAAATAAGGACTTGGTTTGACATCCCTTGGTAACTCAAGGCTATGAGCATATAATAGCTTTCTAGACACTTTCTCCACTTAATTATCATGTTCTTACATCCCTATATCTCTTCTACATTCACTAAAAAATCTAAAATGGTTCCTCTTATACTATTTTTCATAAACCATCCTAAGTAATATATCCATTTGGTGCCCATACAGGGTCACAATGTACCCAAGGGGTGTCCCCAATCCCCTTGGGAAAACAACAAGCATTGTAGTCATATAAAGTAATCATTAAGAATGATTTCACCCCTAAAAAAGAGTTAAAGTAAAATATATTTTCTTCTGAATATCTAGTATGTCCCATCCATAAGCTAAACATCCATGAACAAAATAGATAAGTAAGAAACAAATAAACATGAATCATATATGAAAATTTTAAATAAAATAAATCCCTCTACTCCCTAGCAGAAACATCCACCACTAGATGCCTTTCTCTAGACTCCCATATATAATGAACCTTTGATAATTCAAATAATATTAGTAAATCCCTATTTGGATGCAGTGATAATTAAATTCGAATAAAATAAAAATTTCTAAAATACCTCAATGTGACTCCACTATACACTATCCAAACTCAAAAGGACATGCTTCATGGTCATGCAAGATCCAAAACAGAGTCTAAAACTAAAATTTAAATTGGAATGAGGGAAAAAATACTAGTAGTAAACCATACACCTTTTCAAATTATTAATTTGTAATAATTTATCCATTCTCAATCTAGTTTAAAAGTACACTTTGAAAATATATTTTTTCAGGTGAGAACATAAAAGCTAAATATCACATCTGGGTAATTTTTTTAAAAAATTCACTTCTTTTGTATTAAATGAAAAGAGTCACTTTATAAAGGTTACCTCATCCTATGATTCTGTTATTAAATAACCATTTTTTAAAAACCCCTTTTTAAAATAATTTTAAAAAAGTATAATCATTAAAGTAAAAAAATTAGGGAAAAAATACATGCCCAAAATTATAAAATAGTTGTAGATGCCCTGGAAACCTAAGAGATGAGGGTGATAAACTACGATGCTACTATAATATAACAATAGTACCAAATATCTAATAACCTTACCAAACACCCTATATTTACATACATGGAAAAATTGAGGTACATAATCTCATAAGAAGAACATAATCTATCTCAGATTTGGTATTTATAACATGATAAACTACGATGATACTATAATATAACAATAGTACCAAATATCTAAAAATATGATCCTGATATCAGAAGGAAAAAAAATCATTTACCCTCACCACTAAACCCTCCTCATGTAATTATCATCCTTTCATCAAAGTTCATTAAACGTTCTACTACATGAGTCTTTCATCACCTAAAAAACATCTATTACTCCCACAACATTAAATTGGAACATTCTATCGTTTTTCCTTTACCATAAAATCTATTAAAGGTTCTAGTTTGGTCTTATCATCACACATAAAGCTTAAGAGTATAAAAACAACCTTTAAATCATTTACATGATATTGAGGAATATCTAAGGAATTTTACTAGTTTATGAGCCCATCTTTAAACATTCACTTTTGAATCAGGTTTTGGTTATGAAATCTAAATTTTTAACCCAAAAATTATCTATACACAAATATGAATTTAGCTATATATATATACTCTTCATCTAAACACTCATATTCATGAATATTTGTGTGAATAAATTTGGTACTAAATCTATATACATGTTTATTCACATGTGTGTAAATTTCTAGAGGGTATAAATGATTTATATCATGTGTTTCATTAAAAATAATTTAGTTTTACTATATAAATTTATATATATTTTGTAATTAGTTAGTTGAAATCCCTCTTTAAGAAGATAAATGTTATATTTGATTCTAATAAAACATTTTAAAATTTAATTAAAAACTAGATATTAATTTATTAAATTTAAAGACATTTTATTGAGCTATTTGATAAGTTTTATCAAGAATCTAGTATGTGTAAAGGTTTCCAAATAAATTTGAAACCAGTTTTTTAATTGAAAATTTCTTTTCATTCTAGGTAAATCAATTAAAACTTGGTTACCTCTTAAAAAATATTTATATAACACATTGATTAGTCACTGAAAGTGGATAATATTAATTGTTAATATCTTTATATTCATTGTTCCAAAGTCTATAAACATTGTTTTTAGTGCATTACATAAATAGAACTTCATTTCTCATCAAAAATGCAATTCATGTTTAAAATGAAAATTTTGGCCCAATCATTCATTTGTTTGTTGAAAATATTATATTCATTTTCTGAATTTCAAATTTTGGGATATGATTGATCACTTTGTTTGGAACATTTTATCTTTCAGGTTCGCTTGATGAATCCTAAAGGAAGATGGATAATTTTGCGCTTGAAGGCAGAAACTTGCTGGAAAAAGCATGATGGGCCTAAGGCCCATCAAACAAATGAGGGGCCCAGAAACCAAGCCCAATGAAGCTAAAATTTATACATTATAAAGATAAAAATATTAGGATAATTTTATTAAACTGTGGCCAGAGCTACTTCTGATGTTTTCATGATGATAAATGGATCTGAAGTTGAGATTTAAATGGTGGACCCGACATTAATGCACTGAAATTCGTCCCACCATTTCGACCATAACTTCCAAACGGATGAGCCAAATTTCCTGAAATATTTACATCTCATAGAGGACAGATGTAAGAAGATATGTCCCTTCTACTACCCCTCCGGATTTGGCCTTCTTCATTTTATAATTCAGACATTAATATGGTGGACGAATCTGGACAGTTTTTCGGGTCAAATTTGAAACATCAATTTCATTTTGATTATTCACCCTCCATTTGACTCTATTAATTGTTGGGGGGTGAATTAATTATTGGGGGATGTACCTAAGGCTCCTAATATGCCTATATAAGGATATATTGGTGAAGGGAATAGGGGTGGATATTTTTCATATCATCTTTTGTTGCTTGTTTCATTGTAAGGTTATGCTTCCAAATTTCCTTTGTAATGTTTTCCATTTCCATGTAAGTTTCTTTTTTGTATCTTTATGTTCTTAATCAACTTCATTCACTTCTATATTTTCCATTTATTTTATTAAAACTTTATTATCACAAAGCAAAGTGATATCTATGTTTTGTTGTGAATTAGTTCACACATAGGTGTGAATTTCATTCACACACACGGAGGAGTTCTCGTTATTTCCACGGTTTTAATTTCTTCAATCCAATTCTTGTTAGCCATCTTCCGCCCACCATTGAGAGTATACCATCAATGGAGGGATAAACCCTTAATGGGATGATCTTAGGAGGATGCAAAGGCTGGATTGAATGTTATTTTATGAACAAATTGTTGTTAATTGGATAATTAATTTAAGACATTCATTCTTCAATTATTTCTACTCTTCATCTTTACTGTGTTTGAGAAAACTAAATTCAATTACTAAATGACCATATACCTCGGGGAGATCATGAATTTGGTTCTATAAGTGTATATGGGATTTGTAATTGTGTTTAGTAAGCACCAAACCAGAAAATGATGAATGTAATGTTATTTTTGAAGAATGGATTCATCAAAAATTAATAAAACCAAAATTGTCTAATGAAGTAAAATTCATTCAATCCACCCTGAGCATAATCCTAAGATCAACCCATTTCCATTTAATTGAATTCACTTAGGTTTATTAGTGCTCTTTAAAAACCATCCAAAATCAAACCCAAATTCAGCTACTTTATAGCCCATCCTTCACACAATCAACTGGAAAATCAATATTTTGAATCACCTCACATAAAAAATTTCATTGACCAAACCATGATTGAATACACCACACCATATGAGATGTACATTCAATGGGATGCTGATTGTTTAAAGGATCAATTTCCATACCTCTCGAGGATGATTGAAGAGATCAAACATAATGAAGTTCATGATGTCCAAACATCTATCAATCCTAATTCTGAAAAAATTCTTGAACATTTGTGTGAAAAAATGGATAAAATGAATTTAGAGGTTTCATCTTTAAGAGTAGAACTACAAAGCATTGAAATGGTTGCGGAACCCATTCCCACTCAGGTTGTCTCTTCCTCATCACTAATACAAGAATCTTTTCTCTCACAAACCTCAAATGAATTTATTGAAGAACCAACCACTAGATTTGGGATAGTTGAAGATAATCAAGGAATCGTTGATGGGTGCTTAAATCAAGAGGAAACTGATTTTTTGTATTCACAAGAGGGAAACTTGACATTGTGGATGGAGAGTCCTGAATATTTCTCCATTGATGATTTTTCAATAACACAAATCACTGAACAATTGGGAGAAATACCAAACATTGATCCCATACCCACACCTCAAATTCAACTAGACACTTTTGGGGATGAATCATATTTTAAAATGGAACCAATTCTTTCTAAATTTTTTAGAGAAGAAACTGACTTTCATTCAAATTTCCAATCTTTATTAGGAAATTACAATCGACCAGAACTCAAAATCATTATCCTTCCTTCCCCAGACAAGATTTCCATCATAGGTGATAAAAAAGACCTTTCAGTTTTAGTTCATTCATCTAAAGAAGCCAATAATTTTGGAATGGTCATTGATGTCTTAGGAAAGAATATAAGTTCAACTCGATCAACCATTTCATATATTCCTTGGATTTTACAAATCATTGTAGAAAATAGGATTTTACATGAAACAAATTTCAAAAAAATAATCAATCTCAATCTTATTGAAGTGGAAAAATATGGGTTAATTAAAATGTCGAAAGTTGGAATTGGATAAGTTGTGGGGTACAAGTCGAGCTAACGACATTAAACAAAAGCGTTGCATGGGAGGCAACCCGTGGTTTTCATGTTTCCAATATTTTTGTAATCATATTTATTTTTCAAATAGGATTAATAAATCATTTTTATATTTTAAAAATATAAAAATAAAAAATAGACTGTTGACATGTTCTTATTTTATGAGTACGGATGGGTATGAAAGGGGAGCATCGTATTCATCCGTGTCACGCGGTGTGATCCCTGAGTAATACCTTACCCAGAAAATATAAAGAAGATAATGTATCATCAGTTTATTTTATTTTATTTATGTTTTTTGTAGGTTAAAAAAATTATACTCTTGATCTGTTCTTCTTTTATGAGTATGGATGGGTATGAAAGGGGAGCATTGTATTCAACCATGTCATGCGGTGTGATCCCTGAGTAATACCTTACCCAGAAAATATAAAGAAGACAATGTATCATCAGATTATTTTATTTATGTTTTTGTAGGTTAAAAAAAATTGGACTCTTGACCTGTTCTTCTTTTATGAGTATGGATGGGTATGAAAGGGGAGCACCGTATTCATCTGTGTCACACGGTGTGATCCCTGAGTAATACCTTACCCAGAAATTTAAAGAAGACAATGTATCATTAGTTTGATTTAAAAAAAACATGAAAACCCATAAAAATGATTATACTTGGAATTAAATAAATCATTATGTTGTTTTTTTTTGTCTGCTTTGTCCTTCTTTTTATGGTTTAGGAACTATTTTGGGTGATACATGTTCAATCAAGGAGGTGCCTACATCCCCAAAGAGATCAAAGGAGTAATTTGGAGCATCATGAACCTCAACTTTAAAAACCAGGTGAATTTGTTCCATGTTTATCATTCTCAATTTCATCTTTTAACTCCTATCCTACCCACTTCTAACTTTTCTTTTCTTTAAACACTGGGGACAGTGTCATTCTAAGTTGGGGGGACATAAAAAATGATTTTTTTTATATTTATTTTGTGAATAAAAACATGCATGAAAAGAAAAATTCCATTAACCATAAACATGATAAACACACATTAAAAACTCTAAAATTGGATATCAAATAAATTTTGCATGCCTTGATTCTAATTTTAATGCAAGTTTAAGTTCATGAGCATAGTTTTTGGAAAGTGCGGTTGTCCGATGTGATTTTTCAATTTTAAAATTTCATCCTCTTAATAAAAATGCCACAATGCACGTCTACTGGATCGTGGGTGTAAATTTGAGTTCTTGGGTCCCTTTCATTATAGCATAGGGTTCTGGGGTCACTTTTAGTTTAATTTGAGTATCCAACAAAATCAAAAAAAATGACCACATAGAGCAATGTTTTTTCCAAATGCGTGGCGTCCGGCACTTGGGGATCGTGACTCCATAGTTGTCTTTCCCAGAGTTAAGCTTTATATCTCTACTGTAGAGCATGAAATTGACAATATGTGTGGCGTCTGGCACTTGGGGATCGTGACTCCATAGTTGTCTTGCCCAGAGTTAGTCTTTTCATATCAATTGTGGTTAAAAAAAATCAAAAAAAATCAAAAAAAAGGATACTCATCTTAAGGTTTAATGTGATTCCCACCTAGCGCTTCCATTTTTTCCTCTTGAACAATAAAATGGGCCTCATATCTTTTATTATGCACAACACTTTATCATGCTTAATTGGAATTGGATGAAATGTGGCGATGAATTTGAACAAAGGAATGGGCTTGGGCTTGGGATATGATTATGGACCTAGCTTTTTTTTAATTATTTTGATGGGTTTTCATAATTTTTTTTGGTATTAGATATTTGGGTGAGTAATGTGTATTAAAATGTTTTTGGAAAAGGGGATTTGAATTTCATATTTGTAATTTATTTTGCTTGGGACTAGAAAAACTCAAGTTGGGGGGTGTGATTAGTCACTGAAAGTGACTAATATTAATTGTTAATATCTTTATATTCATTGTTCCAAAGTCCATAAACATTGTTTTTAGTGCATTACATAAATAGAACTTCATTTCTCATCAAAAATGCAATTCATGTTTAAAATGAAAATTTGGTCCCAATCATTCATTTGTTTTTTGACAATATTATATTCATTTTCTGAATTTGAAATTTTGGGATATGATTTATCACTTTGTTTGGAACATTTTATCTTTTAGGTCCGCTTGATGAATCCCAAAGGAAGATGGAGAATTTTGCGCCTGGAGGAAGAAACTTGCTGGAAAAAGCATGATGGGCCTAAGGCCCATCAAACAAATGTGGGGCCCAGAAACCAAGCCCAATGAAGCTAAAATTTATACAGTAGAAAGATAAAAATATGAGGATCATCTTTTTCAACTGTTTCCAGAGCTAATTCGGATGTTTTCATGACGATAAAGGGATATGAAGTTGAGATTTAAATGGTGGACCCGACATTAATGCACAGAAATCCGTCCCACCATTTCGATCATAACTTCCAAACGGATGAGCCAAATTTCCTGAAATATTTACAGATTATAGAGGACATATGGAAGAATATATGTTCCTTCTACGACCACTCCGTATTCGGAATTATTCATTTTCGAATTCACACATTAATATGGTGGACGAATCTGAACAGTTTTCCGGGTCAAATTCGAAACATCAATTTCATTTTGATTATTCACCCTCCATTTGACTCTATTAATTGTTGTGGGGTGAATTAATTATTGGGGGATGTACCTAAGGCTCCTAATATGCCTATATAAGGAGCTATTGGTGAAGGGAATAGGGGTGGATATTTTTCATATCAACTTTTGTTGCTTGTTTCATTGTAAGGTTATGCTTCCAAATTTCCTTTGTAATGTTTTCCATTTCCATGTAAGTTTCTTTTTTGTATCTTTATATTATTAATCAACTTCATTAACTTCTATATTTTCCATTTTTTTTATTAAAACTTTATTATCACAAAGCACAGTGATATCTCTGTGTTGTTGTGAATTATTTCACACATAGGTGTGAATTTCATTCACACACACGTAGGAGTGCTTGTTATTTCCGTGGTTTTAATTTCTTCAATCCAATTCTTGTTAGCCATCTTCCACCCACCATTGAGAGTATACCATCAATGGAGGGCTAAACCCTTAATGGGATGATATTAGGAGGATGCAAAAGCTGTATTGAATGTTATTTTATGAACGAATTGTTGTTAATTGGATAATTAAATTAAGACATCCATTCTTCAATTATTTCTACTCTTCATCTTTACTATGTTTTAGCAAACTAAATTCAATTACTAAATGACCATATACCTTAGGGAGATCATGAATTTGGTTCTCTAAGTGTATACGGGATTAGTAATTGTGTTTAGTAAGCACCAAACCAGAAAATGATGAATGTAATGTTATTTTTGAAGAATGGATTCATCAAAAATTAATAAAACCAAAATTGTCTAATGAAGTAAAATTCATTCAATCCACCCCGAGCATAATCCTAAAATAAAACCATTTCCATTTAATTGAATTCACTTAGGTTTATTAGTGCTCTTTAAAAACCATCCAAAATCAAACCCAAAGTCGGCTACTTCATATCCCATCCTTCACACAATCATAGCGTCTCAAGGTTACTTCTTCGGTCCTTGTGGATTCGACCCCTACATGTACTACATCGATCGCTTTTACCAGTAGGGTAAATTTGGGTGCAATCACACATAAAATAAAAATTTTATTCATTTAAAACATAATTAAAATTACAATTTTTCAAGAGATCCAGTATTAAAATTTACGGCATGGGGTGAACCTACTTAGAACTCGCTACTTTTAATAAATGGGTCCCAACTCCACCTTAATTGAGTCCAAGGAATACCACAATGTCAAGAAGAACCCTAGACACAAAATAAAACCCAAAAATAGAATAATAAAACACACTAGGTTTTGTTCAAGGGTAGTTTATAGTGATATAAGAGAATAAAACAAGAAGAAAATGACATAGAGTAGGAGAATGAGGTGGGGAGAACAAATCCTGAGATGATCGCTTAATAAATCAGAGAGAAAAGTGGACATAATTGAAGGAGTAGGTGGAAGAG
Source organism: Viscum album (assembly GCA_963277665.1). Taxonomy (NCBI): domain Eukaryota; kingdom Viridiplantae; phylum Streptophyta; class Magnoliopsida; order Santalales; family Viscaceae; genus Viscum; species Viscum album. The sequence continues at coordinate 577,711,154 of OY728143.1, forward strand.
ACACATATGAGGTATATAACTAGGGAATGAGGAGTGTTTGGTTGAGAGGGTTAGGGTGAGGGATAGAATTATATTAGGGATTAAAAAGGGAAATGGGATATTTTTTTGGAGAACTCAATTTTTTTAGTTCGAGGGAGAGTTTCATGCATTGGGATCATACTTGGAAAAACTATGTGTTGACCAAGGGATGGTAAATGGAGACCTCTAGGACACCACAATAATTCAAACTTTAATCCATCCATGAAAATAGGTTCTACTAAATTATAGACCCTATTCATATGGATTCCACACAGAAACATTTATTGAAAAATGAATCAAAAGTTCCAAAAATAAAAGACCCAAACATCCTAAAAATGGGAATAAATAAATTTATAAAATAAATAAGAGAACAAAAATTAGGGTGTGAAAACACTGGATGGGTTGGTGAATGAAAATAATTAGTATTCTTCTATGTTAACCCTGTTTTTCTCTATTGTTTTTTATATGTATAAGACCATATTTTAGGTGGTTCCAAATAATGTTAGTTCATGTACAATTTGATTAAACCAGAAGTATGAGGAGTCACCATATGGTTTATTTCCTTTACAATTGATAAATAATGTCTTAGATAAATTTTATTTAATGGTGTGCTAATGTAGGTGACTACGTATTTGTATGGGGATTAATTATCATATTTTTTTCTATAGTTAATATTTTGGTTAATGATTTGTTTTAAAAAATGTTAATTCCACCCATAATTTCATGATTTATAATCATGGTAACAATCTCTACTTCATGTCCAATTAGTGGTGGGATTTGGGGGGTCACTCTTTAACTTAGTTTTAACTTGAGAGGAGTCCTGGTAAGGTTGGGTCAAGATATATTTTAACATGTGATATACACTTATAACCATTTTATAAACTAATGAATTAAAAATTATTTATAATAAATAAATAATTTAGACCTTACATATAATATAAATATAAGTACTTTATATTTATATCACAAATGTGAAATCTTCATATTTTCTCAATTACATGGTATACACATAAACTCCTTTATATTAAAATATATGATTTATTTAAACATGATCATATCATATTTTAAATAGATATAGACATTAGAAAAAATTAATATAATATATTTACATTATTTAAGTATAATATATTTTATTTAAACCATTATAAATTTCAATAAAACAATTTTTAGTTTGATTTAAATAATTTTCTATAATAACTCATTATATATAAATAGTTTAAATTAAAATATATTAACATTTCATCAAATTTTAGAAAATATTTTATAGTTAACATTAATTTAAAATTTATAAACACTTTATAAATTAATTTATAATATTAATATAATAGTTTTTTATAAAGATTTTAATGATAAATCCATGTAAATTCAAAATTTTAACTACTAAAACAAATGTTGGTTTGATCAATATCCCTCTAAAAATTCATTTAATATTAACACTTAATGATAAAGAATTTATTTTAAAAATTATTATGATTTTATAAATAAAAATTCAATTAATAAGTCGATAAAATTTTAAAAAAATAATCTATTATATGTATAAAAGTGAAACATTAACTCTTAAGTTTTTCAATCATGAAACATACAACATTATTCCTATAACATTACTAGAAATATGAAAAATATTATTCCTATACTATAAACATTTTTCAACACATTCAATGTTCTTATCAAGATTTTTTCTATTAATGTAGAATTTAATATGGGTGCTTCTTGTGTAATTTTATATTCATAAAGTAGTTTATCATGTTTCATAAATAAAAAAATTGTATTATAATGCAAATAAGTTTGCCCTTATAATTTAATTTTATCATGATACTTTGTTTTTAAAAAATCCATAAACCATTTACATCACAAAATGTATTACCTCAATAATTTTTTATGTTTTCCTAATGAATAGTTGAGTTTATGCCATTCCATACATCTAGTTGAGATGTACAGTTATATCCTTATATCATTGTGTGTGTGAAGCATACTCTTCAAGTAAAAATAAATTTTTAAAAATTATATTATATTTAAAAAATATATTCATAGAACTGTCAATGATATCATTGAAGATTTTTTAGGACATATCCATGTTGAAATGTAGTGTAAAACTAATACAAATTCTAATTCCACAAGATCTACCCTGAGAGGTTTGGAATAATTATATAAAATCATTAAGAACATACCTTACCATTGATAAATTTGATCCTTCTTTGTAGTGGTTTAGGGATATACCTTATAGGAAAACAATTGAATCCCACATAAAAAAGTATCCATATATTATATTAATCACCAATAATGATTATTATTTAGATTTTTCAGACTCCAATAACAATCAATAGCCTTTTAATTAATGGTTGAGTAGAAAGGAAGATGGCTTTATCTTTAAGATAGCTCACAGTTTGAGTATATAGATCTAATTTTTTATCAAAAACCTTTTATAACCTTTAATTATTCCCTTTGAAAAGTTCATATTGATTCTATTAATTTTCCTTAAATGATTATTAAATTTTAAATAAATGTTTTTTGTTATAAATCTTGAAATGTATAATCTTATAACTTTTGTAACACACTAAATTAACCATATATGTATTATTTAACTATTCAACCATCCATATAATTTTATAATACATTATTTTATAATATATGTATCTAGTCCATGATAGATTAAAATTGAATGAAATTGAATGATAATATACAGTATCACATATTACATTTCATTCTATAGATAGTGATTTAACTTCATCGCAGGCCACATCTTAGTCATAACACGAGCAGTGAATAGCCTATAATGTTGGTTTCTTTATGAGATTTACAAAACATATATGTCATTTAATCCATTAAATAAAGTCTTAATAAAAAATATTGGTATGACAAAGAATAAGTGGTTGTTTGGAAGTCCATAAATGACTATATAGAGGTAATAAATTGATCATTAATACCTTTACCAATTTTTTTATGGGAACATTTTACCATGAATCACATTTTATGTGATAGTAAATGTTTTTAATACTTTTAGGAAGTTATGAAAATTTTATGTAACCTATTCTAAAGATCAAGAAACTATAGGGTATGAAAACTTAAGGTCCAAGTAATTGTGTCATTCAACATAAGTGACCATAAAGTACATTGAAAAAAATAGTTCTAGATAATCTACCTATATTATATTTTAATGTAAAAGAATTTATATGTTTCAATGGTCACTAAAATTAATTTAATGTCATTTAATTTATTAGATTTGGATGGAATTCACTACTTTCTACTCAAATAGTTCAATGAAGGAAATAATTATTTTACTTTAAGTAATATTTCCAAATGACTAGATACATATATGGGAAATAATAAAACATGATATTTATTTTATTTATTTTTCTATACTCAAGAGAAAATAATTATATAAATCTATATTTTAGTGAAAAACCAACTAATGTAGAGATCCAAGCATGCTCATTGAAGATCATTATACTATAAAACTTTATGATCATCCGAGAGGGTCTACATCACTATAGATAAAAAAACCCCTACTTCAAGTGATAAAAAATTTACACTCTGAAACTCTAAATATTATTCAATATTTATTCTGTTTAACATTTGGAGAGTTTGATTATATTAAATTTTCATTTTATTTAGTTTCATTATTATTTTCATTCACATGAGTTCATGTTCAATAGTATATCTAATAAACAAGTAACTATTGATTCAAATCCACTAGAATACAAGAACTTGAGTTTCCATTGGAAATTGATGTATAATTGAAAATAAGGAAAAAAAGGTTTTATTTTTTAAATAATAGAAAGATATGTGTGAAAAAATCGAGAGTAATAAATTCAATGATTAATGATTTTTATTCCCCTAAATTAACATTAATATATAAGAGAATTATTAAAAAGGTTAAAATTAAATACTCATTACTAAAAATATAACTGATGTTATAAGGTAAATACTCATCTCCTATTAATTTTTTTCAATCTATATTGAATTTACATGATTTTTATCATCCCCTGGAATTTTTGAATTCAATACATAATAAATTTATTAATGTTTATAAATTTATAATTATATTTTATCATAGATCCCTTTAGTACAATCACAAATGGGGAAAAGGATTTTAGTAACCACTAAAACTAGTTTGTGAAGCCATTTAGGAGTATCTAATGTTATATTTTCATAGTTTTTGCATGATCACAATATATTGGGTTGATAATGGGGTATTCATGACTGCCATAACAGTTCCATAGTTTTTGGATATCACTTTTGGAAGTCAACGGTATTTAAAAAATGTATCAATGGCCACCATGTGTGAAAATTAATTCTATATTTTTTTTAATATGTTATTATATATATATATATATATATATATATATTGCTATCATTTTTTGAAGATGTAAAAAACCTTAATATCTTTCATGTGATATATAAAACTTCTAAAAAAATAAATATTATAAATATTAAAAAATTAAAAAATTAGCATTCAAACAATTTTCAATGAAAAAATAAAAAATAAATATAATCCAAAAATCTTATTATTATTCAATAGAGTATCCCATTCATATAAAACATACTAAAATTTTAGACTCAAATAAAGCCCATAAAATATAGAAAAATCAAGTTACATAAATACACAATTAAATTATTATTTTAAATACAATTTTATTCATTTTTTACTGAATATAATTTTCTCTATTTCTTTTCATTCCATTTCAAACACTTCTATGAACTAAAAAATAAATTAAAATATAAAACTTTAAGTTCGTATATAACATAAATATGGTTATAAAAATTATTCAATTTTATATCTTCACATTTAATTAGGTCTAAACCCAAGATAGTAAGAACAAGTTTCATTCCTAATTTCTCTACTACATGCTCAAAAACATTTAACTATATTAAAATTATATATTTATGAATATAAAAATTATACTTATTTTTGAAAACTACTTATCAAAACTGGTGAGTTTTATAACCATTTTTTCAAAAAAATGATAAATGATATGTATTTTTATAAAATGGTATGTGTAGTTTTTCATATAAAAAATCTAGATGATATTAATTTTTATAAACTTATTATCATAAAAATGATTTGTATAAATATTTTTTCAATGAAAATAAGAAATTAAGACTTATTTTTAAAAAATTATTATCATAATTAATGAGTGTTATATTTAGTTTTTTAAATAAAATAGACAATCTCTGCTTCTTTTAATAAACAAAATATAATAAGTGATGACTGGTGAAAGTGGTTATTTAAAAAAATAGATAGTCAAATATTATATTTTAAAATAGGTTCTTATAATTATTGAATGGTAAAATATTTTGTCAATAAAAAAACCACTTAGTTTTATAAATATCATATCTTATGTAATGAATAGTAAAAACTATTTTTAAAGAAACATACAAACAATAATTATTATTACAAACATCTTATCGCATGTGATGAGTGGTATAAATAGTTTTCGAAAACATAATTTAGAAACATAATTTATTTTTATGAACATTTTATCATATGTAATGAGTGGTTTAATACATTTTTAATATAACTCATACAAACACTTATTGTTTTTATAAATTACTTATCATAAATGATGAGTTGTATAATTAGTTTTTTCAAATAAAAAAGGAAAAAACAATTATTTTCATAAAATAATTATCATAATTAATGAATGGTATGATAAATGTTTCAATCAAAATAATCATATACTACTAATTTTTACAAAATTATAATCATAATTTATCAATGGTATAAGATTTTTTTTAATATCCAAGAATAAATTACATTTATAAAATTATTATCATAAATATAGAGTCTACAAAATTTATGTTCCTCAACATTATGATTTTGAGGATTTAGAGAAAGATGAAGTGAGATTATGGGTGAAATTTTTAAAATAAGGCTGATATTTTGGGGTTTTTATATATCACTCCATAATAATTATTCATTTATCCATGACTTATTCTCATGTCAAGTGATTTTTTTACTGTTAAAACAATTGAAGGGTTACATCATTGGCTGTTACATCCATATCATTGCATCATTATTTCAATTATTATGGTTTGATCAACCAAATTAAATCACAAAATGATATATAGGATTATTTGGTTTCATAGTTGGGTGTTGTAGGGAGGTCCATTAGTCTATAATCTTAAATAATGATTTCTTATTAAAATTATCATAGTGTCATAATAAAAATTATTCACCATGATTTGTTTTTAGGGGTTTTAAATTAAGGCATATATTGATTAGAGAAACTATAGGAAATCATGTATTGTGCCATGAAATTCAAAGGTCCATCTTACTAACATCCATTATGGTGCAATGGAAACCATTATGCCATGATTTTTTAAAACCCCATTTTAAAAGTAAAATTGATTATTTTAATTAATTCTACTGAATTAGTTATTTTTTCTCAATTATTATAGACCCCATGATCTTTTTTGATACTATAGAATTATATCCCATTAATTTTTTATTTCTCCTTATGAGAGGATGAATCCCTATGGATTAGGGTAATTTTTCCTCAACTCCTCTTCTTATAACCATTTTTTTCTTCATTGTGGATAATGGTTTTGGGTGGTATGGGATTTATGTTATTTTTTAAGGTATTGGTTTTTTGTGAAGGAATTTTAATAATGTTAGAATTTTAACTTATCATTTCCAATGTGATAGTTGAAATATTTATTATGAAATGGGACTATAACTTCCCATTTCTATGTATTAAGTGATATTTTATAGTTTTATTGATGAGTTTATAGGTAATTTTGTTTCTTAAATTTTAATTATAAGATATGTAAATAAAACTAATGAATTGTGTGTGAGGAATTTAAGATTCAATTGGTGTGGATTAATGAATTAACAGGAAGTTGGTAAATAGAAAAAATGGATAGGGAAATTGTTATAACGAGAATATTAGAAAAAATTAGGGATGATAAAAATGAAAATTAATTAAAATTATTTATGATGTTAAAACCCAAGGAAAGAATATATGGTGTGTGATTTCATTATTATTTTATTATTAATTTTATAACATAGAAATTACTATTTATGTGGTGAACTTAGAGGAATGATGGGTATTTTGTGATTTTGAGGTAGTGTCAATCTAGTGGATTTGTGTGGCATGATATTAGTTATAATATTATCTTTTCCCGAGATTTTATAGATGTTGGTATAGATTTTTTGAGGTTTGAATCAGGTTTAAAAGATGTATTTTTTATTACTTTATAATTAGAATAATTTTTTCCATGTTTTATAGTTGTGTGGTTCCTTTTTTATGGTAATATAACATGTTCTTGAATTACGTTGATAGTAATATGTTGTGGTATTATTATAACCACTTATAGTAGGTTTTTAATGAGTTGATTGATTTGGGGATGTGGTACTCCATGAGGTTGATTATATGTGATGGATTTTATATTCCCACCATGGATATAGTAATTGTTTTTTTTTTGTATGTGTATCTATATACAATAATTATTTTTGAATCTATATGGTCCTATATATTTTGGTAAGTAATTATTTTTATTGTATTTACTATCATTAGAGGTATGGAAATAATGATTTGGTGATTTTTATGATATAGGAAAGGTAGTGTATGAAAATAATTATAAGTTCCTTATGTTGTTAATCTTTGATTTTATAATTTATTAATACATATATATATCATTCAGTGTGGATTTACTATTTCTATTCATGTGGAACGTGATAGTTTGGAGGAAGAACCTAAAAAATCTAATTATATGATCTCCTAATTATTCTAAACTATTTCAAAAAAATTATAAGATTCTATCGAGGGTGGTATTGAGTGATATTATTTTCAGAATAATTTGATCAAGAAAATAGTATAAGTATTCATATGTCAGTGTCTTCCTTTTTTATTTAAAAAGTAATGGTTTATTTTTATATTTTTTGATGATATACTCATTAATATTTCAATTTATTTTTTTTTGGAATTGATTTCCCTACTTTTACCTATTTTCACTATATGATTTTTTAGTTTTTTCAAAATTGATAATTCCTATAATATTTTTTGTTTTAGACCCTTGGTGTTATTCACCACCCTATGGCCTATTAGAGGTGATATTCAGGGGAAACTCACAATATTTTCATCGACTCAAGAGGGGTCTTAGTGAGATCGATCATTAAAAAGAAGTATTTAAGTATGTGTTTTGTGATTGAGTTTGAAGTGGGTTCTGATGATGATTTCTTAGGTTTTTATAGTTTTTATATTCCATAAACCTAGTATGTATAATATAATATGAATAGTATATAGGGACATATAGGGCCCTTATGATTCCATCTATGGGAGATTATTATTTACAAATCACTACTAGGGTAATTTACTATCATCAAAAGGGTATCATGCTAGTGTGAATTCAATAATGATATATAGTTTGATAAAATTGATTGAAAATGTTGTTCATTGGATTTATTTCTTTCCACTAAAATTTATTTTGTTTATATTTGAGCACCCACATTTTTGTTGAAACAAAATTCATGTTTATATTTACTTATTCCATTTTTACATATAAATAATCAGGAAAATTGATAGAGAGTGTTGGACGTTCCCATTATTAAGAACTAGAGGTAAGATCTTCCAATAAAAGAGGCATCAAGTGATAATTTTTTTTTGTTTGAGTAGTGGTAATTACTGAAGTACAAGGAATAAATTTTTGATAGGGGAACAAAATGATGATATAAGGAATTAGATATATCTTTTCCAATCATCTAATAAATGGAGTATCATTGGATTTAGTTAAACATAATTTTATTGTGTGGATAAATATAGAATTTGTGGAAACTATAATTTACTATTCATGACATATAAATGGTTGAGTATGAAACATTTTTAGACCAATTCCATGTGGATTTCCTAACTTTTACCCTTTGGTTTGAGTAGCAAAAAAATTTATTATTTATCCATCAAGTAAGCACTTATATTCATGTGTATAAAGTGAAGTTCATGAGGTTTTTATGAAATTATCATGACTTTATAGATAGTAAGGAGTGGATATATGTCCACATTTATAGGGGAATGTGATTTTTTATCTAGTAACAGGTCTTCCTATTTACATATAAGATATATTCTGAGGTGTATAGAAAATTTATAGCCATAAAAATAATTTTACAAGTGCTAGTAGATAAGGGAATGATTTTGGAATATAGGGTGCAGTGTACAATTGATCAAGATAAAGAAACCCCATAACCTTTATGTAGTTGAGTAATTAGTTTCAGAACCCTTATAAGTGATTATTATATGTTAGTTTCTCAAATCCCTCAAGCATGGGTACTGACAAGTTTTGTTATCCATGAAGAGGTAAAATATATTTACTATTTATGTGTCCAACTAATAAAGGATTATAATGTGGGATAAAACGTAGTGTAATGGTTGATGGTATAAACAATAAACTGTAGTACCTTCCTTAATAATTTTATCAAAAATATATACACAAACTAATAGACACTTGATGTAGTGTGGTGGTGGTAGATGAATTCCCCAAAATATTCATCACCCTCTCGAGTAGAGGAAAGATTAGAGTCAAGAAATAATCATTAAAGTTAGATATCAAGGTGGATGAGTTTTTTTTTTTTTGAAACTTTTTATAATATAAGTTGATGAACTATTATATATTTTGATCATTTTACATACCATCTATCTATATTTTACATCATATTATTCTTTGATAGATATAGATGATTTGAACTCCTTTATTTCACCTTCTCTAGTCAAAGCATTGGGTATAAGTAAAGATAACTATTATAGAGCCTTATTGTTGTCTACACTAGTTGAAGGTTAGCCAAGTTTGTCAAAGGTGTATCAAGGGTTTGAGTCGATGAAAGGATGGTACTAATAGATCAATGATTTTTTATTTCTATAGATAATTCTATATGATTCCACTTTTTTAATGGATTGGTTATACCACATACATGTTGTCGTTGATTTCTAAAATATATGGAGGATATTATCTAAAAGAGTAGGTAAGGATGTGATATTAGTTGGTGGCCATGATCATATGGTTGAAAAAATATTTTTGGAACCTACTATATCTTAAATCGCATGTTTGATGTTAAGATCTGCAGAGATACAAATGAAGGAGATTCTAATATTTGTGGCAGAGTTCATGGAATTTTTTCCCAATGACATTATGAAACTACCCCCTAGATGTGATATCAACTTCATGATAGAGATATAACTTGGTTTTTCTCTAATATCTATGTTTCCCTAAAAGTTATTACCTTTAGTATTGTATAGTTACATATTAATATTAATGTATTGTTGTGTAAGATACTTATCTACTCTAGTTTGTCTCCTTAGGGAGGTACAATATTGTTTGGGAAGAAAGTGGATAGTGGTTTATGGATTTTTATTGATTATTATTGGTTTAACCATGTGATGATAGAGAATATGTATCCACATTTGAGGATTTATGACTTATTTGATCAATTAAATGGAACTACTTGTTTACCAATGATTGGTCTATGATTGTAAAATCATCAAATGTGGGTGAAAGGAGAGAATATTTATAATAAAAACTTTATGTGTCTCTATGTAAATTTTGAATTTATAATAATTCAAAATTATAGTTTCAAATGCATTGGTAGTCTTTAAGGGTTTGATTAACTTAGTGTTCCATGATCTTCTATATTAATTTTTAGTGGTGTTCATCAAGGAATCTAGGTGTATTTGTGGATAATAGAGGAGAATACAGTGAATTTGAGGACTATCTATCAAATCCTTTAACAACATGAACTATATGTAATATTTTCAAAGTGTAAGTGTTTAACACATTTGATTCACTTCTATAGTCATATTGTGTCTTAACAAGGTGTGGTTCTTGACCCTTTGAATATTGAGGTAGTTATTTCTTAAGAAATCCAAGAATTTTTTCATAGGTACATATCTTCCTTGGGTTATTAATCTATTAAAATTGGTTCATGTTAATTTACCTAGGTTTGTTGAAATCTTAAAATATTTGAATAAAAATTAAAATTCATTTGTGTAGATGGGTTAGTGTCAAGAGGTGTTTGAGTATCTAAATGAGATACCAATAAGTGCTCAAAATATTTTATCACTAAAGGAATGAGTCATGTTTAAGGTGTATGTTGATACATTAAATTTGAGTTTGTGACACATTTTTATGTAGAAATGATAAGTGGTCTCTTATGGGTCTAGGAAGTTATATTCTTATAAACAAAACAATGTTACTCATAACTTCAAGTTTTTAGTGTTGGTATTCCCTTTTAATTTGGGGTGTAATTGGATTATCAAATAATTATGTATGGTATTCACAAGGTATAAGATACTATGATATATTATATCTCAAAAAGATAATTTTTTTTGTATATTTGGATGATGTTATTATAGGATTAAGACTTTAAAATCCTTTATATTATGGGGAAAGATATTATTCACTTCTAAAATAAATAGAAACTATGTAATGGTTTTAAAATAATTTTTTTAATAACATATTTTAAATAATGTTTCTAAATTGATTATTAAATACCTGACATTAAAATCACAATTTGTTTTCTTTACATCAGACATTAAATAAATGACTTAAAAAACGCATTTATAACATATATTTTATTAACAAGTGATGTTTTGTGTCCTTTTTAAAAATTTAAAACATGGGTTCTTATCTATTTTTTGAAAATATATCCATAAAACCATATATCAGGAATCATGGCCTCTTCTTCTCCCTTATTTGGTTTTTATTCCAATGTCACTACTCTCCCCTCACTTCTTCTTGTTTTTATATTATTACTTTATTGTCACTCATTCCCCATTCGAATAGTTGTAAGTGATTATCTTTTAATTTTTGTAGAATTTATATATATAAATATATATATATATATAGTGACTTTAAGGGATGGACATAGTGAATGGGTTAAGGAATCAATTGAGTAGTTACAGTGAAGGCAGACCAAGGGGCTGACCACATAAGGCAGGATGCCGATAGTGAAGGTTGACCGACATGAAGGACACAAGCACTGATAGTGAAGGGTGGGTGATATAGGGACTTTTGGCAATGATATTAGAGGAAAAATGATCTAATTCATGGGGAAAAGAGGATCATGTTAGTGAAGGGTGAACAGGGAAATGTCAAAATATGAGTGCACTAGGTGGGTAGGTAAGTTATCATGAAATCCAAGCCACCTCATAATTAATTAAGAAATATTGAGCACAATAGGGTCACCATGTTCCCCTTGATTTTTTTATTCAATTTATATAACCTCTAAGTATGATAAAAGTTCTGAAGTACCCATTAAAAAATAGTTTATATAATAAAATTTATTAAAAAATAGAAAAAATAAAATGGTTTGCACATACATATGTAAATATATTAATATTTAAATTACATTTAATTTTATGGTATCAGTTTTTTTAACATAAATATTAATATATATATATATATATATATTATTAACATAATATAAATATATATTAAAATAACATATATTGGAATCATAATTTATAATATAACACTTTTAATTATTTTTTTCTAAATGTATCTTTTTTTCAATGTTAATTATTATTCTGGGTTTGAAGTGTTTAAAATATACATTCTTAATTTTTATTTTTTTTAGGTAATTATTTGATCATAATTAGATTAATATAAATAAAACAAGTGATGAGAATGATAAAAATATTTATTATTTCTTAAAATTTTATAAACTAAATTTTAAAAATATAGACATGTTTCACTATCCATGTATAGAGTGTTTGAATTTGAAAAAATTGGGGTCAATGGTAATTAATTTTCTATGGTTTTAATCCAAGTTACAACCAATAGATATGGCATGGTTAAATAATAAAAACTAAAATTATAATGTCAATAATAATTTTTAATAGGATACATCATATCGTATTGTTGAAATAATTCATTATGTAGGAGTGTAAACCATTTCAAAATAGTTATGGTTGAGTAATTGTATGGTGATGCTAAAAAACTATTATACTGAATTTTTACCAAATTTACAATTTCATCCATGGTATTGAGCTTTATTAACATAATTATATGGTTATAGTGATAGTAGTTTCAAAAAAATACTATAAATTTTAAAAGATATACTTCGATGAAGAAATGAATTACCATGTTGAAATCATGATTCTAAAAAAAATTATGTCTAATGGAATTGGTGTATAAAAATATACATGTTTTCCAAAATTATTTTTATAGTGTATAAATGAATAAAAAAAATTAAATTTCCATAAGTGTGGGACATTATATTATAAAATGAAAAAAATATCCAATTTTGATTCATCCCTAAGACTAGGTACTAAACCTCCTATGAAGATAGCATGGTATCTTTCAATAATTCCAATTTTTAGACATTATTTTTGGATTCAAATTATAAAAATAGAATGAGATGGAATATAGAATATTGTATATCCTATTGAAAAATACATCACCATTAGATTCACCATTATAGATGTAATTTGATAAATAATTTCCTAATTTTTGGAATTAAGGATAGAGATATTATATTTTCAATGTGAATAGATGGAATGACTATGTATTATAGCCTTAACAGCTAAAAATGTTCATGTCAATCTATGTTGTTCATTTATAACTTTTCCCACATATTAATATGATGTGGAAATATATTATATTGATCATTATGATTTTTAGACCAATACTTCCAGGAAATGATATTAATACTTACTTTTTCACGATGGATTGATGATTTTAAATTAAAATAGAAGGATGATATTAAAGTGTTTGATGTATACAGAAGTGTTTTTTTTTCATGATAAGATAATTTTCACTATAAACTACTTCTATAAATATGAAAACATGTTTAGATGTAATGTTAAGGGACATAAATATTGTCTACTTTGATAATAAATGACTTTATATCATTAAATGTAGCATGGTGTAAAGACATTATACATGGGTCATCATAGATTTTTTTGAATGGATTTCATTTAAATATGATTAAAAATGGAATTTAATAGTATATAAGATTATTATATACCTTCACAACCTTTGTAAACTAAGTAATACTATGAATATGTGGAAAAAAATGTAACATTTTAGAAGATACAAAGATTATGTAAACAAAAAAATATAAATAAGAAATGTTCCATATTATTCTATCTAACTTATTAGATATTTTTAGAGTTTAAAAAATAACATTAATGATATTCAAATTGAGAAAAACATATATGATATTTTGAGTAGAACATTTTTAGATATAAAATAAAAGAAAAACTATATAATAGTTTTAATATTGGACATAATATCTATGGAAATATGTATAGCACTAGATTTCAATACAAAGGGAAGAATAAATAAACATGCCTATGGATTTTTATTTTTCATCCATGAGAAAGAAAAACAATTTCTTTCAATGTTTACTTAGTGTAAAAATACCTGATGGGAATTCTTCAAATGTAAAAACTTTTATATAATTAATGTATTTCATGTTGATAGCATGAAATCTCATGATTATCACATTTCAATGAAACATCCATTACTTGTTCCACTATAAAACATAAGATCAATTCATGTCAAAAATACTATAATCATGTTTTTTTACTTTTTTAATTATCTTTTTAGAAAACTCATTAATCCAAATTCATTAAATGTTGTAGATAATGAAGTTATCATTAAAAAATTTCAACAAGAGATATATTTTACACCACCATTTTTTGATATGATGGTACATTTAATGATTCATTTGTGGAAAGAGATAAGATTATGTGTACCAGTATACTTACATTGGATCTATACTTTTTAATTATAAATGAAAATTATGACAAGATATGTTAAGAAACCATAATTACTAGAGGCATATATCATTAAAAAATATTATTTATAGTGGTGTTTGAGTTTTATATTAACCACTTATCTGATGTGAAGTATGTCAGTGTCCCTATATCTCACCATGTGAGAGTCAAAAATAAAGGAAAAGGGGGTCATTTTATTAAAAGTGAATTTAATTTTGCATGATGAATTAATTCAGAAATATTAATACATTTTAAAAACCACATGGGTCATTCAACCAGATATAAAATAACATATTTTAAGATTGAAAGTTTTATATTTTTAGAAAAATGATATTTGGTTGATGAATTAATGTAAAAAACATATTTTTTCAATGTTTATAAATAATTATAATAAAGATTCATCTACATCCAAAATAATGAAATGTTTAGTTGGGGGTTCATGTGTTAATGGGACCATGTGGTTTGGTTATGACATTACTAGATATATATTTTATATAAAAATATTAATACAATGAAATTATTTTTCAAAATAGTATATAAATAGTAATATCTAATGAAGTTAATTTTTCATGTATAAAAAATAAAAAACCATTTTTTTGTAAAAATTTCATATTTTAGAGTTCTTAAAGATATATAGAAAATTTATTACATTAAATATTTAGTTCCATTGCCTAAGTGTAAGTGGTTTTACCGTAGGAGTGGTATTAAACAAGATGATTTGTATTTAAACCTGTTAATTTGAAGATATTTAGTTATAAAGAAGAGCTATTTATAATAATATTCATGGAAAACGTATTTTTTATGTTTTTTATCAATCAAATGATTGGTGGTCTATAATTTTTAAAGAAAAAAATATATTCATTTGATGATAATGTTGATGATAATGTGAAATTATGTAATATTACTCTATATATTACATGATTACCCAAGGATAATGATTACTATAATACAAAAAGTTTTCTATGATATTATAAATACTCATATAGAAGTGATAAGGGAAAATATTAAGTTAATCTATTAATATTTTAGGTATATATTAAAACTAATTATGTCTATAATTTAAACATACACTTGTCAAAAGACATAAAAAATATTTAATTCAATATTTTTGTGTGTGTTTCTACTCTTCCAAGTTTATAGTAAACTTTATATCCATCATTTTCAAGTATAAATTTTTATTTTCAAAAAGCTCAAAATCTAATTTTACTCTTAAAAAATCTTTAAATTGAGGAATTTATTCGAAAATAAAATTTGGTTTGATTTAAATAATGATTTTTAATAAATATAATAATTTAAAAAACATGTTACTAAATAATTTAATGATGAAAAAATTATATGATTCATTTTATCAGAACAATACATGAATTACATTTAACAATTTGTGACTATTTTTTAAATATCTATCATAACGTAACATCATTTAATAAAGTTATTATTTTTTATGAAATTAAAGTGATTATTAATTATTGATTCCCTGTATTTATCTTACTATGTTTTATGGGGAAAAGAATCTTAATTTAATATATATTTGAATGACTTGGCCTAATAAATGATTCATGTTATATAAGAATCAATTTTGATCTATAAATAGGTTGATTATACTACATTCGATTATAGGTTTATCATACTAAAAGGTGAAACATTCAACTTTGGTGCATCACCAAACAACATAATGAAGTTTTTAATGCAATATAGAAGCTGATATATTTTTGGATCAAAATAGATTGTTTTATCTTATAAAAAATGTTATAGTTCGTACCCTAGAACCAAATTATTTGTACTTTGTGATAAACATGTATTCATAGTTTTTAATATTAATAAAATCCTTATCACATCATGATTTTTCTTCTACATAACATAGTATGTGATCATGTCTTAATAGTAGTTATCACACTAAACGGTCATAGCAGTTCCCCACTATGATAAGAACCTAAAAATGTTATGATACTATTCTTGAATATATGTTCTGTATCCAGATGATATCATTTAAGGGACATAGATGATATAGGCTATCAGATGAGGAGACTCATAGAACATTGAGGCACTCTCTTATGGTGTACTCCCTTGAATGTTATCCAAATCACATATTTAATACAACTCAATCACTCTTACACTAGGGTTCCCCTTAGCGGCGAACTAGGGGGGTTTGTTGGTGCCTTCCACTCCCTATTTCCCTCTGCATCCTCCTATAATTTTCCTTTTCTTTCATCTCTGTCATCATTCAGGTAGTGATTTCCTTATTTTTGAAAGATACAACAAGATGTTTTTATTGTTCTGATGATGGTTTTTTTGCTGTGCCCATGGCCGCTACAACCCTACTCTGACCTCAGGTTCCTCCATGCCCCTCCAAGGAAGATCTGAAAAAGTGGTATTAAAGGGGTTTTCAGTTTTCGGTTTGGCATTTGGTGGTATGGAACCCTCAACCATTCAAATTTATTATGACCCTAAGTTTCTATGCTCCTCTCCAAGTCAGATATGGACTGGTGGTAACTAAGGGGTTTTATGTTGTTGGATTTGGCAGCCTAAGGTTTTCCTTGTGCGACATGAGTTTTTTTTCTCATATGTTAACAGTTTATATATCTTCCTCTTCGACAATCCAGGACTCGATCTGAATTTTTTTTCCTCATTTGATGAAGCATTTCGATGTAGATGGATCTGGTTTGGGGGTTAAGGTTTTTATATTGGTATTTTTGGCAATGACTTTGGATTGATTTTGGTTTTTCAGATATCTTTCTTTGGTGAATGTTATTTTTTTATCGGTGGTCAATCCGGTTGATGCTTTTGTTCCATTTTGTACTTTTGGTTTATATTTGTTCGTGTTTGGTGTTAGTTGGTGATGCTTTTCTGGTTCAATTTAGTTGATGATTGTGTTCAACTTTTCACTTCTGGTTTGGTTATGTTTGTGGTTAGTGATAGTTGGTTATGCGTTTGTGGTTCAATTTGCATCTAGTTTTAGGTTATATGCCTTGATGATTGTTGTTCATACTCTTCAACATTGTTTTCATGGTATGGTTTTTTCTGATTCATTGGGGAAGATGATGACTCAGTGCGGTGAGTTATTTTATAGCAGGTTTGATGATTTATGATGATCTCAGTCAATCGGTGGTGGTTGGATGATGATGTTGATGCAGTGATGGATGACGATGGTGAATGATGATGGTCATTGATAGGGTGACGTGGGAGATCTTCAATCATGATTCTCGAATGTGGTGTTATTTTTGAATTTTGAATTTTGAACTTGGTTACAATTATTGGGTTCCCACTTAGTATGTAGGTTACTACTAATCCATAAAAGCAGCTTTTGGAAAATCAAATAAAAAACTAATTTTCAAATTGTGTATTCCCTTGGTAATATCTAGTATGGATATTATGAGAATGATACACTCTAGTAATAAATACACATTTCTATGTGTCATTGGATATTCCAATATACAAACATGTGTATTGGTCCTTATACTTTAGGATTATTATTAATAGAAATTATGAGTTTCATACTTTAATGTATTGATGAAAACCATGATGACAAATATTCGCAGTGTGGTAGGATATGTTGGGTGGGTTACGAGTAATATTGCCTTAATGAATAATATGAGAAATGATTTATCCATTATATTCATTAACAAAAGTTAATATCTCATGGCCTTTGATGGAAATGATATATCTTAAATAAATCCATATCCATTGTGTACTATATGTAAGTTTTATTTCCAAAAAGTCCAATAAAGACATATCGAGCATATAGGTTGATGGCACTGGAATGTAACCTACTTGATTTGAGATATTATAATAAAGGGATTATATTACATAGTAAGAGTTTGTATGAGGTGACATGTCATTGTGACATTAACTTATTTCTCCATGGGTGTCTTGGCATGTCACTAAATGTTAACCCTGGACTTTAGGATGCTTCGCCTAATGCCACTGAGAAAGATGCCATAGAGGGTCACACACAAAGTGTTCCCAGAATATGAGTTAAATAATATATTATTATTTATTATTTAACAGGTTGAATAAATATTATTCCCATACATGGTTTAATAATTATTCATGTATGCTTTATCGCATTTATTCTTTCAATAGTTATTTGAGAGAATATATTGTGAGCGGAATATTTAATAAATATATATTTTCTATTTATTAAATATAATATTTATTTATTTATAAGTGAATAATGTAGCGATGTTTATTTAATAAATAAATAGACATTATTCAAGTCCTGATAAATATTTTGGAGGAATGGCGGATCGAGTTTAATGGTCCCTGAGAAATGATAATATTTAATATTATTTAATTAAATAATATTTAATTTTAATTTGCAAGTCCAACACATGTTGAGAAATAATAATACTAATATTATTATTTGACATGGGGTTTTTATATCATTAAATAAATAATAAGGGTACTTGTGCAATAATTTTATTTTAACCCTAGAAATACAAATACCCAATTATGTTGTTTTCTCATTAGTTTATTCGATTTTGCACAATCTATTTGGAGAAAACTTATTAAGCCTAGACAGATCTATTATCCAAGAACGCACTCAAGAACATAGAGTAATCCTCCTCCACTAGATCAAGTAGAACACTTTGGAAGGGGTTCTCGAGGAGATCAAATGGTGAAGATGCAAGCACAAGGATCTTTCATTCTAGAATCTGGAGACTCCTTCAGTGATGTCCATAGATTCATGGAATACGTGTGAATCACTACTAGAGAAAATCTACACTTAGTTTCTAAAATGCAATGATGGTGCATTACAGATCTATCACTGGACACATCAATGAAGAAATCCTTCCTTAGAGGTAATTTTTAATCTAATTAAATTAATTATAGAAAATATGTGTTGATCTTCTCTCTCAGTTCCGGTGTAATTATTCTTTGTCTATTTCTTTGACTCAATTCCATGGATCACAACATTCATCATCATATAGATCTCGTAATGATCATTGATTATGGAAAAAATTAAAGTTGGGTACCTCCCATCGCATGCTTCCATTGTTCCAGAACCTACAAGTGGTTTCATAGGGGTCACATAATTATCTATAATTATTAAAAATCATTATTGATTTATGCATTTTTAATTTAGTTTTTCAATTAAAGTTTAATCATTCTTTTAATCTGAATTGTGAGATCTAATACTTCCTCATTAGTTTCTTGTAGATCTAATCAAGAGGTTTAATTTTTGATTAAAATAAAATTGAGGAACTCATCTAAAGGAGCCAAGTATTTTGTTCAGATAACATAATAGCACATGCCTTGTGACCGGAGTTACATGTTGTGTATTTGTGTTCAATGTGTCATGAGTTAATTTGGAAATTATTCAACTCATGTGCATTGATGACATATGGTGTAGTTAATTCTTATACCATGTGTTGACCAGGATAGACTGGTGCATGTTCATTTGGACTACATGTCATGTGGCCCATTGGACATGGTGTGTAGTCCCTTTGGGTCAAAAATGGGTCGTGTATTCCATACACGACCTACCTAGTTGGTGACCGTGTGACATGGAGTCAACACGACATGTGTCCAATTGGACACACCATGTACTCCAAATTTTCAAGGCACAGACTACACACCAAGTCCCTAGGTGTGTGTCTCGGATAAACGGTGAGAGGCGTACACACCGTGTATATCGAATCTACACACTGTGTACTTATACCAAGTTACGTAGATTTAAAATTTAGTTATTTTACTATGTAAACCTTGAGACATGTACTTGTGTGTGGTCATAAATATAGGACATGCCATTTGATGGGTTTTAAGATACATAAATATTTAAGTGTTTAATTAATATTTATTTAATGTTCAGATCTTCATATCATGTATGAGTCATATTACAAGTTGTTAATCTATGTGCATTGAAGCATAACATGTGACCAAAAAATCATGTAATTCATGTAATCATCCATTAAGTACATGTTAGTAAAGTACATGATAATTAATGTATTCCATATGTCACAAGATTAAAATAGTATATGACTATAATACATATTGGGTAGATTTGGATGGGTATTCATCATCTTACCTTCAAGGTACAAGTTATGTACACAGTTAATTTTAAATGAATTTATTTAATTTGTTTAAAATTATAAGGGATGATAATATCAAGGAAATTAATATAATAATTAAGATAAAAGTATTTATTTAATAAATATAATAATTAATCAATTCAAGATAAATTTATCTTAAATACGAAGGATTAAAGAATTGAATTCTAGTTTTATTATATGTGTAATTTTTTGCATGCATGTGGATGGTTATGATCTGGACCAGACCTTTCATATTTTATTGGTTTCATTTAAATTATTATTAAATTAAATTGTTGGTCTGAGTGACTTCTCTCCCCATTATTATATAGGGCATGCATGCCCATGGGTTCTTTTATGTAAACCCCCTTTTCCCCTCTTATGTGTGTGAGTAAAAGACATATGTAATGGATGGAGATCCCAAGCTAGTGGAGGTGGTTCAAGTTGGGATCCAAGGTGAAACCAATCCAAGGAGATACAAAGGTGGATAGGTGGAAAGTCGTAAACACGAACCTCAATTGGTTCAAGGTGTTTCTACCCTAGGTCAGCGGTTAATTTATCAACTTCTAGATAAATAACTGTTAGTATATTATCATGATCATAACCTTTATTTTATTTCTTTCAGTTGCATGGTTATCACATTATGGATGCCTTTTCATGATCACATAACTAATGAATTAACAAGCATACAATATGGAACTAAAATAAACTGGCTTATGCATAAATATTATCGAATAAATGGTTAATCACTTAAGTAATCCCACTTAATATTAACAAGCATGTAATAAACATAATAATTGGAAATTTACACATAAAGGATAAAATCCTTCAATAAAATATTAAGTTGGTCTATCCTTTCATTACTTTGATTATAATCGAACCATAGTTCAAAGTGTTTGACCAGCCAATGCTGGGGTGCTTTCAATTATTGGGGAATTATAACATGAGGTTTTAGGTTGACTTAACTTAGTTCACATCAAGGGTTGATTTCCAAAGTAGGAATTGGTGTAACTGAGAGGCAAAGGTTGGGGAAATATAAATTAAAGATTTCAAGATTGGGGATTTCACTTAGCAGATCAAGGAGATATGAGTTAATACAGTTGTCATTTGGAATGAACAACCTAAAACCATTCAAGTTGCTTGACTAACCAAAGTTGGGGCAATGAGAAAGGGAATATGGATCCTTTCAACTTGAATGTCCAAGAAATAGGATATTCCAAATCCAATGGTGAGGGATACTGGGTTTTGATAAAATTGTGGGAGACTAATAAATATAATATTTATTTATTTTTCTAAATGTTATTAGATAAATTACTAAAATTATTCTTATCTTGTTTTGTAGAAACATCAATAAAATGAAATAAAACATATCATTATGATCTATACTTGAGAAGGAAAACCTTCTCACCGGCACAATTTTTTGGGAGTGGAAAAGGTGCATATGGCTCATCCTTCACCATGAAATGAAATTGTATATGTTGGATAAAACTTTACCATTTTCACCTGTTAATTAGGCAAGTGATGAAGAGTTATACCTCTATAAGAAACAAATGAATGATACTACAAATGTTTAGTGCTTAATTTCATCATCCATGTCCCATGATCTTTTGAAGCTATATGAGGATATGGAGGCCTATAGCATGATGTATCACCTTTAGGATCTCTATCAAGAGAATGAGGGACAAGAGAGGTATGAGATCTCCAATTCTTTTTTCACAACTAATATTGGAGAGTCTATGTCATCTGGGCCTCATGTAGTTAAGATTATCAGTTACATTGAACACTTGGACATCTTAGGGGATAAATTCATAAATTATTTGCATACAGATCTAATAATTTCATCATTTCATAAGACTTTATCCAATTTTATTATCAATTTCAATATGATAAATAATGAGAAGAGTATTTTTGAACTTCTTACCTTGATTCACCAAGTGGATAAGGACATGGGGAATGAAAAAACTATAGTTTTTATGGTGAATAAGAATATGAAGGACAAAGAAAAGGGGCCCAAGACTTATAAACAATCTAAATCTCCTGATAACTATCCTACCAAAAGTAATAATATATAGATGCAGGGAAAGGAAAAGGAGGTAGTATGTTTTTCATGTAGATATTCAGGCCACTGGAAGTGGAAATACACCTAGAGGTAAGGAGAAGCTAAAGTTTCATTTGTTATTGAGTATAATATTTCCATTTCTAAAAATTGGGTGTTATATATAGCTTGTGGTTCTCACATCAGTATCCAAATAAAAGAAAATTGTAGATTTCGAAAGGTTTCCATAGGATAGGTGGATTTGAGAGCTACCAATTGAGAAATGTTGGTTGCCCCAGCCATTGGTGACTACCAACTTTAATTTCCAATGCTAATGATTTTGGTTTTAATGGATTTTTATTATGTACCTACAGTTACCAAGAACATAAATTTTGTTTCATGTCTAAATAACTATGGGTTTATTTTCAAATTTGGATATAAAAGTTGTTTCTTTTATAAGTAAAAAATATGTTACGGTATGGAGAATTTAAATAATAGCCTTTATGTATTAAAATAAAAAAAAATCAAGTGTCGGAAATTGATAATAAATCATGTTCACAAGAATCATATAATACTCAACTATGGAATCACCATCTTGGTCATGTAAACAAGAATCATTTGACAAAGCTCTGTCAAGATGACTATTTATACTCTTCTGAGCTAAAACCACTTGATAGATTTCATTCTTATTTATAAGTAAAATGGTCGAACCACAATTTAGTAGACAAGTTTAAAGGGACATAGAACTTATAGGATTGGTACACACTAATGTGTGTGGACCATTTCCAGTAGAATCTAGTAGAGGATATTCTTACTTCATAACTTTTACTGATGACTTGAGTAGATATGGATATATTTACTTGATGAGGTATAAGTTTGATTCCTTTCATAAATTCAATGAATTTAAAAATAAATTAGAGAATAAACTTGGTAAGAAGATAAATAATCTTAGATCAGATTGAGGTGGTGAATATCTTAACCAAGAGTTCATTGAATTTTTAAAGGAGTTTGGGATTCTATCTCAACTCACTTCACCTTATACACCACAGTGGAATGGTGTTATTCAAAGTAGGAACCATAACTTTTTAGACTTGGTAAATTAGAAGATGAGTCATAAAAATCTTCCATTATCCTTTTGGGGATATGTATTACAAACTGTGGCATATTTTTGTGCATGTTCATTCTCTTTTGTTTGATTACTTGTTTGATTATATGTGATTTTTTATCTTAAATACCTTTCTATATTTTTATGATTTCATAAAATAAAGTGTATGTATTTATATTATTGTTATAAATTTGGATATATAAGATATTTATCTACATTTCATTAGTTTATGAGGAAGTCTGAAAATGCATTTTTATTACTCTAAAAATTTAATTAAGTTGTTGTTGCAGTTTAAGAAACTCTACAGTTTTCAATTTTAAACAAAATTATGTATTTATTTTAATAAAACTTATAAAATGTCATATTTGAATGAAACTTAATTTTATATAAATACAACATGTTTATATTGATTTTATTAGTTTACATAAATGTCTAAAAAGGTTATTTGAATGTTGATTAAATTGTTTTAATTTCTAGTTTGATTTTTCTAAACTGTTGTTTTCTAGAATGTTGTTGGTTCTATTTTTCAATTATATTTAGAATATTATATGTCAAATTTATTTAATTCTTGATTATTTGGAAAGATAATAAATTTTTATAAAAATACATATTTTTTACCAAAGTTTGAATCTACTGTTTAGAGGCCTTAAAAATTCATTGAAGTTTATTAAAGTATGTTGTCTAGTTTTTCACAAAGTATAGGCAACCCTAATTTCAAAATAGTGAAAATTATGGTTCATAAACCCTATGTTACTATTCATTTTCAATGTTACATTATTTTTCATGAATAGTACAATGTATGGTCCATCAATCCTACATTATTATTCATCATCCCTATGATGTGTTATCGTTTATCATTCCCTGTGTTTCATTACTATTCATGAATAGTAAAAAGTATGGTTCATCAATCCTATGTTACTATTCATCATCCCTACGCTATGTTACTATTCATAACACACACTTTACATTACTGTTCATGAATAGTAAAAAAGTATGGTTCCTCAATCCTACGTTACTATTCATCATCCTTACTATACATTATTGTTTATCATCCCTATACTATATTACCGTTCATTCCGCAAAGTATGGTTCATCAACCTTGCGTTATTATTCATCATCCCTACGCTATGTTACTATTCATAATCCCTATGTTATGTTACTATTCATTTCTAAATCTACTGTTCAATCCGTGCATTTTTACTGAAAATTGATTTTCTGCATATATATGGATTATTTTCAATAGTTTTTCTACTGGATAAATTCACATTAAATAAAAGTATTATGATCGAAGAGTTTTAAATGTTTTAGGTGGAATATTTAAAGAGAAAAAATAATAAATTATTTCAATATCTCTTTCTAATAAAGTTTGTGGTTTCAAGCTTATTTAAATTTAGATGTTTGAATTTACTTTTGATTTTTGCTGGTAGTTTTCAAGAACTGTGTTGACTAAGTTTAAACGAATTTAAATTGGTATTTTAAATCATTCAACGCTATTATTAATTTGGAGATTTTATTGGAATAATTATTCAAGTTATTTTGAATGATTTTATTAGATATTTATTCTACATGAATAAACAGGTAATCGTGATGTGTTTTTTATGAAGATATTTTTGAATTCTCTTGACTCAATTTATTTTAAAAATACGAAGGAAGAAGAGCTGTTGTAACTGTTTAATATCTACTTTATATATATATATTTATATTTCAGGTTAAAATAAGATAGAAAGATAAAAATTTCAAGACACACGTTAACATTTTTGATACTCTATTTTTTAAAAGATAAGGTGTTGCAAACTTTTAATCTTTTATACATTTGCAGCATCCTATGACACTGTATTTCATCACCTGCACGATCTCTCAAGTGATGAATCTTTTCTTCTTGGACTACAATTCCCTTGACAATACGTACCAATCAAATCCTCAACAAATAGTACTTGTTCATTCATTCTTTATCTTCTCTTATCTAGTTCTGAGTCTGTAACACTTTTTCCCATTCTCACACACACTCTATTTTTCTCACAAAAGAATTATTTGTTATTCTATTTTCTTAGGTTGTGACTCCTGGATTCTAAAGTCGGGATCTAATGGTTGTGACTCCCTATATCTAAATTTAAGAATGTTTGGGTTGTGACTCCCAGTGTCTAAATTTAGGTTGTAAGGGTTGTGACTCCCCATACAAAAGTCAGTGTTATGGTTATCCCTCTACTATAAAAGGATTCTATAATTGGGTTATGATTCCCCCAAAAAAATAATTTTTAGTGAAAACTTATCTCTCACTGAGTAGAGATATATAAGAGTATATTAGGCCCAATTTAGACTAAACTGCTATAAAAATCATCCTTGCATTCTTTACTTTTCCTGATATTAATTAACCTCAATAATTAACTTTGATAATTATTTTAATTAATCTATTTATTTGTTTAAATTTTTAATCTGTTCTATTCACCCCCTATAGACTATCTTCCATTAACCTATCTGACCTAACAATTGATATGAGAGGGAAATTCTATTTAGAATTGATTATATTTGTTATTCTCTTTATAATACCTTTCAATTTGTATCAAAATATTTTTCCTTTTAGAATTATCAAATCCCTCTCTAGAGTCTTCTTTGATTTTATTTGTGCTAACATTTTCCTAGACCACACAGTCTAAGGAAAATATCTTATAATATAGAAGGATTAAACCCAAATGATGCTTTGATTCCTTAAAATCCACCACACTTTTATGGTAATGATTATGGCTATTGTAGATCCTAAATGGAGGTTTACCACAAATAGTTGAGCATTGATAACTGCTCTATCATGTCAAAATAGTACACATTTCCTAAAGCTGGCCCATATACTCTTACCTAAATTGATGCTACTATATATGTTTTAAATTATAAATTTGTTAATATTTTATATTATGCTATTAACAGAAGTGTTTCTAGTCATGTGTCTTACTATAAGACAAATCATGAAATATAGAAGATTCTACAAGTTACTCACATTGGATTTGACAAACTAATCTGTTCCAAACTTGGAATTTTTCATACTAAGTACCAAGACTTCAAGATGGGTGAATATGAAACAGTAAACCAAATGTTTCATAGCTTCACAAGCATCGTGAATGGAATGAATTAACTTAGAGAATCTCTGGAAAAACCATTACTAGTTGAATGATTCCTAAGATCCTTACCAAATAAATGTCATGCCAAAAAGGTTGTCATTGATGATATCAAGAAATTCAATGAGTACACACTTGATGAATTGATTTGATCACTACTCCAATATGAACTCAAACTGAAGAACATAACTGATGATGAGACAACAAAAAGAAAATTTGTAGCTTTTAAATCTATGAATATTATTTCTACTGACTCTTCTGATTATGATCTATAGGATTTTGGAAAAGAATATATGGATCAGATTGTGATTAGATTTTACAAAAGAATGAAAAATAAAGGATTCAAGAATTAGTTTAGAAGAAACACTCAAAAAGTAAAATATAAGAAAGATAAGAAAGGTTATTTGAATTATAATTCTTTAGATGAAACTTGTTATAAGTGTAGGAAGAAAGGGAGTATTAAACCTAATTTTCCTAAACTAAATAATAAAGACAAATACAAAAAAAATGAAAAAAGACATTGACCACTAGTTGGAGTTGTACAGAAGAATGTAATTCAAGTGAACAATCTGTAAAAGAAAAATAATCTGCTAACTTGTTCTTTATGTCATAATTGGACATGATTAGTGATTTTTTTTATTATGAATATTTTGATTCTGAATGTTATTCTGAAAACCAAAATGTTTTTTAATTAAATAAAGAAATTGAAGGATTAAGAAAAGATATTTTCATAGCTACAGATTTATATAATAAGTTTACAGAAAACAATAAGGAACTTGTTTCTAAAAATAAAATACTTTTGTAGCAGAATGAAAAACTAAGTAACATTGATTCTTCTTCATCTCATTAAAAAGTTTATGAAAATTTGAAATCTTCTCATGATTTGAATGAAAATTTGAAAAAGGAGGACGAATTTCTTAAACAATGATTATCTTATTTTATTCAAGGTCGTGAAAAATATCATGAGATGATTTCTTTTAAAAAACTTATAAAAATAAATATAGTATTAGTTATGATAGGAGATTACCTCAAATATATAAAACTCATTTTGTTAAAAGTAAAAATATTTTTACTTCAACTATTACTTGTTTTAAATGTGGCATGAAAGGTCAACGTGTAAATTATTGTTCTATTATATTTAAACAATCCTTGGTATATAAAAAACTAATATTTATACATACATATTATCTATATTAACTTACAATACATGTTTAAATTCTGTATGGGTGCCTAAAAATTGTATAACTAATCCCATTGGACCCAAGTAACTTGGGTACCAAAATTTTAAAATAATTTATTTTTGTAGAGAAAATGCCTTGGATGCATCAAGAATGAAATATAGTATATGTATAGTGAATTCTCTATGAATATGATTGGAGACCTGTCAAATTTTACTACTTACAACACATGTGATGGAGCCACTATTACTTTTAGAGACAATTCCAAAGGCAAAGTAAAAGGTTTTGTTAAAGTTGATATTTCAAATTAAAATTTTACTTCTAAAGTTTTATATGTTTAATGTTTAAAACATAATTTAATTATTATATCATAATTATGTAATGATGGAATGGAAATTAAATTTCAAAATGATAAATTTTTAGTTTTTAAAGTTGATTCTTTATTGTTTTATGGTAATCAAAAAGATAATATTTATACTATTGATTTTTTTGAACTAAATGTTTAAAATGTTAAGTGTTTGAATGTTGTATAGAATGACAGTATCCTTTATAATCTATGTTTAGGTCAATTCAATTTCAAAATGTTTAATAAGATCTCAAAACATGATAATGTGTTACAACTTCTTTCCTTGAATAAAGAGCATCTTCATGTATATGATCCTTACATGAAAGGGAAGCAACACATAATTTCTTTTAGACCCATAAATCAGATAAGTACTAATAGAAATTTACAGTTAGTATATCTTTATTTATTTGGTCCCACTAAAATTTCCATCCTTGGTGGAAATAAATATACCTTAGTTATTGTTGACAATTATAGTTGATTTACTTGGGTATACTTTATTACTCATAAAAATGATACTTTAAATATATTTATAGATTTTTGTAAATTAGTTCAAAATAAAAAAGGTTGTATGATTATTACTATTCATGGTGATAAATGAGGTGAATTTCATAATTTATATTTTGAAAAATTTTGTGAAAAGAATAGCTATTTTCATAGTTTTTTCCCTCCTAGAACACCGTAGAAAAATGGTGTTATAGAAAGGAAAAATAGAACTCTTATTGAAATGGATTGAACTATATTGATTGAATATAATTTTCCTAGATATTTTTGGGTTGAGGTTGTTTTTTATGCATGTTATATTTCAAAAATAATTCTTATTATACCTTTGTTAAAGAAAACTTCTTATGAATTATTTGGAAATAGGAATCATAAAGTTTGTTACTTTAGAGTTTTTGGTTGTAAAGTTTTTATTTAAAATTCAAATGAAAATTTAGATAAATTTGATGCAAAGAGTGATGAAGGTATTTTATTTGGTTATTCTAATAATAGTAAATCATATAGAGTTTGTAATAAAAGAACTATGGTTATTGAAGAATATGTTCATGTTATGTTTGATGAAAATAATGTTAAAATAAATTAGGATTCTAAATTTATTGATGAAGATTTTATAGAATTTAATTACACTAAAGAAATTATTCAAGATAATAATGAATCAATTGAGGTGGAGAATACTCCTTCTCAACTAGATCCAAAATCTTGGAAGATTCAAAAATATCGTCTTATTGAAAATATAATTGGAAATATTAATTCTGGGGTTAAAACTAGAAATTATATTTTAAATTTTGGTTCCATTTATTCTTTTATTAATGATTTTATTACTTTTAATGTTAATAATGCTTTGAAAGATGAAAATTGGATTGTTTCTATGCAAGATGAATTAAATTAGTTTGTTATAAATAATTTTTAGACTTTAATATAATTGCCTAAGGATAAATTGGTGATTAGAACAAAGTGATATTTAGAAACAATATGGGTGAATCTGTACATATTTTCAAAAATAAAGCTAGGATTTTTGCTCAAGGATACTCTCAAGAAGAATGTATAGACTTTGAAGATTTATTTCACCTATTTATAGGTTAGAGGCAATTATAATTTTATTGGATTTTTCTTTTTTTCATGATTTTAAATTATATAAAATGGATATAAAAAGTGATTTCTTAAATTATTTTATAACTGAAGAAGTTTATGTTTCTCAACCCCCTAGTTTTGAAAGTGAAAAATTCCTAACCATGTTTTTAAATTATATAAATATTTGTATGTTCTTAAACAAGTACCTCATGCTTGGTATGAAAGACTTTCTTTATTTTTGTTACATAATGATTTTAAGAAAGGAAATGTTGATCCTATTCTTTTTATTAAAATTACTTTTGATGATATTTTAGTTGTTCAAATTTATGTTGATGATATAGTTTTTGGATCATTTAGTGAAATACTTTGTAATGAATTTTATTCTTTAATGTCTTCTAAATTTGACATAAGTTTAATCGGAGAATTAAAAATCTTTCTTGGACTTCAAATTTCTCAAAGAAAAGATGGAATTTTTCTTAATCAATCTAAGTATGATAAAGAGTTAGTTAAAAGATTTTTTCTTGATTCTGATAAATCTATAAAAACTCTTATGGGTACTAATTGTAAATTAGATATTGATGCTTCTATTAAATCTATTGATTTTCATGTTTATATAGGCATGATAGGTAACTTATTATATTTAACTACATCTAGATCCGATGTCATTTTTAGTGTTTGTTTATGTGCTAGATTTCAAGAAGATCCTAAAGAAAGTCATATTAAATCTATCAAAAGAATAATTAGATATGTTAAAAGAAATTTTGATTCTGGTTTATTTTATCCAAAATATAACAATTTTGATTTAACATTTTATTCTGATTATGATTTTGGAGGCTATAGAATTGAGCAAAAAAGCACATTGGGTATGTGTCATTTTATGGGAAATAAGATTAATTTATTATTTTTCTAAGAAACAACTATCGGTTGATTTATCTACTGTAGAATCTAAGTATATCTTTTCTACTAGTAGTTATGCTCAAAGTTTATGGATTAAGAAAAAATTATGTGATTTTGGTGTTTATGTTGATAAACTTTCTATTTATTATGATAATACTTCTATAATTTCTATTTCTAAAAACTCCTTAAAACATTATAAAACAAAGACTATTAATCTTAGATTTAATTTTATTAGAGATGATGAGAATAAGGGTGATATTATTCAATAATTTATACCTTCTGAAAATCATCTATCAGATACTTTTACAAAGCCTTTAGACTTTTCTCAGTTATAAAAAATTAAATATGAACTTTGTATGTTGAAATTTTAATTTTTTATTATTGCATTTGTTTATGGGGAGTTTTTTTTTACTTTTTGTTTACTTAAAAAAATGGGAACATATTTTTTGGGAGAAAATAGGGTGAAATAAATTGGTTTTAAATGTTTTTAAATTTTTTTTTAATTTTTCAAAAGTTTTTGTTTTGTAATCAAACAAAAAGGGGGAGATTGTTTATGCATGTGCATTCTCTTTTGTTTGATTACATATGATTTTTAATTTTAAAAACCTTTATGTATTTTTATGATTTAATAAACTACAGTGTATGAATTTATGTTATTCTTATAAAGTTGGATAGATAATATATTTATCTACATTTTATTAGTTTATGAGGAAGTCTAGAAATTAATTTTTATTACTCTAAAAATTTAATTAGATTGTTACTTTAGTTTTAGAAACTCTAGAGTTTTCAATTTTAAAAAAAAATATGTATTTATTTTACTAAAACTTATATAGATATCATATTTTCATGAAAATAGATTTTATAGAAATCAAACAAGTTTATATTTATTTAATTAGTTTATGTCAATGTCAAAAAAGGTCGTTTGAATTGTGATTAAATTATTTGAAGTTCTTCTTTGATTTTTCAGAACTGTTGTTTTCCATAATTTTTTTGGTTCTATTTTTCAATGATATTTTGAACAGTAAATATTTTATTTATTTTATTCTTGACTATTTGGAAAGATAATAAGTTTTTCTATAAATAAGTATTCTTGACCAAAGTCTGAATCTTCTGCTTAGATCCCTTAAAAATTCATTGAAGTTTGTTAAAGTATGTTGTTAAGTTTTTCATGAAGTATGGGAAACCCTACTTTTGCAATAGTGAAAAGTATGGTTAATCAACCCTAAATTAAAAGTGTTTCTCCATTAAGTACTTGGATGAAGAATCTTATATTCTAGGGATCAAGATCATTCATGATAGATCCAAGATGCTACTTGGACTAAGTAAAAGTACATATATTGACCAGATACTAAAGAGATTTAGTATAGAACAATCCAAGAGTGGATTGGTTTTAATATCACATGGTTTACATCTTTTTAAGAAAATGTTTCCCCAGACACAACAAGAGAAAGAGAGAACAAGTAAGATCTAAGACACTTCAGTGATAGGATCAATCATGTATTACATTTTATATAATAGACTTGATGTTTTCTTTGAACTGAGCATGTAGGTAGATATCAAGTAGATCCATGAGAATGACATTGTACTATTGTTAATATTATCCTTAATTATCTGAGAATAACTAAGGATATGTCCTTGGTGTATGTAGGAGATGAGGATCAGGTCATTAGGGGTTATACTGATGCTAGTTTTTAGATAGAACAAAATTATTTGAATTCACAATTAGGATATGTTTTCTATCTCAACATAGGATTTGTGAGATGGAAGAGTTCAAATTTGCATGTTTTTTCTGATTCTACTATAGATTTCAAGTATATAGCAGATTCTGATCTAGCCAAGGAATTCATTTGGATTCGAAACTTTGTCAAATATCTTGATGTGTCACCTAGCAGTAAAGACCTAATCACATTGTATTGTGATAATACTATAGTAGTGGATATTGAAAAGGTGACAAGGTCACACCAAAAGATAAAGAATATACTCTGAAAGTATCACCTCTTGAGGGATTTCTATGAGTGGGTGATGTTATAGTTATAATAGTATGCATGGAATAAAACTTGGCGGACCCATTGACTAAATGCCTATCTCATTAGAAGAATGAGTATCATGTGAGAGCTAATAGACAGAATTTTGTTAACAGTTGGATCTGGTAAAAGTAGGAATCTATTGGTGTTGGTTCCCTAGAACCAACTTCTTTCTCCTTTATGATAAACTTGTATTCATAGTTTTGAATATTAATAAACTCTTTATCAAATCATGATTTTTCTTATGCGTAACATAGTATGAGATAATGTTCTAAGAGTAGCTACCGTGCTAAAAGGTCATAGCAGTTCCTCGGTATGATGAGAACCTAGAAGTTCTATGACACTATTCTTGAATATATGTTCTATATATATAATATATCATTTGAGGGACACAAATGATAAAGGCTATCAGGGGTGTATACTCATATGACTTTGGAAAAACTTCTAATGGTGTACTCCCTTGGTAATATCCAGTATGGATATTATGAGAATGATACCCACCAGTAGAAAATACACATTTCTATGTGTCATTGGATGCTCCTATCTATGGATGTGTGTATTGGTCCTTAGACTTTAATATTATTATCAATAGATATTATGAGTCACGTAATTTGATGTATTGATAAAAAATTGTGATGACAGATGTTCATGGAGAGGTAAGATATGTTTGGTGTGTCACGAGTAATATTGTGTCAATGAATAATGCGGGAAATGATTTATCACTTCTGTTTATTAACATAAGTTAATATCTTAAGCCCTTTGATGGAAATGATATAGCCTAAAAATCCATGGTAATGGTGTTCTATAGGAAAGTTATATTTTTAGAAATACAAATAAAGATATATCGAGTATATAGGTTGATGTCACTAGCATGAAACCTGCTCGATTTGAGATATTTTGATAAAGGGATTATATTATACAATAAGAGTACATATAATGTGACATGTATTTTAAACATTAAATTCTTTCTATATGGGTGTATTTTCATGTTTCTAGATGTTAACCTTGGACTTTAGGCTTCTTTGCCGAATGCCACTGAAAAAGAGGCCTAGAGGGTCACTCACTTAGTGTATCTAGAATCTCAGTTAAATAATATATTATTATTTATTATTTAAACATTTGAATAAATATTATTCCCAGCCATGGTTTAATAATTATTCATGTATTCTTGATCATATTTATTATGTCACTAGTTATTTGAGGGAATATATTGTGAGTAGAATATTTAATAAGTATTTATTTGATATTTAGTGAATATAATATTTATTTATTTATTAGAGAATAATGCGGTGATATTTATTTAATAAATAAAGAGACATTATTCAAAGCCCAGTAAATGTTTTTGAGGAATGGAGAACCAGGTTTAATAGTCCGATGAGAAATGATAATATTGAATATTATTTAATTAAATATTATTTAATTTTAATTCTCAAGTTTAGTGCATGTTGAGAAATAATAATATTACCATGATCATATAAATTTTTTATTAAAGGAAAACAATAACAATGAGAAAGAACAGGCCCAAAAGAAAACCAGGACCAGAGGCATATGGTGGTCGAAAGTAGTGGAGGCCAAGGGCATCTCCTCTAACCAGGTTGACTCTATAACAACTCAAAGTTTTTAAATGGAAATTCCCTTATAATATTTATGTCATAAAATCTCATTAAAGCACAACATAATGAACTGCTAAGTGATAAGTGACCTTTAAACATAATTTTGTCACTTCTGTGTTTGAAATTTTGAAAATTCGGCATACACGGTTGTGTTCAAGATGTTTTTTGGAGTCTAATAAAAAAAATAATTTTTGGTGAATAGTAACCAACCCTAATGAATAGTAACATACCCTTATGAATATTTATATACCCTAATGAATAGTAACCTCACCTATGGTGGTATAAAAACAATATTCAAGTTGGAAGTACGATATACCTATATTTTTAGAATTAGTTAATGAATGTTTTAAAATTGGTTTTGATAATAAATTATTATTTTAATTAAATATTAAAATAATCATATTTAGAAAATTATTTTTGAAAAATGGACTTCATTTTTGGATTCTACACGTCGAAAAATGGTTAGGGTGAATTTTTTGGATTTGTCTGAAATACTTGAAATTTTAATGAATAGTGAAATACGATAACTCACAAAATAAGAAAAATACATTAATTATGAAGTCATGATGATGTTCTGCTGATGTAAGCCCAATTGTTTAGGATTCACATGCTAAATTTACTATTTTTGGTCAAGTATTCATCACTATTCCTTGTCTTGAGAGAAATTAATAAACTATTGAATAAACAATTGGGAAAACCCTCTCCTCCCTCACTATAAATACCCCCTCTTTTTACCTCTATTCCTCACACCTCTCAAGTCTTTTTCCAAGCCAAAATTCTGCCCAAATACCCTCCCAAGATCCTTCCCCACGTCCAAGTCTTTCTAGTCTTTTCAAAAGACCAAAATCAAAGCCCCTAAGAGGAGTCTCAAAGAGAGGAGATCAAAGGGTAAGAACCCTCTTTCGTTTTCAAGTGTTTTGTTTTCATTTTCTTTATTTTCTTATACCCTCTTCCCCTTACCTTATCCAAAAGGAATGAAATATCTATAAACTCATATATTCTGGATTCTAATCATGTTTATGGAAAATTTCAATCATCATTCTTCTCCTCCTCTCCCTCACGTTCTAGAATTAAAACATCGTCCGCGATGTGTCAAATTTCTGACATCATGGATAATGTGTTTTCAAATTATTTTATCATTTTGTTTCTGGTCATGAAACCATTTATGTTATGGTTGAACCAGATTATTATATATTTTATATTTCCTATTTGAGGTTCTGTAATCCTCATACACTCATTTTATAAAACAATAATACAAAACAAGTCAATTTTGGGAAAAATCGTTAAAATTAATTCAAGTGTTTATCATTAATGTTTAATGTAAAGGTTCTATTTCACTATACTTAACCAAATGAATTTTTTAACCATGTAACATAATGGATGTCCACTAATGTTATATAACTTCAATTCTTGACAACCACTTTCATCTTACAATTTATTTGAACCTAAATACAATTGAACTGATCATTAAAACAAATGAAACAAACGGACCCGAACAATGAAACTGAACCTTATAATCAATCAAAAATGGATATAAATGAACTTAAAAAGGTTATACTGAATATTTTAATTTTAGATAATATTCTGGAACTATTTATCAATAAACCTAATTTTACTATTCAGGTCATTAATATCAGGTGGAGAACACCAACGGACCTAAGGTAAGGGATCCTCTCAATTTCACCCTTATTTAAGATTGTTCACTATGTTAGGACATGTTGTGTGTAATTATTAATTATGGGGTATGATTTTTCACCTCCCCCATACTTCCCTCTTTATTTATAAGTGATGATAATTCCCTTTCCTCTCTCACTAAGCCCCTCAAGTACTCCTGATACCATGACGATTATCCATAAATAATTTTACCTGAACCTCTTTTATTACTTCGGGTTGTCTTATCTACCTTTCTACCAAAATTATGTTATCTTGTCTTTTCTTGTGAATACTCTAAATTTTGTTTACATGTTCTAAGTTTATTTATCAAGACTCTTTCATCACTCTCTTTCTGGGATATGCATGCTTTTAAGTGATTCTCTCCTCATTACTTCCCGATAAGTGAACCCATCTTTAGGAAACTTCCCGAATTCTTTCCTATTACCAAGTGTACTCTATCCTCTGATTTAAGTCACCTTTTTCATTATAAAATCAGTATTTTTATTATTAAAACCATCCTGGTTTATTTCTGGTTTTATAAAAAAATATTATGTCGCTTTTCGTTTTAAGAGATATTTGATGTTTTCTTAAACCGCACTAAAATGTTTTGACTCAAAGATTCCTAAAAACTATTTTTACATGTTATCACTTCAGTTTTTTATCTATTGTCATTATTTATTCCTTTATACATTATTAATGAAAATTTATGATTTAATTCCTTTCTTTCATGGACGCTTGTATGATACGTCCCTTTTTATTATGCTTCATGACGTGATTGTGTGCCCATTTCTTTCCTTGGGTACTCTTATGTTTATGTATGATTGATTATGTGAGATTATTTATGTGGAAATCATATAAATGAATAATCTTAGATGGGTGTGCCCAAATAGCACTCTAATGAATTGGGTAAAGTTAATGTCTTGTGAGAAGATTATGGGCAAACATTTCGGGCGGTTAGCCTTGGCTTGTGCTACTATGGGAAACGAGATTGTCGGTTAGCCTTGACTCATACTAATGTCATGTTTAAATTTACTACCACATATCTATGAAACTATGCTTATATAATATCATGCTGATATGATCCCATGATTATTTTATTCCATGTTTTTATGATCCCATGTTTATATGTTATGATTCCATATGTTCCATGCTTCCAATATCATTATGTCAAGCCTCCTAACTCGTGTTCTTAAAGTTTATTCTTATGTTCTTTCCCTTAATGGGCTTTTTATCTCATCCCATTGTTCATGTGTTCCCTAGGGTACCCTATAAAGATATAAGGGATCAAAGGAAGTTAGGAGCTCATTATGAAGATTAAATAAAGAAGTGTTTTTAGCCCCATGTTTTGTGATATATGTACCTAGTCTTCCAAGACACTAGACTTAACGATCCTTGGCTTGTACTCTGATGATGAATTATGTTTAAAATCATGAAATGTTATGTGTAAAAGGATAGGGTCACTACAGTTGGTATCAGAGGCATGGTCTAGTTATTTTTGGAGATTAGGAATAGAGCACCTTAGTGAGAACCATAGGGATGAGACTAAGTATTAGAAAACATTCCCAAATTTTGGTGAGTATTGAGTAAGTGGTTTATCAAGAAAATATATCCCTGTCTAGATATGATCAGGTATAGGCAGCTCTGGCACAGATGTATCCTAGGGGTAAAACCTGAAAACACCGCTTTGAGCTAGACTCAAACGGGAACTGGTGCAAAACAACGGGCCTTGCTGAACTCTTGGTTATGACACTCCTGGGGGATATGCTTTGGTAGATTCACGAGCTTAGTACAAACCATTATTAAGGGGAAAAGACTATAAGAATATAAGTTAAGAAATATATTGAGGATAACCTAGATATAAACCTAAGGAATCGCAAGTTAGGATGTACTTCTTCTTTATAAGTTTATCCTTTAATGTTCAAAGTTTCCTTTCTATGATCAATAGCTAAGTATTTAAGACCTCTAATTATAAATTATTTTTCTTAGTTAATGGTGGGAAATAGAAGAACATGTTCCAATAACCAATGTGATAGTCAATGTGATGATTTCCCTAATGTCATGCCTGATGTGACGGAAGCAGGTTCTCAAAACTTTATGGCAGTACTTGCTCAGCTAGAACGAGTTATGAATAATAACTTGAATCAGGTGGAATGTCCCCCTCCTCCAAGGAAAGAGCAATTTGTCTTAGAATCCTTCATGTGGCAAAGGCCTCCCATGTTTAGCGGGTCTTCTGATCCCTTCCTCACATAACAATGGATTAACTCCATTGAAAAGATTTTCTTTATCCTCCAGTGCTCGGAAGAAGAGAAAGTTGTACTGGAAGTCTATCGTTTTGATGGGGAAGTTGATCAGTGGTGGAGATTGATCAAGAATACAAAGTTCCAAGAAGAAATTGATTCCATAGATTGGGCGGAATTCAAGAGGATGTTTTTCAACAAATATTTTCCTCAAACCCTCCATCTCAAGATAGAAAGGGAGTTCCTCGGACTCAAGCAGAAGGAAGATGAGTCCATCAGGGCATATGAAGCAAACTTTACAAGGATTGAAAGGTACGCATCTGGATTTGTCATGAACACTGAAAGAAAAGTGGATCGCTTCTTTAGCGTACTAAAGCTGAGTCTATGAAAATCATTGGCGATTTGAGACTTCGACAGTTATGAGGACATTTTCCGTTGTGCCCTCAAGGTAGAAATGGATATTAGAGACTCTCAGTGGTCTCATGGGCCCAGTAACAAGAAGTGGAAAATGGAAAACATCATGGGTGTTTCATCAAAAAAATCCCATGATGGAAAGAATCCCAACTTTCCCCTTTGCAAAAATTGTGGGAAGAAGCATCCTGGTAACTGTCTGAAGGGAACCAATAATTTCTTCAAATGCGGAAAGTTTGGTCATCTGGCCAAGAACTGCCAAAGGGGTATGAAAAATCCCGCTAATGTTGAAGAATAAAGGAAGGTTCAGATCAACACTTAGCCTATAGTGCAGTGTTATAACTGTAAGGAGCTTAGGAATTATGCAAACAATTACCCTAAGCCAAGGGTTGTCGGAGGCAATCAGCAACAACCTCCAAGGAAACAAGGAAGGGATTATGATATCACTACTACTGATGTAGAGTCGGAAAAAGATGTGGTGACAGGTATGCTTGTTATTCATTCAAGAATAGAAAACATACTATTTGATTCTAGTTCTACGCATTCTTTCATATCTTTCAAGTTTAGTAGAACTATTAAAACACCACCTCAAAATTTGGAGGAAAAGTTATCTGTGAGAACATCGAATGGGGAAATTGTTGCATCCATGGTTTATAACTCCTCCCCAGTTAATTTTTGTGGGATGAACCTCCCAGGAAATCTTGTCATACTTCCTTTAGTGGAATTTGATGCTATCTTGGGCATGGATTGTCTATCTTTGTACAAGGCCAACATCAACTGTTGGGAAAGGTAGATTACTCTCCACATCCTGAAGCATCCTCTAATTCTTTACAAGTGAAAGGAGGAAGATGAATCTACTTTCAAATCATCATCTCAAGTGTGGATATTGCTTCCTTATGAGCATTAATATCTAGCTCAAATGATTGAGAGGAAGGAGAGAATCATGCTTGAAGACATGCCCATCATGAGGGATTACACTGATGTATTCCCTGAAGAGATGTCTGGTCTTCCTCCTGACTGAGAGTTTGAGTTCTCAATTGAACTTATCCATGTATCTCTTCCAATCTCAAAGACACCTTACAGAATGGCCACCATAGAACTAGAAGAGCTCAAGAAGTAGTTACAGGAAAATATGGAGAAGGGTTTTATACACCCGAGTGCTTCACCGTGGGGTGCTCCAGTCCTCTTCATCAAGAAGAAGGATGGATCAATGCGCCTCTACATTGATTATCATGAGCTCAATAAAATCACAATAAAGAACAAGTATCCCCTTACATGGATAGATTAATTGTTCGATCAGCTACGTGGGGCCAGTTATTTCTCTAAGGTGGACCTTCGGTCAGGATATCACCAACTAAAGGTGAGGAAGGAAGATATTCCAAAGACTGCCTTTCGAACGAGGTATGGACACTATGAGTTCATATTATTGCCCTTAGTACTCACTAATGCTCTATAAATTTTCATGGATTTAATGAATAGAGTCTTTAGATATTACCTTGACAAATTTTTTGTAGTCTTTATTGATGATATTCTGATATACTCCAAGAGCAAGGAGGAACATGAGGAGCATTTGGAAACTGTGTTAAAGACTTTGCGAAGTGAGAAGTTATATGAAAAGTACAGTAAATGTGAGTTCTGGATGGAGGAAGTATCATTCTTGGGGCATGTTATCACCATAAAAGGGATATCTGTGGACACTTCCAAGACGAAGGCAATTGAAGAGTGGCCCAGACTAACTTCTGTAACGAAGATCCGCAGCTTTTTGGGTCTAGTTGGGTATTATCGACGATTCGTGAAGAACTTTTCACGATTTTCAAACCCAATGACCAAGATGGCATGAAAGGGAGTAAATTTTGTCTGGACATAGGAGTGTGAAGACTGTTTCAAGGAGTTGAAAAAGAGGCTTATCACTGCGCCAGTACTCACACTCCCTGCCAGTGGGAAACTCTTTGTGGTGTATAGTGATGCTTATAAGAAGGGATTAGGTTGTGTGATGATGCAAAATGATAAAGTGATAGCCTATGCCTCAAGGCAACTGAAAATCCATGAGCTAAACTATCCAACACATGATCTGGAGTTAGCGGCTGTGATCTTTGCCTTGAAAATCTGGCGGCATTATATCTATGGGGAAAAATGTGAGATATATACGGATTACAAGAGTCTCAAATATATATTCACACATAAAGAGCTTAATATGTGCCAATGAAGATGGATAGATCTCATCAAGGATTATGACTGCTCAATCCACTACCATCCCGGTAAGGCAAACAAGGTGGCGGATGCTCTAAGTAGAAAGGATCATGCATCTTTATCAATGATGAGAATAGAAAAGGATCTGATCTTATTATATTTTAAAAGGATGGAAATGAGAATCATTAAGGGAGGAACATCATCAATCCTTTCTCAAATTATTGCTCAACCATCCCTCATGGTGAAAATAAAGGTCGCGCAAAGAAAGGATGTGGAAATTCAGAAAAGGGTGGAAGCTGTTAAAAATGGGAAATCCTCCGATTTCAAAATTGATGAGGAAGGAGTTGTAAGATTTGGGACATGATTATGTGTAGCATATGATCTAGAGATAAAGAAGGAGAAATTGAATGATGCACATAACTCAACCTTCTCTATCCATTCTGGGAGTACCAAAATATACCGTGATCTCTGAGAACACTTCTGGCGGGATAACATGAACAAGGAGATTACAGAATATATATCAAGGTGCTTGGTATGAAAGAAAGTTAAAGTTGAGCGACAAAAGTCCAAAGGTATGACGTAGCCATTTTCTATACCCATGTGGAAATGGGAAAATGTTACTATGGAATTTTTCACGGGTCTCCCGAAGACGTCAAAGGGAAATAATGCGATATGGGTTGTGGTTGACCGACTCACCAAGACATCTCATTTCTTTATTATTCAGGAAGATCTCTCGCTTGAACAACTTTCAAATATATATGTGAAAGAAGTGGTGATACTGCACGTTGTTCCACTCTCAATTATCTCTGACCGCGATACAAGGTTCACATCTAAATTCTGGAGGAGCCTTCAATATTCTTTGAGTACTGAATTAAATTTCAGCACGGCCTTTCACCCCCAAACTGATGGCCAATCTAAAAGAACTATTCGGACAATTGAAGATATGCTTAGAGCCTCCTCTATAGAATTCAAAGGTGGATGAGATAAGCATCTCCCATTGGTTGAGTTCTCATACAATAATAGCTTCCACTCGAGTATTCAAATGGCTCCATATGAAGCTCTGTATGGAAAGCTATGTAGAACTCCAACCTATTGGGATGAAGTTGGAGAAAGAAAGCTACTTGGACCCGATCTTGTTCAGGAGATGACAGAAAAGGTTCAAGTCATCTAGAAACACATCAAAGCTAGTCAAAGTTGGAAAAAGATCTATTCTGACAACCGTCGGAGGGACTTGGAGTTTGACGTTGGAGATAAATTCTTCCTTCGAATATCTCCATGGAAGAGAGTCATGTGATTTGGGAAGAAAGGGAAGCTAAGCCCAAGGTATATTGGCCCCTTTGAGATCCTTGACCGTATAGGAGTCATGGCCTATCAGCTTGCACTTCTACCAAATATGGCTCGAGTTCATGATGTTTTTCATGTATCACTCTTGAGGAAGTACATACCTGATCCCTCACATGTACTAAACTCAGAGGTGGTGCAGCTGGAAGATGATCTCTCCTATGAGGAGCAGCCAGTAAAGATTCTGGATCGGAGAGATAAGGTTATACGCAACAAGACAACCAATCTTGTCAAAGTATTGTGGAGGAACCATAAGTTTGAGGAAGCAACGTGGGAATTGGAGGAAGAAATAAAGGAAAAGTACCCGCACCTGTTTTTGTCTTAGTATGTAAAACGAAATTTCGAGGGCAAAATTTCATAAGGGGGAAGAATGTAACGACCCAAAGTTTTTAAATGGAAATTACCTTCTTATATTTATATCATAAAATCTCATGAAAGCACAACATAATGAACTACTAAGTGATAATTGACCTTTAAACATAATTTTTTCACTTCTGTGTTTGGAATTTCGAAAATCCGGCATAAACAGTTGTGTTCAAGATGTTTTTTGGAGTCTAATAAAACAAAAATAATTTTTGGTGAATAGTAACCAACCATAATTAATAATAAAATACCATTATTAATAGTGATATACCCTAATGAATATTAACCTCACCTATGGTGGTATAAAAATAATATTCAAGTTGGAAGTATGATAAACCTATATTTTTAGAATGAGTTAATGAATGTTTTAAAACTGGTTTTGATAATAAATTATTATTTTAATTAAATATTAAAATAATCATATTTAGAAAATTATTTTTGAAAAATGGACTTCATTTTCAGATTCTACACATCGAAAAATGGTTAGGGTGAGTTTTTGGTATTTTTCTGAAATACTTGAAATTTTAATGAATAGTGAAATATGATAACTCACAAAATAAGCAAAACACATTAATTATGAAGTCATGATGATTTTATGCTGATTTAATCCCAATTGGTTAGGATTCACATGCTAAATTTACTATTTTTGGTCAAGTATTCATCACTATTCCTTGTCTTGAGAGAAATTAATAAACTATTGAATAAACAATTGGGAAAACCCTCTCCTCCCTTACTATAAATACCCCCTCTTTTTACCTCTTTTCCTCACACCTCTCAAGTATTTTTCCTAGCCAAAATTCTGCCCAAATACCCTACCAAGCTCCTTCCCCACGTCCAAGGCTTTCTGGTATTTTCAAAAGACCAAAATCAAAGCCCCTAAGAGGAGTCTCAAAGAGATGAGATCAAAGGGTA
The DNA here is from genome assembly GCA_963277665.1 of Viscum album. Taxonomy (NCBI): domain Eukaryota; kingdom Viridiplantae; phylum Streptophyta; class Magnoliopsida; order Santalales; family Viscaceae; genus Viscum; species Viscum album. The sequence goes on from OY728143.1 coordinate 577,754,887, forward strand.
AGAACCCTCTTTCGTTTTCAAGTGTTTTGTTTTCAGTTTCTTTATTTTCTTATACCCTCTTCCCCTTACCTTATCCAAAAGGAATGAAAGATCCATAACCTCATATATTCTGGATTCTAATCATGTTTATGGAAAATTTCAATCATCATTCTTCTCCTCCTCTCCCTCACGTTCTAGAATTAAAACATCGTCCGTGATGTGTCAAATTACTGACATCATGGATAATGTGTTTTCAAATTCTTTTATCATTTTGTTTCTGGTCATGAAACCATTTATGTTATGGTTGAAACAGATTTTTATATATGTTATATGTCCTATTTTATGTTTTGTAATCCTCATACACTCATGATATAAAACAATAATACAAAACAAGTCAATTTTGGGCAAAATTGTTAAAATTAATTCAAGTGTTTATCATTAATGTTTAATGTAAAGGTTCTATTTCACTCTAATTAACCAAATGAATTTTGTAACCATGTAACCTAATGGATTTCCACTAATGTTATATAACTTCAATTATGGACAACCACTTTCATCTTACAATTTATTTGAACCTAAATACAATTGAACCGGGCATTAAAACAAATGAAACAAACGGACCCGAACAATGAAACTGAACCTTGTAATCAATCAAAAATGGCTATAAATGAACTTAAAAAGGTTATAATGAATCTTTTAATTTTAGATAAGGTTATAGAACTATTTATTAATAAACCTAATTTGACTATTCAGGTCATTAATATCAGGTAGAGAACACCAACAAACCTAAGGTAAGGGATCCTCTCAATTTCACCCTTATTCAAGATTGTTCACTATGTTAGGACATGTTGTGTGTAATTATTAATTATGGGGTATGTTTTTTCACCTCCCCCATACTTCCCTATTTATGTATAAGTGATGATAATTCCCTTTACTCTCTCACTAAGCCCCTCAAGTACTCCTGATACCATTCCGATAATCAGTAAAGAATTCTACCTGAACCTCTTTTATTCCTTCGGGTTGTCTTATCTACCTTTTAACCAAAATGATGTTATCTTATATTTTCTTGTGCATACTCTAAATTTTTTTACATTTTCCAAGTTTATTTTTCAATACTCTTTCATCACTCTCTTTTGGATATATGCATGCTTTTAATTGATTCTCTCCTCATTACTTCCCGATAAGTGAACCCGTTTTTAGGGAACTTCCCGAATTCTTTCCTATTACCAAGTGTACTCTATACTCTGTTTTAAGTCACCTTTGTCATTATAAAATCAGTCTTTTTATTATGAAAACCTTCCTGGTTTAATTCTGGTTTTATAAAAAAAATATTATGCCGCTTTTCGTTTTAAGAGATATTCGATGTTTTCTTAAACCACACTAAAATGTTTTGACTCAAAGATTCCTAAAAACTATTTTTACATGTTATCACTTCAGATTTTTATCTATTGTCATGATTTATTCATTTATACATTATTAATGTCTATTTATTATTTAATTCCTTTCTTTCATGGACACTTTTATGATACGTCCCTTTTTATTATGCATCATGACGTGATTGTGTGCCAATTTCTTTCCTTGGGTGCTCTTATGTTTATGTATGATTGATTATGGGAGATTCTTTATGTGGAAAGAATAAACATGAATAATCTTATATGGGTGTGCCCATATAGAGCTCCAATTCATTGGGTAAAGTTAATGTCTCATGAGAAGATTATGGGCAAACGGTCTGGGCGGTTAGCTTTGCCTTGTGCTACTATGGGAAACTAGATTGGCGGTTAGCCTTGACTCGTAATAATGTCATGTTTAAAGTTACTTCCACCTCTCTATGAAACTATGCTTATATAATCTCATGTTTATATGATCCCATGATTATTTTATTCCATTTTTTTATGATCTCATGTTTATATGTTATGATTCCATATGTTACATGCTTCCAATATCATTATGTCAAGCCTCCTAACTCATGTGCTTAAAGTTTATTCTTATGTTATTTCCATTACTGGGTTTTTTAGCTCATCCCTTTGTTCATGTGTTCCCCAGGGTACCCTATGTAGATGTAAGGGCTCAAAGGAAGTTAGGAGATCATTATGAAGATTAAATAAAGAAGTGTTTTTAGCCCCATGTTTTGTGATATATGTACCTAGTCTTCCAAGACACTAGACTTAACGATCCTTGGCTTATAATATGATGATGAATTATGTTTAAAATCATTAAATGTTATGTGTAAAAGGATAGGGTCTCTACATACTCCCTCTGGATTCATGGTGGAAACAATATGAAAACAAATGGGATTAAATAGATAATAAGGGCACTTGTGCAATTATTTAATTTTAACCCTAGAAATAAAAATACAAAATTATGTTATATCATTAATCTATTCGGTTGTGCATAGTGGATTTGGAGAAAACCCCTCAATCCTAGAGAGATCTATTCTCCAACAATGCTCTCAATAAAAAAGATCAATCCTCCTCCATTGGATCCAGGAGAATGCTTTGGAAGTGGTTTTTGAGGCGATCAAAGGTGGACACTGTAAGTACAAGGATATTCTATGATAGCACCCAAAGAATCCTTTGACGATGTCTAAAGATTCATGGAGCATGTGTGGATCACTTCTAGAGAAAATATGTTCTTATTTTTTACAATGTAACGATGGTGCACTGCAGATTTTTCGTCGAACACATCAATGAAGAAATAATTCCTTAGAGGTAATTCTTAATATAATTAAATTAAGTATAAACAATATGTGTTGATCTTATCTCTCAATTCCAGCACAATTCTTCTTTGTCTATTTATTTGACTCAGTTCTATGGATCACGACATTTATTTTCATATAGATCCCATATTTATCATTGATTATGGGAAAAATTAAAGTTGGTCACCACCCATTGTACATTTTTGTTGTGCCCAAAATCTACAAAAAATATTGAATATAAAAATTCAAATATATATTATGTCAGGATTCCTTTCATAGAGAATATGGAAAAATATATATTAGAAAACAACATTTAATAAAATAATATGTATTTATAAAAAACTATATATTATTAAAGTAGAAATTACATGTCGGAACATTATTCGGAAATCACATAGATTTTTTTATTTTTTTATTAAAGTGTAACATTTTTATAAAAAATTTTATGTTATTTTTTTATCAATGAACTATTTTTTACAACATGATATTTAGATTTTTTTACTATGAACAATTGGATATTTTTTATAAGAATCATTTAAATCATTTAAACTACGTATAAAGATACTTTTATTAAATTAAAGTTTCTTTCAACTATTGAATTAAATAATATGGAGTGAGAAGAAAATCTATTGAGGTATGTGTGACTTTTTATAAAAAAAAATCTTATAATAATTAAATTAAATGAAAAATTTTTTATTGAAATAATTTTCATCACTATAGAGTGTATTTATTCGGAGCCTATAGCTTCTAACTTTTCCTTTAATTCAGATAATAATACATTAAAATTTGGTAGATTTGGGGGTACTAATTTAACAAAACTTTGACTTTATCATGGGAAGGAGCATAGGTTTCCTATTTAATTCAATGATAATGGAAATCCAATGGGACCAAAGTAAATGTAATTTAGGAGTTATATGAAACTTTAGGGTTGAATTAATGTTGTAATCTTATATTTTTTCCCTATGGGCATCGATCAAATGACATGAAATTAGTCATATGATTTTTAATGGTATAATATATAAATAATAATTTTTTTTATTAAAATGGTAATTATTTTATATAACCAATATTTAATATATTAAATTATACATGAAATTTGACATACCTGATAAAAATTGATTAGTAATTATTGGATTTCTTTTATAGAAATTACATGAGGATATTTTAAATCCAAATTAACTTACGTTTATTTTTTTGGAAGAAAAATGAAAATGCATGCCTCAAATATGTGTTTTTAAATAAAGAAATATGGAATAAGTTTATCACTAGAAGATAAGAGGCTTCATTTCTTGTTTATAAATTTTTGTTTATAAATTATTTTTTATCATTATTTGGTAAATATTTAATGACTTATTCTATAATTTTTTTTAACAGGAATCTATGATATATCACTGAGAGATTGAGGTGAAAATTTTATACCCTCATACTTTTTCACATTGGGGTATATGCTACTATAGGGGTAAATGATTATAGGAATATTACAAAAATTAAGAGAAAAATAAAATAGTACAAATTATTTTGAGGCTAGATACCCCCCCCCCACTCACTCACCATGAGAAATAAAAAGGGTGGGTATGATAAAAATGATAAGTTCCTTACTGATCAATCAAAGGAAGTGGATGATGATATTATAATAAATTATATATTAATTTTTTAATATCTATTTTTTTAATTCATCACATTAATATGATATTTTATAATATCATTATTGGATGTCACTCATAATAAATCATCACAGGGTACCTTCATCTTTGAGGTTATAAATTACATCCTTACAACAACTTTAGAAAATAAAAAAAAATACTTGGGCCATACAATATGATATAAGTAATGTATTGGTATTAGGAAAGTTAATGGGTGTCCTACTTGAGATTAAACAATGGATGAATAAAGTGGGGAAATAAATGTTTATATGTATTTGATTAAAGAGATGGATCATTTTCTATTGTGTGAGTGGTTTAAATCATTGGTATAGTCTATGTTTAAAGATATGTCAACATAGACACAACCTACGCATCTTGCTCTCCCACATCCTAGTATAGAACTAATTATCAATTATTAGGTACATATTTAGGATATCCATTATAGTATTATAGAATAAAAAATCATACACTATCTAGTGGGATTATTTACATCATTATCATATACAGTTGGATAAATTAATAGTAAACATACATAATATAATTTATCAATTAGTTATTGAGTCATTTTATTCTAAGGAGGTGGCCATATTTGGATAGATTCATACACATTTTTTACTAGAGAGTGGTAGACTTATTTAATAATTGATGATTGGTTGGAATGGCCTGAAGGCCTTCATTTTTTATTATTTTTTATAATACACCTTTCAAGGGCTGAAGTGGAATCCTTACAAGGCTTGAAGGCTTAGAGACAATTACATAACTCGTAGGTCTTTGAGGGAATCACCCAGACAAGACAACTTGGAACTACTCCTCCCTAGCATATGTCATGATATCAGCACTCCACCTTCGTAGGGCTGGTCAGCTAGTTGTCTTATGAAAAGTTTCACAGGCCCAGTACCAATGGAAATTTCATACCCTCTTATTCATCCAATTATGGTTAGCTCTGATCTAGTGAATTCACCTGCCGTGAATCCTCATCTGAAGCTTTGTCCCTTGTAGTCTGACTAGTACATCTACATCCATGTGGCCCAAAGGCCTTGGGTGGCTTTAAGGCCTTAAGGTGGACTGAAGGTCTTGAGAAATAACTGTCTCAAAGGCCTTAGGTGGCCCGAAAGCCTTGCAGGACCTAAGGACCAAACCGGTGGCAAAAAGGTTCAGATGGATGAATAGTTCCAGTTTCTACAGTGCCTAACAGTACCTGCTATAGTAACCCAAAAATATTCCTCCACCTGAATTTGATCTTGGGTCTCTTGGATGAACTTGTTGAGTCCTCACCAACCGGTTTGAGGCTCATTTGCTAATAATTGATTATTAAATTATGCATACTAAATATTTTTAACTAGTTTTTCATTTAAATTACCTGAAATGTTTTATAACATATATATTTTGTAGGAACATGTGAAATCTAAATATTTTATGCAATAAAAATGACTATCTTAGGATCCATCGACATCATATACTCCTTTTTTTAATGTACTATTTAATTTATTGGTAAATAACTTTATATTGAATAATATTAATATATTTATGATGAATTTTGACATATGTGTAAGAGATTATTCATTGAATATATTTATGAAATATATCAAGGATCTTATAGTTTGATGTAACAAACCAGAAACACGTATCTTGGATTTGGAGGTTATATTACTTTATTAGTATAGAATACAAGAGATCACATAACATGGGGTCCATTAGTTTAGTAGTAAGGGAAGACTATAAAAATAGATGGGTTGAAAATTATATTCTAAAACATAAAATACAACTTAATCAATTAGGGGGAACATTATTGTAACTTATATCATATCCATAAAATTATTCTAAGTCCTCTATTATGTTTTTAGTGGAATAAAAAAATATAAATGGGTGATTTTAGATGCTCAATAAGGGGTAGTGTAGAATGGAAGCTATAATGTAATTATAAGTCATGATAGATATATAAAGAATAAAAAATAATAATATATTCCATAAAACTATTTATATGATCGTGTGATATATCCAAATAAATACAAATAATCATATAAATAATAATAATTGTTCTTATAGTGATAGAATGCATAATTTTGGACATATTAATCTTATCATCGAGGCCTCATGCTATGAAATTATACATAAAAGGTAAGAAATATTCTAAATACTCAATTTAGTTTCTATCATGATACCTACTGATGCATCAAGGTGCTATATAATTCATGGACCCACTTAACACTAAATAACTATGAAACATTTATCATATAAAAAGTAATTAATAGTCAATACATAATCATAATTCCTTAGTAATCATTTTTTATTGAAATAACAAGTATACCAATTATCAATAATTCCCTAGTTAATAAATAGAGTAACTTTATTTATAAAAACCCTTTAAGTTTTAAGGTATCCATATGTTTTATAATATTAGATATATAGTTAAGCCAATAATGAAAATGATATATAATAAATCCCTAAGTTTAAATGAGATAGACTTGAAGAAGAAAATATTGTCATGAGAGGGATATAAAATAATAGAAAACATAAATTGAAAATAAATGTATTTAAATATTTCATTACAGTTCATAATTAAGAATGTGAATTATCCAAATCATATCACCCAGGAGTGTCAATCCAGGTGTGTAATTAGGCCAACTAGTTCTATACTGGGTAAAGATTTAGTTAATATCCAATCAATATTTTTAAATGCTTTTACCCATAGGTGAATTTGTGCCAAATCATGAATCCACTTGTTTGTATCTAAACAAGTATAACATTTCTTGGAAACCACTACTCTACATGAAATACTTTTAGGATTTTATCCAATATTTATATTTATCCTTTTTTTCATCTAATATTATATAATTTCAACAGTTTATAGAGGAAGTAAAATGAGAGGGAATAATTAATATCTTGTTAATAATATATCAAATGGATTATAAAATTATAGATTTCTAATAATGGAAATATAAGAAAAATAATTCTAATTGATATTACATCAAAATGATTATAATTGAAAATTAAAGTGAAGGATTGGGAATCCTTATTTTCCTTTTATTCTTAAAATTAAAAAATTCATAAAATAATGAGAAAATTTCTTACATTGGAAAACTATGAAAATTTGAATAGGAATATTAATAATGAATAATTGAAATAATTGTGGGAGAAACCATATGATAAGAGAACATTAAAATGATCATAACTCAATGAAGGGTAATATAGTTAAGAATTATCTTACATGTAGTCCTAAGTCACTTGGTGTGTGCATTTAAATTATTGAATGACCAAATTAAGTTTATAAAATAATTTATTTCCTAATTTTTCATATATGTATATATATAAATTAAAGTTCTATGTGTCACCTTATGTCATTTATTTATCATATAGTTTTTTCCTAACCATCCATTTGGGTTGTTAAATCAGTTTATCTAAAATGGTGTTTGTATGTTCACCATGGTAAAAGGAGTTATAAAATAGTTTCATAATATCTATAATTTTATAATTTTGAGTTATTTATCATTCTATTTATAAAATAGTTATACATTTACATATATTATCAAAATATGTTTAAATTATAAAATATTTCCAGGTATGCTTGTTTTTTGGGTGTTTAAAATTACAATGATCACTTAATGTTAATATCATTAATGTGATTCCAAATTTATATATAAAAAATATTAATATTGTCATAAATATTTTATTTATTCATTAAATTAATTTATAAATTCATCCATGTAATGTGGTAACAAAAAATAATGTACAACATCCATTGACGTAGTAGTCTGCACATTACACGGGAGATGTTTACTTTATTTTAAAAAAGTTAAAAAGAAGAAAAATAATGGATATCCTATTAAAATAATAACATATAAATATGTTAGTGATAAATATTTCAATATATTATTATGTTTTGAAATTATTTTAATGATTTATAAGAAGAAAATATAATGAATGTAATAATTAGATGTTCTCACCTTACTTCTTGGGATGACGCCTATACTAAGTGGTTTATAATTTCAAATAGTTATAATTTCATGAGACAAGAACCTATAGGATGTGAATATGAGTGTTAGGGATGGATTTTTGTATATATTTTCCTGATAATATTTGAAATTTTTATAAATAATTTATGTTCTTAAGGGATCCTTTTATAAGTGAGAGGGGTGACACTTTTGTAAATACTATTAATCTTAAACTAAAATAGGTGCCATTCTTGAAGAAAATTGAACCTAATTAGTCAAATTTAAATCATAGGATAGGTTAGGTTGTTATTCTATTCAACCAATGAATCAAGAATAATTTTTCGTTATATTTGAGGCTTTATCCTTTAGTTTAACCCCTACTTTAACCCATTGAACTGATACCATGGTGACAAAATTTACCTTATGTAACTTATTTTAATGACCAAAAATAAAATTGAACTCATTGAATTATTTCAAAATTATAATTACAAATATGAAATCCATTTTTTTGGAAATAATTTTTAAAATTGATAAAATTTAACTTCAATACGAGTAATAAGATAATATTTTCATTAAAAATAAATTTTTAAAGAAAAACCCCATAAATTAACCTTAAGAAAATTTTGATATTTCGAATCTAAAAATAGTTTCCATTTTTTCAAATTTAAATTCTTAAGTCTTGAAATCTAACTTTTAAATGTATTTATGAATAAATCTTTTTTACAATATTATACAGAAAAGGTAATAGAATGTGCTTTTGTAATTGATTTAGGAATATAGTTCTTATCTGCTATAGAAAAATCTCAAGCCACATATTCTCCCCTACTTAAATAATTTCATCCTTGAAATTTTTTATATATATTATATCACATAAAAATGTGGGTAGTTCTTCATCATTTCTTCTTTAGGTTCCCACACTAGTTTTACTTACTTGTGGTTATTCTAGGGTACTTTCACTAGCTGAGTTGTTTTATTTTTCAATAATTTCTATCTAGTGTAAAAAATATTATTATAATATTAATTATAAGATAAGTTAGGGTCCAACGCTATTTACTCAATGGGGAGTACATTCATTGGGTCATGAATGTACTTCTTCAACAAAGAAACATAGAAGACATCATGAACTTTAGTGAGGTTCGATAGAATATATAAACATTAATCCACAACACTAATTGTATCTAAATTTTCAAAATGATAGATTAACCTTAAAAAAATAATTATCTTCTTACTAAGACTTATAACTCCCTTAATTGGAGATACGTTTAAGAAGAATTTATCCCCCACTTCAAATTCTAATTCCTTACTTTGATTATTAGTATTGGTTTTATGTCTACTCTAACCTATCCCAATATGATCTTGAATATCTCAAACCTTTATAGTTATCTCCTTGAAAAGTTTTAGGCCTACTATATTCTTTTCTTAAACTTTATCCCAACAAGCTGGAGTATGAAATATCTTCCCATACAATGCTTCAAACGGTTCTATCTGAATTTCTAAATGAAATCTATTATTGTTTACAAAATACACCAAAGGTAAATACAGTTCCCATGTTCCATTAAAATAAAGTGATCATGATCTCAACATGTCTTATAATGTATGAGTAGTCATTTACAACTTACCATTAGTTTGAGGATGATAGTTTGTACTCAAATGTATTTCAATGTTGAGATCCATCTGAATACTTCTCAAAAAAATTGATGTGAACTGAGGGTAATGATCAGGTACAATTGATAGAGGTGTATCATGAAATATAAAATCATAATTTATATATATTTGTGAAAGGTTATCATGGGGTAGATCCTCCCTTATATTCAAGAAATGTGCGGGCATGGTGAGGTGGTCCAAAATGGACCTTATGGCATCATTAATCCTAGGAGCCTTCAGGATTCTATTAAAAAAATTCCATTGTGATAGTTTCTCACTCCTACATTGGTATAGGAAGAGGTTTCATAACCCCATTATGATTTTCTATATTAGCCTTAACTAATTGATACACCAATAATCTCAACACATAATTAGGAATTTCTCGCTTCATGTTATCCCACCAAAAATGTTCCATCAAATCCATATTCATCTTGGTGCTACAAGGGTGTATAAAGAAATTTGATCTATGAAATTCATCTAGAAATTCCCTTTTTATCTTAGGTATAGATGGAATACATGGTAAATTTACAAAAATTAATTCACAGTATTGATAGATTATGTTTGAAAATATCCCATCATTCATGGATTTAATTTTTTGGAAACCCTTATCATCCTGTTGGGACTTATTTATCTTTCAAGTAAATATGGTTTGGTAATTTCATCTAAAAGGAATGATGTTTCCCCTTTATTGAAAATTAATATATTAAATTGTACTAAATCCATGAATATAAGTTCTATTTTTATCCTATTCATTATTAGAATTCCATGGTTTTTTCTACTGAATGCATAATCTACCTTGTTTTCCTTCTCAAGGTGGTAGTGTATCCAAGATTCATAGTCCTTGAGTAGTTTTTGTAATATCCTTTTGCTCATGTTGATCTCATTTAGAGTGAATATATCCTTTAAAATTTATTTATTAGTATAAATGTCACATATTTAACCATAAAGATATTTTTTTAATAACTTTAAGGGACTGACTATATCCAAAAAATAAAGATCCTGATTTTTATAGTTATGTTCATGGATCTTTAATAAACTTGATTCATAAGAAAAAATTGTCTCATTATACATAATGAAACACCATATTCATTTAATTGATAAATATATATATATATATATAATACTTCCTTCTATAAGGGTATAGTTAATATTGGTTTATTGATTAGTATATTCTTCAATTCTTCAAAAAAAAATCTCACATTCCCCTATCAAAGTGAATTTTATCCCTTTATGAGTTAACATAGATAAGAGGTTGGCCAACCTGGAATTTTTTTGAAAAAATCTATAATAATAACTTATTAAACAAAGTAAACAACATAGCCTACTTATATTCATCATTGTGGGTTATTCTTTGACTAACTTTTTCTATTGGAGGATTAAATAATATTCCATATTTGGAGAAAATATAGCTCAGAAAAAAAATCCTAGAGAAAAAAAATCATACTTACTGAATTTCCAATTTATTTCCTTTTTTTAGAGTATCCTAAATGATTCTAAAATTATTTTCATAATCCTCATATATTTTAGATTATATAATGATATCATCAATCAATACCACTCTAAATTTATCAAAATTATATTTGAATGATCTAATCATCATATTCAAAAAACATAAGGGGAATTAGTTAATTTAATGGGAATTACCATAAACTCATAATGTCCATACATAGAATAAAAATTTTATCATTGATATATCATCCATCTTAACCCTTAAATAAGGACTAATAGAATGAAAATCAGTCTTTTAAAAGTACTAATATCATTTAAGTTGATCAAATAGCTCATCAATGAGTAGAAATGCATATATATTCTTTATAGTAATAGTATTTACTTCTCTTTAATTGATGCACAACCTCATAGGACCATCCTTCTTTCTCATAAATAAAATAGGGGCTCCCTAGGGAATATAAATCCATTTACACAAAATTTATGTAGTTTTTTTCTTAACTCTTATAGCTCCATTGTGGTTATTCTTTATGGAGTCTTATATATAGGTTATTCATAAGGTATTAGTTTAATAGAAAACTTGACCACATTTTTAGGTTTATTTCAAGGTAAATATTATATGAATACATCAATGAATTATTTCACAATGGGTACATATCCCCCATTCTAAGGATGTTATTCCTATTCATAGATTTCATTTCTCTTCCTATTATCTAATAATTCCATTAATGTGATCTACTAGAGGTAGATCAATATAATATTTATATGATGAATTATCTCTCAAAAAAATATTATATTATATTCCCCCATAAAAAATAATAATATTATTCCCCCTAAAATAAACTATTTCATTATACTTCATGATCCAATCCATAAAAATGACTATGTAAAAAATCAATAATTTGTATAATAATAAAGTTTTCAGGAAGAAAATATATATACATAATAATAGTGACTACTCAATATATCCTTGTTGCAATAAGATTCACATTAAGTGTTCTAATTTTCAACCCATTTCTCATTGTTTCATAGGATTATTTAATGTTCGTATCAAACATACAAGATATAAAAGAGTGCATAGATCATGAATCAATTATAGAATTAGATAACTTTGAGTTTATGATATAAGTACCTATTATCATATCATTAAAAAAATAAACTTTATCTATGGTGATTTCATAAGTGTATCCTTGATCCTTTGGATTATTCTGAGGTAATTTCCCATGAATCTTGTATAATTGATTCATATAGTTCCATATCTCAGTATAGTTAAATAATTAAACATTGGTAGCTCTTTATTTAATTCATAAACTTAATCACCTTTATCACCACACATAAATAAATCCTCAATTTTCTTCAAACATGTCCCAATATATTTAATTTCATAATTCTTACATGTTATAAATCCAACACATCCCTTTCTCTCTTTCACCACTTCCCTCTTATCATGACACTCTTTCATCTTTTTCTCCTCTTGATTTCCATTTAAAACATAAGAATTATATAATTATTTATTTTATTTGATGAAACATGATATTATATACCCATATGAATAAAATTATTGAGAGACTAATTCCCATTGATGGATTAGATTTAACCCAAAAAAGAAGAAATCAATATTTATTTCCATATTACATATATATATCAAAGTATGTCTTACTAACATCATAAATTTATCATCATACTCAGAAAAATTTTCCCCCTATTTTTAAATTATATTTTGTAATTTTATCTTTATGTCATATCATTTCTCATGAGGAATTTTTTTAAGTAATATCAACATAAAAATCCTCTATTATATGTGATCTATATATTCCACCTCCTTTGTGTTTGGAATCAATAACCATCATTAATTATCATATCCTTATAGATGATAAACTAATATAGTAACCTTCTCCCTTTCAATACTTCCCAAGGTGAGAAATATTTTATTGAGAGAATTTATCTTTTTCTTAACTACCCATGAATTAGTGGTTTCAATAAATTATTGAGTTTTTTATCACATGAAGTGGTCTATAACTGATACACCATGAAGTTAATTAGTAGGTTTCTCTATATGAGAATGTTTATAAGTCATAACTTGATGTATCTACTCTAAAATAGTTATAATCTGCTAAGTTCTAACTCCAACCTCATTGACTAGTGCAGGAAGAAAATCATTACATGGATTATAAGTATTAATATGGTTTTTATTACTTACACTATGATACACTTAAACATAATGGAATATATTTAATTTACTTATAATGATATAAATATTGAATCATAATATATTATACATATGTGAATAATATATTCAAGAAAAACATCATGAATATATTAAGGGTTTATCATAATGTTTTTGTTATCTAACTATGTGACCCTAATTCTAGTACCCCCAATTTATACTAAAATTACTCTAATAATAGTTTTAATAACCCATAATATAGTTACTCATATCCAAATTTTATATTACTATATGGGTATGGAATACAATAGATCACATAACATAGGATCCATAAGTTTAGTACTCCTAAAAGACTAGATACATACATGGATTACTCATTATATTTGTAAACATAAAATAAAACTTATGATCTTAGTAAGAGATTTATCATTACTTCTAGAATATCAATAAAATTACTCATATTTGTCTCCTAGGTTCCATGGGTAATGGAAAAAATATAAATTTTTAAGATAATATGCTTCGTATGTGGTAGAGTATAGCGAAAGATAGCACATAATTACAAGGAATGAAAGATATATAAATAATAAATAATGATAAAATATTCCATAATACTGTTAATATGCACATAAAATATAAACAAAAATATAAATACAATCACATGTATGATAATAACTGAATTCATAGTGATATAATGCATATTGTTGAACATTATAATCTTATCGTTAAGGGATCATTAAAAGACATCATACATAAAAGTTAATCCATACACCAAATACCAAAGATATTTTGTATTATGAAAACTACCAATGAATCATGGGTTTATATAATTTTGAGTCCCATTGGTCACTAAATAAATAAAATTAATTCATCATATAAAATGAATGAATAAACAATTCACAATTATCATGCCTTAGTAATCAATTGGTATTGAAATAATAAGTATAAAAATTTTCAATAATTTTCTAGTTAATAAGTAGAGTAACATTATTCATAAACCTCCTTCAATTTTTTATGTGTTCATGATATATAAAAATGTAAATAGGGTTAAGTCAATAATGTAAATAATAAATCATAAATCCATGAGATTAAAGGATATTGAAATGAAGGAGAAAAATAAGATCAATAGAGGGATTAAAAATGGTTGGGAGCATAAATTTAAAATCAATATGTTAAAATATTTTATTATAGTTTGTAAATAATCAAGTGAAAAATCCAATGAATATCCCTTGGAAGTTTTAAACCTTGTGTCTAGTTAATCCTTCTAGTTTTTCACTTAGTAAAGATCAATTAAATATCGAATAAACATTTTTCAGTGTTGTTACCCCAAATTTCATCTAGGATAGAACCTATATTAACTTGTATGTATCTAGAAAAATACTTTATTGTTATGGAACCAACACACTTTTCTTTACCAAAATTTTATGATGTTATCCTATATTTAGATTTATCCTTGGTTTTTATCAAATATTTGATCATTTCATGGGATTAGGAAGGTATCACAATGAGTGGGTATAATTAATCTATCATTAATAATATATTTAATGAATGATGAAACCATGGATTTAAAATCATGTAAATATATAAAAAATACTTTTAAATTATATTAAGACAAAAGTATTGTTATTGAAAAGGAAAGAGGGTGACTGGGAATCCCTATTTTTCTTTTATTTTTTAAATTGAAAAAATCCAAAAATAATGTGAAAATATTTTACTTTGTAAAACCATGAAAATATGAAGATAAATGTGGATAATTATGCATTGAAATAATGGTTGGAAAAGTTTTTTAAGTGGAGAATGTTAAAAATGACCATAACTCAATGAAATGCAATTTGGCTAATAAATACCTTACTTCAAGTCCTAAGTCACTTAGTATGTGTGAATAACTTCATAAATTACCAAATTAGGTTTATTAAATACTTTATTAATAACATTTTTCATTTTTCTTCCATTTTTAAGGTCTATTTATTACTATATGTTATTCATTTATCATATAGTTTTTGTTCTCATCGGCTATTTGGGGTTATTCAATCAATTTCTCTTAAAATATTTTAGTCTATTCAACATGATCAAAGGAATTATTAAATAGTTTCATAATTTATAAAATTGTATAATTATATTTAGAAAATATTAATATAGTTATAAATATTACCAAAATAGATTCAAATTATGAAAGATTTTTTGTTACGCTCGTTTTTGGGTGTTTAAAATTATATGATCACTTAATATTAATATCAATAATATAATTACACATTTATATTTATATAATCTTGACCATGTCATAAATATTTTATTTATTCATTAAACTAATTTATAAAACTATCCATGTAATTTAGTGATTGAATATAAAGTACATCATCCATAGAGGTGGTAGTCTGCACGTTTCATGGGTAATGTTTCCTTTATTTTATAAAAATTTTAAGGAAGGTAGATAAAGGGTATCACATTATCATAATAAAATCTGGATATTTTAATGATGTTTATGTTATTATATTAGTATGGTATGTGTATATTTGGAAATGGTGGAAGGAGAAAGTAAAAATGAAAATTCTAATTGGATGTTATCTCTTTTCTTATTAGGATGACTCCTTTACTAGGTGGTTTATGATTTCAAATAGTGGTCTTACGATGAGAAAAAAACATCTAATATTCATCTAAGAGTGTTATAGAGTGATTTTTTCTAATCATGGTTGATATATGATGCTCACATTGTGTGTATAATTGAGTTGGTGATGGGATTGTTTAATAAATAAGAGGGGTGTCAATTTTGTAAAGACTCTTAATCATAAAATAAAATAAGCATATTTTTTTAATAAATTGGTACAAAATTATCTATATTTAAAATATAGGATAATGTGGGTCGATCATATAATCATCCAATAAATTAGGTACAATTTTTTATGAAAATTGAGGCCTTGTCACTTATATCAACCCCTTACTTAACCCTTTTATCCAATACCAAAATTACAAATTTTACCTTAGGTAAATTATTTTTACAACCAATAATGAAATTAAACTCATTAGTTAATTTCAACATGATTTTCCATTGGGTTTAAATTTTATTTTTTTCAATTAAATTTTTTTTCTAAAATATTATTAATGTAATTATGAAAATGAAAAGGTTGGTGATGTTATTTCCCATACTCTCACAGGTAATGAAATGAGGAAGTTATTTCTTCCTATAAATATTTAGATGAATATCTTATAGGGATTGTCTATAACATCATATGATTGGAGAGATGAACTTCATGTTTATGAAATTTTATAAAGTTAGAGAACCCTTATTGTTAATAGTTTGAATAAAATATCTAAGAAAGGGACAGTTTTCTATTGAACCATGTGCAAAAAGGCATGGTAAAATTCAATCGAAATTATTAAAATGGTTTCAAGGTGTTGGAGGATTCTAGATAGAATTATAGAGAATATATATTTGGAATATTTATTATTATATTTTTATACAATAGTGGGAAAATATCATTTTATTATGGTTGATGTTTGTCTTGAATATTGAAGTTATTGAGGTTTATTTAAATAATCTTCCTTGAGTATTTATATGTTATAAGTGCTTGTAAATAGCCCTAAATATATTTAATAAGATTTTATATATTCCCAAAGGTATTTTATATTATTTGAATAGATTTATAATGTTTTTAGTTGATTTTAATAACCCATGAAGTCATTGGAATAAGTTTATTATTTGGATCTTCAATTGAAAAAATGGAAGAGTTCCGGATCGTATGCCTTTTCCTGGTTATATGACTTCATCCTGATCATATGAATTGAAAAATATAATCATGAATCATTGTATGAATTAACTATAAAATTAAGTATTGTAAATTATATTTAATAGAAGATCCTATGACTCTAATCTATGCCTTTGGATAGTGTCAGAATTTATGAGAGTGTATGACTTACCATAAGACTACACCATATGACTTCAGTGATTCTATTAGACCTCAAAGCCCAATAAAATGTCAATTATAAAACTTACATATATATTTTATGACTTTTATTAATTCATAAAAAAATATAAACTATATGACCTTAAATTCATATGAAGTAGTGTCTTATTTAGTAAAAAATCATATGCCTTTATACATATAAAAATTTCAAGTTCCTGGTGGGTGAAAATTATAGTTTTTTAAAAAAAATATTTTGAAGAGGAAATTATTTAGGATAATTAAAGATTTGTTCTTAGTGTCCAAAAAATAATAAATATCTCAATAGATAGGATGAAATATTTATGTGAGGGAAAGTTTATGATTTTAAGATGAGGAGATAAAAGTTGGCTAAATATGATATTCTCAAAAGATAAAATATTATTAAAATTTTAAGAATATTGTAGATGTTGATAAGTCTAACCTTTAAATTTTTATTGATTCCTAATTCATTTAGGATGTGATCTATTTATGAAAGAGAGGGATATAATTATGAGTTCTGAGGTGTGTTATTCCACAAACTACAACTTCATACCATAATAAATATTCTACATGTCATATATTATTTTAAGCTATATTATTTTTATATAGTTGATAAGATTGAAGTGGGGATTTTTTATTTGTATATTTTTTAGGAAGATAAAGTTAAGCCAATTTAAGAACAAAATAAAATATATATTCATCCAAGTTTTAAAATGAGTAGAAAATTGAAAAACATAAATGTTATTTTTTTAATACATGCTTAAGTTGAAAAGTATTAAGATAGAAATAATGAAGATTGGTTATACACATGTAGTTTTTAATTTTTTATGAAAAAAATCCACTGAATTTTTCTATTTCTTGAAATATGAGAACAGAAAAAACAGGGAGCCTCCTGTACTAAAAATCAAAGTGGATATCAAAAGAATAATGTGATAGGAGATGATATTATATTGTTACTCATGATTTGGCTGATAAAAAGTATAGTACTCAAAGGAAGAAAAAAACAAAGCGAGTGGAGATAAGAAAATAGATACTCTTGATGGTGAAGAACAAGAATAATTTATTTCATGATGTAGTGTGGAAGAAGAAGAAGTATTTTCAAACTAGTTATAAACTGAGATCTAGTTGGGTTTTAAAGAAGAAAAAGAAGAATAGTATGGCCTATACCACTGGGAAAATATAGTGAAGGATGATAGATAAGAAGAAGTATTTTCTGTAGACAATGTGGTATCCATCATTAGATAGATTTATTCTCAAGATCATAGTGCTGAGTTCAAGGGAAGAATATTTGAGTCGAGTGAAGATATAGATTCTAATAAACTAGAATATGTATAAATAGATAGAGACTGAGTTTCTTGAGTATTTTATTGAATAAATTCAGGAATTTAAAGTTATTTAAGTTGAAGAATCCAGCCTATTCTTTGGATTTTGTGGAATCTTATGCATCAGTGTTGACATACCTCAAGAGTAAGGAGTTTAGATAAAAACTAGATGGATACCAATATAATGAATAAGTTTTGGTATAAATAAAATTTTTTATATTAGTAATATTGTATTCCCATACATATGTAATAATGTGTGTTTTTTTAAGATGAAATAATCCCATAACTACACTTATTTGATAAAAATATTTTAATAGAAAATAAATGAATTTCACATACCACACATGATAAAGAATAGATACACTTGACGGCCAAAACCTTGTAAAAATATTTTTTTTAATTTAATAATTTATTTGCATTTCATATAGGTGAATTTTATTCTAAAAAATATAAGATAAAATAGTATTAACCAGAATCAGTGGTTCAAGTCCAAAGTGTTTGTAAAGGTGTAAAGGCTAAAATTAGAATTTGGTAAAACTAGTCCACACCTAATTCACCCCCATCTCAGGTGTGTCTGCATAGTCCACTGTGACTTACAATTGGTATTTGAGTATAGTTTTTCTTTAATTAGATCATGTTTTATATCAAAACTTATATTAAATCAAAGTAAATTTCTGATTGGATCTGAAATTTCCTTTCCAACTACATTACATAATATACTAGATGTGTATATTTAAGTTTAAATAATGTCATATGGAAGAATATACTTCCATCCTCATAATAACAAATTTGGAGGTCTTAGAAATGACCTTGAAAAATAAGTAGAAGAAATTGGATTGTATTCATAGAAAAGGAACAAAGATTATAGAGGAAACACCATTAGCTGAAGGTAATAATAATAGTGATTATTTATTATTAATTTTTTTGATTATGTGTCCTATATTGATTCATTTTAAATTTGTGGTATTTGTTCAATTTTATCTTCTAAATAAAAATATCTTGAGGTCAAGGACTATCTAAAAATGGTCCCTATTGATGTTTTATCATAAAAATTTTCATATATCAATGGAATTGTTCATGAAAAGTCATAGATGGAGTTGGAAACTAATTCAATGGAATAATCATGATCAATGTAAATGAGTTCCAACAAAACTCTCATAAAACATTTAAAATATAAGTATGATTCGGTCGTGATTCAAAATTAAGAAGTTTAATTATTTAAAGAATAATTTCAAATGGTTATTTGTGATAAGGAAGTGTTTGAAAGAGTTTTCAAGTATGTGTTCAATGCATTTTAAAAGATACATTATGTATCAATAAATGTAAAATATTCTTGGTTTTATATAAAACCAATAAGGAAAAAATAAGTGAATTTATCTTTATAATAGATAAGTCACATGTATAAGGATCATATGAATAATATAATTAAGGATTGTAAAGAAAGGGTGAATAGGCATAAAGATCAATAACACTTTCTCATAATGAAATTTCTACAATTAGATTTTAAATTGAGAAATCTAGAATGTACCCATACAAACTCATCATAATATTTTGGAAGAAATGATGTTACCATGGAATTTTTTAATAAGATTAATAATTTTAATAACACTTGAAAAGGTATAATTAATTCCTTTGAATCATCTTTTGATTATCCCTTGATAATATAATGGAGAAAGGTGTCCCATAACATATTTGAATCTGTTAATTCGAAATCTGTTTCAATTTCATGTGAAAATTTTAGATCAAAAACTATTCAAATATAAGAGATTAAAATTTTTTAGAAACCCACATATTTATCAAGGATATATATGTCAAATTTAATGAAGATAATATCCCAAAAATAATATAAAAACATGATTAAAAATCCAAAAATAGAAAACATTTCAAGCTAGATAGACTACACCTAAAGAAAAAAATAAAAATATCAATTGGAAGGTGTTGGTGTTGATGGAGGTTTGGAAATTCATCCATGAATTATTGGAACAACATATCAGTGTGTAAAAGTTATGTAAGGACTAAATATAGTGGGACCAAATATGAAGTGTGAAGAAAACCTAATGAAATAAAATAAACTCTATGGAAAATGGAAAATATTTCCATGAAGAATATATTTGAGTGAATTAAAAATGTGGATGAGTTCTACAACATAGGTAGTAACTATTATGATGATTTTTTATTTTAGCCTTATAGTTATCAGTTTTATACAAAATATAATAAATAAATAACATATACTAAAAAATAGGTTAATAAATAATGGATGTTTGGTTTGGTAGATAAATCAGTAAAGAAGGTTTTTGAATCAAATCCTCCCAAGAATACAATGAAGAAATTTTACTAGGATTTCCAACCTAAAGGGAAGAAGTTCTTATACTATGGAAATAATAGTCACATCATGGATCATTGAATAATGGATATAAAATTATATAATTAATGGAATAATCTGAAAATAAAAAAGGAATAAATCAAAGAGAGAGAGAATCGGATTGGATTAGTGGTGTATAATACAAGTAAAGATTTTGATCTGGTTCACAATATGGGAAATCAAAATATGATAAATATGGGTGTGGAAGGTGCATGTGAAGTTCCCAGTCAGGATCCAAGTATCACTGAGAGGGGGAGAGAGTGAATCAGTGATATATTTTTCTTTTTATGTTTCCTTCTAATTTAAAAAACCTTCACCTCCTGTTAAAGAGTTTCTTCTCTACTGAACACACACAACCACAGGAACATGATATTTACAAGGTTCACTACTCAACAAGAGTAGCTACGTCCTTAGTATGGTACGGAAATAATCTAGTAACACACAATCCACTAAAAAACAATCCTTTAATGTGGAATACAATGAGTAGGATATACCCTTACACTCGTGTAGCACTTGGAAAACAATCCACAAGCACGTGTGCACCCTCTTAGCATAAATAGGGAATTACAGTATTTCACTGCTTCTTTACAATTGAACAGTTGTATTATTTGAAGTACAGATATTAACTTTCCTACCCAGAATATGGTATGAAATCCAATACGCACAACTGAATATGTGTGAAGACCCCAAATTTTTCATGCAATATTTAGGGTACCTTGCGCATAATTCAAATGGGTTGCGTGTAAAAATTCACTTTTGGCGTGAAAAACTTTTTCACGCAACTTCCCTTTTTCAGTGAAACTATCCACTTTTTTCGCAGCTTCCCAATTTTTCACGCACCTTTCTTCTTTTCATGCAAACCTCTTTCTTTTCGTACAACTCACTTAGCTCAAGATTTTACACACACCAGAGATCGATATTTCTTTCAAGTGTCGAGCATTAACAAATGAGAGGGGTTCACCTCATATTTATAGGCATTTTGGACCCCGCGCAAAAAAACACTAATCTGTGCATAAAACCCTCTTCGTGCGCATAAAAACTCATTCACACAACTTCATATTTCATGCAATGCTCCAATATTCCACGCACCTCATGCCTTTTCCAATTTTCAAGCTTCTGATCTCGAAACACCTTTTGTGCGAAAAACTCCATTCCTCTATTTCGCACACCACACCAATATTTCGTGCAGCCTTCATTTTTCACACAGCATGTTGATATTTTGCACATAGCTATCTTTTTCTCGCATCCTGCAGATATTTCGTGCATCCTTCTATTATTTCGCGCATCCCACAAACATTTTGCGCGACCTTCATTTTTTCGCGCACTCGGACCATTTTTTCACGCACTGCATGCCTTTTTCATTTTTTGATGTTCTGACCTTGAATCATGCCTTGTGTGAAAAAATTTAAACCATATTTAATCTTGTGCGCAACATCCATTGACAAAAACACATCTTCATCTCCGGATTTTCAGGCCCTAAAATTTGGCAAACACTAGAAAATGGCGCCACCTTAAACTATGCTTTTCTGCCACCTCCAGATTGTCCATTGCTTTGTCATTTCTCTCTTCACTGCTTCCCATAACCATTCTTCATCTTTTATCACGAATTACACTATCATGATATATATTTTTTGATAGATCATATC
Source organism: Viscum album (assembly GCA_963277665.1). Taxonomy (NCBI): domain Eukaryota; kingdom Viridiplantae; phylum Streptophyta; class Magnoliopsida; order Santalales; family Viscaceae; genus Viscum; species Viscum album. Next base: position 577,777,640 of record OY728143.1, read on the forward strand.
TATCATCGTCATAATTACAATGGGAAGTACTAAAACTTCCCTATATTCCAGCAGCATCACTCCTTCTAATCAAACTGTATATGACTGGAATCATCATTTCTCCCCCTTTCCATCATAAGGCTTGCATCACAAGTTCTCCTGACTTATGATATTTTTGAAATACATATCAGCAAAGCATTGTCTAGTTTTAAGTCCTTTACAAAGTGAATTGATTTATCTTCTTTGACAACAAAAGACAACACTCTACAAATGCTAAATCTTCAAACTTCTTTCTCTATCCAACTTGGTCCCAACAGCATCAAGGCTATAAACATGGCCACAAAGTGTATGAAATAAAATCCATAACAACATAAGTTATTGAAATATAAATGGAAAGTGACAAGGACTCTAAGTACCAAGAAATATGTTGTGAAATGGGAGTCAACACACAAAAGGAAGACTAAACATATGAATAAATATTGTCTTATCATATGGATAGATTAGTCTAAAAAGTAAAATACATAATATAAAGATTAAAAGAACCAAACTAATCTAGTTTCTAATGTTGAGAATCATATTTTTCACTAAGAATATGAGTGAGATCAAAAATAAGTCCATGATTTCAAGTAAAGTTTAGATTTTCGAATCCAATGATGGAGCAATCCATAAGATTTATCAATGTCATAAATATGGAAAGAAGAAGTTGTATGGATTTAAAAACAAGTATCAACATTAATAATCCAACTGAGAATCTGAAAATGATCCATCTTATTCCCATATTCATATGGTTCTTCTTAAATGCTGGGAATTTAAGGTGATGAATTTGGGAGAGTATTTCTTAAGAGAGTTATATCAAATAAATTCAATATAATAGAAATTAATATTTTCATGTGAATATGGAATTCTATATGGATCTGAGGAAAAATGAAGTTTGAGTCCTTGTCATTATTTTAACTCATATACATTATTATTATCAAGTAGTAGTGGCTATCTAACCAAAAATGGGAATAAAAAATTAAACTTGAAATGTTGTTATGTGTGTACTAAAGTGAGGATAGGTATATGAATATTTTTTTTAAACCAATTAGATATAACCTTGCGAATGAAATTCAAAAGTTAGTACCACATTGGAGTGATTATATGGATAGAATTATTATTTAATCATGTCTCGCTTGTTTTCTAAAAAGGTTTATCCCATATATAAATATATTTGATGAGTTTATGGCACATTTCTTATAAAATGTGGTGTTTCCCTTCTACCATGGGATCAATTGTTCACATAGATAGTGGATGAGTGCATATGGGTAGAATATGAATTTCCTAAAATTAAAAGAGTTAGTTTGAGAAGTCCTTCCCTTATACTACAATGTTATTAAGGGGAATCGCACCTTTACCTTTTTATTTATTATCATTTAAGGGGAGAATAATTACATTGAAATTTGGAATAAATTTTATCAGTAACTAATCCAAATGGGGAGATTATGGTACCCTTTAGTTCAAGTTATATTTGTTGTAAAATAGCATTTTTTTCTAGAATATTTTCAATATAATTATTAAAAGGTAAAGTTTGGTGAAGTTTTTTTCTATACTCTCTAGGGAAATGAAAAGAGGAAGTTTTCATTTCATTTAAAGATCTTATTGGATAGCTTCTGGGGGTGGATATAACATAAAATTATTGTAGATTTGATCTTAATTTCTATTATATGTTTTGATGTTGGTGAATACTCGTATTCAATATTTTGAATAAAAGAGACGATAAATAAAGTGTTGGTTATTAAACTGTATATTGGATAGCTTAGTAAAGATGAATTTAAATGATTAAAATAGGTTCATGATGTTAAAGGAAGATATCTATAATTATAGAGAAGAAAATCTTTAAATAATTTGAATTTTAGTTTCTGGCATTAATGAAAAAATATCCTTGGATTGTGGTTGAATTTATTCTAGAATCTTGAAGGTAGTGAGGTTTATTTGAATAATATACCTTGAGTATTTATATGTTTATAATCCTTAATAAAGTCCTTGAATTTGTTTAAGAATTTTTTATATATTCCTAATGAAATTTAATGGTTATTTTAAGTGATTGATAAGGGTTAGTGATTATTTTAAGAACCCAAAAATTGATTTGAAGAAGTATGTCATTTGGAGCTGTAACTAGAAAAAGTGTAACACCCTGACCCCAGAATCTCGAAGCTGGTACATTACTTTATTATATTGGAATAATTACAAGAAATAAAATCCCAAAGTACTAATTAGTTTAGCAGTTTTAGAAGACCAAATTGCATACATGATACCCAAAGTACATTTGGAAAGATAAAAAATACAACATAATGTATAATAAACATAAATAAACTGCCCCCTTGAAAGCTTATTCAAGGTTCTCTGCTTCATATCCTAGGGAAAGGAAACATAATAAGGGTGAGCTAAAATTATTATTAAGGGTTACTTATAGTGGAATCATAAATCAATAATAATTTAATCATAATCAATTAGACATAACAAATATGGAATTATGAATAAATGAAAACACTTTCCAACAATAAGATGAGAATAAAAATACATCCATAGATTTTGTCATAGTGAAAACCTCATGGATAATAATAACTAAATAGTGAATAAAGAGAATAATTATTTTATAGATGTCATGTATCTAGCACATGAACCATTATACCATCAAGATAGTTTAAGTCTGTGGGCTGTCTGATTTTTGGAAACAAACTCAATGTGTTTTCCGCCATGTAGTTTGCCTCATGAGACATGTTGATGCATCGAGGGGATATAGTGGGACCCACACATCATTGACAGTCCAAATAATTATTTATAAAAATATTTAACACAAGAAAAATATGCATTTTAAATATTCGTATTGAGTAGAGGATACAGATTCATCAATATTTCCATAGTTAAAGTAGCATTCAAAATAAACACCGTATGTAAAATGGTATATGGCTTAAGGAAATAACCATATCCATGATACAAGAAAATTTATATTTAAAAAAATTATAATTTAAAATGAAAAATTATCTCAAAGGGGCAATAGATACACCACATAATAAATATTAGGGGCATAATACCAAGTAAGTCTCAATGAAAATGGAAATTGAGACGAAGTCTCTTACCACATTGTAATCAATCAAATTGTATGACCAAAAATTTATAATCACCAAATGAGTCATAGAATACCATGAATATAATTAGAATAATGATATTATATAAAAAATAGTAGTACACATATACCACATACAGGAAATAAGTGGTGAACAATGTAAATCTCATGGAATTAAAAGTGAGATGAGAAAACCCTTACCTTATGCCCAAATGTGTTCTTTGATTGATCATAATGACCTGAATAGTTTAATTTAGATTAATTAATTAATAAGTACAGAAAATAATCTTGATTTAATTGATTTATTTTAATATTATTAGGTTCATTAATGTCCTTTTTATGGTTTTATGAGGTTCAATTTTATTGTTTTGGAGGTATTTTATTCTTTGGTTTTCATGGTCGGTTTAGTTGTATTCATGAATGGAAGTTCGTTTGAAATGAGGTTAAACATACATAATTGTTAATATATATTATTATTTTAATTATAGATATATAAATGATATTATAATTATTTTGGTTATATACCATGAGGATGAATCATTAGATAAAAGTTAATGATAAACGCTTGGATTAACTTGGTGGTTTTGTGCATAATGAACTTGATTTGTATTATTATTTTATATTATGAGTGTGTAATGATTCCAGAACATTTCATAAGATAAAATACATATATTCTTATATATTTCATACATTATAAAGTTTTGATGACCACTATTGAATACATTAATAGAAATTGAAAACATGTCATCCATGAATGTGATAAATTAACACATCTCGGATAGTGTTTTCATTTTTAGTATAAGAGGAGGGGGAAAGAGAGATGATGATGAAATATTACATTAGAATAATAAAATTAAATTTCATATAAGGTACTATAATTATCATATCATTTGTATTATGGTAGTCTTGGAGAGAGAAACAAAAGAATGGAACTTGTAAAAGAAGTTGGAAGAAAAAGGAAGAGAGGTTCACCTCTTGAGTACTCCTTGAGAATCTTCTTAAGGCCATTGTTTTTGGACTTTTCGTGAGACCAGTAGGTATTGGATGTGGGGGATGGATTGGGAAGTGTATTTTTCAGAACTTAGGTAACATTAAAATCTTTAGTGGTGTGAGAGGGAGAGGGGGGTGAGGGTGGTTTATATAGTGGAGGGGAGGAGGGTTTTCTTAATATTTTAATCATTAGTTTATTATTTTTCCCTAAGATAAGAAATAGTGATGATTCCATGACCAAAAATAGTAATAAGTGCATGTGATTTTGAACCAAGTGTTCTTACATCATCATGACATCATTCATGACTCAATAAATCATTTATTTAGCATTTATCATAATTTATCATATTTTACTATTCACCAAAAATTCAAGTATTTCAGAAAAATCCCAAAAATTCACCCTAACCATTTTTTGATGTATAGAATCCAAAAATGAACTCCATTTTTCAAAAATAATTCTCTAAATATGAGAAATTTAATTTTTAATTAAAATCGTCATTTAATCGAAAACTACCAACACTTAAAATATTCATTTTAATTTTTAAGGTGCCTAAATTTTATTTACACTTTCATGGATAAGTTTACCATTAATAAGAGTAATATTTCCACTCATAAGGTTAATTTACTATTCATAAGGGTAAGTTACTATTCACTGAAAATTAAGTTGATTCTACCAGACTCCAAATATCACCCTAATCGCAACCGTGTATATCCTTTTTTTGAAATTCAAAACATAGAAGTGGAAATATTAAGTTTAATGGATAGGTTATGAATATCTCCTATAAATAACCAAGTGTTGTTTCATAGATACTTAGTGATAAATGAAATATAGTCTATCTAATGAATTGAAATTTTTTAAGAGAAATATACCATAAAATGTTCGGGGTGTTATAAAAATGGAAAAGTCCCTAATCATAGAAATTTTCTTGGTTTAATGACATGATCATTAGACATCATCATATGCCTTTGTATCGATCATATGACTTTAGTTAGATAATTGGACTTAAATGTATGACTTCACTACTACTATCATACTTACAAATTCCTATGAAATTAATATATAATAACTCTAGTGTATGACTTTGGATCGTATCAGACTTTGTGAGAACATATAACTTTGTCATTAGACTTCACTATATGACTTTAGAGATTCATACAGCCTTTAAGGTCCTATGAAATATTGTGAATACAATATATATATAGATCATATAATGTTAAAAAGGAATACTAAATAGACACTATGTGATTTTAAAGTCATATGAATAATAGACACATGTAGGATTAAATCATATGGCCCTATACTTAGGAAAATTTTGAGTTCCTGTTTGGTGAAAAATAATTTTTTCTAGAATCATTTATTCTAGAGTTGAAATTATTTTGAAGATTTAAGTGTTTTTATTAAGTGTTCTAAAAATCATGAAGATATAAAGATCCATAATATAATATTGAGATGTGTAAATGTGAATGAGTTGAAGATTGGTTGATCTCAGTTGACTATATTCTCAAAAGAGAAAAAGATATTCCTTAATTTTTAATAATAATGAATAGGTTGATGATTCAAATATTGAAATTTTCATCCGTTCTTAATTAATTTATGAAGTTATAAATATGAGGAATAGAATAAGGTGACTCTGAGTTTGAAGTTGTGTTTCACTATAAACTGTTGTTTTGTTCCACTAGAAAAGTTCCCACATGGTAAGCTACTATTGAGTTATATGAATTTCATAGAGTAGAATAGATTGATGTGTGAATTTTTTAGTGGTGTATTTTTTAGGAATATAAATCCAAGATAGTTGAAGAATAAAATAAAAGATATATTTGGTCAAGTTAGAAAATATGAAATGAATTGAAAAAAAAAATTATTTTTTAATTTTCATGACCCCCTCCTACCAGAGGTTCCCCTCTTGGACCAACAATAAAGGAATGATGATGTGTGAATACTACCTCTAAAGGTACATGGGCTCTAAAATAGCACTGAATTTATATTATACACACAAATGGGAGACATTATCCTCTAAAAATAATATATGGAATGAGAGATAAGATAGAAGAACCAAAAAACTCTAGCTCAAAATAAATAAAGTATCCAAATACATGCATGTAACATTATACAAACTGAACAACTTCATGAGAAACTACTAGAACCAAAAGAAATCCTCAGGAATGACCTCAAAACCCAAATTTCTCTTGAACTACTACACAAGATAGCAATATCCAACCCAATTACCATCCATCTCATGGGTCTCTTAGATGGTTTCACATTCATTTAATAATATAATATCCAACATAAGTATAAAAGTGGAGGTACCCTGTTACCACTTCCCCGCTATTTTTCAACTCTACCCCAATGTCACGGGTTCTGGTCTATCACTCTCCAATAATCCACATGCATAAAATGAAAGATTATAATAACCCAAATACTATGCATCACATAATCTAATCAATATTACCACCTCTATATAGTAACCAAGAAGTTTACCAAGAACCACCACAGCTTTTAGATTGTGTACAACACATTAAGCCATTATAGTCCATAAATAGGAATACCTATAATATTTCATAGGATACTATATCTGAACTTACATGTGTGTGAAATAACCACAATCCATTACAACCTTATAAATACATATATAGGAAGGAAACCCCTGTGTATATGATCATGTAATACTACCATGAAAAGAGAGATAGGAAGAGTGGGTATTCAATCATCTGTCCTCACCAACCTAGATATTATGGAAAACACACCACATATCCCATTGGGTGTCAATCACCCTACTAACATGGGTGGGGTAGTGTATGAAACTACACAGCATAAGAAATATATATCATAAACCACACTAAGTTCAACTACCTATCTTTAACATCCATTGTAGCTATCATCTCTCGGACACCCAGTTGTAATTGATAAGGACTAGATTTCTTATAAGCACACAAACATTTCAAGAGACATTCATTTGATTATTTATATTGAACACTTGAAATTTAAATAATTACCAACCAATTATCATGATAAAATCATTGGACTATCGATTCCATAGTTTAAATCATTTATTATTCATTGCTATTAGATAATTTTAGGTACTCTCAGATTCATCATAAGCAACAAAAAATAATGCATAGACCAAGCATATCCAGTTTCATTATGTAATGGGGAAAGTAATGTAGAAAATAAGAAACTTGTATATATAAACTTAAAAATAATAAACTCACTAACTTGAAATAAATCCATATTTACACACAAAAAATAATATAGAAATCCCAGCATCATCCTAGTCCCTTAGTCCTGGTTCTATCCCCAACACCACTATGTTTATCACAATTCATTCTTCCATCACTGGAACCAAAAAAAATTCAAAATCACTAGAACCTTTTCCCATTCCTCTCTAATCCATTAACCTTCCTAGTCTCCGATCATATTTTATAGAAATTATCTATATCTGAAGAAATAACACAAGGCATCAAGAAAATAATAAACTATTAATAGGGAATTTGGGCCCTAGAACCAAGGAATCTAGCTTTTAAAAGAAAACATTATCTCTTATCCCCAAAAAATTATCTTTGAAAATTTGATAGTTTTTTACCATCTTGGATTAACCGATTCAATTAACATAGGTAACTATAGTACAAAACTTAAGGAATTATCTATCAAGAGATGGTAAACTATTTAAACATGCTTACAGTATAACTTCAATTTAAATCAATTATAAGGAAGAAAAATAATAATTAAACTTTCCTCTTTATTATTTAGTCATCAATTATAATCGTATTTACATTATTTATCTAATTTCTAAGAATAAAAAACATGTTAAACCAAATAATCAATAAAATATATCACATTATCTATAAAATCAAAAGGAAAACTATAAACACAGCATAAATACATTTGGTCGCTGCAAATAAAACCCAAAATCCATTATTTATTTATAGTTTAATAATTATTAATGTTAATTACATGGTTACCCAATGATATAAATCATGATATCTTCAAAATTACACTTAAAAATAGAAGAAAATAAACCTCATCCTTGGTCATTAATTCAAGGATAACTATTCTTGTAATTGAATAATAAAGGGATCAATCTCAACCATTCTTGAAAGAAAACCCACTGAAACCTATCCACAACAAGCCACGCCAAACCATTCCCATAACTCTTCCCAAAAGATAGGGGTTATCCACAAAAAACATCCAAACAAAAGGAATAATAAAATGGAGAATAAGGAGGATAAGTTACCTTGAATCAAGATCACTTGATTCTCTATGATCCTAGAGGTTACATTCCTCAAAGGAGATGATCAAAGAGAACTAAATGGATTTAGAGTCATCCAATGCTCATAGAAGAGGAGAGTGAAATGAGATAAAGGAGTTTAGTCCCTCTATTTATATAATAATCCTAAAAGGCATCACCATGGCATGGTGAAAACCCACTATGTCATGGTCTTTCTTGGTCAAAGGAGATCAAAATATCCCTTGGCCATTTCCCCCATTCTTGTATATTTTAAAAACTTGATTGACTATAACCATGGACTGGGACATAGTGTGGACCAAGACATGTTGAAACCTCTAACATCTTCCATGACCTTCCACTAGGGTTTACCATAAAATTGTTTTCTATTTTATCCTAACCACACTCAGGACAATGGCGTGTTGAGATTTGACACCCCAGTTTACACAATTGATTGCTCAAAAACACCAAAACCAAAGAAACACCCTATATGGGGGGTTTCTATGCTTTTCATGTTATCAATGTAAATAATCCAAGAGAAATTTCCAAGAACATGTAAGACCGGGTTGTTATTCTTAAAGTGGCATATCCAAGCACCACATGGACATCCCACTCTGATCACCCAAGGCTACAGTGGCCAGCACTACTCCCGTAGCCATGTCATAGTTACCCTATGAATTTCCATAACAATCCCCTAGATTATGTAATACTACCAAACTTCTATTTAGAACTAAAAATATCTAGAAAAATGAATGTGGACCTTTATGGAAATTGTTCCCTCACATCTGATACATCTCAAACAATTATCATCCTAAAGATTTAAAATAAAACTTAGAGAATGAGAAGATAGAAAAGAGACATTCAAACAACCACCTTGCAAGTTTTCTCTCAATAACATCACCATCATAAGAGCATAACCATATCACATTTAGGTACAAGGATTAAAATTATACAACACTCTCCTAGGGAATATTCCTCTCAATCAGTATCAAGTCCAAAAATAAGGCATCATGGAATATTGAACTATCTCATAATGTAGATAAAGTTTAACATCATCTAAAAAACATTACAAAAGAATACTTAAGTATCTAACAACTCAGGATACAAAGTATGCATCAATGAATCATTTTTTCATGTTCTCTCTTCTATTACACCATGTCACCATAAGAGATAAACTAGTGATAATAATGATAGAAATGGTAAAGGAGATTTTTGAGTGGTTGAAGCCGGTACAATATCTTCAGATGTCTTATTCTAACCATAGGATGAGTCACTATGAGTTCAAAGTTGTGGATAATTTTCTCTTGAAGGTAACCCCTTTTTCATGACCCCTTCCCCCAAAGGTACTACTATTAGGCAATAAATAAATGAATATGGATGATAAAACTTGAAGAACATCTCCAAAATTAATCCACGATATCCTGTATTAAATACAACTAGTCTATGAAAAGTATAATTCCATAGGTAAGTATCCAAAAATGTAGTAAGTTTCCCAAATATCGATGTTTCCCTATAATTATCTCATAGACTATAAATACTTCACACAAGTTGGCTCAACTATAACCAGCATAGTTAACGCCAAGGGTACTCAAATCCTCCAACCTAAATTCTAAAAGCATGGACTAGGGCTAGTGAAATGATGGAGAACATAGATTATGAATGAAATAAGGAATACACCCAAGTAGAAGACAATAAAATGGTACCTCAAACGATGTATGAATTTTCTAGATCTAGAAAATCTAGAGAATGCATCAGACCCTATCCTTCCCCATGACCTCTCTAACCATGATGAGAGTCACCTCCAAAATCGTGCTTACCTCACTGAGGAAAGAGTATCATGGAGTTTTCCTATACCCACCTCATCTTCCCTCTACTGATCATAGGCCTAAGAACCATGCTACCACTACCTTTGATTATAATTCATTAATATTGGAACCTAAGGAATACCACCAACCACACATTATCTGCTCAAAAAATTTGGTCACTCTCGCAAATAATGACTTTAGCCACTACAAGAGAAAAAAAATTGATCCCTTGAAAAATAAATGAAATCCACCAACCCCATTAAAGTGAGATGAAGTAATCCAGGACATACCTTTGATTGTCTGAAAACCCTTATGTCCATGTAACTAGGAACCCCATACCTCATCTATAATATGAAGAGAATATTGATGACTACCCTATCAAAATGATATAATCCTGGGAAGTTTCCTCTCAGCAAACTATCCTCTTTCTAGTACATTGATATATATTGGTAGAATAAATGGAGTGACCCGTCACGGGATATATAGATGTAAATCATCCTTGAAATTCCTAACACTAGACTCCACATATGAAAGTAGGTATGAAGCATATCATAGAAGGTTCCTAAAATAGATCTTGGACTCTAGTATGTTGAAACTCCCCAATCTAAGGGTAAATAGTTCCTGATGTTTGAATTTCTTCGTAGTCAAAGAAACTCAGCTCTAAACTATTACTGGAACTTCTCCCATGAAACATAAAATTCATCACGATACCTATGGAATAAAAACTATCACTTCTTAACTTTCCCATATAGCATCTTCACCACCAATGAAACTGAGTGATCCATCCAATAATTTATTGAACTGAATGTTATCTCCACATCCACCAACCAATACTCTATCACCAAATATTTAATTGATCCCTCATACTTCTATAGTACCTAGAGCTAAAACTCTTAGAGTGTACTCCTCCAAGTTTCATCGTTACCAATTTCAAATTTGCATGTATCTATTAGAACGTCCAATTGAACATCTTCAGCATGAATCAGATGGGGATGTTAACCTGGATCCATACTTACAGAAGAAAAATGGTCTAGGGCTCTTAGACTCAGAACATGAAAAATTAATGATTTTTTATTTATGGTTCAACCTAACCCCATGGTCTCTCCATTTCAAACACAAAATAAAACAAGAAAAAATTTTGATCCTTTCCTAGGTTTCTAACCCACAACCAATATCATTTCACATAGTAGGCTAATAAAACTTGATGTTCCTCAAATTGGACCAAAGGGTTCCTAAATAATCATCTCTAAGTTGGTCTTCCTTTTTTCCAACTCATACCAGACTCTATTGATATTTTTTCCTTATGAAACCATGTAATCATCACTATTGTGTACCTTTAAACATTATCATATCCCTCAATGTGACCATTAATACCTATCTTCCATAACCACCTCCCCTAAAAGGTAATCCTCTTGGGACAAAAATGTAGTAAGATAGATGATGGCATTGAAATCTCGCCTTTAATAGGCCAAGGTTTAGAAACTAGCATTAAGGGTATATCATGAACACAAATAGAGTTATTACACTCTAAGAAGAAGAGGAGGAAAAATATATAATATGAGAACACCAAGAAACTCTTATTAAAAATAAATAAAAGATCCCAATGCATTTATATATTGTCATACAAACTGAACAACTTTAATAGAATCTACTAGTACCAAATGAAATCCTTGGTATTGACCTTGAATCCCAAATAGCTCCCAAACAACTCCATGAGCTAGTATTTTCTGACCCAATTACAAACCATCTCCTACAAAAATGAAAATAGTTTATATAAATTTAGTTTGAGGATAATAGTTTTACTCATTAGTATCCTCCTAGAATCCTTTCATGTAAAGTAAAGAATGAAAAATAAATCCTGATGAATAACCAAAAAAACTAACTCATCACTTAATCAAGTATTCTATGTTCTAACCCACACGTTGGATCCCTTAAAAATTTTCACATACAAGTAATAATATAATATCAAAAATAAGTATAAAATTGGAGGTACCTCATTACCACTTCCCCACTAGTTTGTCACACTTCCCCAATGTCACACGTCCTGAGCTATCTCTCTCCAATAATCTAGATGCATCATAGATTAAAATATAATAACCCAAACCCCATGTGTCACGTAATATAATCAACATCACCACCTTCATATAGTTACCAAGTATATTTTTTAGATCCACAATAGTTCATTCACTATATACTACACCTCAACCTATTGCATGTGATACACAGTATACCTATAATATTTCATAGGATGCTATATCTGGAGGTATATGTGTGTAAAATAACCATAATCCATTATAAACATCTACATGAATATATAGGAAGGTAACATTTATATGTATTAGCACATAATAATACCAGGAGTATAGATCAGAGAAGAGGGGGTAATCAATCATCCACCTTGCTAACCTTGATGTAGGGGAAAACACCCCTTATAGTCTGCAAAGTGTCAGTCGTCCTATCGAAATGGGTGAGGTAGTGTATGTAATCACATAAAATTATAAATATATATAGAATGCATACCACACAATGTGAAAATACATATCCTTAACCTCAACTAAAATTATCATCTCTTGGACTCCCGATTACCACTACTAAGGACTGGAAATCCTGTAAGCATGAAAATGTTTTAAGAGTCTTTCATTTTATTCTTTTTATTGAATACTTCATATTTATATAATTACTAAATAATTATCCCTATCTGAACATCTGTGTCTCAAACCTTTGGGTTAATTTATTTATTATTCATTACCATACAATAATTATATCTACACTAGGACCCATTATAGTTTAACAGAAAGGATGTAAATACCAAGAACAACTAGCTTCATTAAGAAGTGGGTAAATTAATATAGAAACTAATAAACTCATCCATTTATTCATTAATTTAATTAATTCATTAACCATCAAAAAATATAGTATTACATATAAAAAACAATGGGAATGTGTATCTTTAACCCATTCTATTAGTCCCAATGTCATCCCCAACACCACTATTTATATCACCATCCATCCCACCGTCACCGGTGCCAACTGTTGTCACAGCCCAGGGAACCCCCTCTCATTCCTATCCAATATACCAACATCCCAAGATAAAATCATATTGTATATAAATTATCCAAATCCATAGTAACACATAATGTAGTAACAAAACAAAAAATAGTTAATAGGGAATCTAGGCCTTAGAACCAAGGAACTCAACTGTCGTCAAAAAATGGGATTACTTAGAACCAAACAATTTTCCTTAGAAAAAAACCAATTTGTTACCATCATGAATTAACTAATTCAACTAACATTGGTTTCAAAATAATGAATAATCTATAAATTTCTAATAAATTATTTAAATATTATTTTATCATGCCTTTAATTTTTATCAATTATAAGGAAGAGTGATAACAATTAAACATGCCTCCTTATTATGTAGTAATCAATGATTACCATATTCACATTATTTATCTAAAAACATGCAATCACTATAACCCAAAACCAAAATTCATTATTTAATTTTATTTTAATATTCATTAATGTTAATTACACTATTACCCAACTAGATAAAGCATTATAACTTCATGGTTTAACTTTAAAAAAAAAAAGATAAGCAATGAATCCACTACCTTGATAATCACTTCGAGGAGAAACACACTCAAAACTGAATAATCAAGGGATAAAACTCCAAAAATATCAAAAGTAAACCCATCAGAACCTACCCACAACAATCCACACATAATCATGCTTGGAAATCAGCCAAAAATAGAGGGATTATTCAAAATAACCATCCAAGAAAAGGAATAAAAAAATGGAAAAAGTGGATTAGAAGGTACCTTTAATGAAGATTATTATATTTTCAATAATCTAAGAAGTTAAAATCCTAAAATGAGGTAATAAAATGGTTCAAAAGGGATATGGAGTCATCAAAAGCTCATATGAGAAGAAAGAGAACTGGGATTTGGTAGGTCAGTCCCTTTATCTATAGATGAATCTTGAATGGCCTTGCCATAATATAGATACAACACACTACATCATGATCTACCTTAATCAAAGGATATTTGAATCTCATATTTTTGTTTTCCCCTTTATCACTCATTTTAATAATTGATTAACCATCACCATCACCCTAAACATGGTGTGGTCTAGAAATTTTTGACTCCTCTAAGGCCCACCATGACCATTCACTTTGAATTAGCATAAAAGGATTGTACATTTTCTCCTCACTATGCCCAAGACCATGATGTGGTGATATCTAAATCCATGTTTATACAAGTGGTCTCCAAAAACACCATACTAATAGATGCACCAAACACTAGGAATTTCTAAGATGAAAGTTTTATATAGGAATATCACCCAAGATCCATGCCTGACATCATAGACAACCAAACCATTTCACTCACCATAGTGTATCTGCACACCACAAGGTCAGTTGTATGACAAACCTCCAAGAACCCAAGGACACAATAGCTAGAACCACACCCACCACCACAAAATGTTGACTCTATGAATGGACATAACACTCCCCTAGTATGTATAACACTTCAAAAATCCTCCTCGTCACCATCGATCCCTAGAAAAATGCAAAGGGAGGGCCTTTTAAGTAAACCAGGTCACATAGTAATACACCTTTAAATTGAAAAAAGTGAAGATATAGAAATCAGGGGGTTTATATATAAACATATAGTTTTCAATTTTTCTTAAACCCAATCCACTAAATATTTCCATTTTTATAAATATGAGAAGACCTAAACAAAAGGGGGAGTTTCCTATACTAAAAAAGAAATAGTCTCTCAAAAAAAATATGATTGTAGATGATATTATACTATTGAATTAAAGTTTCCAAATAGAAAGTAGTGATCCACAAGGAATAATAAGAAAAAGTGAAATTATTTGAGAAAATAGAGACTCCTGAGGAAGAACTATAAAAATCTATTGCATGCTACAATGAGGAAGAAGAAGAATTGCTACCCAACTAGTGTTGACCTGGGAACTATTATGGTTTGATGAATAATAATAAGAGTCCAAATGATATTGTTGGGTATATACAATCAAAGAATATGGATGAAGAAGAATGATCGCTTGTATCCATGGTTGTAGTCATCTCTAGATTAGTTTATTCCTGAGATCTTAGTTTTGAGTTTGAGATAACAATATTTGAGTTTATTATAGCTATAGATTATAAATAATTGGAATTTATATAAATAGAAAGAGTAAAAGTTACATGATAAGCTGATTGAATACATTTAGGCAGTAAAACTTCTTAAAGGTAAGAAATCTAGTATATTCTGTGGATGTAGTGAAAATTTGTGCATCAGTGTTGGCCTATTTCAAGAGTAAGGAGTTTAAAGAATAAATAGTGGAATATAATTATAAAGACGAAGTTTTTGTGTATAGAAAATAGTATCCATACATGATATAGAAAATCCACACCAATGTAATGTGGTATATGTGGGTTAAGGTAATAATAGACCAAAAATCCACCTATATTGATAAAAAATATTTTAGTAGAGAATCT
This sequence comes from Viscum album, assembly GCA_963277665.1. Lineage (NCBI taxonomy): Eukaryota > Viridiplantae > Streptophyta > Magnoliopsida > Santalales > Viscaceae > Viscum > Viscum album. The sequence goes on from OY728143.1 coordinate 577,793,243, forward strand.
ATAACTTGTACATCCCAAGAATGAAAAAGTGTAGGATTCCTTATAGGGTTTGAACCTTGTAAAAACATTTTTAAATTTAATGCCTTATCTATATTTCATATATGTGTCTTCTAGGTTAAATAACACCAGATAAAATAGCTTTAACTGACATCATATATTCAAGTATGAATGGGTTGTAAAGGTGTAAAACATTAAATTGTAATTTTGAAAAATTGGCCCATGCCTGATTCACCCCCATATCATGTTTGTATGCATGGTATGCTGGGGCCTATAATTGGTATCATAGAATAGGTTCCCTTTGATTAGATCTTATATTCCATTATAACTTATATCAGTGTAAAGTAAATATCTTATTAGTTATGAAAGTTTTTCCCCGTCAATTTTACTAAATATAAATGAAGTGGATATTTAATTTTGAAGATGCATATATGGATGAATATAATTCCATACCCATCAGAATAGATTTGGAATTATTGTAAAAGACCTTTATAAATATCCAAAATAATTAGAAAAATAATAATATAAAATTTTCATATATGAAAGGGGAAACACCATTAGCTAAATATAGTCTTAATGGTAATCATTTATTATTCAAATATGTTAATCATGATTCATCTTTTCATTCATGCTCAAGATGTCATAGTGATTCATTTTAATCTTCTAAATATATATACCTTGAGGTTAAGGACTATTTAAATATGGTCCCTAATAAAGTTGCATCATATAAATTTGAATATACCAGGTGACCAATTCATGAAAAGTCACAGTCGATTTTGGAAGATGAGGTAATAGAATATGCATTATAAAATAAAATTAGTTACTACAAAAATCTTAGAAAACTTAAAAAAGATAGGGAAGAGTTTTTCATGATTTTCAATGAAATATTTTCTTTAGTTGATGAATAATTTAAATGATTTATTTTTAATAAGGGGGTGTTTGAAATATTTTTCAATGAGGAGTTTCATTCATTGGAAAAGATTCATTATGTATCTATAAATGTAAAAGATGATTAGTTGGAAATAAAATAAACGAGGATAAAGGAGTTGGATTTTTTTTTATAAGATACAAGTCACATGTCTAAGCTGCAAATCATTTTTTTTTTCATTTTCTAAAGGCCGGTTTGAGGGTTGTCGGTACCCAATACAGGACTTCACCACATCCACACACCACGTCAAAACATCCAGCTCCAATTCAAAATTCAAATTATCAAAACCAAAATCAATGTGACAGGCCCTCGAGCTGCGCACCTGCCAACGTACCACACACCTATCAGTGCACCTGTCACGCACCTACCATCAAGCCACGCCTCGGTCCGTGATCCATCACCACATGCCACCATTCACAGTAGGAAGATGGTGGAACTATCAGCCATCATCTTTGTCGAAGCACTTGCCCGCAAATGGTCCTGCCACAACGATCCGACAACAGCCCTATAACACGGCAATAACAAGCAATCCATAGAGAAGGCGCTCCAAGATGTAAGGTGCTGAGTCATCACCACCTAGGGCTGGAAGACCCTGAAACCACACCACAAAAGTGCCACCGAGGAGGGGATCCAAGCCGATCTGAACCAGAAGCGTTTCTCTGGGCTGAAACTGGAAAGATCTGAGCAGAGGAGGGACCCTCACCGGCTGCCAAGACAGACGAAGCCACCGAACAGCGAAAGGGAAACAGTGAACCAGGAGCAGGACCATATCCTTAGTACACCTTAGATATTTTAGGATAGTCTTGACTGCCATCCAATGGTGTTCACCCAGGTCATCTTTATATCTGCCTACCGCACTCAATGCATAGGCGACATCCAGACTAGTACATAGCATGACATACACGACTGACCCAATCGCTGATGTGTATGGAGTCCTTTCAATTATCTCTCTTTCCTTGTGTGTCTGAGGACACATTTTCTTGGAAAGATGAATGCCATGTGATACTAGCAACAATCGCCTCTTGGACTGTTCCATACTTAATCTCTTCAGTATCTTATCAATGTATGTACTTTGACTTAGGCCTAGTAATCTCTTGGATCTATCACGATGTATCTTGATCCCAAGAATATATACTGCCTCTCCCAATTATTTCATGGAGAAGCATTGATTCAACCATTCCTTAACAGACTGCAAGAATGGTATCTCATTTCCAATGAGTAATATGTCATCAACATATACTATTAGGAAAACGACTGTACTCCCACTAAACCATTTTTAGACACAAGGATCACATTCATTTTTTATAAAACCAAATTATTTTATAGATTCATCAAAATGAATGTTCCATGACCTGGATGCTTGATTTAATCCATAAATGTATTTATGAAACTTGCATACCTTATTGGCATCCTTTGGAGTCACAAACCCTTCAGGTTGTGTCATGTAGACATCTTCCTGAAGGTTCCCGTTAAGGAATTCTATTTTGAAATCCATTTTCCAAATCTCATAGTCATGGTAATCCACAATAGTGAGTAGAATTTTGATGGATTTCATCATTGCAACTGGTGAGAAGATTTCATCATAGTCAATTCCTTGACGCTGTTTAAAACCTTTTGCAACCAGTCATGCCTTATAGGTACTAACTTGTCCTTCCATGTCCAGTTTCTTCTTGAATACCCATTTTTAACCAATGGGATTTAAATCAACTAGAGAATCTAACAAAATCCATACTTTCTTTTGGTACATAGAATCCATTTCATAATTCATGGATTCTTTCCACTTGAAAATGTATGTGCCACTTACTGCTTCCTTGTAGGTTGGAGGATCATTATTACCAACTAATAAGGAATCAACATCCTCGGTAACTAGAAAACCATACCTTTCTGGTTATCTAACCTCTCGTGTACTACTACACAGTACTTGTGTCTCTGGAACAGATTCTTCTTCCATGGAGCTTTGTGGAATTTGTTCTTGTACCAACTCTTGTGCACATTGAGCCTTGACTTCATCAAAGTCTATCTCGCTTTCACTATCTATTTTGGATATGTGCTCACTATAAAGAAATATGACATGTATTACCACTATAACCTTTTTTCTAAGGGGTTTTATAGGTAATATCCCCTTGTTTCCTTAGGGTATCCTATAAAGGTACAATTTTTGCCTCAGGATGCGAGTTTGTTAACTGAAGAGCCCTTAACAAACACTTCGCTACCCCACACATGTAAATTTGATAACATGGGTTTTCTTCCACTCCATAACACATATGGAATACCATTTATCGATTTAGTTGGTACTTGGTTTATTATGTGTTCCGCTATTTGTAATGAATATCCCCAAAAGGATAATGGAAGACTCGCATGACTCATCATTGATCTCACCATGTCCAACAGGGTGTGGTTCCTCCTTTCACTCACACCATTCCACTAGGGCGTGTTTAGAGGTGTGAGTTGGGATAGGATCCCAAACTCCCGTAAGCAATCAATGAAGTCTTGATTAAGATATTATCCACCTCGGTCTGAGCGGAGTTTCTTAATATTCTTACCAAGTTAGTTCTCAACTTCATTCTTGTATTCTTTGAACTTATCAAAAGTATCCAACTTATACCTCATTAAGTATATATATCCATATCTACTAAAATCATCAGTAAAAGTTATGAAGTATGAGTATCCTCCGCTTGATTCAACTGGAAATGGTCCACACACATCGGTATAAACCAATTCAAGAAGTTCTTTAGCCCTTTCACCTTTTCCACTAAATGGGGATTTGGCCATTTTTCCTTGTAAACATTCATGACATACGCAAAGTGGTTTTAGTTCGAAAGAATCTAAACATCCATCTTGATGTAACTTTTTCAATCATTTCTCGTTTACATGACCTAGCCGGTGATGCCAAAGTTGGGTGTGGTATGAGTCATGTGAAGTATCTTTGTTATCAATTTCCATTACTTGGTTTGTGTAATCCAACACGTAAAGTCCATTGTATAAATGTTCCCTACCATAACAAATGATATATTTGTAAAATAAGCAACATTAATTTCCAAACTTGAAAAAAAAATCATTTGTATCTAATATGGATATAGAAATAATGTTTTTAGTAACAGAGGGCACATAATAACAACCCTTTAACACCAAGATCATCCCAGTTGGAAACGTGAAGTGGTAGTCCCTGACAGCTACAGCAGCAAGTCTGGATCTGTTGGCTACTCATAGATCTACCTCCCCTTAATCAATCTTCATCCATCCAAATTTAATTTTTTATTAAAAATCCACTTTAAGGAAAAGTGGGAAACCATTGTTCAAAAAACATAGATCACTATGTGCTGAAGGAACTCACAAAATTATTAAACACAAGAATAAGATGATTCAAGTCAGACACTCTATATAATTCCCAGTGTAGGGTACTAACCTAAGTGTCTGGATCCTCCCTGATAAGGACTTCAAGATGAGAGATCATTTTGTCCATTGTCTGAATGAATTCTTCCATAGTGATTTTTCCTTGGTTGAAACCCCGAGCAATGATTCGATCTTGCATGTCAATCCACTCTCCTTGCTCGTCATTTATCTCAACCTTCACACTTCTTTCATAAATTCTTAAAATATCCTCATTAGAGGCATTGGGTCTAAGGTCTTTCCCTGGGATTTCTTCCCCTAGATCCTCTCAGCTTGGTTCCTGTATTTGGATACATATGTGAACACCACAAGCTGTATCTAATACCCAATTTGTAGAAACAGATTGATTTCATTCGATAACAAACACACCTAAAGCTTCCCCTTGCTTCTTAGGCTGGGTGTAGTTTTTCTTCCAGTGGCCCTTCTTACCACATGAAAAAATGACAGCCTCCTGTTCCCTTGCCTCCCCTTTGATCTTCCTTTTCTTGGAAGGTCGTGAAGAAGCTTTGGTCTTAAAGCTCTTCACCTTCCATTTCCTCTTATTCACCATAAGGACAGAAGTCTTTTTGTGCTTCATATATTTTTCCACTTGGAGAATAAGGATAAGAATATCAGATAGATACTTCTCAATGTTGTTCATATTGAAATTGACAATAAAGTTAGAGAATATCTGAGGGAGTGATTCGAGAATGAGATCGGTGTCCAGTTCTTCGGGGAGTTTAAACCGTAGAACCTCCAGGTGCTCAATGTAGCCAATGAGCTTGACAACATGAGGCCCAGATGGGGAACCTTCTCCAAGCTTACTCTAGAAGAGTGCCTTAGATATTTCAAACCTTTTCTATCTTGCTCTCTCCTGGTAAAGACCGCGGAGGTGCTCAAGAATGTTATAAGCATCCATGTTTTCATGAGACTTCATGAGCTCACTAGACATTGATGATAAAATCAAACATTGAACATTTACTGTGTCCTTCATATGTTTCTCATAGACTAGGAAATCATCATCACTCGCCTCCTTGACAGGCAGATCAGGTAATGTTGACTCCAGCACGTAAGACTTCCATTCATGGTGTAGGATAACCCGAAGGCATCTAAACCATTCTTGGAAGTTACTGCCAGTGAGGATGTTGTATTTATCCAAAATTGATCGCAGGTATAGTGTGGTTGATGAGCTTGTCATTTTTATTCTACAATTAAAAGAGTATATCATTAGTACTTTCTTGATTACATTTTATAATAAATAATAATTTTTATTAAGTCTCCCACTATTTTATCAAGTCCCAATGGCCCTCACCATTGAACTCAGAATGTCCAGTTGCCATGACATTCTATTGGTAAGGATCCATATTCACCTTCACATAACCCCAACAAGGGTTGGTCAAGCTATTAGAAGTTATTTAGGTAGGAATTTCTTTGCCAACTATGGGCGTGTAGCTCCTTGATATGTTGAGTGGACTCCCCAATCCTAAAATCATGACTTTGGATTTCCTCAACTCTTGCCTCCAATATTACACCAAGTCTAGCAAGGGATATTCCTCTTGATGTAATATGGTTAATTCAAACTGAAACCTTTCATAAGGGATTCCTATATAAAAGTAAGTGTCTCAATAAGGGTTGGTCAAACACATAGTTTTATTGAGTTTTTTCCTTTAATCAAGTAACGAAAGGCTTGTTATGAATTAATATTTTATTTGAGGGATTTTTATCTCTTATTCATGAATTTATTATTATCATTATCACACACTTGTTAATATTAAGTGAAACTTACTTAAGTGATTAATCATGTCTTGATAATATTTACGCATAAGTCTGGTTTATTTTAGTTACATCTTGCATGCTTGTTTAATTCATTAATTATGTGATCATGACAACACATCCATAATGATAAACCATGCAAATGACAGAAATAAAATAAATTAAATGGAATGATCATGAGCTTTTATAATGGTTAGTTTATCTAGCGGTTGATAAACTAACCCTGACCTAGGGGAGAAACAACTTGAACCTTTTGAGTTCATGTTTATAGCTTTCCACCTATTCACCTTTTTATATTCTTGGATTGGTTTCACCTTGTCTCCTAACTTGATCCGCCTCCATTAACTTGGGAGCTCTATCCATTACATATGCTTTTATCTCACATGCAGGTGAGGGGTAAAAGTGGTTTTACATAAAAGAAACCATGGGCGCACAGGCCCTACATATTAATGAGGAGAAGGCTCGCAGGACAAAAAATTTAATTTAAATAAATAAATTAAAAGAAATCATTCACATACAAAGGTCTTGGTCTAGCTCATGATCATCCATGCATGCAATGATATTTACACATAAATAAAACTAGCATCTGATTCTTTAATCGTTCTTGTTTAAGATAAATCACACTCGAATCAATTAATTATCTTTAATTAATCAATCCTTTTATCTTAAACCCTTTTTTGAATTTCCTTGAGATTCTCATCCATCATAATTTTAAACAAATAAATTTATTTAAAATTATCTTTGTACGTACTTGTACCTTGGAGGAAACTCGGTGAATTCCTGTTCATAACTACCCAATGAGTAGAAATGAACATTATACAGATGTTAAATTAAACATATATATATATATAACACCTATCACATGTCGTTTCTCATCTTTACGCCTGAACTATGGTATACGTCTCAAGGGTTTGTATAATATAATAATAAATTTTAAAAAATCTGCGTAATTTGGATGAGTACATGGCATGTAGTTCTGACTACACGGCGTGTATTTTTGTTCACCATCCATCTGAAGTACACACCTAGGGATATGGCGTGTAGATGTACTTCGGAAATTTTCGGAGTACACAGTGGGTTCAATGGGACACACGCCGTGTAGTACTGCGTTACACAGTTTCCAGTTGGGCAAGCCATGTATGGGGTACACAGTCCAACCCTAACCCAAAGGGACAACACATCCTGTTCCATGGGCCACATGACATGTAATCCGGAAACCGTGTTCCACCTGTTCCTGGTCAACACACGGAGTCATTTAAGACTTAGAAATACTCCAATACACGGCTTGGTTTGGTGGACCAGTCCAATGCATTGAACCTAGACTACACGGTGTGTACTTCCAAATACATGCCGTGTATTTTGGTGTTGTAAGGCCAAGAATGTTTGGAACCTCCGGATGAGATCCTCTATTTTATTTTAATCAAAATTAAATGAAAAATTCGTTTCTGTAAGGTGAACTAGAAAAGAAAGAGGAGGAATAGATCTCGAGATTCAGATTTGCAGAATGATTAACTTGAATTGAAACAAAAAAATTATTAAATGTGTAATTCATCAACGAAATATCTAAATAATTATAAACTATGATGTAACCCCTCTGATACCACTTGAAGGTTCTGGGCACAGTGGAAGCGCAGTTTGGAGCAGCACCCAATAATTATTTTTACCATGATCAATGATTATTCTGAGATCAATACGACAATGAACGCCAGTCTCTACGGAATATAATAAAAGATTTAGATAAATAAAAAAAAGGAGGCCTCAAACCTTTAGAGAGGATCTTGCACATCATGTTTATAATTAATTTAATTAATTTCATAAAGAAAAATAATACCTGTGTCTTTGGTATTTTTCTTTGTTGATGATGTTTATCATCCGGATTGACCCTTCCATATTATCTCATTGCAATTGTAAGGATCCAAACTAGAATCCCTCTAGTGGTGATCCACACGTGCTCTGATGGCCTTCAATTGACATCACTCGTTCTTCGGGTGCTAGCGCGGTGAAGCGAGTGTCTTATGTCAGTCGTTCTTGATCGCTTGTTCTTCGACCTTGAAGAATGTCTCTCGTTATTGAGAGGGGAGAGAAGAGGATTCGAGAGAGAAATTGTTTGGCTCAACGATTCTCAATTCACCAGGTTTGTGGTGTGGTGTATAGCATAATAGGGGTACTTGCCTATTTATATACATGGAATTTCAGTTACAATATTTAATTTCATAGAAACAATTAAATACATTCATGAACTTAGAGAAAACTCATGAATTTAATAATAATATTATGTCATTATTTATAGTGTGCCAACTTGCACAAAACAGAATTATAAATAAAATTCCACATCACAAAATAATATCAGCGTTATTTTAATTTGTGCCAACTAGTTAAATAATTATTTACCATCTTTCAAATAATTATTTTACTATCGAACCGACCTTGGTCCACTCGAAATCCACTTCCATTTATTGAACACCCAAATAAATAAATAAATAATTTATTCTCTTAAATAAATATTTTATTTAAAAAATATTAAATAAATATTTATTAAATGTTCAATAAAATAAATAAATATATTTTATTTAATTTATGCGATCATCTTAACTTGAATAAAATTATTAAATGGTCTTGAGAATAATATTTATTTCATTAATTAAATTAAAATAGAATTTACCCAATACCACCAAAAACACTTAGTGTGTGACCCTCTAGGATTCTTTCTCATTGGCATTAGGCGGGTTTACCTAAAGTCCAAGAGTACTTTCTAGCAATGGGTCAAGGCACCCTAGAGAAAGAACGTAATGTCGCAACAACAACATCTACATACAAACTTTCACTGTGTAATATAATCCCTTTGTCAGAATATCTCATCAAGCAGGTTTCATGATTGTGTCATCATCTTTTATGCTTGATACGTTGTTCTTTGACTACATGAAATAAACTCGTCATTACACCATGGCCATGGAATTTCACGCGACAGTTCTTTTTCAATCAAAGGGTCGAGATATAAACATCCATAAGTGGAAGGGATAAATCCTTCCTCGACTTATCCATTAATAACATGCCACTCGTGACGCACCCAACGTACCCTACTTCCCGCAAACTATCTACGTGACGATTTTTGTCAGTAAATCAAAGTGTGTAAGTCATGACATGTATTAATGATAATCTTAAAGTCTAAGGATCATTACACACGCTCGCAGATAGAAATATCTGATGACACCAAAACATGCAGAATTTCTACTAGTAGGTATGTTCTCATAATCTCCTATCTTGGAGATTACCAAGTGAAAACTTCATAAGAGGAAGTCTCATCTGCTTACGAGTACTTGCACCTGACGGTCTTCATGCTATGTGTCCCATCATATCATGTCATCCAACCGTAGAACTATATTTAAGAGTATTGTTATAGCATTTCAAGGTTCACATCATAGCGGGGAACTGCCATGACCTTATCAATGCAACAAATACTCTAGGACATTATTACATAATAATTATGCAGAATAATGAGCAATATGTAATAATACATTAAATATCCATGTAATCAAAGTAAAACCAATTGGTTCTAGGACACCAACTCTTACACATAATACTTCATCATATGACTTTGGAGTTATTGTATGTTTTATGTAGATCATCATACTTTAGTGTATAACTTCACTATAATCATAAGACTTCCAAAGTCTTATGAATAGAACATCATATGACTTTGGTGTATGAATTTGGACAACATCAGACTATGGTTGAGTGTATGATTTTTTCATAGGACATCATCGTATTACATTAGATATTCTGTAAGACTTAAATGTCCTATGAAATGTTGAGAATACTACTTATATACATATCATATGAATTCGATAAATTTATACAAAATAGGAATCATGTGACTTTAAATTCATACAAAGAATAGTGGCCCATATGACCGAATCATGTCTTTATACTTAGGAAAATTTCAAGTTCCTATTGAGTGAAAAATGAAGATTTCTAGAAATTTTTATTCTAAATAGAAAATTATTTAGGATGAATCCAAAACTATTCTTAGGTATTACAAACATCATGAAGCCCTGAAGAGACCTAATACAAGCATGATATGAGTAAAATTGAATGAGTTAGATATGTGGAGATCATAGTTAACCGAAGCACTGATTCTCAAAAGGGACAAATAAATTCATAAATTCTCAATAATAATACTGATTTTGATGATTTGAATATCAACATGTTCATAAGTACTTAAGTAATTTATGAAGAAATTTTTTTAGGAATAGAGGTAGATGAAGTTGAGTTTTAAGTTGTGTTTCACCCCAAAATACCACTTCATGCCTCAAGAAAATGTCTCAATACCGTAATCTATTATGGAGCTTATGATTTTTGTACATATGGTGATATTGAAGTGTGGATTTTTTAGTCATATATTTTTTAAGAAGATGAATCTAATAAAATTAAACAAAAAAATAAAATATATATTTTTCCATGTTTCAAAATAATAAAACAATTAAAAATATTGAGTATTTTTATAACACGCCCTTGAGTTGAAAAATTGATGATATAGAAATCATGAATATTAACTATGCACATGAAGTTGTTAATTTATATTTCATGTAATCTAATAAATAAATACATTTGTAGAAATATGATAAGACCTCAACAAAAGGGGGAGTTTCTTATATTAACATGTCAAAAGTCTATAGAAGAAAAATATGTGCGATGAGAAGCTTTTCCAGTGTTGTGCACAAGTTGTCTAGGAGAAATTAGATATCTTGAAGGAATAAGAATAAGAAAATATAGGATATGACAATACAAAGACTCCTAGGGAAGAAGAACTCGAAGAATATGATATCTGTTGTAGTATGGAAAAAAAGGATAAGAAGAGCCACCAAACTATTGTCGGCCTAAGAATTAGTTTGGTTTCAAATAATAATAAGAATAATACACTGAATGGTGTTTTTTGGGTGAAAATAATGTAGGATGATGAATAAATAATAAGGAGTTCATGTAGCAAAGGAGGTGGCCATATCTTGATCATTTTATGCCCAATATCACAATGTTGAGTTTGAGGGAACAATATTTGAATTAAATGTAGCTATAGATTCTAAAAAACTAGAATCTATACATATATAAAGAGGAAAAGTTACAAGAGAAGTTAATTGATGACACTCAAGTAGTTAAAGTTTTATGAGTTGAGGAATTTGGTATATTATTTGAATATAGCAACAAGATATGCATCAGTTATATCCTATATAAAGAGTAAGGATATTGAAGAAGAACTGGTGGGATGCCATTATAAAGAAGAATATGTGGGATTCGGTAGATATTTTTCATGTTTAATATTTCAAACCCACACCTGTGTTTTATGTTGTGCATGGGTTAGGATAATAATAGCTTACAACTCCACTTTTATTGATAAAAATATTTCAGTAGAGATCCCATTACTTGGATATCCCATCCATGGAAAGGAGTAAGATTCCTAAGAGGGACTTAAACATGTAATTGGCATTTCATATTGGTATATTCTAGGATAAATAACACAAGATCCAATAGTCTTATCTAACACTAGAGGCTCAAGTCCCAAGGGGGTGTAATGGTATAAAATCCAAAAAATGAATTTGGTAAAATTAGATGGTATCTAATTCACCCTCCCCCCTCCCCTATAGGTGTGTCTATATTATCCACTAGTAAATACATAACATTTTGATTCCAAATATAAAATCCAATTTTCTAGATTTTAATTTCTAAATATGAAAAAAAAATTAACTTCCATATAAGTAATAAAACAATATTTTCATTAAAAATCATTTTTTAGAAAAATATCATAAATTCATTTTAAGCTATTTCCAACATTTTTAATTGAAAAACAATTTCCATTTTTTGAAATTTAAATTTTATAGTCTATAAATATAAATTTTAAATTTATTTATGAATAAAATATCTTACTATATGATTATAATGATATATTAATAAAATGTGTGTGTGCCATAATTTTATGAATATAGTGTTTACATTCTATAGAATAATCTCAGTATTATACTAGAGATCATCTCATGATAGTAGTATTTAATGTGTTTTGGAAATAAGTAAATTTCAATTTCAATTTTCATTTCATTATTTGAATATAATTTACTGTGATGTCATTTCTTTTTTTTTTATAATTGGGTATCTTCATACTATTTTCATTCCAAATGAGACATACTATATTTATGGATACATATATCTAGGATATATTAACAGGGATGTTAGATACTTGAACTATGAAGAAATATTTGAATATACCTCATGATGAATTACTAACATAGATATTTATTGTTGGTTTCTTTTATCTCTCAATAGGTATTAAAACGTATATAATTAAAATATATTTTTATTATATTTCCAAATTATAATGGGTTTTTAAATTTTAGGTGAAGTTGGATGTTATTCATATTGTATCCACATTAATTCACCACTTATTGGCTATGCTCATGACTGGGTGAAGTTCATCATAAAAATAAATATTTTTTGGAAACAAAAGTTTTGTTCTTCTATTAGTACATTAATTTCATACATTCTTATGTTACATAAGTTTTTATCATATGAAAATATAATGGGTCATGAAAGTTATTTTATATGATGGAATTTTTTATGAAAAAAGTTAAAAAAAATAAGTATGTGGTTGCATAGCTATAAATTTTATATTAAAACAAAAAAAAATGTTATTTATAGTGTTGTTTATACTTTTAAATTTTTTATTTTAAAATCAGAGTTTCATTATCAAAAAGGAGTTATTGGATGTGTTTATTATATTCTACGATTTATATAAGATATAATCAGGACCAAAATAATGAACTATTTTGAAAAGGTTACTTTTATAAGAGCTTTTAAATTTTACAACATATATTTCATTATTAATGCGATGGAATTATTAATTATGTTTATAAATTTATGATTAAAACACTCGTATTATTCAAATAAACTAAACTATCTATGAGGATTATGGGTAGATTATTTTATTAGATTGATGCAATTTTAAATATATAATTAAATGTTCACTATATTATATTTTTGAATTAAATTTTGTTTGCAGTTATCTTTGATTACTGTTGTGTTTTAGTTTTTTTCCACTGTTATGTTGTGGTTGTGAAACAATAACTATTTAAAAATAAAACATTATTTTCACATTGGTTGTTTTGATAATTGACAAGAAAAAATAGCTTACACCATCAGTTATTTTGATAACTAACATGTTTCAATATTAGTTATTTTAATAACTAATGATGTATACCCTATTTCAAATTAGTTTTCATTATAAAAAATGTGAGAATTTCTTCCCTAAAAATTTGAATAAAATAATATTTCTTATATAAAATAACTCATGTGAAAAATGGCTTACAACATTATTCATTTTAATAACTAACACTATATGGACAACTCCACATTGGTTAGAATAATATGTGATGTAAAAATTCCTTCTAGATTAATTTGAATTATACTTTTTTGGTTAGTTATATAAAATAACTAATTTCATAAAAAAATTTATAACATCATTATAAAAACTAACCCTAAAAAACTTACTTACAACATCAGTATTAGTATTTTCATGTTTTAACTAACCTTAAATGCTCAAAAAACTAATGTTAAAAAAGTATATATTATCTAGTTGTGGTGGAATATGAACAGAGAAAAAAGATGCACAATGATATTTCTCATCAAATTAGAGGTCGGTAGAGGATGATAGAGGGCCAAGAAGATCTTCACATAGAAATGGAAGTCATTAGTAGTGGAGTTATCATAAATGAGATGATAGTTCCTTATTATCATTTTTAGCATGTTGAGGATTTTCATCTGAGAGATCCTAAGATAGTGGTGTTGAAATATCACATTATTTAGGGATATTATCTTGAATTTTTTAAAAATGATGGTGATCATCTGGTAATATTTCATATAAATTTATTTTTTTCACGATTGATGTGAGAATCAGTTCTACATGAGTTCCAAAGATCATCACTGGATATGCATCTTAATATTACCAAGATGTATCATTCACTAAAGGCATAGTTTTGGTGTCCTAACATGAATAAGTCATCAATGTAGTTTGTGTCTTGATGGTAAATCTATCAACGGGTGAAGGACATCCATCAAATTTTACTTGGTCTATTAGAGCCTATATAACTTACTTAAAAGTTGTAGGATTTCTCTGTGGATTTTGTGATAGGTTCTCCTCAACCATTGGGTAAGTATGATGTTATTTGTGTTTTTTTTATCTCTTGATAATGTTGACCCATTTCCTAGAGATTAAAGAGAAAATTATAGTGGATGTGTTAATGATTCATTACCTAGGAGAGGTGGTTAGGATTTACATAGTTATGAGGATGATCATTTTTATCAGGTTCGTCAAAAAACATTGAGTGTGTGGAAGGGATTCCTACAATCTTTTTTCTCTTCATTATATTTGATCATGAAAATTCATCATTGAGTGGAAGGGTAGATAGAGAATTTTTTCTAGACAATAAAATACTTGTTGTGCATAGGTGTTCTTGATGTTGGAGGCTCATGGGTAAAAAAATCAGTTTGTTAATTTTTCTAATAATAATAGCAACCACCCTTCCATTAGTGAGTCATTTTTAAAGGTGTTTTATAGGCCACCATGTTGATCTCTATTGTGCTTGACTAAGAACATAGATAGAGTGATCATTGGACCCTACATGATGCAAAATATAATGGAGAAAATTTAGGTGATCTGAGAGAAGAAAAAGGATTCCAAGAATTAATAAAAATATTATATTTATTATAGGGAAATTCCTTTGGAGTTTGATGTTTTTGATAATTAATTCTTAAAGCTTTCCCCAAATCATGGGTATCATAGCATTTAAAAAATTAAGAAAATTTCTTTGTGGATTGTTGGTCCTTAGGAAGTGTTAAAATGAATTAACATTGTGACATATAAGTTAGAACCCCCACATTGGATGGAATAAGTTTATGATATCTTCCATTTATCATAGATTGTGAGGTATCTTTATAATGACTCCCAATTCAATGATTGTGTGGAATTAGATATTGATAAGGATTTGACATTTTTATAAAACCCTGTGAAGATTTATAACCAAGAGAAAAAGGTTTTATGAGGACGCATCATTCATTTGGTGCCTATTTTATGGAGTCATGATGGTTTGTAGGAATTCACAGTGGATTGAGATTCATAGATGCTGATTGAATACCTAGAATTATATCAAACCTTGTTTTTTGTATTATAATTAGAATTTAGTTATGAGTAAGAGTGACTCATGTTATCCATTCTCTTATATATTTTGTTTGACTATATTCTATTTTAGGATTCCTATTTGAGAGGTATCATATATGGTAATTTAGATTTAGGGTTTTTTGTTCATTTTAGGTTTTATTTTGATTCTCTATGATGAGAATCCTAGGTATCAAATGTAAAGGCTTGAAAATTTATGGTCTTTTACATTGTGAGTTTGAGTGTTTATAGAACTAAGGAGTGATCATAGATGTGAAATTTTAGAAGTAATTCTAAAAAAATATATTTTAGGAAAATCATTCTATAATAACCCTTTATTATGTCATGATTTTTCCCATGGTTGGGTGATTTTTTATGTGTTGAAGTGGGTGAATAGTTACATCACTAGGTGTCATGTCCTGATCATTATGCCAAAATTTATGAGATTGTGGGTTGATGCCTTAAATTATGTTGGAGATGAATTGGTGTTAAGGTTAGGTGTTACATGGATATCCAGTAAGATATCATCTTCAGCAAGGATTTATATGGATTTTCTTCATTGATTCATAATAATAACGTTGTGTTCTGAGTTTTTAAGAGGTTTGAGATTATTGAGGAATTTAGTTAAAGAAAACAAAAGGAAGCATTGATTGCGCCTATAAATTTAAAATCCTAATAGATTGTAGTGTAATGAAGTTTATTCCCTATAATTCTCTTCTATTGATCTTTAATTTTACCACTCTACGTGGATCAATCTGTGTGGATCAAGGTAATTTCCTATCAACTCTTCTTTTTTATATACATTTAATTGTTTCTTCTTAGGAGTCTACGATATCTAATAGATGGGGTTTAATGTGAGGAATGGGGATTATAGGTCTGTTAGGTAATCTTTGTGATATCATCGTAATTAGACCTTGTCTTTTGTGATGTAACCATTGATGCATAAATTGAGGTAGGATATTTTAACTTCTATTTTTTATGTGTTAAGGGAGACTATATTGTATGGTTGATGTGGTGATAGGTAATTATTGTGATTCAATTGGAATTATCTATTAGATAAACTAAACTAGTTAGTTTTATGAGAGGAAGTGAGGATTTAATTGGTCTTCCGCAATGAATTAATAAAATGGTAAATATAGTAATTTTGGTGGAACATTTTTAGCCAACTTATCAAACAAAATGAGGGATGATAATAATGGGAATTAATGAAATTAATGAATGATGTGGCAACCTTAGACAATGTTATGTGGTGTTTGATTTCATTATAGTTTTATTATTGGTTGTGTAACCTGGAATTTGTTGTTTATGTGTTGTACATAGAGGAATGATTGGTATTTTATGAGGTATTTATGGACTATTGTTTTTTATGGTGCGATGGTGGTTATCTGAGGTTGATTTACCAGGACTATATGGATATTTGTATGGAGATCATGAGGTGTTAGACAATGATAAAGGAGATTTTTTTGTAGATTTTTTACTATTAATATGTATTTTTTGTGGTTTTTGGATATATAGTGACTTGTTGAGGTAATTTGAAATTTTATTGACTCACGATGATAATGATATGTCATAATATTATGCTAAACATTCTTGGAAAATTTATGATAATGTGGTTATTCATTGGATGTAGTATTCCTAGAGGATAATGAGTTGTAAGGGATGTTATATTCCAACCATGGATACAATTTTGGGTGTTGTAGTTGTATACAAAAGTAATTATTATATTTGTAGTTATATAGTCCTCTCTATGGTGGTAGGTAGTTATAATGGTTAGATCAATTATCATTTGAGGGGAAGATTACATGAGGTAGTGATTGTTGTGATGTAGTGAAGTTCAAAGATTTCATACGATGATAGTTCCTTTGTTATTATGATTTGTGTTCTTAAGAGATTAATAATTATATATGTCACCCATTAAGGCTTTACTATACCTTTTCACTTGAAAATAAGATGTTGGATGTGAAAACTACATATTAAACTTATATAACAACCCTATTATTCTTTATTGTTTTCCAAATTTATAGGATCATGTTGATCATGGTATCGAGTGATGTTTTTTTACGCATGAGTCAACCTAGTGAAAGTTGGTAGAAATTGTATATTGGTATCTTCTCTTTGCATTTGATAGATAGTGTCTTAGTTTGATCTTGTTTGGAAACATACTATGACTTGATTATTGTGCTTATGGGTATGGTTATTATTTTCATTTCTAGTTTATATTCAAAAAAAGAATTTTCTCTCATATTTTTTATTTTATACTCTTAGTACTAATCACCACCAGGTGGACTATTAGTGGCAGGCTTCGAGAGTCATTTTTGATATTGTTGTTGGATCCAGAGGGGGTCATGGAATGGTCAATTTGTGTAAAGATTGGTTTAAGTGGTTTTTCAAACAAAACAGAATAACACCACTTGTTTTTAGTAGTTTATTATAAGTGGTGTTTATCTGTTTTGATTAAAAAACTATTTATACTGCTTAATCTAGGAACCACTTATCATCACTCATAATAGAATGAGTGATTTTAAACATGATATGGATGGAACCTCAAAATGGGAGATGGTGGATGGTGCACCTTAAAAAAAATCCTAAAATCATAGATCTGTAGGGATTACTTCTCCAACCAGTGCACATATTCCACCACAGATTCAGTAATTTACCACACAGGGCACAGATGTTTGTTTACATTTTATTAAGAAAAGGAAATGAGAATTTTTGCCTATATAGAGGAAATTAATTTCATTTAGCGAGGGACTGAAATTGGGGGACGGAATAAAACTGTAATATTGATAATATATATGTGAAATTAACATTATAATTAAATCATTTTATGTAAAATATTAATGCAGTGATCTAACCATAATACAAGCAAGCAAGAATTTTCACCATGCAACATAAGAGGCTATACTAGGAGGCGATGATCACATAAATCTTAGGTATCACACTAGCTTCATCACTTGGCCAATATGAGCATTTCAAACAAAATATAAAGAGGCGATATTATTAAACACAACTTTTAATACAATTTTTATGCACTATTTTAAAATACAACATGAAGTTATATGAGATAATGGAACAATATACAACATTGAAGATAATGTTGATTACATGCAAGATTTAACCTTTCATATCATTTATTCAACCTCATAAAATTTCTCTGGAAAATATTCGATGGGATTATCTAAATCCTAAAATATTATACAATACAGAAGGATAAAAGGGTTTCTATCAAGCTACATTCCATGTATCTTTAACTACGATGCAATGGATAATTGTCATTTTCCATATGATGAGTCAAAGATGTTGATGAGTTGAAAATTGATCTATTCATAAAGTACTTTAGTCATTTTTTATGCGAGCTATTTGAGGAAGATAAGAAGATGAATTTGATCTCTGAGGTTTGTTTCAAAGCTAACTACTTCTTCATGATATAAGAAAAATCTTACATACCCTAAGCTCTTGTTGAGCTGTAAGATTTTCATAAAACTAGTGAGATTGAAGTGTTGGTTTTTAGTGGTGTATTTTTTAAGAAGATAAAGCTATTCTAGTTAAAGAACAAAAGAAAAATACATTTTCCCAGGTTTGAAAACAATAAAATAATTGAAAAATATAAGGAGTATTTTTGTAACACACCCTTATGTTGAAAAAGTGATGATATGGAAATCATGAAGATTATCTGTGCAAACGAAGTTGTCAATTTTTTTCCACAGAATCCACTAAATATTTCAATTTCTAGAAATATGAGAAGAACTCAACAAAAGGGGGGTCTGCCTATACTAAATGGGAAATGGGCTCTCAAAAAAAATACTTAATGAGGATACATTGTTGTGGTTTTGCTCACGAGTTGGCCGAGAGAATGTAGATTTATCGAAGGAAGAAGAAGAAAACGAAGAAGATGGAGGAACTGAGAAAATAAAGACTCAAGGAATAAGAACTAGAATAATGGACTATATAATGTAGTGAGAAAGAATAAGAATAAGAAGAGATATTGAACTAGTGTTGACCTGAGAAATGGTCAGGTTTCTAATAAGAAGAAGAGGAAGAAGACATTGAATGGTGTTGTTAGGAAAATATAATCAATTAAGATGAAAAAATCAGAATGAGTCCATGTAGCCAAGGTGGTAGCAATCTAGATCAGTTTATTCCTGAGATCACAATGCTGAGTTTGAGAGAAGATTATTTAGGTTGACTAAAACTATAGAGTCTAAAGAACTAGAGTCTATACAGATAGAAAGAGGCCAAGTTGTATGAAAATTTGATTGATGACATTCAGGTAGTTAAATTTATCTCAAGTGTGGAAGTTGATATATTCTTTCGATGCAGTGAAATCCTATGCATAATTGATAACCTGCATATAGATTAAGAAGTTTGATGAAGAACTGGTGGGATATCGGTTTAAAGAAGAAGTTGTGGGATGCAGTAACTGGTTTGCATGCATAATATTTCAAACCCACACCTATGTAATATGGTGTGAATGGGTTAGGATAAAATATCTCAAAACTCCACTTCCATTGATAAAGTAATTTTAGTAGATAATCCATGACATGAAAATCCCAAGCATGGAAAGGAGTAATATTCCCAAGAGGGGACTAAACCTTACAAAAATATCTATTTCATTTGACTATTTACCTATATTTCATATAGTTATATGCAGGGATAAGAAACAATCCAAACTGATTTTTTTTTTTTCAGAATAATCACTTTTATGTCAAGTGAGAACTAGTACAAACATGCAACATAAACCAAATACAACACAAAATCCAATTAAAATTTCAAAATTCAAACTTCCCTCCACAAACATCACGCCAAATGAAAATTCAAATAATAAAAACCTGTGTCATCAGACCACCTGGAGTTGTAAGCCTGGAGAAGATGCATTACCTTGGGTCTAGCTAAGTTAGCGTTATCAATTCTGGTCATTGTTGAACCATCCTCATAGACTTCCCACGCCATCGGTTCAACTTTGAACCAAACGAACATGGAAATCATCATCGATCACCACAATGAGCAATACCAACCACCATCAAGAAGATCCACTGTCGAAGCAAACCAGCGACTCCCCCATGAATTGGATGTGGACCAAGAACCATTGATAAACCATCATGATAAAAAACCAGATCCAAAATCTCAATAAAAATTCACCATCCCAGAATAAAACACTCCTCAAAGTAAAACTGAACCAACTGAGAAACACCAGCCGAAGAAGACCACACCGCCTCCACTCTCAGACACGTTCCCAAACCACCCCGAAGAAACCAACGCACCCGACCGAGATGGGGTCAAGCGTGTTGGACCAGGATGGCAGGGCATGGGTGAAAGCGAGGGGGACAAATCCACACCAGATATCTGAAACTCCATCACCGACCACTTCTGTTGTCATCGAGGTTGAAAACCAAAAAACCACTAAACATGCATCGCCGGCGAGAGTAGCCCACCGCACGCACGCCAAACTAGACAAAACGGGATCTCCACCAACTGAGGGGCAGACGCAGCCCTCACCGCCGTCGTGTATAGAAACCGACACCATCCAGGGAACTAAAACCATGTCAACACCACTAAAAGACCAGATTAATGAATCAAGACGCTTCGACCTGCTGATCAGAGCACAGATCACACCACGAAAACACCATCAAGAGGAGAATCTGAACCGAAGATGTCGACATCCAATATCACCGAATCAAATAACAGAAATGAAACAACTTGAGCCGAAGCCTTACCAGAACAAGGTAGCGAAATGAAAAACAGGAACGAATCCCCATGATTCTTATCGCACCACACTGCTACTAGCCAAATCGTGTCACTCTCCCCCACGTTGGGTCGGGAGTGTGCCACACACGACGTCGAAGAGGATAACCGAGCAGATCAACGCAGAGATAAAAATAGGGTATCCAACACTCCAGGGCTGGGACAAACACCGAAGAAGAAACCCCGGATCGAGGTCAGATGGTCGAAGGAAGATGGGAACGCGCCAGGAAATGCCATCGCAAAATGAGACAGAGGCATGAACGCCCAAAAAAAACAGTGCCCAAAGAGAATAACGGGAAATCCTAAGAGGGACAGACCCCCAGGAGAAAGAGAAATGTCGAAACAAATGAAGAATGATAAGAATGATAAGAATGATTGTAAATGAATTCCTGAAGAAAGCCGTCGCTGCTAGACCGAAGCAGAACCCTAGAGGGGGAGATCACCGGGAGAAAACGGAGCTATCCTCTCCGGGTTAAGAAACACAAGGTTCAAAGTCTTTTTTTTTTTTTTTTTTTTTGAACGGAATATATAAATTACTGATCAAGAAAATCATGATTACAAAGCCAATCAGGAAACGATGTCACCCACGAATGATCACCCCAACATTTTCCAAAGTGAGCCAAACGATGGGCTCTCGAATTACTCTCTCTTCTGATAAACGAAAATTTGCATGCATCGAAACCATCGGTCAGAGACTAAATCTTCCTCAAGATGAAGCCAAAAGGTTGGGAGTCCTCATCTTTTGTTGAGATAGAGTTCACCACTTCGAGACAATCGGACTCCACCAGGATCTTGGGCCAACATTTTGAACGGGCAAAAAGAAGCCCCTAGAGGATGGCCGAGGCCTCAGCTACCACAGGGCGTCATGAGTTAGGCACCGCCCTACACTGAGCTTCCACAATCTGGCCAAGGTTGTTATGAGCAATGAGTCCAATGCCGACCCTTGAGTTATCAGAGACAACAACATCTATATTAATCTTGACGAAACCCTTAGTGGGGGAGACCAAAGGGGAGTCACCCGTCGGGTGTGGCCCGAAGAATGCACCGCTTCATTTTTCTTCCAGCCATTCATCCACTCCATGACTCTAGCCACCCATAGATGATCAGGGGTCACCTTCTTTTGGAAAATGCATTCATTCCAGCGAGTCCAAACCAACCAAACAATTGTGCATATCATCCCGACTACGCTCGGGTCCAGAGAAGACACTCGTTTAGTAAGGTTTGAGACCAACCCAATTGAAGTATCAAAGAAAATACCAAAATCCGGTCTCCAAACCTTCCACACCCCTTCCACCCCCTTACAGGAAAGAATTGCATGCAAAGGAGACTCCACTTCATGGAAGCACAAAGGACAAGTGTCATCCTCCACCATATGTCGTTGCACTAGAAATTCACGGGTTGGAAGAACCCCAGCACAGACCTGCCACCAAAAAAAATTCACCTTAGGGGGAGTGGTGAGGGACCAGAGGCACTTCCATCGATTATCGGTAAAACCCTGGACAAAACCTTGAACCCTCATTTTGTAACTCAAACGAACAGAATATCGCCCATGAGGTTCTCCCGTCCAGCAAATCTGGTCATTACCCATTCCCGGTGTGAGAGAGATACTCAGGATGAGCTGACGATCCACCTCGTTAAACCAGCACCAAAGCTTTTCCTGATCCCACTCCTCAAGCGAGTCATCGAGCAGATCACGTACACTTGCATCTTCGAATCCAGGGACAACCGGTGAGGAAACCTTATGATTGATGCCCTATGCCAGCCATGGATCCTTGCAAATTTTAACATTATGTCCATCAACAATTCTCCACACGCAACCCAAGTCAATGAGAGATTTTTCTCCCCAAATGCTCCTCCACATAAAACTTGGTCGTGGCTCCAGCTGGGCGTGCAAGAAATCAGAATGAGGGAAGTACTTAGCTCGCATCACCTTTGAAAACAGGGTATTTGGGTGGGAAATAAGGCGTCATCCTTGTTTCGCCAAAAGAGCCCCGTTAAACCATTTGAGATTTCGAAAACCTAGGCCGCCGCAGAATTTTGAAACACACAGCTTCTCCCAAGACATCCAATGAGCGTTATGTCTGCCCTCATGGGAGCCCCACCAAAAATTGGCCAAACGGGAGTGGATTTGATCAATGAGAGTTTCGGGGAATTTGAATAGAGACATGACATAAGAAGGGATTTCTTGGGCCACTGACTTCACTAGAACTTCATTTCCCGCCTTGGAAATCCTCCTACTAGACCAAAGACAAATCAGATTATCCACCCTATCCATAATCGCGCCGAAAACTTGTTTTTTCGACCTACCCACCAGGGTCGGGAGACCAAGGTACTTCGGATGCTTATCAACTAGTGGAAACCCGCACATTCGCTGCAACTCCTCCCTCTTAGCTTGTGGGACGCCTTTAATGAAAGATAACTATGATTTCAAAGCATTAAGACGTTGCCCCGAGACCTTTTCGTAAAGATTAATGATATTCAGGACCGCACTGCATTCTTGCGGGGTAGCACGCGCGAACAGGAGGCTATCATCTACAAAAAAGAGATGAGAGATAGGGGTCATTTCTACAAACCGTAGCACCATGTATAACTCCTTGATCCCCCGCCTTCAGGATGAGATGAGAAAAGACATCTGCCACTAGAATGAAGAGGTAAGGTGACAGGGGGTCCCCTTGTCTCAAGCCTCTTGATGGTTTAAAGCTCATTGAAGTGACCCCATTAATATTGATTCTGTAGGTGACAGACGTAACACAATTCATGACATTAGAGATCCATTTCGTCCCAAAGCCCAATCTGGACAGAACAAGTTCGAGAAAAGGCCATTCAACTCTATCATAAGCTTTCATCCTGTCTAGTTTCATTGCCATGGTGCCACGCTTGGATGAAGAGCGGGTTTTCATAGAGTGGAATAATTCGAAGGCAATGGCAGCATTGTCGGTAATAGATCTCTTTGGGACGAACGCACTCTGGTTATCTGAGACAAGTAGCGGGAGAAAATCCCTAAGTCTGGCCACCAAGATTTTGGAAAAAAATTTGTATATCACATTACATAGGCTGATTGGCCTAAACTTCGAAATTTTCTGGGGGCATTGGGATTTGGGGATAAGAGTAATAATAGTTTCATTCAGGGATTCAAGAGGGGCTATGCCAGCCCACACCTCCTTCATTAGGGCCACCACCTCGGGCCCCACAATATGCCAAAAGCATTTAAAGAACAAAGCATGAAATCCATCAGGTCCCGATGCCTTGGTAGAGTGAATACGATGAAGGGCCCCAAGCACTTCCTCATCAGACAAATCTCTTTCCAGGTACCGATTCATGTCTTCTGTAACCAACTTTGGGATGCATCCAATCAGGCATGAGGGAGTGATAATACTTTCTGTTGAATAGAGGTTGCTAAAAAAGTTTAGGATAATGGAGTGAATGTCATTTATGTCATGCACAATTCTTCTAGTGGGGTCCTCCAGATGAGCAATATGATTCTTCCTTCTCCTCGCAGATGCTGGTTGGTGAGAAAGTTGGTGTTCTGATCACCATATCTGATATGGGACTCCCGTGCCCCGAGGAACCAAAACTCTCTTTTTCCCTCAGAGCAGTGTTAAGATTCTTTTCTGCCACAGAGATGTTTCTGAGGACAGATTCAGAACAAGGATATGAGTGGAGTCGCTTTAATTGATTCTCCTCCCCCTTAATACGTCAGTCAAAGTTTCCAAACCTAGCAGAGCTCCACTTCTGAAGGCAAGTTGCAACAGTTCGAAAGTTGGCCATGGTGCTCCGATTCGATCCATCCCAAGCCTCTTGAACCACCTTTTCACAGTCACTGTCTTGGAGCCACATACTTTCAAAGAGAAAGGTTCTCTCAGGTCCCCTCTGTTGCCCTTGTGAGACTTTGGACAACATAATTGGGCAGTGGTCAGAGGAGACGGGGGTAAGTGGACGATAAAGAAGGCATGAAAAAGAGAGGTCCACTCATCATTCCCAACAAATCTGTCCAATCTTTCCGCCAGATGGTTTTCCATTGACCTACCCCGATGCTAGGTAACGATGCGCCAGAAAACCCTAGGTCATGAAGAGAGTTCAACACAAGAGACATCCTAAAATTGTGCATTGCAGCATCACTTCTTACCCGTCCCCCTTCTTTTTCATGGGGATACAGGACCTCGTTAAACCCCCCCCCCCCTATCAGGAGAGGGCCAGGGAGGGAGTCTCACAGCCGCTTCAAAAGGTCCCATGATCTGTGTTTGTCCTGCCCTCCCGGCCACCCGTAGAACCCAATAAACAACCAAGGAGGAGCTCCTGGGCCAGCAACCGTCACAGAAATGTGATTACTTGAGTAATTAGAGATCTTGAACCCAAGATCCTCCTTCCACAAGAGGCACAATCCCCCTGAGTGTCCCTGTCTTCCAATGGGAAAAACATTTTGGAACCCAATCTTACGGCCCATGAGGCCCGCATCCTTGCTATCCAACATAGTTTCAGATACAAAAACTATGTCAGGGAAAAATTTGGAACTCCAGTGATGGAGAACATGAACCGTACGGGGATTGCCAAGCCCCCGACAGTTCCAGCATAATAAATTCATTGCCTTAGGCGGGGTTGGGACACTCCCGCCGCCGCCTCTGACATTTCGTCTCCCCGACCATCGTCTGCCCCTTTCCACCTCTTTGGCGAGCTCTCAGTCATCTGAGGTGCCACCAAGCGTCATTTATGGTCTTTGGCCTGTAAATTGGGGGGGGGGGGTCCACACCCCTATCCTCGCTAATTATTCTTTTCCACGTCCGATGTTTTAAAGTACCTGGCATCATGATCCCCGTCATGTCATCAACTGTCTGAGGGGTAGCACCGGGAGTAACATCCTCAGAACTGGAAACCAAATCTAGTGGGTCATTACATAGCTGTTGTACCCCTAAGCCTGGGTCTGGTGGTTCCTTGCAGATTGGCTGCAGCCTAGTAGATGGTGGAGGAATGGCCTTCAAAATAGAAATGGTCTGGCTTAGAGGGGCAGTCGGCCCCTGCCCTTGGCTCATGTGTTGTTCCCTTGGCTCGACCGAGGTCTGTGACCAACCCATATTCCTTCCTCCCACCCTTTGATTCATGTGACTATCATCATCAATGTTTGGCAGCCCAAGCATGATTATATTAGTATGAGTTGGTTTAGACCGCATATTAAGAGCCTTTGCAAGTTTGTCACGGTCCTGTTGTTTTTCAGCTTCGGAAATGAAGTTCATCCCAGTGGTTTTTGCACGGAGCCAGGGCCCGTATTGTAGAATAACATTGCCATGTCCGTCCTCCTTTTTCACCTCACATGCCTTTTCTAAGTGTCCAAGTCACCCACAAAAGAAACAGAAGATAAGGAGCTTTTCAAACTCAAAAGAAATCCAGACATCCAAGTCCTCAACTGTCAGGAACATGCCCCTCATAAGCGGTTGTGCAACATCCATCGAAACTCTGATTCACACAAAGGTTCCCCAGGGAATTGGATCAGACCGGTCCCATTCCATAAATGAACCAATGAATCCTCCAATCTCACGCATAACATGTTCAGTTCTACCATGAAAGGAGATTCCTCAAATTCGAATCCAGAAAGGAGAGCAGGACAGATTAACTGAGTGAAAATTTTCTTCTCCTTTAAGGTCCTCCATGAGAATAATTTGGTTGTCAAAGGACCATGGTCGAACTTTGAGGACTTTTAATTTGTCTCTTTCATTAAAGAATTCGAAAACTAAGAGTCTCTCTTCCACTTCTATTATAGCAACACCGTCCTCCAATCGCTAAATATTTTGTAGAGTATTTTTTAGCACTCCCTGATTGAAGGATCTTTTTGCTAGAAATTTGCCAATAATAAGCAAGGACAATCGCTGTGAAAGAAACCCATCTTCAATCTTCCTTGTAGCAATTACTGATTTTTCTTTTTCAGTTAAGGAGAGGTTCCGCCAACGATTCATTAGGTCCGGCTCCATAAAACTGATGATGAGAGCTTCCCTCGTCACCACAAACCCCTTCATCCCCGCGTTGCGTAGGCACACTTCTCCCCGGACACTCCTCCTGAGCCACCACGCTTTGAGATACCGTACCCCAGTACCTTCACAGACCAACACCTTCGCAGACCCGCGTCAGAACGCGAATCACCTTCAGATCGCAACCCACCCCTTCGTCCCACCAACACCAAGTCGCGAACCAACTTGACCCACCCCGTACTCCTGCCCGAAACTCCTCAAAAGCCTTCAACCCCCACTCTCACTGCAGAAAAAACCCTCCTCAATCAAGGGAAAAAGGATTCCAAAGTAAACAGTAGCTCTTCCTTCACGATCGCACCCTGCTTGGCCCTTCTTTCGCGCTCACACCCTGCGCGAGTTCATGCTTCGTAGATACACCCCACACCCAAAAACCCTCTTCGCATAAGAGAGTCCCCTCCGTGACCCAAAACCGTTCTTCACATCCCAACAACTTCCTTCACGAACCAAAGCATCCTTCGCGACCAAATCCTTCGTGAAACAGGTCTATGCGACCTCTCCTCCGCGGATCATCAGAATCACGAACCAGCACCTTCTCGAACCAGCTCCTTCTCGAACCATCTCCTTCGTGAAGCCGAAGCTGACTACCGCGAACCACACCCAACAACCAAACAACGGAAAGAAACCTACCCTTCACGGATCAGCAGAATCGCGAACCAGCTTCTTCGCGGACCACCCCCTTCACAATGCCGAAGATGAACACCGTGATCCACACCCAAAACCTAACAGCGTCAAGCGCATACCCCAGCTCCTAGAAATCATCGAATCAGCAAGAAAGAGCGCATAAACCAGATCGAAGCCGAGGCCCACAGGGTCGAAATCTTCAAAACCGAAGAGCTCATAATCCAGATCAAATCCGAGCACCGCAGATTCAAAATCGCTGAAGCTAAATCTCTGGACTGAAAAAGCGCATACCCGTGCTCCGAGATCCCAGGATGAAGTCAAGATTGAGGAACTGAAATCTCCAAACCAAAACTCTAAACATCCACGCGCATATCTGACACGAGTCCGGACCTCTCATACAAGAGACAACGCCCCCCACCACCGGCGCAGCAACGCACCGTCAAACCCAGAAAAACCCTAGGAGGAGCTCTCAGCCGCGCGAGAGACTCTCATGGACTTTAACAGTCTTATGAAACATCATCGCATAATGTATAAAGGGGGTTGTAAAGGTGTAAAAGGTGAAATCTAAATTTGGTAAAATTGGTCTGAAATCTAAATTTGGTAAAGTTGGTCCACATATAATTCAACCCCCCACCACACCAGTCTCAATCATATCTATATTATCCACTAGAACTTATATAATCCTAAATATGAAATTTATTTTTCTATATTCAATTTATAAATATTAAAAATTTTAACTTAAATATAAGTAATAAAACAATATTTTCATTAAAAATAATTTATTTTGAAAAATATCCTAAATTTATACTAATCTGCTTTCAATACTCTCAATCCAAAAAAAAAATCCATCTTATCAAATTGAAATTTTAGTCTATAAATATAAAGTTAAAATTTATTTATGAATAAAATATCCTTCTACAGTATTATAACGATAAGGTAATAGAATGTGTGTGTGCAATAATTTTATGAATATAATTTTTAGATTCTATAGAAGAATCTCGAACATACACTAGAGATTATATAACGATAATAATATTTAAAGAGTTTTATATTGCTTGTGAAATTGGAGGGGAGTATAGGATGATTGAGGACCAAGAATATTTTCACCAAGAAATGGGTGAAATTAGTAGTGGAGTTATCGTGTATCATATAATGGTGCCCTCTTCTTTGTTTTAGCACATGGAGGATTATCATATGAGAGTTCATAAGATAGTGACGTTGAATGATCATATAATTAAAGTATATTATATTGAATGATTGATAAATTATTGTGAGAATCATGTAATATTTCATGGAAAGTTATTTTTTTTAGGAGTGATGTGAGAGTTAGTTCTACATGAGTTCCATAGATTAGCATGGCTATGCATCAGAATATTACATACATGTATCATGAACTAAAGGCACTGTTTTTGTTGCCCAACACGAATAAGTAAACAATGTAGTTTATATATTGATGTATCACCTATCAATGGGTGATGATCAAGCATCAGGTTTCACCAGGTCCATTACAGCCTTTAAAACCTCCTTAAATGTGGGAGGTTATCTACATGGATTTTGTGATAGTTTTTTCTCAACCATTGGGTCGAGATGATGTAATTTTGCGTTTTTTTATATCTCTTGATGATTTTGGCCCATTTACTAGTAATTAAAGAGAAAAATATAGTTAGATGTGTTGGTGAGACTTTATGTGGAAGAGGTTGTGATGCCTTACATAGTTCTAAGGATGATCATTTGTTTAGGGTCATCACATAACATTGAATGTTTGGACGAATTTTGGAAGGATTTTTCCTCTTAGTTATACCTAATCGTGAAAATTTATCCTCAAATGGAAGGGTAGATGGAGTAAATTTTCTAGATAATAAAAGACTAATTGTGCATATATGTTCCTTATTTTGGAGGCTCATGGGTAAAGTATTTTATATTTGAAAATTTCTCTTATAATAATATCTACCACTCTTTCAATAGTTTGGAATTATTAAAGGTGTTTTATATGATACCATGTTGATATATTTTGCGTTATACAATGTATATAGAGATAATGATCGTTGAACCCTACTTGGTGCATAATATAACAGATAAAGTTTAGGTGATCTGAAAGTGGGAAAAGGCTACCTAGGATTAATAAAAATATTACATGGATTTTGGGAAAGCAGATTTGGATAGAGGTTTTTGATAATTTATTCTTGATGTTTTCATGTCATCATGGGTAACACAGGTTTAGAAAATGTATGAAATTTTATTTATGGATTTTTTTCCATTTTATGATTTAAAACTAATTAACATGGTGCCATAAAAGTTAGCACAATAACCTTGGATGGATCGAGATCATTATATATTCCATATATCATATCTTAATAGGTATCATCATGTTGAATCCCATGTAAATGATTATGTGGAATTAGATATAGAGTAATATTTTACATTTTTTGAAGCTACCTACAAAGATTCATGACCATGAGAAGAAGGTGTTTCAAGGACACATTATTCCTTTGGTTCGTATTTTATGGATTCATGGTGGTTTGGAGGATTCACAAGGGATTGAAATCCATAGATTCTAATTCAATACCCATAATTATATTAAACATTGATCAATTTATTATAATTAATTTTTTATGATTTGGAGTGTCTCACGTTATCTATTCTCTTATATATTGTGTTTCAATATTTTTCCATTTTGAGATTCCTATCTGAGAGGTATCTAACATGGTAACTGATCTTTAGTGGATTTTTTTGTTCATTTTGGGTTTTTTTGTTTCCCTAAGATTATAATCCTTTGAGTGGTATCTAATGTAGAGGCTTGAAAATTTATGGTGTTTTACTTTGTGAGTTTTTATGTTTATGGAATGAAGGACTGATCTTAGAGGCGAACATTTAGAAGCAATGCTAAAAATTTTGGTTTTGGGAAAATCATTCCATAATAACACTTTATTATGTCATGATTAGTCATATGGTTGGATGTTTTTTTAATGCATTGAAGTGGGAGAAGAGTTTCCACACTAGTTATTATGACCTAATAATTATGCCAAAATGTATAATATTGTGGGTTGATGTTATAGATTATGTTGGGGATGATTTGGTGTTAAGGTTGGGTGATATAGGGAGATCCATCATGATATCATCTTAAGCCAGTATTTATAAGGATTTTTTTTCATTGATTCATAATAATAATTTTTTATTTTGATGTTTTTCTAAGGGGTTTGAAATTAAGGTGGAATTTTGTTGGATAAACTAAAATGAAGCATATATTGCACCCGTACATTTAAAAGTCCAGCAGATCATGGTGTAATGAGTTTTTTTCATAATGCTTTATAATATTATTGGATTGTAATAGTTAGTGCCCCATAGATATATTTTTTAGATATTAGAGACATTACCATGATTTTTAGTGGTTTAGTTAAGCAACCTCCATTATAGTAAAATTTAAACCATTGCACCACAATGTTTTAGAACCCATTTTTTAAGTAAAATAGAGTGGTTCTATATATTATTCTTGATTATTTATTCCATTTATAAACTATTGGAAACACTAGTATATTTATTCTTTCCCTAGAATTACCTTCCATAGATCTTTGATTCTATCACTTTGAATGGAGAAATCCGTGTGGATCAAGGTAATTTCCAATCAACTCTTCTTTTCTATAAAATTAATTGTTTCTTCTTAGGATGATGTAACATATAATGGATTGGGTTTAATGTGAGGCAAGAGGATTATAGGTTTTTTAGGGAATATTTGTGAGATATTTTCAATTGTACATTATCTTTTTTATTGTGACCATTGATGCATCGATTGAGGTAGGGGATTCTAACTTCTCTTTTTTGCGTGTTTAGTGAGATTGAATTGTATAGATGATGCGGTGATAGGTAGTTATTGTGATTAAATTGGAATTATCTTTTAGAAAATCTGTACAAATAAATTATATGATAGTAATTGATAATTTAATTGGTATGACATAATGAATTAATGAGAGGATGATAAATATAGTAATTTTGGTGGAAATTTGTTATAAATAGATTATTAAGAGAAATGGGGGATGATAATATTTGGAATTAATGAAATTAATAAATGATGTGGTAACCCTAGGAAATGTAATGTGGTGTGTGGTTTCATTATTGTTTGATTATTTATTGTGAAACCAATAATTTATTGTTTATTTTTTTTACATAGAGGAATGATTAGTATCTTATGATTTAGAGGATTTGATGGTCTAGTGGATTTGGGATCTACAATGGTGGTTAGAAAAGGTTGATTTCCTAGGTATATATGGATAATATTACAGATATTAGGAGGTTTGAGTCATTATTATAAGTGGTTGTTGTGTCTTCTCTACTATTAATATGTATTTTTTGTGTTTTTTGGTTATATGGTGACTTTTTGGGGTAATTTTAAATACAATAGACTCATGTTGATGATGATATGTCATAGTATTATCCTAAAAATTCTTGGAAAGTTTATGATGAGGTGATTATTTATGGGATGAAGTATTCCTAGAGGATAATGAGTTTCAAGGGACGTTATATTTCCACCATGGATATAATTGTAGTTATTGTAGTTGTATCCCAATGCAATTTTTTTGTTGTTGTATGGTCCTCTATATGGTGGAAGGTAGTTATTATGGTTTAATATACTATCATTAGAGATGTGTATAACATGTGGTAGTGATTTTTTGTAGTGTAGTGAAGTTTATAGTTGACATACGGTGATAATTCCTTTTGTTATTAAGATTTATGTTCGAAATAGATTAATACTTATATATGCCATTCACTGAGTCTTTAATATTCCTTTTCACTTGAAAAATCATAGGTTGGATGTGAAACCTATAATGTATACTTATATATCCACCCTATTATTCATTGTTGATTTCGAAATTTACATGATCATGTTGGTGTTGGTGTCAAGTGATGTTTTTTTCGAGAATGAGTTGACCTAATAAGAATTATGAAGAGTTTTATGTTTCTATATTATTTTTCATTATATAGATAGTATCTTAGTTGTATCCTGTTTCAAAACATATTCATCCATGTTTCAACTTATTCATATAATAATTTTTTATCATACTAATGGGTATGGTTATTAATTGTTTTGCAATTTTATATCCAAAAAATAAAATTTCTCCCATAATTTGAATTTTATAACCTTGGTACTAGTATCCACCTTGTAGACTATTGTACGGAAGATTCAAGATCCATTCATGAACTTATTATTGAATTAGTATGGGTCATGTAAGGTTCGAGTTGTGACAATAAGTATGTAGTGGTATAAGAAGTTTTTCAAACAAAACAGAAAAATTCCACTAATTTTTAGTAATTTACTATCATTATTTTTGAGAATTATAAGTATTTTTCCATAAAAATATATAAAAAACACTTATTTTTACAAACTAATTATTATAAGCAGTAAGTGGTATAAGTTTTTTTAAAATAGAACATCCAAACAATACATATTTTTATAAACTGCTTATCATATGCAATGAATGGTATATGAAAGTTATTTTTTTTTAACATTGTGTTTTTTTGAAAAATTATTGTCACAAGTGATTAGTGGTAAAAGTATTTTCTAATACATAAAATAAATTAATATGTGTATAATCATTTAAATAAGTGGCAAAAATATTTATTCAATAATCATTCTAAGAACATCTAGGAATCACTTATCATCAGTCAAAAGCGAATGAGTATTTTGAAACATGATATATATGGAACCTCAAAATGGGATATGGAGGATGGTGGATCTTAAAAATAATTCCTAAAATCATAGATATATTTCAATTTATACTATAACCAATTAAAATATTCCACTACAAATGCAACAATTCATACCACTAATAGATAAGAAATATTTCCCTAACTCAATACTTGAAAACATATCATATATCCCAACATGAGGCACTATTTTTTGGTGATTTTTTTTAAAATGGGAAGTAAATAGAGTGATTTACACTTAATAAGTTGTTTGGTTACATTTTATAGAAAAACATCAATGATAATTTTTTCATGTATAGAGGAGATTAATTTCACATAG
Organism: Viscum album; assembly: GCA_963277665.1. NCBI lineage: Eukaryota > Viridiplantae > Streptophyta > Magnoliopsida > Santalales > Viscaceae > Viscum > Viscum album. The sequence goes on from OY728143.1 coordinate 577,826,905, forward strand.
TAAGACACTAAAATGGGGGAAATAAATACCACTCCAATATAGATAATATATATGTAAAATATACATTATAATTAAATCTTTTAAGTATTATATTAATGAATGAAGTTAACCATAAAAAAAATTAATCCATAATTTTCACCATGCAACATAAGGGGCTATACTATGAGGCTATTATCATATAAATCTTAGGCATTGCAATGGATTCATCACATGGAAAATAGGATCACTTCATAAAATATACAAAAATGTTAAATTTCTAAATGAAACTTTTAATATATACTTTATGCACTTTTTAAAATTAGAATATGAAGTTATATGATACAATAGAAAAATATACAACAATGACGATAATGATGATTTCATGAAATGTATGACCATTCAAATCATTTTTCATGAATATCCCACCAGATCAAATGTATGCTTTAATTTATGCTCAGGTTTTCCTTCAAGTCATTATAAAGGTTTCAAGGAAATGATAGTTTAAAATGTAAAATTTCAGAGAAGACAGGATATGCACATAGTTGATGAACGATTAGTACTAACCATGTGGTATGCCTCTACGAGTCTCTAGTAGTGTTTTTCATGGTTTGATCATGGTCAATCAAATTGTAAAACATGCTAAGTGAACTGTATAAGGTCCAAGGGTTTTCTAGGGGTGTCACATGGTTTGAGCATGGTTTTCCAAAATTGTGATGCTTGTCCAAGGAATCCATGCAGCATGAGATAATAGCCACACATTGTTGGTGCATAGGTTTCCTAACCTTGTGTGTCCAGAAATTGGATTTCACCAATTTTCCCTTGGTATTTTTTATATCGAATCAACACCTAATCCTTATTTAGCTCGACCTAAACCTTCCCCATTTCTCAATAGTCTTCTTAATTTTTATTCTTGGTGGAATTCCTTCATTATTTTCAGATCACTTTGAGGTATATTGTGTTTTTATCTAGTTTTCATGTCTCTTAGATCCTCATTAGATATCTTATCTTCTTATCTAATTGGAACCTGAATAGATAGTGGATTATGGATATAATTTTTTTTACATGGGATTAATTTTTTTTCTTATGGATCATGGATCATGATGACCTGATCTACTCTTCCCTGGTCTCTTTTTCAAAGACGGTTAGATTTTATTTAATTTGATGTAGGTTCCTTTATAAAAATGTTATTACACATAAATTTCCTTATTCAATTGTAAATTTATTTGGGTTATTCCATGAAATTTATTTATTTATGGTTGTGGTGGTTTTATTAGAAAATATTTTTTCTTTTGGAGGGGGTTTTCCTTAAAAACATATTTGTGCACACCATGTGTTTGATGAAATTATTTAATGGTGGTTTTGGTTTTAAAATGGTTCTTCAAGACTATGAGTGGAAATGATTTTAATTTAAAATGTTTTATTTAATTTTAGAATGGTTTTAAATGGATTTTGACAAACTTAGCACATTGGGAAACCTTGGGTGTGTCAGAAAATAGACTTGTCACTCCTTGTGTGTGTAATGCCACAAGAGGTTTTATGTCACTTTAGAGTGTGTGGTACCACTAGGGTATATATATTTTTATCCACTATAGGCCTTTATTGGGTATCTTCTTTCATGTCTAGTACGAGTCCCCATAGGTTAGATATCAAATGGCGTACTTCATCATTTATGATTAGTTTATCACATTATGTCATCTTCATGGTTATTTGCACACATGCTTATCCTATGGTGTATCCATGGTTGGTTTTTACCTATGATTACCTATTTTATTTTATACTTGAAACATTCATGGGTTTGGTGAATATGGTATATTTTTATGAAAATCAAAGGATTTTTTAAAAAATGGATTTATTTCTGAAATTTATTTATAAAATGGATTTATTTTAAATCTAGAGATAATGCATTCTTGATATTAGAAACTGTATATATTCTTTGATGAAATCCTACTAGGCTTTGAGCTCACACCCTGCTATTTCCTTTAGGTGGTTTTAGATGCTCTTTTTCAAGACTCAAGTAAATGGAAGGGTGTTATGTAGCATGTCAGTTTCTCTTGTTGTTGTTGTCTTCAAAGCAGGATGTTCTGGAGGCGACGGTTGGTCACATAGATACTTGTTGGTCTCATATTATTTTAATTTTTAGGTTTATCCTATTTTTCATGGTTTTGTAAATCTAAAGTTTTTTTTTTCATTTTACACTATTTTATCTTCAATTATACATGAGACATTTCATTCTTTATTGCACCTTTCCATGTGGTGAACCCTCTCAGGTGACTTGACTAGTTGACCCGGGTTGGTTCATTTCAAAATGTTATCAAAGGGATTACCTACACTGAATTGTTTTTAAACTTCCTAGGTTTGGTTCAGATTATTTATTATACCAAATCTAGGATAATAAAAATATAGATAGTATATGCGGGAGGGTCCTAGCCAACTCACTTATGTGACTGAACTTGATTTATGATGGGTGGTATGATGTTTTTTCTGAGCTTATAACTTGGTGTTTTAGGTTGTTTAAATAAACTAGATTTGGGGTCAATTTAAACAAACTTGTTCCTTTTTTAAGTGATTAATTTAATTTATATAATTCATGAATGATTTAAATTATAAATTTTTATAGGAATTTTATTATGGATTTTTATAGAATGGTCATATGATTTGGGAATTTACTCTTGAGCTGATTGGACGTTGCCTTTTTCTTAATAGAAAATGCTTCCTAGGAGAGTCCTCCTAAATCCAAGAGAGGAAGTTGCGAGGGAAGTACCATAGGTGGATCCTAAGGTGGACACCTCATTAGTAGAATATATAATATGGACCATTCAATCTCTGGTTCAAGTGAGTGTTCGGAACCCATGATGAGTGGTGGACTATGGCTCATAATTTATTAAGAAGATTCCACCCATTTTCTATGGTAGAAAAGGACCCTAGGAGTAAGAGGAATGGATTGAGTGGATTGAGAGGATATTTAATAATCATATGAACTATAAGGTGGGTTTTTTCATGTACATGCATGAGGGCCCAAGGAGGAGATGGTGGGACTCTATTGTGCTATAAAATATACATGATGATATCACTTGGGATTCCTTAAAGAAATTATTCAACTAGAAGTTCTATCCTAAGAAATTATTTGTGGAAAAAAATCAGGAGTTTCTAACCTTAAATCAAGGGGATAGTTCCATTCTAGAGTATTCTACCTGCTTTGTTGAGTTAGTGTACTTTCCATTGGTGATTTCTACCAATGATTACCTTAAATCTTGGAGGTTTGAGATATGGATGAGGGCCGATATTCATTAAATATTGGTTCTCATGTTCCTTCCAAATTTTTTAGAGTTGATAAATAAATAATATATAGTATATTCAAACATATATGGGAGAACATGTTTTGGTGGAGCTTCAATTGGTGTGGTTATGGACCAGGATGTGTCTTCTGGCTAGAAAAGGAAGTGCAATGGTAGCTAGTTTTCTTCAAGATCAATTTCAGGGAATCTGTTAGGACACCTATAGGTTTTTTACTATTAGTTTGGAATTCATATTCATAATAGTCCTAATTTTTAGAGTTTACCAGGACATTTCATCATTGTGGAGAATCTAGCCATATGAGGCATTTTTTGTAAAAGGATGTACCAAGGTATTATTATTGGATCAGCTCTCACCAAGGGTTCATAAGTTCATTCTGATGCTTCCAACAGTGGTGGGTCTTATCCTTAGGACAATGGGGGTGTTTTTTCAATTAAGAAATCATATATAGGTGTTGAGATTAGGCTTATTTATGTGGTATAATATGCTCTATAATAATTTGAATCAATTATTTATATTGTTAGAGGTATAATATTTATTTCATTATTTATGGAGCTAGATTTATTTGATATAGGTTCTACTCACTCTTTTATATCATCAATATATATAAAATTTTGGGATTTAATTTATAGATTATTCCATTCTTATTGGATATTTCCATGCCTTTGGGAAAGAGGTTCGACCATGGTTTCAAATGTCCTGTGTTTTGGGCGATTATAGCCAACTTCAAATTGATGTGGTATTTCATGGTTCTTGATCTTGATATCTTGGACCAGATTATTAGAATGGATTTAATGATCATTGTTATATCCCATATCAAATGTTATCATCAATGAGTTAAGTTTTATTTTTATATGGATTCACTCATGTATTTTGGGTGAGTGAGATTCTAGGTCTAGGAGAGTGAGGCATGTTATTCCACATGTTGGAGTGACCTCACGTAAGTTTTTAGAGATATTTTGAGATGAATTTGATCCTTTTTTGATCAATATACTTCCTACAGTGGTGAGTTCATACCCTGAGGTATTCCCAGATTATTATTTGGCTTACCACTACACAGATAGGTTGATTTTATAATTGACTTACTCCCTAGTATGATGAAAATTTTTATCAATTATTACCATATAGAACTTTTATAGTCAGTGGAATATAAATTCTAGCTACAGACCTTGAGGATAAGGGATTTATTCATACTAGAATGTCACCATGGGCTTCACATATTCTCTTTTCTATGAAGGTAGATGGGAGCCTCATACATTGCGTGGATTATCAAAAGTTATATCTAGTGACTATTAAGAACATGTATCCTTTTAAAAGGATTAAGGATCTCTTTGATCATCTCAGATGGGTTTGTTGGTTTACAAATATTGACCTTTGGTTATGGTACTACTGTCACGACCCATCCTCGGGGCCCGTACCGTGACTACCCCAAGCCCGCCTTCCATAGGCCAGGGGCTGGAGACTAGCACCAAGGCGTAAATCCTGGTAAAAAGGGAAGGCATTTCCTTTGTAAAGTAAACAAGCACCACAGAGTAAGCAAGCAGAAGAAGTAAACACTAAGTAAAAACTGAGTACAACAGTAAGTGCAGAAAAGTAAAGGGGGCCGGAAATACAAGCCCAACTGTAAAGTACAATTGAAAGGGGAAAAACAGCAACTGAAAGAAAAAGCCGCAGCGTCAAGCCGTCCTCTGGAAGTCCCACCTGAAGGGTGGGTACAGATAGCCTCCACTGCTCCTCGGGTCCAGCCGACCGCTCCGAGTACGTCCCACCCAGTGGTCCACCTCCAGGCACCGTCCTGCTCCGCAAGCCTCCACCACGATCAGCGCTGTCCGTCGTCTGCAACCAACACAATGTAGTGCGGGCATAGCCCGTGCAGGGGTGAGTATAAGCTACTCAGTAGGGATCCTGAGACCCCCTAAGGTCTCCCAGAATCCACAAAGGATAATCCACAAAGGAAAGATACAATCACGAAGTAACATCCGACACTGCTTAGGTATATGCCCATACATATACCTAAGTCATCAATTCTCACTCGGCTCCAACATCCGAGCTCAAGTAAAACTGAGTCCACACAGGAAAGAAAAACGTAAATCCACACAGGATAGCACAAAACAATCCACAAAGGAAAGCAAAATGTAAATCCACACAGGATAGCACAACACAACCCACAAAGGAAAGCAAAACAGGGTTTCAGCTCACACAGGTATACTTCTTCGAATGACGATAGAGATGATCAATGATCCATCTAAGTCGTCGGACCCACAAAGGATCGATAGGTACTAACACCCACAATGACCCAAAAAGGATCTGACCCACAAAGGATCGATAGGTAACTAACCCCCGCAAAGACCCACACAGGATCAGACCCACACAGGATCTGTAGGCGTTGGCCCACATAGGACCGCTGAGCGCTGACCCACACAGGATCGGACCCACACATGATCGGTAGCACTAACCCACAAAGGATCACTGAGTGCTGTAGTCGTCGCCGTCGAATCCACTGAGGATCTCTGCATAGTCGTCGTCGTCACAGTAGCAGTCGCAGCCAGCTCTAGGGTTCCCGCACACAGCAAGCTCGTTTCGGAGGGTCCGCTCCACGAGCCAAGAGGCTGATACATCAACTGACACATAGTCCAGAGTTGATGTATCCAAAAGTTCCGTATCGCCAACAGGAACTCAACGTCGCAGACGGCGCGTCAATCGGACGCCCGGTTTGAGAGTTATTGGCTTTTTCGTCCCAGGGGCCCGGTTGGTTTTTAAGGCAAAACCAACCCCACCGTACTCCACCTGCATCCAAACCTCGGGCGGAGTATGCCAAAAGATCCGTCTCACTTATAGGAATTCAACAAAGTCGACAGCACGTCAATCGGACGTCCGAAGCTCAAGATATGAGAGTTTCCGCTCCGAGGGCCCGGTTGGTTTCGTGTACGAACCAACCCGGCCGAATCCAAAGTATTCCAAAACCTTGAGTGTGATATACTGAAACGACCGTCTCGATCCAAGGATCACATCCCCGCTGACGGCGCGTCGTTCAGAGGCTCTTACCTCAAGTTATGAGCAAAAGACCCAAAAGGTCTGGAAACGGGGGTTTCGGGCCTGGACCGACCCGGCCCGACCCCCCCTGGGTCGACCCAAACCGGGTCCGGGTCCGACCCGGTTGGGCGCTACCCGACCCAGCTAGGGCGGCCCGGCCAGGGCGGCCCGGCCCGGTATGGGCGTGACCCGGCCGGCGGGTCAGCTCGGCTCGGCTCGGCTCGGCCGAGCGGCCGAGCAAAGGAAGCCGCGGGGCGTGCTGTCCCCGTGGGAAGAGGAGCCGCGACCCCACGTGGGGCCGCACTTGGTCAGCAGATGCAGAAAAGCTGCGTCCCGTGTCTCGCTGGACCCGCACGGTCGTGGGTCTGGTCGGCCGCCGCCGCCGCGCCGGCGACCCGCGCCACCGGTGGAGTCCACGGGCCACCGGAGTTGCTCCGGTGGTCCGATTCCATTTCCGTCTGCGCCGTAGCTCCTCCCGGGTCCCGTTCTTCACTGCGGAATAAACAAATCGTATCTGCGGCTTGTTTTGTCATCGCCCGCCAATCCACGCATCAACGGAAAACTGCGGAGGGTTGTCGGGCCGTGTTTGATTGGCCCGCACCCTCCGCGTTAGGTGATAACAATCGGGAATAAAAAATATTCAACACATGAAGAAAAAACAAGGCACAATTTTAATAAAATTAAAATTGAACTTTGATCCGAGTTCTTTGTTTTAGATGAAACAATCATGGGGATAAATATTGTTCTCAAATAAAACCCCTACCTCAACGTCGTCGTCGGACGAGTTCTTCGCGAAACTGACCGTCGCGGTAGAAGATGATCGTCGCGTCGCGTCGTCGCGGTATACTGCGTCACATCGACGAACTCCGAGGATCAAGGACATACAGATTTAATTATAACAATTAAATCCATGATGATGTTATAATCCACAAAGAATTAAAGGACCGCAAACTCTTACCTCAACGGACGATCGAAGATTTGTCGCGGAAGAAGCGTCGTGGAGGGAGAATCATCAGCGTCACGTCGTCGATCTCCGGGGGGCCTGACGTTCTTCATCGCCCTTCGTCGGAGGCCGACGTTCTTCGCATTCTTCACGTTCTTCGCGTTCTTCGCGAAGGAGGAGGAAGATCTTTAGAGATTATCCAAAGGTTTAACACAACATTCAAGAAGAAGGTGTGTTGGCCTTATTTTATTAACATGCCAAAAAATTGAAAACGTGTTAAGAAACGAACAAAATTAATTCATAGAATTAATTTCAACGAATAAACCGCCCAATTAATAGGAGCGTTTAAGAGTTTAGAAAACGCTTCTGTTGACTTTCATTTAATAGGGGGGTTGCGGGTGCATTACTTAGGGGAAAAGAAACGGTGGGGCTCGTGTGGGCCCCACCTCACAAATATCCTACCAAGAGGGTAGGATATTTTGAATTTCACCCTATCCGCTTCAACTCAGCTTAAGCATCTTTAAGTGACTTTAAGCGGCTTAAGTGAAATAAAATAAAGTTTGTCATACCACATTATTTTATTTCTTAACTTAAAGCCCAAAAATTAAAAACCACACCCGAGCAAATGCAACTCCGGAAGAGGCATTTCTAAGCAAATACCGGCGCTGCGATTCCATCGGTGCCCTCAAAATTCGATTCCGAGAACCGATTAAAAAGTTAGAAAAACCCGCTCGTTCGTTCACTGAACGTACTCGAGCCCAACTTCAAAACATGATTCTGGGCACACCGGGCCTCAGAATCAGGTGCCATCAGAAACTGTGTTCTTGTAAAATTCCAAAGAAAATTAAGAAAAAAAAATATCCTTGAAATTTATGGGTCTTTACAACTAACAGTTGAGATTCTGAGAAATGGATAGACCTAAGATGAAATTTAGGATCTGGTATTGGAATTTCGAGTTTCTGGTTATCTTATTCGGTCTCACTAATTCTCTTTTAATATTTATAGAATCAATGAAATTGATATTTCATTATTTATTTCACACTTTCATGGTTGTGTTCATCAATTATGTTTTGGTTTACTATAGGTAATGTTATAAGATCATAAACCATTGGGATATCATTCCTAGAACCTTAAGTAAACATTTCTTTTATGGTTAGCTTTTCAAGTGTGAATTCTGGATCCAAGAGTTGAATTTTATAGGGAATGTTATATTGAATAGGGGTGTATAAGTGGATCTTGAAAGGATAGAAGTGGTGATGTCCTATGAGCAGCCCAGAAATGTGTTTAAGATATGAAGCCTCTTGGGTTTGGCTGGTTATTATAGGTATTTCATTCATGAATTATACAATATTGCATCTATGATGATATATTTAACCAATAAGGGTGTGAATTTTTAGTGTAATGATAGATTTCATAGAAATTTTGAGTAACTTGAGAAGGGGTTGACTTCATCACTAGTTTTTATTCTTCCAAAACTAGGTTTGGGATATGATGTCTTCTACAATGCTTCTAGTATGGGTTTTGGGTGTATCTTGATGCATGGAAAATAGGTGGTGGAATACAGATATAACTAGTTATAACCTCATAAGAATAAATACCCAACCCACAATATTTATTTGGTAGAGGTTTTTCATGCATTCAAAACATGGTGTTACTATCTCTTTGGGGAGCCTTTTACGGTATATTCTGATCATAAAATCTTGAAGTATTTTTCAATCATAGGGATATGAAATTATGATAGAGATATTGGGTTAATTATCTCCATAATTTTGAATTTGATATCACATATACTCTTAGGAAAGTGAATTTGGTTGCTGATGCATTGAGGAGGAAACCACTGACTCAAAACTTGAAGGAATCAGTAGAGGATTGGTCTCTAATGAATTTGTTTTTTGAGATGATCTTGGGAGTGGAACAAGCTGGTGGGTAGGTATAATTGACTTCGATAAAGGATGAATCATCATTTAATGAGGTGGTTTATCTTGAACATGTATCTAACACCGAGTTCCAGTGCTTTAGTAAAATTCTAAATGGTGGGGAGACCGTTGGTGAGTGGTCTCAGTCTCCCATTGACACTTTTTTATTTCTGAAACAGATTAGTTGTTCATTTATATCAATGGTAATAATCAATGGATAATGGACACCATTATTTCTGGTCCATACACCCTAGGACTACCAATATGTATCATGATTTGAAATTTTGGTGTTGGTGGTCAGGGATGAGATTGTCGATTGCAAAATTTGTCTCACGGTGCCTGACTTGTCATAGAATAAAGGCAGAGCACCAAAGACCTATAGGTTTTTTTAACCCTTACCCATTATGGTGTGTAAATGGGATGATATTTACTTGTAATTAATCATTGGATTACCGTTGAATTATAGTGTGAAGGATTTTATTTGGGTGATAATTTACTGACTCATGAAATCAGCACATTTTCTTCTTATCAAGGAGATGATGAAAGTAAAATAGCTTGGGAACTTTTTTTAGAGGTTGTGAGACTTCATGGGGTTACCTATGTGACTGTTTTTAATAGGGAACAAGGTAAACATCTAGGCTCTAGATAGGTTTTCAAGAGTTCATGGGTTCTCAGTTGAAATTGAGCATGATATTTCCTTTGTAGATGAATGGAAAGATAGAGAGAGCTATCTAGGTTTTTTGGGGATATGCTTCGTGTGTGCGTGCTTGATTTTGGTGGTTCCTAGGGGAAAAATATTTTTTAGTTGAATTCACATATAAAAATAGTTATCAAGATTCGATTAATATGGTACCCTTCAAAACATTGTATGGGAATCCATGTAGATCTCCCTTATGTTGGGCAGAGTTGGGAGAGTGGCCCTTGGTTGGACTAAGTCTTGTTTAGGAGATGAAAGAAAAGGCGATGTTGATTCAGAAGAGATTATTCATGGAATATAGTCATTATAAATCTTATGAAGACTTTTGTCACTGACCAATAGATTATGGGTTTGGTGATTAGGTTTATATTCAAGTTTCACTTTGCTTGGGACATCATTGGTTGGGTAAGAAAGGTATGTTGACATCAAGGTTTCCAGCCCCCTTTGAAATAATGGAGTGAATTTTAAAGGTGGAATATTAGTTGGAATTACTATATACATTGACATCGATTCACAATGTGTTTCATACTGATGAGGTATCAACCAGATCCTTCAAATGTGATTGAATGAGTGGATGTTATCTTGAGATCGACACCATTGTGTTTGAGAAACCAGTTTAGATTATGGATTTCCAACATAAGGTACTATGTGTTAAAATTATCCCTTTGGTCTACGTATTTTGAATTTTAGAATGGGATAATTATTAGATGGTGGAGTAAGAGTTGTTGATGATCTAGCAGTAAATTTCTCTTTTTGTGAGTCTAGGATCTTGATATCTTTCTGGGGAAAAAAATATTTCATGGTGGGGGGAATTATAATTCCCATCATGTCACAGGTATGCTTTAATTTAATCTTGGATTTTATTTTTATCCATTATAGAGTTATTGGGGGAATGGGGTCTGAAAATGTGAAATTTCAGATAAAGAAGGCCAAACGCACAATTGGTGTATAGTTTTTACTAACCATCTGGTATACCTTTATGAGATTACAATGGCATTTTTGACAGTTTGAGCATGGTTAGTCGACTTAGTCAACATAAAAAGTGAAACATGTATGGTTTGGGGATAATCTAGGGGTGTAATATGGTTTGAGTATGGTTTTCCCAAACCAAGAAACTTGTCCCAATCATTCATGTGTCTTGAAATAGTATCCACACACAGTTAGTGTACATTTTTACTAACCATGCATCCTAACCATGCACGACCCTCCGAGACTTTCAAAAATAAGACTTTTCTCATTTCCCTTGGTTATTTTTATATATAATCACCCTCATAATCCTAATTTTTCTCAACACAAACCTTACCTAACACTCTAAAAAATTCTTATTTTGGATTCTTGACAGAATTCCTTCATTCTTGATGGATCACTTTGAGGTATGTTTTTTTAATCCAGTTGTCCCTTTTCATTATAGATACTTGATAGATATCTTCTATTATTATCTCATTGTAACTTGAATGGGAAGTGTATTTTGGATCTAATGATATTGAAATATGATTGATGTTTTTTCATATGGATCTAGGATCGGGAGGACCCAATCAACTCTTTCCTAATATTTGTTTTCGGAGGTGATTATTTTTCCTCCATTTTGAGGTAGGTTTCTCTATAAAATGGTTATAACTAATTAATTTCTTTATGTTTATATAAATTCCATTGGTTTATTCCATGAAATTTACTGATTTATGGTTTTGGTGGTTTTATTGAAAAATATTCATGTTTTTATATGGGCATTGATTCAAAAATAAATTTGCGCACACCAATTGTTTGATGAAATGCTTCATTAGTGGTTTTAGTTTAAAAATGGGTATTCAAGACCTAGAGAGAAAGGATTTGATGTTATTTTTTTTTAATAAATATGAGTTTTTTTAAATGGATTTTGACAAACATATCACATTGGGTAACTTTGGGTGTGTCAAGATATAGACTCGACACTCTTTGTGTAATTCCACAAGAGGTTTTATGTCACTTTAGTGTGTGTAATGACACAAGAGGTTATATTGGTTAGATACACATTAGTCCTAGATTTTTGATTTTATTTCATGTATAGTACATATCCCCATCTGTTAGACCCAAAATGGCATCTTTTTCCAAGATATGATTAGTTTATTACATGATGTTATCTTCATGGTTATTTTCTCACATGATTATCACATGGTTTATCAATGGTTGTTTTTTACCTATTATTGTATTTTTTATTACATACATGAAATATTACTAAATTTGGTGAATATGGTATGTTTTTATTAAAACTAAGAGATATTTTACAAAATGGATTATTTAGGAATGTTTTTTTGTAAACTAGAATTGTTTTAAAGCTAACGCTGATATATTTTGGATATTAAAAATTCTATATATTCTTTGGTGAAATCCTATTAGGATTTTTTCTCACACCCTAATTTTTCATTTGGGTGGTTTTAGATGTTTCTTATAAGAATAAGGTAAAGTTAAAGTCATTATGTAGCATGATTGTTTCTCTTGTTGTTGTTGTCTTCATATCAAGTTGTTTTGGAGGTGACAATTGGTCACATAGAGACTCATTAGTCTCGTCTTGTTTTACTTTTTGGGTATATCCAATTTTTACTGGTTTTTAACGTCTCATGGATATTTATTATTTTCATTCTCATTTTACTCTATTTTATATTCAGTTATACATAAGAATTTTCTTTGTTCGTTGCACCACTCCATGTGGTGGACCCTCTTGGGAGACTTGTTTAGTTAACTCAGGTTGGTTTGTTACATTTCAACCTCATAAATTTTCTCTAGAAAATATTCAATGGGATCATTTGAAGTCTCAAATATTCTACCATGCACAAGGGGAAAATGGTTTCTATCAAGTCTCACATCTTGTAAACTCAACTTCATCACAATGGATAATTTCATTATATATATATATATATGTTGATGAGTCAAATAATGACTTGTTCATATGTACTTAATTAATTTATGAAGTGATTTATTTGAGAAAGAGAAGAAGATAAAGTTGAGTTCTGAGGTGTGTTACATAGAAAACTACTGCTCATTCCACAAGAAAAGTATTCATGAAATAATATATAGTTGAGATGTATGATTTTCATATAGCATGTGAGATTGAAGTGTTCATTTTTCAGTGGTATTTTTTTTCATAAAATGAACCTGACCCAATTAAAGAAAAAAATAAAATATATATTTTTTCAATTTTGAAAATAATAAAAGAATTGAAAAAGAGGAGTATTTTTATAATACACCCTTAGGTTGAAAAAGTAATGATATGAAAATCATGAAGATTTTCTATGCACATGAAGTTTTTAATTTTTTTCAATGAATCCACTAAATATTTATATTTATAGAAATTTGAGAATACCTTAAAAAAGAGGGAGCTTATTATACTAAAAATCAAAGAGACTCTTGAAACAAAATATGTTTGAGGAGCCATTATCATGGTGTTGGGCATGAGTTGACCAATATAAAGTAAATCTATCAAAGGAAAAAAGAATAAGAAGATTAATGATCTAAGAAAATAGAGAATTTTAAGTAAAAGGAACTAAGATAATATGTTATATGGTGGAGTGAGGAAGAAGAATAATAAGTTCTACTAAACTAGTGTTGGCTTGGGAACAAGTTGGGTTCAAAGAAGAATGAGAAGAAGAAGTAGAAGAAGAGGAAGGCATTGAATTGTACTATTGGGAAAATATAATCAAGGAATATGAAAGAATATAAATTAGTGAATTTATCCAAGGTGGTATTCATCTAAATATTTTTTTATGATAGAGATCACAATGTTCAATTTGATAAAAGAATATTTTATTTGAATACTACTATAGATTTGAAATATATAGTATATATACATATAGAAAGAGGCCATGTTACATGAGAATTTGATTAATGACATCATGAATTTAATGTTATCTATGGTAAATAAGTTGGTATATTATCTGGATTCAAGTGACGTCATGTGTATTAGTGCTGACCGACTTAAAAAGTAATGAGTTTGAAGAAGAAATGGTGGGATATCAGTATAAAGAAGAAGCTGATGGACGAAAAATATTGTTTTCATTTATGATGTTTCAAACCCACACCTATGTAATATAGTGTGATGTATTAGCAAAAAAATATCTCATAAATTCATTTATATTGATAGAAATATTTTTGCAGAGAATCTATGACTTGGACATCCTAAGAATGAAAAGGACTAAGATTCCCAATAGGATCAAACTTTATAAAAACATATATTTCGTATAATTATTTATCTATATTTCATATAATATATGGTAGTTTAAACAACATAAGATCCAACACAATTAATCAGTATCACAGGTTCAAGTCCAAAGGGGTTATAAAGGTGTAAAATCTAAAATCTGAATTTTGTAAAATTGGTCCACATATAATTTACCCCCCCTCACTCTCTAGTGTTTATATATTATCCACTAGTACTTATAGAACATTATGATTCCAAATATGAAATCCATTTTTTAGATTATATTTCTAAATGTGAAAAAATTAACTTCGATAGAAGTAATAAAAAAATATTTTCATTAAAAAACCTTTATTTAGAAAAATCCCATAATTTCACATTAAGCTAATTTTGATATTTTGAATCCAAAACAATTTCTATTTTATATATTTTAAATTTTTTAGTCTATAAATATAACTTTTAAATTTATTTATGAATAAATCTATTTCTATAGTATCATAATGATAATGTAATATAATTTTTGAGTGCAAGAATTTTAGGAATATAGTGTTTGCATTCTATATAATAAACTCAATATTAAACTAGATATCATCTCTCGATAATAGTATTTCATGTGTTTTACATGTAAGTAAATGTTAATTTTAATTTTAATTTCATTATTTGAATATAATTTTTTTGATTGGGTAACTTCATACTATTTCATTCAAAATGAGACATAATATATTTATTGATTCATATATCTAGAATACAATATAATGGATGTGATATACATGAACTAGGAAGAGAGAATTTAATATCCCTTATAATGATTTACTGACCGATATATTTAATGTTTGCTTATTTTTTCTTCATATCTATTCAAAAATATATAATTAAAAGATATTTTTTAATTATATTTCCAAATCATGTTAGGTTTTTCTATTTCATGTTAAACTTGATGTTATGTATATTTAATCCACATCAATGCACAAATTATTAGTTATGCTCATGGATGGGTGAAATTCATGGTGAATTTAAAGATTTTTTGGAAACAGAAGTTTTAATTTTATATTAGTTCTCTAATTTAAAAATTTCTTATGTTACTTATCTTTTGATAATATAAAAATCCAGTGGTTCGGGGAATTTCTTTCATAGGATGCAATTTTTTAATAAAAATATAAATAAATTGAGTATGTGGTTGTATTGGTATAACCTTTATATTAAAAAATTCTAACTATTTATACTATTTTCTCTAATTTTGAAAATTATTAGTTTAAAATCATAGTTTCATTTTCAACAAAGAGTTTTTGAATTTGGTTATTATATTCTATGACTTATTTAAGATACAATCATGACCAAAATAGTGAAATATTTTGAGAATTTTAGTTTTATAAATACTTTTAAATTTTATAACATATATTTTATTACTAATGTGATGTAATTTTTAATTATATCTCTTGATATTTGATGACAGTGACTCTTATTCTTCAAATGAACTAAATTGTATATGAGGATTATCAGTATATTATTTTATTAGGTTTATTAAATTTTAAATATATAGTTAAATGTTCATTATAAAATTGTTTTAAATTAAATTATGTTTGAAATTATCTATTATTTCTGTAATGTTTTAGTTTTTTTCTACTACTATGTAATGGTTATGAAACCATACCCATTTAAAAATACAACTAGTTCTTTACATTTGGTATTTTTAAAACTGAAATTTATTTTGATAATCGATATAAAAATGGATTGAAACATTAATTATTTTAGTAGATAATGATATATATCCTATTCTAAATCAATTGTAATTATATCTATTTTTAGAATACCTTACCTGCTAATTTGAATTTAAAAAAATTATTTTGGTTATATAAAATAACTAGTGTGAGATTTGTCTTACATCCTTAGTTTTTTTAATAACTAACATTGTACAGACTATTCCAAACAGTTATAATTATATGCGATGTAAAAATTCCTTCTTGACTATTTTCAATTTTTATTATTATTTATATAAAATAAAAAGTTTCATATAACAGTTATAACATCAATTTCAAAAACTAACCAAAAAAAATATTTACAAAATCAGTATCAATATTTTCATGTTTTAGCTGACCTTAAATGATCAAAAAACTATTTTTAAAAAATTATATTTCAACTTGTTGTGTTGGAATATGTAGAGAGTATAAATATGTACATGATATTGATCATAAAATTATAGGTGATTAGAGTATGTTAGAATACTAGGAATATTTTCACCTAGAAATGGAATACATTATCGGTGGGATTATCATGTATTAGATTATTGTTCTATATTCTTTGTTTTAGATTGTGGAGGATTATCATTTGAGATATCCTAAGATAGTGATTCTTAAAGGACAAATCATTCAAGAATATTCTCTAGAATGTTTTACAAAATATGGTGACCATTAGGTAATATTTAATGGAATGATATTTTTTTCATGAGTGATGTGAGAGTCGGTTCTATATGAGTTACATAAACTAGCATTGGCTAACCATCTAAATATTACCAAGGTGTGTCACATACTGAAGGTGTAGTTTTGGTGGCCCAACATGAAGAGGTCAACAATATAGTTTGTGTCTCAATATCTCATCTATCAATGGTTGAAGCTCATGCATTATGTTCCACCTGGTTTGTTACATTGTTTATAACATATTTAAATTTGGGAGGATATATCCATGAATTTTTTGATAGGTTTTCCTCAACCATTAGGTCATTATGATTTCATTTGTGTTTTTTTATCTCTTGTTTATATCGACCCATTTCCCAGTGATTAAAGAGACTAGTAAAATGGATGTGTTATTGAGGCATTATGTAGAAGAGGTAATAAGGCTTCACCTAGTTCTAAGGATGACAATTTTTTATCAGGGTTTTTTCATAACATTGAATGAGTAGAGGGGGTTTTATAATGCTTTTTTATCTTAGTTATACTTGAGCAAGAAAATTAATCCTCATATGGAATGGTGTATGGAGAAAATTTTCCAAATAGTAAAAGTCTTATTGTGCATATATGTTCTTCATTTTGGAGGATCATGGGTAAAACATTGTTTATTGGTTAATTTTTTTATATAAAAAATTCTACCACTCTTTTATTAGTATGAAAATTTTAAAGGTGTTTTATAGGAGACCATTTTGATCTCATTTTTCCAAACTACAAATATAGAGATAAATATCATTGGACCCTACTTGGTGAAAAATACAATGGAGATATTTTTAGTGATTTGAGGTCAGAAAAATACTACCTAGAATTAATGAAAATAAATATGAATTATAGGAAAATTCCATTAGAGTTTGAGGTTTTTGATTATTTATTCTAAAATAATTCCCCTCATCATGGTTAGTATAGGTTTGAAAAAATCAATAAAAATTTATTTATGTATTTTTTGTCCTTTTGAAGTGTCAAAACTAATTAACATTGCAGCATACAAGTTATATCTCCCAATATGGATAGATCGAGTTCATGATATATTCCATATACCATGGATTAAGAGGTATCTTCATGATGAATCTCATGTCAATGATTGTGTAGAATTAAATATTAAGGAATATTTTACATTTTTAGAGAATCCTATGAAGATTCAGGACCATGTGAAGAAGTTTTTTTGAGGACGTTTCATTACTTTGGTGCTTATTTTATGGAGTTATGGTGATTTATAGGAATGCACAAGGGATTTAGATTCATATATGTTGATTAAATACCAATAATTATTTTAAAACTTGATCTTATTATTATAATTAGATTTTTTATGAGGGGTAGTGTCGTATGTTATACATTATCTTATATATTATGTTTGAGTATTTTCTATTTTGATATTCCTATTTGATATTTATCTCACCTGGTAATTGATCTTTAGATTTTTTGTTTTGTTCTTTGTAGGTTTTATTTTGATTCCCTAGGATGCGAATCCATTGAGAGGTATATAATGTAGAGGCTTGAAAATTTATGGACTTTTACTTTATAAGGTTGAGTGTCTATAAAAATAAAGAGTGGGATTAGAGGTGAAATTTTAGAAGAAATTCTAAAAAATGGGTGTTGGAAAAATAATTACATAATAAACATTTATTATGTCGTGATTTTTACCATTGTCAAGTGATTTTGTTTATTTGTTGAAGTAAGAGAATATTTCCATCACGGGCTGTTATGTCCTACTCATTATGCCAAGATTTATATGATTGTGGATTGATTCCTTAAATCATATTGGAGATTATTTGGTGTTAATGTTGGGTGTTATAGGGAGATTCATCAAAATATCATCTTAATCCATTCATTATATGAATTTTTTTCATTTATTCATAATAATAACATTATAATGTGGAATTTTTTAAGGGGTTTGAAATTATGGAGGAATTCGACTAAAGAAACTAAAATAAAGCATGGATTCCACCTCTAAATTTGAATGTCCAATAGATTATGGTGTAATGAGATGTATTTTCTATAATTATTTTTTATATTATAGGATTGGAATAGTTTATTTCCATTATATATAGAGGGGATATAGTGGATATTGTCCCAAGATTTTTAGTGGCATAGTTAACTAAACTCCTCTTAGTATAATTTAAACAACTACATCATAGTTTTTGACAAAAATTTATTAAAAGTAAAATCATGTGGTTCCCTATATTCTATTTGATTATTTATTCCTTTTATAAACTATTTTAAACTCTAGGATATTTCTCCGTTTACCTATAATTATATTCAATTGATCTTTGATTTTATCACTCTGAATGGTAGAATCTATGTAGATCAAATTAATTTCCTATCAACTCTTCTTTTTCCCCATCTAATTGTTTCTTAGTAGGATTATTTAACATAAAATAGATGGGGTTTAATGTGAGGCATGGTGATTATAGGGTTGTAAAAGAATATTTTTGATAGATTTGGAATTGGACCTTATATTTTGTTTCATGGACATTGAAGAATCAATTGAGTTATTAGATCATAACATCTCCTTTTTTTGTGTTTAGTGAGATTGTATTGTATGGTTCATGTGGTTATAGATAATTATTGTGATTCAATTAGAATTTCATGTTAGATAAACTAAACTAATGAATTGTATAAGAGGAAGTGATTATTTAATTGGTATGACATAATGAATTAATGATAGGATAGGAAATATAGTAATTTGGGTGTAAATTTTTAATAAATAACTTATCAAGATAAATGAGGGATGATAATAATGAGAATTAATGAATATAATAAATGATGTGGTAACCCTAGTCAATGCTATGTGGTGTGTAATTTCATTATTCATTGATTATTGATTATATAACATGGAATTTATTGTTTATGTTTTGTACATAGAGAAATGATTTGAATTTTATGATTTTTAGGTTTTTATGTTCTAGAGGATTTGTTCAGTGCGACGGTGGATAGCTATGAGGGCCTACCTCGGGCCACATGAATTTTGGTATGGAGATTAGGAGGTGTGGGTCATGGTTAGAAGTGGTTATTATGGATTATTTACTATTAATATGTATTTTTTTGGTTTTTTGATATAGTGAATTGTTAGGGTAATTGGAAATACTATAGACTCATGTTTTTAATGATATGTTGTATTATTATGCTAAAATTTAATAGAAATTTTACGATAAGGAGATTATTTACAGGATACAGTATTCCTAGAGGATAATGAGTTGTAAGGGAAGTTATATTCCCACCATGGATACAATTTTAGTTTTTTTATTTTTATCCCAATGAAATTATAATATTTATAGTTCCCTGGTGCTATATAAGGTGACATATTATTATCACAGTTAGATCTATTATCATTAGAGGTGTATTTAACACGAGGTAGTGATTTTTTTGTGTAGTGAAGTTTACAAATGACATATGTCAATAGTTCTTTTTGTTATTAATATTTTGGTTCTTAATAGATTAATACTGATATATTTCATTTATTGAGGATTTACTATTATAATAACCCATATACTTATAAAATAATTTGTTTTCATTTTGTAATTAAATATTCAAATTCATTATCAATATATAATGAAATAAGTGGTATTTAGAGAAGTTAAGGAATATATACAAATAGAATAGTAAACTCACATATGAAAGTATAAATTAAATTTATGTATCTTATAAGTGAAAATATTATATATTTATATCATGGAATAAGTAAATATATTTTTTGAAAATGATAAATTAATTGTTGGTATTTTTATGACACATAATTTTTTATTTACAATTTTATAATTAATATAATGATTTAAAAGAAAATTTATCTTAATAAAATATATTAATAAATTAATATTTTGTTTTCTTATGATTATAATATAATTTTATGAGACCTTAAATAGTTTTTAAAAGTGTTATTAAATTAGTTATAATACTAAAATTGGTATTTTTTGAATAAATGATGATTTTAATTAAAAATTAAAATTATCATATTTAGAAAATTATTTTCATAAAATAGAGTTAATTTTTTAATTCTATATGTCAAAAAATTGTTAGGTTTATTTTTTGGTATTTTTCTGAAATAGTTTAATTTTTGGTGAATAGTGAAATATAATAATTTATAATATAAGCTAAATACCTGAATTATTGAGTCATATATGATGTATGGATGATTTAATCCCATAATCTAAAAATATCCTTCATTATTTTATTATATTTATTAGTAATTCTCAAACTATTCATTATCTTAAGCCAAAATAATAAACTAATGAATAAAATAATAAAAAAACACCCCTCTCCTTTACTATAAATACCACCCATTACCATCCCTTATCCTCACACCTAAAAGCCTTGTGAATTGTTTAATTTATACCCAATTACCTTCCCAATCCTCTTCCCCATGTACCAGACCTTCTGGTCTCATCAAAAGGCCAAAACCAAGTGCCTTAAGGAGCTTTTCAAGGAGAAGAATTAAAGAGGTTAAATATTCTTTCTTTTTCTTTTATTTTGTTTTCAATTTCTTTTCTTTTCGTATTCTCTCCTCACCTCACTTAATACAAGTGACATGATAACTCCATTATCTTAAATATATTGTAATTTTATTTTTTAAATAGAATATCCATCCTCAAACCTATACTCTTCTCATCTTATTCTAAAAAATGAAAACATCATCCATGATGCGTCGATTTACCGTCATCATGAACGATGTGTTTTCATTTTATTTTACCACATTCAAGGATGGACATAAAACCATTATTATAGTTAAATCATATTTTATTATACATATTATAAGTTATATAATTTTCTGGAACCAATATATAAACATGATATTAAATAAAATGATAAAAGTTCATGATGGTCGTAAAAACCACCAAAATAAATTAAATCATTTTCATTAATGTTTTTTCTAATGAATCACCATCATATCAGAAAAAATGATATATGGTATAATTTAAAATTATTAAAACATACTAATACCATTTCTTTCCACTTCTTTAGTTTTTCTTTCATTCGATAAGAAAATCTACAATGATCTAACCATGGAAACCATGAAATAAACTCATCCAAAACAATGAAAATAACAAAATATTATTAATAAATGGGTGGAAAGATGTTATAAAAAGATAAAATAAGGGATTATAAATATGAATATGGTTCTTTAATATATTAATAACACTCTTTAAACCATTATATAGGATGTTTGAACATGTTTGAAGTAAGATAGACTCGAGGTAAGAGACTCTTCTTTAAAAATACTCTTTTAAATTTCTATTTTTAAAAAATTTAAAAGGGATTTTTTTTATGATGAAAGTATTTTGGTTTTATGATTATGTTATAGATCTTGGGAATTTTTTTTATGAAGGGTGGGACCTATATCTCCCTATAATACATTTGGTATGTTTTTGTTGAAAGTTGACTGTAATGGTTATTCCAAGTGTATCTGCGATGGTTACATCATAAGGCAGCCATGAGGGTTACATTGAAAGGTAGACATGAGGGTTATAAATAATATGGTTTTCATGAGGGTTAAAATATTAAGTAAGTAATTCCCTAAGATTCCTATATGTTTTTATTTAAGTTTTGTATGTTTTATAGAAATCAATTGTTTTCACAAGTTTAGTATATAATACTTTACGGGTGAGAAGTATGTCTTTGTGAAAATGATTTCATATGTTTATAAGTATCCATGGACTAATGATTCACTTTACCTTATGTACCTTACTAATATTTTTGTGCTCATCCCATGTTTTTTAAAAACAATTCACAGGGTTTAATTATTGTTAATATAAATGAAGAAGCCACAATGAATGTTACGAAGATTTTTCATGAAAAGATTTCACGCTTTATTAAAAAACCTTTTTATTATATAAGAAATGGATATTATTTTAATAGTACACACTTTGTGTGCTTATGGGTTTATATGTATGAATTATATCATAATTCTCTAAAACTCTAAACTGAAAAGATCTTTGGGAATGTAAGAAAGTGAATTCTAAAATAATTTACTACATTATGTAATGTTTAAGGCCGAGTCCTTATAGTTGGTATTAGAGCATAGTTTAGATAAATTTAGGGGTTATGATGATGTTAATATAATACTATGAATTATTTTTACATTATGGGTATGTTGAAATTATATATCATTTAAATATTACCATATTATTTCATCTAAGATATGTCTATTCAAAATGGTTTTCTATAGAAGAAATTGGGAAGCTAAAGTAGGAAGGAACCGAGAGGATGATATTTTTTTGAATCTATAACATATAATAGTGGGAATTAGAACCAAGAAGTTTTTGATTGTAATGGATTATTTGAAATGGGATATAGATAGTGGTGTGTCCATGAAAGAGAAAAACTAGATCTACCAAAAAGGAATATGATGATAGTGAAATATTTTATGAGGAAACACCCTCCTTCTTTCAGTGGATATTCTAACCTAGTGGTGGATAAATGGTGGATTAAATCCCTTGAAAATATATTTGATTTAATGAGGTGTTTAGATAATAAAAAGGTTAGTATTTCTATTTATAATTTTAAAGGTGAATCTGACCAATGGTGGTCAATGATGAATAATAATAGGGATAATGAGGACATTAACGCCTTGTAATGGGATGAATTTAAGAATATTTTCCTTTAAAAATATCTTCCAAAGGTGGTTTGAATAAGGATGAAAAATAAGTTCCTATAATTTAAATGAAAGGATGAATATTTAGTGGTCGTGTATGAAGCAAACTTCACTCTATTGGAATGGTACAATCCAAATATTATTCATGATATTGATAGTAAAATAAATCATTTTTACTCAGAATTGAACCCAAGGTACCAAAGTTCTTTAGCCTCCCATGAATTTAAAAGTTATGGGAAACTTGTTTGATGTGCTAAGAGGGTAGAAATGGAGTTTGTTGATGATCACGTGTACTTTGAGAAAAAGTAGAAGAAAAGGTACAGATAGAAATAAGTGAATATGAATCAATCAAATAAGTCTGAAGGTAAGAGAGTCCACTTTAAATTTTGGGTGAAGTATGGTAAAAAGTACCATATAGAATTCTTTAACAAATCTTAGAAGTGTTTTCAAGTGGTTATTTTGGAAATATGGATTGATATTTCAATGAAAAATATCTTAGTGTTGGTATGATTAATTCTAATAAGAAAGATGGAAAGTGTTTCAAATGTGGTGAAATGAGGAATTATGAAAATACCTACTCAAAGAAAGATCTGAATGATAGAAAGCATCCAGATTGTAAGCAGAAAGGTGCAGTGAAATCCTTTGAGACTATGTCATCAGATGTTGGGCCATACAATGAAGTGGTATCAAGTACTTTGTTTTTTTTACTTGGATTTTTCTAATGTATTTTTTGATACGGTGTCCACACATTCCTTTTTTCTAATAAATTTTCTTGTAAATTGGAAATTTCACCTCAAGAAATGAAATCAAAACTTTTGGTAAAAACACCAGGGAAAATTTTTAAGGTAAAAAGACATTATAAGAATCTTACTATTATTTTATATGGAAATTTATTACCTAAAAACCTCATTATTATCCCATTAATAGAGTTTTATATTATTCTGGGTATGGAATTACTTTCTTTTTATCATTCTAAGATTGATTGTAGAGATAAATAAGTTGTTTTTTAGAAAGAGTTTTATTTTTTATACAAGAATGAACTCCTACCACTAATTACATATTAGAAAGGTAAGAAACTATTAAAATATGTAAATGAAAGTTATCTTTCACATATTGTTGAAAATAAGGGAACTGTTTAAATTAATGATTTTCTAGTGGTAAATGAATACCTGAATATTTTTTCTGATGAGTTTCTAGGTGTTATACCTGATCAGGAAGTTTAATTTACCATTGAATTAGTTTCTAATGCTAATCCAATTTTAAAACCCCCTTATCTAATGGCTCAAGTGGAACTTATTGAATTGAAAAATCAGTTTCGGGAGTTGCTTGATAAGGTATTCATTCATCCTTTCACTTCACCATGGGATGACCCTCTTTTTTTCGTTAAAAATAAATATGGTTATATGATACTTCTCATTGATTATAGAGATTTGAATAACATTACTATTAAGAATAAAAACCTACTACCTCATATTCACGACTTGTTTGACCAGCTACAAGGAGCTCAGTATTTTTTCAAGACTGACTTGAGATCCGAGTAGCATCGGCAAAAGGTTAAGGATGATGAAATTAAAAAAATAGAATTCTAAACTAGATATGAGAATTATGAGTTTGCTGTTATGCCCTTTGGTTTGAAAAATTCCCCTGATGTATTTATGGATCTCATGAATATAATCATCCATGAATATTTGGATTTTTTTTATTTTATAGATGACATTTTTGTGTTTTAAAAAATTTATGAATATCATGAAAAACATTTAAAGTTTTTCCTAAAAACTCTCAAAGAAAAAAAGTAATATTGTAATTTTAGAAAATATGATTTTTTGTTGCAACTGATTTATTTTCTTGGAAAAATTATAAATAAGGATAGTATAACAGTTGATCCCACCAAAACAAAAGTGGTTGATGAATGGAAAAGGCCTATATATTTTACTAAGATTCATAGTTTTCTTGTATTATTAGGATATTACCATGAATTTTTTAAACACTTTTCATGTTTATTTAGCCCTCTAACTAAGTAAACATGAAAATGGGTTAAATTTATTTGGACAGAAGACTGTGATGTTTATTTTCAGGAACTGAATAGAATATTGGTGAATGATCCTATTTTTTCCCTACATTCCAAAAATATTAACTGTGTTATCTACAATGATGCTTCATTGAAGGGACTTGGTTGTGTTTTAATGAAGAATGATCAGGAAATTTCTTATGATTTAAAACAACCATAACATCATGAGTTAAATTATCCCACACATGATTTAGAATTAACAGATATGTTTTTTTGCATTAAAATTTTGGTGGAATAATTTATATGGAACAAAATGTGAAATATATACTAACCATAAAAGTTTTAAGAATATATTTACTCGGAAGAAATTTAATGCGAGGTGAAAAAGATGGTCATAATTGATAAAGGATTATGATTACATGATCAATTACCATCTTAGAAGAGGGAATAAAGTGGAAGATTCCTTGAGTAGAAAAAATCATGATACATTAACCATGTTACATTTAGAACATGAACCCTTGATTAACAATTTGATTAATTTTGGCATGGAAGTAGTTGGTGCAGGAAATTCATCTATTTTGTTTCAGGTGTCAGTGCAGTCATCATTCTCAGACAAAATTAAGCAAGCAGAGAGGAAGACCATGAGTTACATAAAAAGGTATAATTGGTTAAGGAAGGTAAATTTCCTAAATTTAATGTTGATAAATAATGTGTATTGATATTTGGAAAGATATTATGTGTTCCTTGTGATTCCCATCTAAATAAAAAATTGTTATGTGAAGCTTATAATTATCCATTTTCACTTTATCCTTGCAGCACTAAGATATATAGAGACCTTTGAGAGTATTACTGATGGTATGGAATGAAAATAGATATTATTGATTTTAACATGAAACATTTGACTTGTCAATAGGTTAAATCATAGCAAAAACTATCAAAGGAGATGATTCTATGTTTTCTAGTACTAGAGTGTAAATGTGAAAATATATCCATGGAATTCATAGAGGGACTACTAAGGACTTATCAAGGTAATAATGAGATTTGTATTATTGTTGACCGATTGAATACATATATATATTTACTTCATATTCAAGATACTCTTTCTCTAGACCAGCTTTCTCGACTGTACCTTAAAGTGATTATCAGGTTATAAGGAGTTCCTCTATTCAATATATTTGGTCATGATCCTAGGTTCAATTCTAACTTTTGGAAATACCTTTAGAAGTAATTGGGAATTGAATTAATTTTTATCCCATCCTTTCATCCCCAATATAATGGATATACCAAGTGAACACTTCAAATATTGAAATATATGTTACGTGCTTGTTCAATGGATTACCCGGGAAGTTGGGATCAATATATTTCTTTAGTTGATTTTTCTTATAATAATAATTTTCATTCCAGTATACATATGAAACATTTTGAGGTATTATATGGAAAGTGGGGTAGAACTCCAATATTTTTGGATGAATTTGGGGAAAGTAAGTTGATGGGACCAAAATTAGTAGAGTATGTAGCTGAGAAAATGAATATGGTCCAACAACACATAAGGAAAACTCACAGCTAGTAGAAATGTTATACAAATAACAGGAGGAAAGATTATTCTTTCAAGGTATGTGATCATGTTTTCCTTAAAATCACTTCTTAAAAAAGTGTTATGTGTTTTGGTGAGAAAGAAAGAAAATTCCATGGTTCATTGGACCTTTTGAAATCCTGGAGAAATTTGGATGAGTTGCTTACCGAGTATCCTTGCCTCCAAGTTTATCCCAGGTACATAATTTTTTTCATGTTTTGATGTTAAGAAAGCATGTTCCAGATTTATCTCATATTTTGAGCCCAAATGTAGTTAAGTTGGAAGAGAACATTTCTTATGAATATAAACTTATTCATATTCCTGATTATAAATAGCATGTATTGTGGAATAAGGTAATTCATCAGGTTATGGTTTTGTGGAGAAACCAAATAGTTAAATAAGAAACACGAGAATCTGAAAATGCTATGTGGGAAAGGTATCCTCATTTGTTTAATAAGTGGATAAAAATTGTGAGGAAACAATTTATAGAAGGATGGGAGAATATAACAACCTAGATACTTATTAAATATATTTTTTTCATTCTAGAATTAAATAGTCAAATTCATTATAAATATATAATGAAATAAGTGGTATTTATAGAAATTAAGGATTCTATATAAATAGAATAGTAACCTCACATATTAAAGTTTAAATAAAATTTATGTATCTTATAAGTGAAAATATGATATATTTATATCATGGAATAAGTATTTTTGTTTGAAATTGATAAATTAATTGTTGGTATTTTATGACACGTAATTTTTTTATTACAATTATATATTTAATATAATGATTTAAAAGAAAATTTATCAACATTAAAATAGATTCATAAATTAATATTTTTTTCATATAATTATAAGGTAATTTTTTGAGACCATAATTAATTTTTCAAAGTGTTATAAAACCAGTTATAATTTTAAAGTTGGTATTTTTTGAAAAAATGATTATTTTAAATAAAAATTAAATTTTCTAATATTTAAAATATTATTTTAATAAAATGGATTTCATTTTTGAATTATAAACATTGAAAAATTGTTATGGTGATATTTGGGATTTTTTTGAAATAGTTGAATTTTTGGTGAATAGTGAAAAATGGTAATTTACGATATAAGATAAATACATTAATTATTGAGTCATAGATGATGATAGTTGATGTAAGCCCAAAATCTCAAACTATACTTAATTTTTTATATATTTAGTGATAATTATAAAACTATTAATAATCTTACAACAAAATAATAAACTAATGAATAAAATAATCAAAAAACACTCTTCTCCTCCCCTATAAATACCACCCTCACCACCTATTCTCATCACAAATCAAATCCTTGTAGATTATTTCATTTACACCCAATTCCATTACCCATCCCCGTCCTTATGTCAAATACATTTTTGTATCACCAAAAGGACAAAATCAAGTGCCTTAAGAAGGTTCTCAAGGAGAACCTCACTTATCCTCATCAAACTTACATGATAACTATAATATCATACATATACTAGATTTTTTATTTTTTTAATGGAATATCTATCATCAAATCTCTCCTCTTCCCCTTTTATTCTAAAAAATGAAAACATCGTCTGTGATGTGTAGATTTACCGTCATCATGGATGATGCGTTTTCATTTTCTTTAATTCCATCAATGCTAGTCGTAAAACCATTATTATAGTTAAATCAGATTTTTTTATATATATTATAAGTTATATAATGTTCTAGAACAAATATATAAACATGATATTAAATAAAATGATAAAAGTCTGTGATGGTCGTAAAAATAACCAAAATAAATTAAATCATTTTCATTAATTTTTTATCTAATTAATCATCTTAATATCATAAAAAATGATATATGGTGTCATTAGAAATCCTGGAATCATATTAATAAAATTTTGTTCAACTTCTAGTGTTTTTCTTCCATTTGACAATAAAATCCATAATGAACCAACCATGAAAGCAATGAGATAAACTCACCTAGAACATTGAAAATAACAAAATATTATTAATAAATGGGTGGAAATATGTTATAATAAGATAATATAAGGAATTATAAATATGAATATGTTTCTTTAATATATTAATAACACTTTTTAAACCAATAAACACGATGTTTTAAGATGTTTGGAGAAAGAAGAACACGAGGTAAGTGACCTTTCTTTAAAAATACTCTTTTAAATTTATATTTTTATAAAGTTATAAAGGAATGTTTTTATGATGAAATTATTCTATTTTTATGATTATTTTTTGGTTCTTGGTCATTTTTTATTATGAATGGTGGGACATATGTCTCCCTCTAATGCATTGGTTATGTTTATGTTGGAAGTTTACCACAATGGTTATTCCAAGTGTAACTATGATGGATACATCATAAGGTAACCATGAGAGTTACTTTTTAAGGTAGCTATGAGGGTTACAAATCATATGTTAGTCATTAGGGTTACAATATCAAGTAATTAATGGCCCAAGATTCCTATATTCTTTTATTTATTTTTTCTATGTTTTATGAAAATATTTTCTTTTCATAAGTTATGTATATGATACTTTATAGGAGAGAAGCATGTCTTTGTGAAAATGATTTCTTATGTTTATAAATATCCATGTACTAATGCTTTCCTTTCTATTACGTCTCTTAATGATATCTTTTTTATCATCCCATGTTTTTTAAAAAAATTTATAGAGTTAAAGGATGGGTAAGAGAAAATAATAAGACATGATGAATGTTGAAAATATTTTTCATGAAAATATTTAAATTTTTATTTAAAAAAAAATTATAATAAGAGAAATGGATAATATTTTAATAGTACCCACTTTTTATGCTTGTGGATTGATATGTATGAGTTTTTTACTAATTCTATAAAACTCTAAAATGAAAAAATCTTTGATGATGTAAGAAAGTGAATTCTAAAAGATCTTTGATGGTGGTGTCGACTGATGCTTTTTTAGGGAATTAGTTGACCTAGTAAGGATAGGAGGAGTTTTATTTTGGAATAATTTCTTTTAATTAGATAGATAGTGTCTAGGTTTTATCTTTTTTGGTAACAAACTCATTCATGTGTCTCTTTATTCACATAGTAATTGATTATTGTACTTATGAGTATAATTATTAATTGTGTTGCTAGTTTATATTCAAAAAAGGAAATATCTTCCACATTTTTTATTTTATACACTTGGTATTATTCATCACCAAGTATACTATTAGAGTAAATATTTAAGATTTATTTTTGATCTTTTTATTATATCAGGATAGGTCATAGAAGGTTTAAATCGTAACAATAATTAAGGAGTGGTATGAGCAGGTTTTCAAACAAAATAGACAAAAAAGGCTTGTTTTTAGTAATTAATTATCATAAGTGTGGATCATTATAAGTAGATTTTCAATAAAAATAGATAAAAAACACTTATACTTATAAAATAGTTATCATAATTAGTAATTGGTATAAGCAGTTTTTTAAATAGAACAACCAAACATTATTTAAAAAAAACATATCATAAGTAATGCATGGTATAATCATGTTTTTAGACATAATATTTTAACACTATGTATTTTTTAAAACTTATTATAATATATAGTGAGTGGTGAATGTATTTTTCAAATACATTCAAATAATGGACAAGGGAATAATCATTTAAATAAGTGCTAAAAATACATATTCAAGAAATCATTCTAAAAGAATACAGGAATCACTTATCATCAGTCATAATAGAATGGGGTTTTTTCAACATGATATGGATGGAGACTAAAAATGGGATATGAAGGATGATTCACCTTAAAAACAATTTCTAAAATCATAGATCTTTTTGGATTGCAACTCCAACCAGTTCACATATTCCAAAAAAATGCAATGATTTCTAACACTAATAGGTCATTAATAAGAAATATTGTCTTATCTGAATACTTAAAAACAATGTCATATATCCCAATACAAGGAATTTTTTGGTTGGGGAAAAAATTGAAAATTGAAATGAAAGATAGTGATTTCCACTTAATAAGTTTTTTGGATACATTTTATATAGAAAAGGTAATTAAAATTTTGGCCTATGTAAAGTAAATTAATTTCATATAGCATGGCACCGAAATAGGGGGAAGTAATACAACTATAATATAGATAATATATATGTGAAATATACATTAGAATTAAATCTTTTAATTAAAATATTATGTATGAAGTCAATCATAATACGAGTAATATAGAATTTTCAAAATGCAATATAAGAGGATACACTATGAGGATATTAGAACATAAATATTAGGAATCACAATAGCTTCATCACATATCCAATATGATCATTTAAAAAAAGGTGAAATTACTGAACACAAATTTTAATATAGAATTTTTTCACAATGAACATTAAGTTATATGAGATAATGGAATAGTATACAACATTGATGATAATGATTATTGTATACAAGATCTAACCTTTCAAATAATTTTTTTATCCTCTTAAAGATTTCTATAGAAAATATGGGATGGGTTTATCTAAATACAAAAATATTGTACCACATACAAGCAGAAAAGGTTTTTTTCAAGATCCCTATATTGTAACCTTAATTTTAATGTAGTGGAAAATTATCATTTTCCATGTATATCTGAATCCTCAAGGAATAAAAAAACACATTACATTTAATTTAAAATAATCTATTATTTACCATCAATCATTGATTTTATTTTCTTGATTTAATAACTAATACGGAACAAAATCCATGAAAAAAACTCAATTTTACTCTAAGTAAATAACTATGTTTTTATGAGAGATTATTGACTAAGAATAAAAATAATTATATCATCACATAAAGAAACCATGACATGAAATATATTTTAAGGTGTATTGAAGTTAATAATATATATGTTTGTGTTTAAAATAAATAAACATGACAATCATCACATAATGAACCATATCATAATACATTTATTATGAAGTTCAAAATCCATCAAAGATAAGATATAATTTCTTAAATTCTAGACATTTGTTAAAAAAATGCATAGAAATAAAGATTCCACTTGGAAAAAATTAAACTAAACAAAAATTGAGTATCACAGAGTAGCAAGAAACTCAAGTGAATAAAACCCTAAAAAAATCATATTCAAGTTGAATACAATTTTTTTATCTACAAACCCAAGTAGTAAAATAAATTGACAAATCATAGTCTAAGTAACAATAAATTTGAATAGAGCATGAGGACCTGATAAATGGTGGCTCGAGTGGAATAATAAATAAGTAGATGAAAAATAAAACAATAATGAGGCTTGTATATTAGAGATATAGAGATATACATTGAAAAAATGGTAAATGGTAGCAGTAAAGAAATGAAAAACATGCCTAATAGTATAAAAATAGGAGGTCATGGGTTGCAGGTGATAAAGAATGGGTGAATATAGATGGTGGCAAACAAGGAGTGGGGGTTTAGGGTGAGAAGGGGTGTGTGATTTAAGGAAATAAAAAATAGGGGTGAAAACATGGGATGGAAATAAGGTCTAGGCTTTGAGGCATTGATGATATTAAAGATTGGGTTCCTTGGGTTTGGAGTGGGTTCTATGCAGAGGTGATTAGTTTTTGGTGGGGTAGGGAGAAGGATTTATTGATATGAGGGAAAGGATGTGTTGGGGGTCAAGGATAGTGTGTAATAGATTGATAGGTTAACCTATATGTATCTTAGTGATAGTGTTTGATAAGTAGGAGTGGTAGAAGATGGTGATCAAGGATAATAGTGAGCGGAGAGTAGGAGAAATGGTAGATATACATAAGTAATTAAAAATACATTGTAATTACCCACTTACCCCATCTTATTTTATTAATTCTCTAGTAGTGAATTTTACATAAGTAATCCTTTATTATTACTTTATGAATTGATTGGACTTTAATCATTGCTACATCACATAATAAAAAATATAACATTTAAAAATAATTTTCATGATAAAAAAGGAAATTCAATAAAAAATAAATTATAATATCAATTATCAAATAACATATAAGAATGAAATCATTTAACAATTTCAAAATTAAATCTCATTGTGATCCCACTCTAACAACACAATCAAATTTTTAATTAAATACCAATGGAATAATTTATCATCAGAAAAAAATCTTTAATAAATTCTACTAATATCACCTATTTGATTTTTATTGGATCCCCCCAAATCTTCCCCTTGGTCTTTCATATTTGATCCTCGAGTATATATTAGAATTCCCTTTTTCTTCACCCTGACTGTTTTTAATCCTACCATAATAGATAACTCCACTAGATAGTTAAAACCCCTAAATTTTCCTTAAATATTTTTTTTATCCAAGAGAACTTCAGAAAATTTAAATTTTATTTTAAATCCTTTAATTGTTAATAATTATTTCCTGGTACCTAATTTGATTAATTTACTAAAATTAAATTACCAATTTAATCTTAAACTATTAAGTTTCTTGATTTTATGTTATTTTTTATTTATATCATTTAACATTTTTTTTACTTGTACAAAAATAATATAAGAGTGTGTGGGGGTTGATGTACTTTTAATATATGACATATAAAAGTTAGTTGATGTGTGTGTGTTTTTATTATATATTATTTATGTGTGTGAAGTAAACATTAATAAAAATATATAGGCATCGTCCACTATATCCCTCAATAAAAACCATATCCTACTTACTTTATTCCATAGCCATGGATGCTGGTGACAGTGGACCCTCCTCCTATGTCGTGGCGCATTGTATCACCAGTGGAAATTTGGATCTTCCATGGAATAGAGTTCTTCTGTGGTAAATTAAAGCCTTTACTTCTCCCTTAAATCATTCATTTTCTCCTTACAATCAACAAAATCTATGATGAAGTTTCAGATCCCCACAATTCATGTTTTATCAAAAGTTTTATAGATTTCTGTTCCAATTACGACCATGGAGGTCTCTCCCTTAGAATTTTTTGATGCATCTATAGACCTCATATGATAGTTTTGATTTGATTATCATGTCTCCCTATTAATATTTTCATAAAATAATTATCATTCTAGAAAGAAAATACATCATCTATTTTCTTACCTTTTCATACATTGAAAAATGATAATGTCGTTCATGCATACGTGTGGATTACCAAATACATAGAGTGATGTGATTCTTTTTTCACCACCTCATAACATAAATGGTATATGTCAGTTTATATAACGATATAATACGATATTTATGATATATTCATTATTCTAAAAAGATAAATTATTCTCAAATTATTTCTCTCATTCTCTTTAAAAAAATGAAATCGTTACTCTTACATAGCTAAAACCTACCGTCTCTATGATTGTAACATAATTAATTTTTCATAAACATATTTAATAGTTGGTTTTAAAAGTATAATTAATATTTAAAAATTATAATACTATTATGATTTTAATTATAGATATGATGGAATAATGAATCCTTTGAACATGGTCAATATAACAAAGTAGTTTTGAAATTATGAACCGAATTTCCTCAAAGCACCCAACATAGACATAAAAAATTAAGTAGTTAAATATGTCATTGTAATAAATGAATCATATAAGTTAATGATAAATTAAAAAATCAATAAAAGGTTCTTAAAAAAATAAATAATTAATATAATTTTACCATATAAGTGTTAAAGGAAATTCATGGTATGTCTAGACTTGTGGTAAGATATTTCATCTCAATTTCTCTTCATCAAGGGGTGTTTTAATGTTATGAACTTAATTTGTTATATAGTATATATACTATCCCTTTTAAAAAATTCTATCATCAATACTTCATAATTCATGGTATTTTATGTTATAATTCATATTATTTCATCCAAGTGGGTTTGACTTGAAAGTTACCAAGTGGTAAGGGGGTTCTCAACTCATTTTTTTTTCATTGGGTTCTAATTCTTATTCATTGACTTTGTTATGCCATGATCATTTAGAATTGATCTCTAAATTTTTTTATGATTTATTTAAAATTATTTTAGATGGATTTACATATCTATACATAATCACTTCATGGATTAATTTTACTTACAAAAGTTACGATCTTTTCAAGGGTTTTCCTTATCTCAATCTCATTTTCTTGAGACATATTTCATATCACACACCATGATTTAGTTGAATAGTCCACTTACTACCCGATAAAAAAATTATAAAATTTTACATAATGAAATTAATTTTATTTATAGATTCATATCATAATATTTATTTCAATGAATATTCATTAAAAAGTTACCAAGGAGGTAAAGGTTTTATGTTACAATCTCTATTATTTTAGATATTTTTTATGTTAAAATTTACGTTGGATAAATCATATTCTCTTATTTTATTGAACCAAATATATTTTATTATCCTCTAGTTATGCATGTGGCTTACATGTTTACATTCCATTTATTCCATTATTTATTAAAGAAACATTAAAAAGTTGTTTTTTTTGTATAACGAGAGCTTTCCCAAATGGACAAGCCTCCTTTATTACATAGAAACAAAATTACAAAAGTTTGAAAAATGATTTTTTAGTGCAGTCCCATTAACAATAAGAGTAGATCTAATTGGGCACATCATCAAGATAGGTTAACTACCAATCATTGATCCCTTTATTTGAAATTCCATTATCCAAGTAATTTTCTTCTTGACACGCATGAGTTATGATGTATTTCATTTAGGGGAGATAGTCCATACAATTTATCCATCTGGAAGTCATCTTCCATGAAAGGTGAATAAATCCATTTCAAACAACTTTCACAATAGTGGTGAAAACACATTCAATCCATAGATTAATTCATCCTCATTTCATTTCAATTTCTACCACATTAATAATACCAAGCATTTCATTATTGAGGGATGTAGTGATGCTACAAGGACCAAAGAATCATCCCATTTCTTAACTTTTATCATTTCTAAAAATCATACCATATACAGAGGGACTTAGATTTTCTCTTGATGCTCCATAAATGTTGTATTTGATACATCCTAGATTTGGATAGATCCACATAACCTCCAAGGTTCTAGAAGGAGGATGGTATTTACCTGTAATTCCAAAACGCTTAAGCATAGTAAGATCGTGAATTAAATTATCATAATGAGCATTTGGAATCTCAATTTCCTGCTTCATAATAGAAATAAATCTTACTATATCATAATGAAGGTATAATACATCCCTTCCATGAAGCATATTATTTCTTCTAGTCCATAAGGTGTAAACAACTTCAAAGCGTGCTGCCATAAAAATATTCATCAACCGATTAAAAAGAGGAATCCTAGTATAACTGAGTATATTCTGTAGAATTATTTTTGTACAGGGTGTGCAGGTTTCAAATAAATATTAAAGTGATTCATATAGGGAAGTAGTCATAAAAAATTCTAAAAATATTTGGTCTATGTCCTTACGGTGCTGGTTTCTAAGTACACATTGTGAGAAAATATTAATGATAAAACCCAATAATAAATCATATGTGGTTATCTTGCGATGCATTATCATCTATAAAAGGGAGAATCTATAAGTAATAATCCATCCCCCATTTAAAACCTTGTCCCATGTGGTCGCATGTAACTACACAACCTCACGCTAGAAGGGATTATAGGAGAGTATCCCATTTATAGTAGGTTCCCAAACTATAGTATCATCAACATTAAGTAAATTATAATTGATAACCAATTCCTTGATTATAGCAGACATTAAATCCAAGGAGTTTTACAATTTCTCTATGATAGATACCTTTTTACCAAAATAGGCATTAGAAGAGTTAAGAGTATTGAGAAGATGTGTACTTATCCAATTATCTAACAAAAAATTCAAGGATAAGTTAAATCTATCCAGCCAGTGTTAATTCTCTAAAATGATAGAGAAATAATTTTTTTGGGCAGGCTAGATTGAGGAATCCACATAATTTAAGTTCCCATCTTTGATTCTATTTAAAAATATAGATCTCATAAAATAAAGATACTTATAATTCTCATTGATAAGTATCCACATAAATTTATTTGGAAAATATTCATCGAGTTTATAGATATTTTTTATGTCAATCCCACCATAGTCTATTGGTTTACAACATTTCTTCCAAGGTATATTTACAATATTTCTATGAATGATGATTATACTCTAGAATTTTTATCGGTGGAGGTGTTGATACTCTTAATTAAGGAAGTAAACCATTTATAAACCATGAAATATTAGGAAAATTTTGAGACAATAACATCTTTTACAAGTCCGACCCTTCCTTCCATCAAGAGCGTCTTTCCTTCTAAATAAGCCAACTAATTTATGGAATGGATCACAGTTTTAGAAAAAAACTAATATGTGGTCTTTCCTAAAATATAGGGTTATAAAGATAATTGAAGGTAAACATACCTTCCCTAATCCCCATATTAGAAAAGATGTTAACATTTCTAGTTGCAGTAATGTTTTTTACAAAGTATAAGAATGATTTAATCCAATTGATCTCCTGCCCTGAGACTCTCTCACAGTGGATGAGATCCTCTTGGATGTTCTTAATGTTTCTTTTGTCACATTGAGTGAAAATAATGATGTCATCAACAAATAATTAATGCGAGGGACCAATAAGGCCTCTAGAAACTCTGATGGGCCTAAGTTTATTAGTATTTTCCATGGTAATAAATATTATTCTTAAGTAATCTTAAGAAATGGAGAAGATGATAGATGAGAGAGGATCACATTTCCTAAAACCACTAGTACAAGTGACATAGCCCTCAAGAGATCCATTACTAAGAACTGAGTTATTTTTTGAGCCCATAAGTGCTCTAACCCAATTAATAAACATTTTATCAAATCCAAAATTACTTAAAACCCTATAAACGAATCCCCATAATAATATATCATAGGCCTTTTAACATCAATATATATGGTGGTGTTACCTAATATGGTGGATTTCTTGAGAAGATTAATGCATTCAGTAGTAGTAACGAGATGATCCCAAATAGTTCTACCTTTGATGAAACCAAACTAGTTTGGAGACATAATCCTATTATAAATGATGGAGATCATATTAGAAATAAATTATATTAATAATTTTATAAATTGTGTTGAAAAGTACCATAGGTCTAAAAAGATGGATCCCATTTTCATTCCCCACTTATGGAATGAGTGAAAGAAACTAAGCAATTATTCCCCATATCAAATATCCACCCTTTAAAATATGACTAACAATCCTAAAAATTTCACAATGAATAATCTCCCAATATTTTTGAAATAAGGAGTTTGTGAACCCATCTTTTTATAAGATCTTCTAGAATTTAAACCAGAAACAACATATTCAAGATCAAATTTGATCGGAAGAGTGGGAAGGTTTAAATTGTCCTCATCATTGAAAATCCTAGGAATAATGCCTTCCATAAGCACAATACTAGTATTGGTACTATAAAATATGTTCTCATAAAAAGAAAAAACATGAGAATCCAAATATTATCTTTTATCAAGAAACGCCCCATTATCATTAATAATAGCCAGAGGTATATTGAGATTCCTATTTGAATAGATTTGAAAAATTTGGTGTTTTGATCACCTTATTTGATCCATTTTACTTTTAAATCTTCTCTTTTCATGAAATCTTTGTGTTTTAATAGAATATTAAGATCATTTATGATATTATCTTCCTGATCAAGATCTATATAAAAATCACCACTAATATCACTCTCTTGAATTATGTAAAGAAAATATTCAATCTAAATAATATTTTCCTCTATGTGGATAAAGACCTCATGGTTATAAATTTAATTTTTTTAAGAACATTGAGATTTAAAATAGAATCCAAGTCATTATCATTATAGTTATTAAAAAATTTGATTATAAGTCATATAAATCTTTTATATTATTTTAGATCTAAAATATTTCTCTTCCATATCCATGTTTTCTAAAATGTTTTCAATAATGTTATTTTATAAACATAAATTATTTATTAAAGTTATTTTTCATGGTCTTTTACCTTATTTTAAAAGGTTTTAAAAGTAATTTTCTTAACATTTTCTATGCGGGTCACTTTCGACTCTCTTTACAAAATATTTAAAATAATTATTAATTTTAACATTTACGACATGAATGGGTCTTCTTGCTATCATAACCATTATTTAATTTAAATATTCCTATATAGGTTTAAAATTTTATTTTAAAATAATCTTATTTTTACAATATTTTGTGAATTTTTATATTTTAAAAGTAATTTTCCAAAAGGAAAGGTCATTTCCCTCAAAAATGTTTTTAATGGTATTTCTATTCATCAATGAAATCATCCCTTGTTGTTACTTATGCCCCACTAGGGATATTATTTAATGATACCATACTTATTTTTTTTCTCTAGATAGATTATTATTTTTTCAAAGACATTATCCTTGAACCCATTTAATTTTCATAGGAAAATCAAGCTATAAAATAATAATGATTATTGCTATGTTAAAAAATGAATGATTTTATTTGTTATGATTATGTAATGTTTCATGGAAATTTTATATGATAATAGGTGAGACAAATATAACTCATGATGATGGATGAGCCAGATATATCTATCCAATGCATTGGGTAAAATGATAAAGTTAACCTATTATAGTTTTCTCCTAAGAGATTATTGGAAGTAACTGTGTAGGTTATTTAATTTGTAATGGTAATTATAAGAGTGTTTTTAAAATTATGTTCTAAGTTACAAAGATTTTTTATTTATTCTTGAATCATGTTTTAATGGATCCTTTTATTAAGGATTGTTTTTACATTTCTCTTAATTGATTACTTATATGAATCTTAACTTATAATAAAGTTTTATTCAATGTCTCATGTTTTTTGAATTAGGTTTTTATGGGTATGAATTATCTTACATTGTGATCATTCACTTTGATTATGTCATCATACTCTTATTGTACTATTATTCTCACTCATGATATTCAATTGTTAATGATTATGTTTACCCTTAGTGAGATTTTTATCTCACCCTTATTATGTTTCCTTTTCCACAAGTTTTTAATAATGGTTTTAAGTATGTTATTCCTAATAAGATTATTATATGTGAATAACTTAAAAGTAAATACTGTAGATTTTTATGAACTGGTGATTTATGTATCCATGTTGCTATATAATAATTTTCCCTAATTATATAAAACTATAAACCTAAAAGGTTATTGGGTATATAAGTGGTCCAATATTTACTTTTTATTTTTTATGTTTAGAATGAAAAGAATTTGTTCAAAATTACCTCTATTATGCCAAAAATTTAAAGATTATGTTTTTAGTAATAGATCTGGGAGTGTGGGTTTTGGGATAATATAGTTGATATTAGAAGAAATTTTTATAAAAATATGAATATTTAGATGTTTTCATGTGTTATTAACTTAAAATTTATGGACACCATCATGGGTTTATAATTTCAAGGTTTATCATAATATTAAAGTGATATATGACATTTTTAGGTTTTATGTATTGATATTTTAAAGCGGTTAATGATATCTTGGGAGATGTTTTATTGTGTTAAGTTATAATTAACCCTTATGTGTATAATTTGGTTTAACATGAATGATTATTTGGAAAAAATGATATTAAAATTTTGAGGATGTAAGTTGATGTGTATGATATGACCATTAAGTTTAAAACATTTTTTAAAGTTAAGGTTATTGAGGTAATTTGGGATATATATCTATCTATTTATAGAATGATATAAGTTTAAACTTTGGTGTTATTGTGGAAATTTTAGAGTTAAATGTATAATTCATTCATATAATGGTTTATAAATTTTAGATATTACCTTACCTTGTCCTACCCATTTTAGTTTTGATTAGTATTTAAAGTAATAGTAATAAATTGTTATCCTTTTATAGATTATGTGATCCATTAGAAGTTGATTTTAATTATTTAGGCATGAAATATTCACCTTGAATACTCATCATTTAGTGAAAAAGATATGGTCATGGGGAAAATTTATTAAAGTATGAAATTATAATTATTTTTACTTAATTTCTTAGTCTATATGGAAAAGGAATTCCAAAACTCTAGGAAAAGGATATTGAAATAAAAATATTATCTTATTACATTCATTTCTACTGAATTCATGGTATTTTTAACACCTAATTTATCTATGGTTATGTGGTCATTAACTTTATCATGATCATTCAATTTATTTTGATCAATATTTTCTTCCACTCTCCATCATTATTTGGACATTATGTTTTTCCTCGATGTCTATATTTTCACTTCCTACTAATGTTTTTCTATTTAGAAACCAAGTTATGTGTTATTCCAGATTAAATTTGTATTTATATTTCCCTATTTTCAATAAAAATATTTATAAACCATTTTTATGATATTTATTTTAAAAAATTTCAGTTTAAAATATTAAAAAGGGTTTCTATTCAAGTTTTTTATATTTTAACTTCAACTCATTGGAATTGATTTTGAAAATGTTTTAAACACTTTCTATCGAGTATGAGATAAAATTTTTGAGGATGAAATTCTTAAAGGTGGGGGGGGGATAATGTAACAACCTAAGTAATTTTAAGATAAATAATATTCATGTGTTATTAATATTCATTAATTATATTTATATTTATATTCACTATGAGAATATTTTTAAATTTCCAATCAAAAGGAAAAGGCTTTATTTATAACCAATTTTGATTTCCATGAATTATATAGTTTTATTTAAAATAATGATTTCCAAATTATGAAATTTAAATTTTAAAAAATTAAGTTAAATTTTTATATTATCATGTTAAAATAAATTTAGGATTAATTTTTTAGAATTTTCTGAAAAGATTTATTTTTTAATAAATAGTGAAAAATACTATTTTCTAATGGAAACTATCTTTTATTTT
The DNA here is from genome assembly GCA_963277665.1 of Viscum album. NCBI lineage: Eukaryota > Viridiplantae > Streptophyta > Magnoliopsida > Santalales > Viscaceae > Viscum > Viscum album. Next base: position 577,868,300 of record OY728143.1, read on the forward strand.
TAAGTATATAAAATGTTACAATATATTTTGGATTAGTTATCATATTTCATTAATAGTTTTTCATTAAAAATAATCCAAATTTTTTTATTTTAATTAACATTATACTTCAATTTTGTAGAAAAAATATTTTATACTTAAAAGAAAATTTTCTGAAAAAATGTTTTTTTGCATTATACGGGTTTAATAATAAATTAAATTCTTCCTTTTTTGAGAATTGAATATGATAAAATGGAACCTATATTTTTAATTAGATATTTTATAATTTTTAAGTAATTCCCTTTTATTTTTAGTCGTTATGAATAGTAACTGTAGTAAATGTTTGTCACCTTGGTAAGGGTAAATCGAGTAATTACAATTAAAAATAATATGATAAGGGATAAAAATAAGCCTAAAACTCAACTTTAATCTATTTTATGAGTTTAGTTTTTCCATCCTCATAAATTATTTTAATTTATGGAAATTTTGTGCTATTTTTTTAAAAATGACTTTTATATCATTTTAAGTAAAAAATAATACAAAATGTCACTCTCTTGATTTTAAATTTATTTCATAGGTTCACATTGGGATAAAAATAAGTTTCAAATAAATAATAAAGTTTATTTTCATAATAATGAAATTATTTTTGTTATGGGATTTTTTTTCAAATTTTATTGATTAAATAATTACTTTAAATGCTTATACAACACCAACATAGTGCTTGTGTGAGTAGTAAAAAGTTAAAGTAAATGATTTTTAAAACATAAAAAGTAAAATTATTTGGATAAATTATGGAATCATGAAAATTTAATAGTTAATAATAATATAAATTTAATGTTTAAATGTATTATATTATAATTTAATTTAATTTATTTTGTTTTCATGGTCAAATTCTATGAATAATTCTTAAAATGACATTAATAGTATTTAATATTAAATATATATTATGTAATAATTAAGAAAATATAAAAATATTTCATGAGGAAAATTATAATGATAAATAGTCTTAAATTTCATATCTTATCCATTTATTATCCAAATATAAACTTATAAATAAATTTATAACCCTTTTACATTGAAAAGTTGTTATCACGATTAAGGTTAAAAACAGTTAACAAAAGGGTGAATCCAAAATTTATGGTTTAAAATTATATATAAATCCATAAAAAATTGATTGAATTATTTTATTAATACCACATTTTCCTTATATTATAATCCTTTTCTTTTTGGATCTATTTTACATGAGTTAGACACATATTATATTATAGTATTTCATGTATTTCCAAAAGTGCCACACCCCTCAGTTATAAAAGGACACCCTTCTCCTCTCCTCTACACAATTAAAAATCCTTTTGGATCATAAAATAGCATAAAAAGTACCTTATTAACATCCCTACCCACATTATATAGGTCTTGGTATGGTAAAAATACCAACCTTATAGGGATTAATGTGTAAAGAAAACGTGGTTGTTCGTAGAAGAGGTATAACTTTTAACGAAATGTTTTAGTTTTATTTCATCTTTTACCTCATTAAAATATCATTAAACCAAAATTAAATGATAAAATATTTATATTTTATATACTGAGTTGTTATTATCTTAATTTTATAACTTATATCTATCTACTCTTCCATCAAATGGGAAATGAAACTATCATTTGTATACACGACGGACTACCTCCTTGCGAACTGATGTGATTCGTTTTCCATGAATTCCTCTCATGGTAGGTTATAATGATGGATTTAAAGTATATATATTTATATTTTATTAAATAAATAATTATAATTATTTAAATAAAATATATCATATATTTTCTTACCTTTCAATCCATTGAAAAATGATAATGTCGTTCGTGCGTACCTGTGGATTACCACCTCCATGAAGCGATGTGATTTGTTTTTCATCACAACACCACATGGTTGGTATATATTAATTTATTTAAAAGTATATTATAATATTTATAATATCGCAAAAATTATATAAATATAAAATTATACTTACCTTATTTCCTCTATGCTCATTAAAAAATGGAAACATTACTCAAGCGTACGTACAACCTACCATCTCCATGACTGTAACATAATTGATTTTTCATAAACATCATTCCTGATTAGTTTTAAAATTATAATTATGGAATAAAATTTATAATTATTTCATGGTTATTATTCATTATATGATGTAATAATTAACCCTTTAACCATGTTCAAAATATCAAATCTATTTTGAAATTACGAATTGAACATCCCTAAAACACTCGATGTGGACATAACTGATTAAGTAATTAATTATATCATTTTAATAAATTTAAAAAATGTTTATAATTAATTAATAAACTTTTAAAATTTATTTAAGAAAATAAATAATTTATATAATATTATTATACATGTTTTAAAGGACATGCATGGAAAGTATGGACTCAATGTAAGGGATTTTGTCTCAATTTCCTTTATCTAATACTTATTTTAATGTTATGCACCCAATTTCTTTTATATGGTATATATACATACAATTTTAAATTTTATATCATGAATCATTCATAATTAATAATATTTTATTTTATGATCTAAATTATTTCATCCAATGGAATTTGACATTAATGTTACCAAGTTGGAGTTGTTTCTTAACACATTTTCCTTTCATTGGTTTATAACTGTTCTTAATTGACATTGTTATTCCATGAATATGTGTGAATTGATAATTATATTATTTTATAATATATTTAAACTTGTTTTATGTGTATTTAAATATTTCCACATAATCACTTCATGGATTAATTATCACTTCAAAATTTATGATATTCTTTGTCTCGATCTCATTTTCTTGAGACATGTTTCATGTCACACACCATGATTTATTTTAATGGTGTTATTGATGAAACATGAATGAATTTTAAAATTTTACTTCATGATATTCACTTTATTAATAGATCCATATCATTTTTTTCTAATTACTTTTGTTTCAAAATTTACCAAAGCGGTAAAGTCGTTATGTTACAATCACCCCTATTTTGATATTGTTTATGTTCAAGGTTCCTATGTGGAAATAATATGATATTATTTTATTAAACCACATATATTTTGATATCCTATAGTTATTAATTTGGTTTATATGTTTAATTTACATCCCCATTACTTATTAAAGAAACGTCATGAAAGTTTTTTTAAGTGACAATGATATTGTATCTTCATTTAGATCACAAATATTTCTATTCAAAATCCATGTTTTCTAAAATGTTCTTTTATAAAAATAAATATATTTCCCAAAATATATTTTTAATTTATCTTTTAACTTATCATATAATGTTTTGAAAGGAAATTTATTAACATTTTCTATATGGGTCACTTTTCACTCTCATTACAAAGTTTTGAAAAAAATATGTAATTTTAATTTTTATGACATGAATGAATTTTCCCACCATCATGAGTTTTATTTTATTTGATTATTCATTTATAATTTTCCCATGTTATTTTCAAAGAAAACGATTTTCATAATATTTTTTGTTTTTTTTTGTTTTTTAAAAGTGTTTTTCAAATTGGAAATGGTATTTTTTTAGATAATATTTTTAATGATATTTTAATGGTATTTCTACTCATAAATGATATAAACCCATGATGTTAATTATTATTCATGGGATATATGTTGTAATTATACCATCCTTTTTATAAATATGGATGTATTATGATTTTTAAAGATATTTTCATGGTACCTATTTCTTTTCTATGGGTAAATCAAGCTATGAAAGAATATTGGCTATCTTTATGTTGAAAAATTAAATCTTTTATGTGTTATAATTATATTATGGTTCTTCAAAATTGTTTATGATATTAGGTGAGACTGATATCACTCATGATGATTGGGGATCCTGATATACCTCTACAATGCATTGGGTAAAGGGATAAAGTTAACCACTTATATGTTTCTCCTAACAGATTATTGGAATTTACCAGGTTGGTAATTTCCATTTTAAGAGTAATATGAAAATGATGTTCTAAGTTACCAAGATGTTTACTTTATGATCGCATCAAGTTCTAATGGATCCTTTACTTAAGGATTATTTTCACATGTCTCATGATTTTTGAATTATATGAATCTTGTCTTATGATAAATCTTTATGCCATGTATCATGTTTTATTAATCATGTTTTGATGGGTATGAATTTTCTTATCTTATGATCATGGACTTATGTCATCATACCCTTATTTGTATATTATACTCACTAATTACATTTAATTTTCATTTCTTATATTTACCCTTACTAATCATTTGATCTCACCCTTCTTGTGTTTCCATTTCTCTATATCATGAAGAAAGGTTTTAAGAATGTTATTTATATGATGGTTATTAGATGTGAAGAAATTAGTGGGATATGACATAGAATTTTATAAACTAGTGGTTTAAGTATCCAAATTATTATGGAGGAATTTATCTAAATTATCTAAAACTATATACCTAAAAGGTCATTATGTATGTCATTGGTCCAATATTTATTTTTAATGTTGCATGTTTTGGATGGCTAAAAAAGGGTTATAATTATCAGTATCAAGCCAAAAATGTAAAGATTATGTTTTTAGAACTAGATCTAGGAGTGAGGTTTCAAGTCTATTATACTTGGTGTATACCTTATGTTGGCTATCACAGGTTACATGACATGTATAACCGGATACCTGTTGCTTAATATACATATGGCCACACACATGGCATGCTTAAATTCTTGGTTTGCATCTTCCAATTTTTATCACACATTAGATGATGTGTGCAGCTAGCTACATTTCATGTAATATTCTTCTATCCAAGTTGGAAAATTGGAAATCAATACATGAAGTTTAATGACATAATGTAGTTGACCACATGAAATTTTGTGATTTACATGTGGTTAAAACCATGATGGATTTCATGGAATGTATCCAAGTTACACACAATATAATTCCTATCAAACATCATGCTAGGATGGAATTCAATACATAGTGTGTACTGACAATGCATAACAATCCAAAAAACATGTTGTGATTGGCATAACCCATACCTTGTGTGGTTGACCATGGGAATGAAACATATGAATTACCATTACACACTATGTATCCATGTCATATAGTAAGTATCCTTGACACCTCTAAATGAGATATTTGGGTATTATTCATGTGTTATTAACTTGTACTTAGCCACACAAACTGGATGAATGTGTTATATTGATTATTAGATTAACAATAAAAATTTTTAAATGAAAAAAAATAAACACATAAATTGACCAAGACAATGTGAAAAAATTATAAATTATAATGTGACCATTTTGATACCACTTGAAGGTTATGAGTCATAGTGGGAGTGATTGTTCATTACTAAATTTTTGATTTTTTTTCAATTTAAATTGATAAATTAAAAAAAATGATGAATAAAACTTTAAATTATCCAAGAGAGGATCCTTCCCATTTAATTTATAATTAATTTAAAATAAAAATTACAACAAATTTGATAATTATTATATATCAATTATGAATCCTCTCTTACCATGTTTTAATTATAGTGGAGCCTCAAAGTGAGGATTATGCTAGTTGTGTCCACAAATGCTCTAAGTTTCACTGAAAACAATTCTTTTTTATTCTGAGTTCTAGCATAGAGGAACTAAGATATTTATTCCATTTATCATTGATCAAAATAAGATATTATATTATTCTCTCTTATTCTTGATAGGGATGGGGGAGGAAATTCTCTATAGGGTTTGATATAATTTTATAGAGTTTCTCTATAGTTCAAAATAACACTAATCCTCAAAACTGATATATTTTACCATTAGAAACTCTTACACGATCTTTCTCTAATTCTATGGGATGTCATGCAGACTTGATTTCCAAAGGTATATGATCTCTGGGGATTTTAACAATAATTATTTGAAATATAAATTGGTCAAGAGGATGGGAGGGTGGGATCATTTCACCCTTTAGGGGGAGGGGGAATTATTTTCTTCCACATGAATCTCTTATATATTAAAATCAGATTCACGAATCCTTTACAAATCCTAGGGAGGTATTGATTATGACCTTGCATGTTACCGACCAAAACCATTCTCTAACATGAACATATTTATATATATGAGGTTCTTCATTGACGATACCATATATATATATATCAACAGTTCTCAATTAGTGGTAACATCTATCTATATTAATGGTCCTTTATATTTCTTTTATTAACTAGTGATGTTATAGTTTAATTCCACATAGTTTGGTACTTAGAAGTTTATCACTATCCAAGGATGTAGTAGCTGTACTGGTATTGGGAACATGGCCATGGGAGGGGCTTCCAATGTATCCAAGAGACTGGAATCAAAGCCCAAATAGTGTAGTGATTCTTAACCAGACATATCATACCTTTTAAGGTCATTTGAAAAGGACTATCATGGTTCCTTTTTAATTTTAGGAAACTATGACTGCTTCCAAGCAGTTAAATTCATGTGGAATGAACTAATAAGAGAAACAATTCCTAGAAATGGTTACTATGGGGATTAAACATGTTCATGAATTTATAATTTTTATCTTTGAGATTATGACCCTTTGTAGAATGTTTATGGACTAATGAGAAAGGATAGTCTAGTTCATGATGAATATTTCTCAAAGAGTATATGAGGTTCACAAGGAGTATAGCCTAGTGAGGGTATAGGTTTGAATGTTTGGTTAGGGCCTAATAGAGTCATCTCACATATCTTGATTAATAGGAATCAAAGTTTATATAGTTTGAATTATATATTTTAATGTCATGTGACATGATAGATGTATATGTAGTTTAATTTGATGTGGAAATAATTCTATGGTTCATTTTTATGTCATGTGATGAAGATGGTTATATCACAAAATACATTATAAAAAAGATTAAATGGGACTTATGCATTGGGCTTCTTGTATGGGTATAACTCATTAATGGATCAATAAGATTAAATCATTAATGAGGTCATGATTAATTAGGGATTACACCTAGTAGAAGGCACATAAGTTTTTCCACTTCCAATCAGTTGATAGTAATATGGTAAGGATGAATGAAATCATATTGAATATGGATCTATAAGGAGGAGGTGGTGTGAGTTACACATGAGCTTCCCATTTTTAACTCAGAACAACATGTATGGGTGCTTCCCAATTCCATTTATATTTCCCTTTCTCAGTGATGATTAATGGTGATGAAATCATTTTTGGGAACATTTTGAGGATTACACCAGATAAGTAGGCCCGTTTATGAATGTATCTTTGAGTAGATTAGGTTAGCCAAAATTACACTATGATTTCCATGACAATCATATTGATCTAGTATAAGTATCGTCTATGTCCTAATGATGAGGAATCTTGTTATCAAGGGAATAAATTATCGTTATTACCCCGAGGTCCGTATCAATTAAGGATTAAAAGAAGGATATTCATTTTATTAAAGGAATAAATGATTGAAGGGTTTCACACTTATGTGCATAACCTGATCATGTATCTTTATAGGTTAGGGAGGATGCCTCACCAAAATGGACCTTTTAAGGATTTGGCCTTGGTGAAAGAATCCAAGGAGGCCATCTGAATAAACAAAACCCATATGGATGGTATAAATGACATAAATAATGCAAGAAAAGCATGAGTGTCCATAGATGGATAGTTTCATGGATAGGATATGAATATACCAAACACTTAGTGGCCCCATATCATTTAAAAGTGGGAAAGGAGCACTATTGGAGGGCCCTATTGTTCATAGGTGAAATGTGTTATATGAAGGAGGGGGGGACCCTTACGTAGTTACTGGGTTAAAGGTTGATCATGTAGGAGCCTCCTATAGGAGGCCTCATATGGGAGCCTCACATAAATACCCTCATATAGGAGGCTTGTTAAGTTTTCAAGAGAAGTTTTATAAATGGGTTCTTATAGACGGGAGGCTCACATATAGTCCTTGAATAGGTCCCTTGCAGACAAACTTCATATATAACATTCACGAATATTTCCCTTGTGAATTTATATTATAGATGGGGAACTCACAGATTACATGGCCCTCATGGATGGTGAGTCATTATCAGACCATGAGTCCCTCATTGAAAGCAAGTACCTTTTGGATGGATTTCATGTAAAGGGACCTTGTTGAAAATTTTTATGGATGGTATTTCATATATAGAATTAAAAGAGGGGCCTCATGAAAAGGTATTTGAGGATGGATTTCATGGATTTTTTATTTATTGGGTTCTTCTCTTAGGAATAAAATGTTGGTTTCTCTAAATGGGGAAATCTTACTCCTAGAATTTAGAATCTATCATTTTTATTTTTAAATTTGAAACCATTATTATGAAAATGGAATTAATGGGTATTTAAATGAAATTTTAAATAAACACCTTCCTAAAATATTTGGTTGTATAAGGAATACATGAACATGTGGGAGTAATATATGAGTAGTTTTGTAGGGACTATGGGTAGTTTTGGAAAATTCTCAACGCCCATGATGGTGTTTCAAAGTCATGTTAGGGTAGTTGAGTGCATAAAGGAAGCAAAAAACTCATATAGGGGATCATCCTCTCTATATCTCTTTCCCATATCTCACAGAGTCACCATGTGGTCACATAGGGGGATCTGATTTTCATTCTCAAATGAGGTATATAGTCACATGGAATTCTTCACCAGAATCATTGAACTACCTTTATAAACTAATGAATCAGTTCCTGAAATTTCTCATGTTTTCAATTATTTTTCAATCCCCCTTAGACTTCATCCATGATTTTATGGGCCTCAAAAAATTACCTATGTTATAATGAAGTACAATTGAAAAAAATAGGATCTGATTTTTGAGAAAGTAAAATGTTCTATATGGAATTCATGTGGTCCATACAAAGGGTTTACCCTATATAAGTCAACTTGGTCCCTTCAATTTTTACATGGAACTTTTTATATCTAAAAGTGACTTTTGATCTTCTCTTCATAAATGACTAATCACATAACCCTACTCATATATGAGTGCTCATGTAGAGGTGACTATAAACCACAATCCATGTATAATCTCCCATGCATGAGGGACAACGTATGGGTTTTAGTGAAAATTTTGGATACCAATGTAAACATTATATATGGCCCACTATATGGTTGCATAATGATTATATGTCTTGTTTACTGGCTATGAAAATATCCATACATTATTTATTTTCTTTCCAATATTCATACTTTGAGAGTTTTGAAAATGATTTTTTCTTCTCACATTAAAAATGAATTCTAAATATGCTTATATATCCGATTTGATGATTGCAACTAAAATAAGGGATACCATATCAAAAAAACACTAGGGCTTACCCTTATTGTTGTTTTTTCCCTTAAAATGAACCCCTAATGAATTTTCTCACACCAAATATTTAGGACTACCAATTATCTAGAAGAATACATATATACAACTTCAACCTATAAGATAAAGTGTGGATTATTATTCCTTTTCCTAATAGACTTTCATCCTTGTATTCTTATTCTATGTATTACATCTAGGAAAATATCACCATTGAAGGACAACCAATTCTGGAGACATTTCAAGGAATCACTTATATCCTGCACAATTCCCCATTTACTCAAGATGAACAAAATTTCGAATTACAACCCAATGCTCGAAACTAATCATCCATATTCATCATCTCACTAATAAATCCTAGTGGTGGATATATTTAAAAGTGGAACCTATGAATTAGTATAAATTTATTTGATGAATGGTCCTAGAACTATTGGGAATATAAGAGTTGTGTTAAATTCATTGGGAATCTATATAAGGTTGATCAATATGAACTATTATAGATATACCAGTTTATGATCTATTAGCTAATTGAACATCTCTAGAGACTATTCAATCATTAGTGTTCAAGAGCTATCACTTTCCATCTACCATATAGAGAGTTGTGTATTTGTTTGTGGGATATTTTTAATATTTCACTTTCATTCCCTATGATTCACTATTAGAAAAAATTATTGTTAATAGTGGAGGATCCTTGGAAGAGTGGCCTTTCATCATTTCATTTTAGGATGGGGTATTAGTGGCCTGAATGGATGCACAAATAATTTTGATCCTTATGAACCATGTATATTTTCAAGAAACTTAATATGTTTATAGATGGTATATCCATTGTCTCTTATCAGAGTTGGGATTGAATGAAATCCTGTCAGCATCTTCCATATTTGGATAATGTTTGTGAGATAAGATAAAAATGTTGAGGTTACACCACCTCCAAATGGTGTCCCCCAAAACCTATCATGGTATTTATTAAAGACATTGGTATAGAGTTACCTAGATAGTATATTGGTATAGATTTTCTGATGGGTAAAAAGGCCACAAGATGTCTGGAATCCATTACCAGTGATCACCTTGGATCATATTTTTTAATTGAAGGTCCCTAAAACTAAATTAACCATTAATAATTGGAAATCCTTGTCCTTAGATCCCCTTCATATTGAAATTGATAAATATCTACTGTTTTAAACTGAGAATACTATTTATATTTTTTCTTTCAATTCTTTCTATCAAATGTAAGGAATCCTATTATGGAGACTACTTAAACATAATTAGTCCCTCAAACCTATTAGGGATTGTAAATTAAAGACTCTTCTATAACCCTCTAAAAAACTAGAACAATATCTTACATGGCTAAACTGATTCCAGATTACATACCTTTAGCAGTAGAATACTAGACTTTGGATCTTGAAATTGAGATCAAGGATTGGGTGGTGAGGAAGTGGGATTGGTACAAATTCCATTCCATTATCATTGAAACCCAACTATAAGATATTTAAAAAAGGTTGGTAACCTTGTTAAACTATTATATATATTAGGTATTTGTGGATTTGACTATTAAAACAAATATTCTCTCATTCTATAGTCCACATCAATTCAAGATAAATTGGAAACCTAGAAAATGACCTCTATTAATTTAACAAAATAATCTTCCATTTACATTACATGGAGTGGGTTTCTAAAGAGATAAATAGGATATCCACCAAGGATTTGTGACTTAAAAAATGGGCATCTACTCAAACTATAGATATTAGAGAATATGAAGTTCACATAGTGAAGGAGAAATAACAACTATTGGAAAAACCACCATACTTGAGATCTTTGAGTGGAGGAACTGGGAATTGGAAACTCATATAAAAAAATATGTCTACTAGATGTGGTTAAAGGATACAAATGATCCATTTATAGTATTTTATCAGGTCTTCCCCTTAACCATTGGATTATTTTCTAATATTATCTAATAAAATATTATTATAGCTATCTTTATTCATTTTATTTTGTATGTAATGATAGGGAGAGACTCAAAATTATGTTCCTATCTTTTTCTAATGAAAAAATATATTTTTATTCTTTATATATTGACCCCATGACTACCAATTCATGATAAACCATGAAATTCATGAAGATTAGTATCAAGAAAACTTTAATCTTGTTATACATTTAGCTAGAACATATTAAGTCAATTATGATTACCTAACTATCGAGTCATGAAAGTTTCCTCTTAGGTGTGTGCTCACAGATTCATATAGGAAGGTTGAATAGAGAGTTATTAATACTATAACCATACAATAGAGTTGTTACATTAAGATTTAGAATGTGGTTTCATACTAAACATGTACTCACATACATGTATAGGTAGGCCAAATATAGTAGAATATGTACCACCACCATAAACTATAGTTGGTTAATTAGAATATGAAATATGGATTCCTCCTAGGTGTCTACTTACAAACCAATATTAGAAGGATGAATATAGTGTCCTTTGTATTATAACCATATAATATAGTTGGTTTATTCAGATATGAAGGGTGGTTGACTAAATGTGATGAGGATCACAAAGGGGATCTTGGAATGAAAATTACAATATTAAAAAGGGAATAAGTACCTTGAAATAATATTTTCATACATATTTCATAGATCATATGGATTAATTTGTGAGAGGGATAAAAAGATTTAATATATTTTTTCTAGTTCAATGGAAATAGAGATCATGAATTGAATTTTACTAGGACAATATGGTAGACCCCATAATCTTTGTGAATCTTTTTATTCACATTAACATTTTTTTAAGCCTCATATTAGGAGACTTAACATGTTGAAACTCATCTTGTTCTCAATATTATCTTAATTGGTTTTCAACTTGACTATTTTTTTACTTTTATTTATTTAAAAGATGCTCAATTTTTCCTAGATCATGTGAGGTATATGCCCAGTGAGCAAAGGCGTGAATTTTTTCTCAAGATTCTCTTGGTAGGTTTTCAACCTGGAAAGTGGCATGTCTTTTTTCCTTTAGAAGATTAAGGTATTTATATTCATACTAGTGTATCTATTTTTTATGGTCTAAAAACATTGACCAAATTGGTGGGGTGATATACATATAATCATGGGTGAGGAAAACCTAATGTGAATAGAAATATCAATTCCACTACATAGAACCTCAGGGAAAAGTGCATGTAGCTTACAGTCATTCTTATTAGACCATTGTGTTATGAAATTAAAGGTAACATTATGAGGATAAAAAAGGTTCAAGAATAGGATATCATATTACTACATTAAAAATGGGTATGATTTATAATTATGTGACATAAAGGATATAAAATCCAGCTAAATAGTTAAATTGTGGAATGTTTAAATCATGACTCTAAATATTTGAATTAGGGGATGATGAGATAAAATAGGTATTATAGGGATTATTTTTTATCATATTTGAAAGACCAGTATTGCTATTTTTTTCAGGTTGTACATAGATTATAGGATCTTCTCCTTAATATTAAATTATACCTATGGTTGGAAGGGTTGAATATGATGAAATAAAAAATTATTAATAAGAATTGGTTTCCCTTGGATATAGATGTTCTATTCATCGATAGATATGAATAGTTTATTATGAAATAAACATTATAGTATTAATGTACTTTTATGGGGATAATGGTATTAAAGACTGGTTTAGGAACCCAAAAGGGTACACTATCATGTATTGAAAATATATTTATGAAAAAAAGATAAAACATTAATTTTTTGTACCTTTTTCTTGGACCAATGGGTCTAAATAAAATATTATGACTTTTTCATGGACTATATCATGGTCCCCATAGGCTTTTTTTGTCTTTTATTTTTTAGTTTAAGGGTTATGTAATTTAGGCTATTGAGGGATGGTGTTTAAGGTCCCATAACATAGACCAAAAAAGGTGATTCATTTCCTATATCTTGGGAAAGGTAAAGACCAATGTGAATGGGGAGCCTAAATCTAATATGAACCATCTTATAGAGATTAACATAGTTTAAGGTCATTGGACCGTTGAATCATAACAACTCAGATGGGGGTAAAGGTCTAAGATTACATGATACCATTTGAAGAAGGAAGGGGGTGATGGTGCTATAAACCATGACATGAGATATTTATATAAGGATAGAGTGGGATGATACATGTAATTAGGTTACCATTGATAACATTCGAATTATGGGTTCTACTATAATATTTTTCAGGGTATATTGATATTATAGGATCATTTCCTAAAGACAAATCATGCCTTGGGTTGGTAGTGATGAATTTGGTTTCATGAACATTACCAAGAAGAGGTGTCCATTGGATACTAATGTTCTCATTAACTAATGAAAATGAATGTTTTTTGATGATTTAAAACACACAAAACATGATGTGTAGTTTGTGAGAAAGGGATATCATGAAAGTGATGGGGGGAGTTCTAACCCTGGATCAAACATGGTTAAGTCCTAATGATCCTTTGAAAATGAGTGGAAATTAATGATTATTTATGGATGGATATAAATTAATATGGTTCATACATCACTATGTATCTTGAAATAATCAGAATTAGTTCGTACATAATTCTTATAAAAAGTGATATCATCCCAATGAATAATATAACAGAGAAAGACCGAACACATATGAGGAGACTATACACTAAGATAGGTAAGATGTTATGGTTGGGCCTATGATAGAATATATATATATACATATCAAAGTACCCCAAGGCATGATAATCATTCCTATCAACATTTTCATAAGGTCTCTTCATAGATCTAGTTCATGTGAAAGAGTGGGGAATTTTAACCTAGTATAAGGGCTCATATGTTGTGAACCCTTACATGGATCTAGATAACATACAGGGGAAATCATGGAATATAGAATGAACTACTATAAGATATTTAAGACCATTCAGGATAGACTATATGTCTAATATTTTATCATCTTATGACAAGGAAGATGGTAATTTTTTATTTTAAGGTCACATGTTGAAGAAATGTTTTACAGAAGATATCATAAAAATATTTCTCATGCACAAAATAAAGAAACTCAGTCTTAGTGTTTAGTGAAGAGAGAAAACTTGATGTGAATGAATGTGAATTCAGACACCAAGAAAGGACGAGGAATGATTGTAATTTTTTGTAGGACCCCTGATAGGTGATTCAGGTATCAGTTGTTGTCCTAAATTATGATAATCAATCCACACATAGTTTTTATAGGGTCTTGATGTAAAAAGACGTTATAAAAGACCTAGTGTGAATAGAGAGGTTGAAAATGTTAGTATTGAAAAGGGTTAAAGTTGATAGATATTTACAGATGGTCCTATGATAGGAGATCAAGGCTTTTCTATTTATCCCAAGGAATGAGAGTCAATCCACACATAATTCTTATAAAGTATTAATATAGGTGTTAATAGAGAAAACCTAATGTGAATAGAGATCCCTATACTAGGATGAAGAGAATGTTTGTGGAATTTATAGATGATCCCAGGATCAGTGTTCTGGGTGACACTACATATGTTTTAGTGGAAAGAATAAATCCACATATATTACTAATAAGATGGATAATTTTAATTACTAGTGAAAATTGTAAAATGGATAACAAATTTCAATTAAAAATTATATATGGATCTTTCTCTTAGGTATGGGAAACATGTTTCACTATAAGACTATCCTGTTCATTTTATATTGTTAGGTATGATTGGCAATATGTTTTGATGTTTAACATCATGTGACCAGGATTATTCATTTCTACCTCCAAATACAAGTCCATCGAGCGATCCTATATGAATTATAAGACCCATGTATAGGGATAAAATTACAGAAAGTGTGGGGGGATTTTTATTTTGGGATATCTCTATAGGAAAAGAACCCTATATTGAGGGTTCTTACATAGATGTGGATCATATTTAAGGAAGTTAGGTCTAATGTAATGGATCAATCTAAGTAGTTTAAGTTCTTTTTGGATATACCATATGTTATATAGTTTAATATCATATGACATGAATGTAATACTCTATAGTTAGGTTCATGTAGCTAGGACCTAACGCTCCAATGTTTAGAATCATGTAGCTATGGATTTTGTGAACTATTTATGAAATCATGAAAATTATGTCTTTAGGATTGGTATCTGGAATGATGTACCCTCTATCCATTGTGATCATATAGTAGGATCTGTTGGAGTAGACCTTGTGTATTGAATTTTGTACCTTCCATTTGGTTCAATATTTTGTGTCTTCTTCCTATGTATCATTTGTGTTCTTAGACCCATCACCAATTATTCTTGTATGAACATTTGGTGTTGAAACTTCTTGTTTAATAACTATAAAAATTGGTTCTAATGGATTACAAGGTTATATTTTGTTTAAAATATTTTTTCATTGAGTCTCTAAAATTCATATTGTCATATCTGAGACTGTTTATCCTTCAAAAAATTATTGCAAATAGAAATTTCAAGTGAAGGCATTTGTACTTCAATGAAGAGGACTGCCTCTATCCCTAAAATAAGATAATATAGGGTCTCTTGTGTAAAATTATAGGTTGTGGTGTGATAAGACCATAAATTATAAAGGAGATTATCATACTAAGATTTCTTGTCCTTTTCCACCATACTCTGAAGTATTTTAGATAATGTTTTGTTAAAAAATTATATATATCTATTATCCAATTTATGGTAGATAGATTAGTGGTTGGAATAAATATTATATTCATTATAAAACCTTTTCAATTCATAAGATTAGAAATTTGTGTCATTGTTTGTCAATATTGTGTGAGGGGAACTAAATATGATGTTAATATTTTATTTTAAGAAATTAAAGATAAACTTTTCTCTAAATTTCTTGAGGGATATAACCCCATCCATCTTATAGAGGAAATCAATGTTAGTGGGTATGTATTTAAAGTTCCTAGTGTAACTAGTAGATATGGCCCCATGAAATAAATTCCCTAGGAAGTGAATGGCCACATGTATAAGATGGTATGTAAAAAAAATTGGGGGTTGATGGATAAATTTGGAATGTATATGGAAAGTGTGGATATTAATAATGAGTTTCATAAAATCTAGCATTATTGATTGATGAAAATATCCGGGTCTCTTTATTTTATAAGAGATATTGGTTCCTGGTTGATGAACGTAGCAGACACTCAGATGGACTTCCTATAAATTAGAAAGGGTATCTCCTAATTCAAAAAAGTGGGGAAGGAATATTGAGAATGTGTTGATTAAACTATTTCATTAATTTATTTTTTATTTTGATGTTCACAAACACCCACATTTATGTTACTAATAAGGTTCTTTTTGTTTCAATTTTAGGAATATGATATTCGTTTGAATATTTATTTTTTATTCTGGAAGCATGAAAAAGTTGTTAATCAATGGTAGAATATTTTTTTAAGTATTCTAGATGTGTTTGAACATAATATAGAAAAAATATTCATACCCTACATTAATAAATCATAATGTATGGTTTGGGAACTCTACATTTTGAAGAAAATGTATAGATCATATACCGTACACTATTAGAAAAGTATGGATCGACAACTCTATGTTTGGGAGAAAACTCTACATTTAAGGAATAAATGTATTGTTCATAAAACCTACTTTCATAAACAACCGTACATTTTCAAACCTAATTTTAGAGTTTGTATCTATGCAAATAAACCCTACATTTTACTGGTAAATGAAGGATTTTTAAATTAAATATATTATTCATATTTTCTATAATAGTATCACTAGAAATACATATCTTTTTAAAGCAGTATTATAACCGATTAAAAGGATCGTTCTCAATTAATTAACTCATTATATTTCTAAGGTATACTAAGGCTCTCTTTGAATTATTTGAATTCAAATTTTTGTGATTTATTATGTGGTATTTCTAGAACTGGTTTGATATGGAACTATTCGACCGCGAGTATAAATACTAAGATATTCATTTTCTAAATACACATGAATATATGAAAAGAAAAGAAAATTTTGTGTGTTTGTAAAAAATAGTGTATCATTATCTCTAGAGCTATACTTTGGATACATAAATGTTTTGATCTATCTGATCGACTTGCTTATATTTTTGTCATTTCTATTGTATCTTACCATCACATCTTCTTTTGCAAGTTAGACAAATAAATTTTCAAAGATGCACTTTGGAGACAAAAATGTTTATTCATATGTATGGTGTTTTCTCTATCACTATTTAAATATAACCTATGAAAATATTGAATATTATTATTGATGCCACTATAATGTATTTATGATCATCTCATCTGGTAGTTGCATACTGAAACTATTATAGAACCTTGTTTTATGAATCAAATCAATCTCTATTGATTTATTGAAGTATCTTCTTTTTAGAATCGGTCGTGGTGGTGATGGAGTATCAAATTATTGGATTAATTTATAGATGTATGGTTCTTTATAATAGAATTAGAAGGCCTTGTTAAAGCCTTATTGTAAAGGTATTAACTATATGTACTCAATTGTGGAAGTACCTGATAAAAGGAATTTCTAGTGAAAATCACCAAGCTTGCTGAGAGTGCACTGTTGGAGTGGACTAGGGGATCTTTATTCCCTGAACTACTATATCTTAATTTTTTATTTTATTTATTTATCTCTTCTTCTCATTCATCATTAATAGAGAAGGAAATATATTCTACTTATCAAGAGGCTTATTTTGAATATGTTGAAATTTTAAAGAATCACAATTCACCCCATGTGTATTAATCATATCCATTCTAACCTAACAAATGGTATAATATGTATGTATCTATTGATATACTTATCCTTTTTAAAATACTTGAAAATTCGTCTATTTCTATCCATTATCAACAAGTAATATCAGAGTTTGTGCTCTTTTTTTAAATTGTTTTATTATTATTTTTGATACTATCATGTGCAAGAAAATTTTTGGACCCTCGTTTAATATAATATATATCTTTTAGATCTAACAATCATGAGTTAAATATTCAAATTAAGAAGACTCTTGGAATGGATGATCTTAAATAAGGTAAGTCAATGATTTATGCTTCTGACTTCAATGGTTAGAAATATAGATGTTGGAAATCTATAATGATTATTTAATTGAAAAATATTTGAATACGAGTTTATTTAAAGGTTGTAAATACTTGTAAAATTCATAAGGATGATCTACATAAATGGGATGATGATCAAGAAAAATAATATTATCTTAATTCAAAAGCAATGAATGCTTTTATCTGTGGTATGTAGAATGATGATTTTAATCAAATTTCTCAATTTAATACTACATATGATATGTGGAATACTATTTATATATCTTATTAAGGATATGATAATATCAAAAAACATATATACAATATTTAAAATTTAAATTTTGATACTTTTAGAATACATAAAGATGAAAAATATCACTCAGATGAATGAGAGATTGACAAAAATTATCAACAGTGTTACTGCTTTTGGAGATGTAGTTAAGAAATTAGATAAATCTTTAAAATTAATTAGAATTATATCTTCTATGGTGAATAAAATATCTTCTTCTATATAAAAATCCACTATAGTTAAAGAATTATAAATAAAATAATTTATTGAAACTTTGATGATGTATGAAGTAGAGTTGCTGAATAAAGTTGAAAGTCATGTAAAATATGAATAAGTTACTCTAAAAAATAAATTGGACTAATAAATGGATTTAATAAATCAAGATTTATATAAATATTAATCAAATATTTTCAAAAGGTTTTAAAAAGCATTACAACCAGATAAATAAATCAAATGAAGAAAAAAGATATTGTGAATGCAGAGATAAATGTCATACAAAGCTTAACTATCATTTACTTAAAGATCAAAGTAAATATGATTATAAAATAAAATAAAATAAAATTATCAAGGCTACTTGGTGTGATTATTATGGTTCAAATAATGAATCTTCTATAAGCTCTGGTGATAAACATAAAAAACGAATGGTATGCATTATGACTCATACTAATATGGTACAATCTTCTCACCCTCAAAACTCTAATTTTGAAAAAATTTCATATGATGAACTAAATAAATATTGTTTTAAGATTAAATATAATTTTAATATTTAAATATAGATCATATAAAACTTATAAAATCTTATGAATCTATTTTAATTGATAATGAGAATTTTTCAAAGAAATTACATTTTTAAAATCTAATTCTTCCAAAAATTATTGTCATGTGAATGAAAATAATATTAAAGAATTATCAGTTGAAGTTAATACTTTAAAATAATCCTCTAGTATTCTTATTAAAGGAGAAAATTATTTAAATCCAATTATTGGTAAAAATAAAATTCACAAAGGAAAACATGGTATATGTAGTAATAGTGAAAGATAGAAATTATATAGGAATTATTTAGTTCCTGGTTCGAACAGTAAAAGAATATCGACTGTTAAATGTTTTTATTTTATTATTAATAGATATTATTAAACTGATTATTTATTTATAAAACTTCATTTTTTTTATTTTTCTGAATTTTTATTGTTAAAAATATTTTTTTAACTTAAATAGTAAAATCTATACACATAATATATAGATTTGGTTACCCAAAACATTAGTTTATAGAACTATTGGACCCAAAAGGATATGGGTACAAAAAGGAACTTGTATTTTGATGTTTTGTAGAAATACACCACAGAACTATATCGTTAAATATATTGGTGTTCATATGAGTATTATAATAAAATCCCTATCTTAACAAAGGAGTGGTCAAATCTGAAGTAGTTCATTATCGAAAAAACCATTGAACTTGAATCTATAATCCAGGAAGTATTTCAACACTATTTTCACATATATATATATATATAAATTAAATTAACTATTTTATATAGAGAGATATGATTTATGATTTTTAAATCCTTTCTTCCTCTTTAAATTAAACTGTTAAAATTTTGTCTATATAATTGTATAACTTAATTGATAAAATATTAAAATAGGTTTTTGAAAAACTATATTCCTTATTTAATTATTTAAACCTATTATTATTCTTAAATTTTGTGTTCTTAGAAAATGTTATTCATTGATATAAATTTTCTTACATATTTATTACATATAATTTCTTTTCAAAATTTAACCTATGAAATGATTATCCTGTATTTTTGGATCGAGAATGTAAAGTGACGTCTAAAAATTGTGAGAAGAAAACTTATCATATAACTATTTGAAAACCTATATTCTTCTTCTCAAAACATCTTACATTATTTATTCTTCTTCTTCTTCAAAATATATTGTTTAAAAATTCATAAAATTAGTCTGATCAAGATGAATCGTTCAATAACTTAAATTTTAATAAAATTTCATTATCAAAAGAAAATGAAAGGTAATGCTTCTTCTAATTTGTTTGTTGAATAGTCGGTTTTATATGTTAAGGATTTATTTGAAAACTATTTTTAAAAAGATAAATATGATAATGGTTATGAAGAACCAAAAGTTTCTTCATCTCAAATTCTTAAATGTGAAATGTGTCATGAAGAACATATGTTTAAGGTTAATACTTTGAATAAAGAAATAGTGAAGCCACATACTGATCCAATGCGTTTAGAAAGTCATATGAGGAGATAAAAAATTATCTATTTCAAAAACACTTTTTGAAACATTTTAAAGGGAGTATCAGAATGTGAAAGAAAGTTCAACTTTAAAAGAAGACTTAGAAGCATTTAAAGTATAAATTTTAAGACAGATAGAGTTTTTCAGAAGTGAAGTTATTACTAATCTAGATCCCAATGAACTAAAAGAGTTTCTAGTTAAATATTTTTATCCTATTTGTTGTATCAAAGAGCTACAAATTTTCAAAATAGAATATAACAACTATAAATTTTTTTAACATATTTAAGTGAAATAGTTCAAAGTTTGGAAATTTCAGATGATTCTTCTAATCCTTAGTAACACCCTGAATTTTTTATATATACCTATAGATTATTTAAATTGAATATTTTATATATATTTTTTTAAATTTTGATTATTAAAAATATGTTTTATAAATTGTTTCATAATTTCATTTTAATTTTTTATGTTCTTAAGATTATATATATGGTTATATTATGTATACACATATGATTAATGTTTGAATATTTTAAATTTATTACAGAAGGTAAATTTTTATATTAATATAAGTAATAAACAATTATATCAAATAGATTATAATGTTCTAATAACTTATAAAATGTGCAAAAAATATTCTTTTTGAGAGAAAATATTTAATTGCTTGAATATATTTTACAATTATGCTATGTATTATGTAACGTCCCAGTTTCGGAAGCCTCCCATGGGCGCCCCGTACCTGGTTGGTCACATGGCCTCAAGCGCATTTCCCCAAATTCCAGAGGATGCCGAATAGAAGCGAGGGTCTTGGGTGTGATAGTGGGGAAACTATGCCCTCATTGGTAGAGTAAACAGCAGAAGTAAACAAAACATGAAATAGTGGAAGTAATAAATAACCAAAAACAATGCACAAGTAAACAGCGAAAGACTAAAGTAATAAACCATTAGAGCACATATGTATATATGAAATGATACACGATACATATCTAGGAAAACAGCCAAACATGTCACAATACTGGAAATACAAAAAGTACCAAAACAAGTACAAAAGAAAAGATAAGCAGCTCCTCAGCATTGCAAGCCTAATCTTGGTCCCATTCTCTCCTGATCCAAAGAAATCAAGTACCAGAAGTCGAAGGGTGCTTGCCCTTGTCTATAACTGAAACAACATAGTCTGTTTGGGCCCAAAAGAATGACCCAAATAGGGTGTGAGACTAAATCACAGTAGGCAACTAGCCGAAGATCTGTGCCTAATAGTCAGTGAGTATATGGAAGGTAATAGTACAGTAAGCAGTAAACAATAATAGTAAACAACAGGCAGTAATCAGCAAGCAGTAACATGATGATATAGAACAGTAATCAATTCACAAAACAACAAGCAGCAGTGAAGCAAACAGCTAACCACAACAGGAACCCCTCTGGGAAGTACTCGCAGCCAACCCCTCTGGTCCTATCCAAGAAGTACCAACAACCCTCTGGGCAGTGCATTCAGCCTAACCCCTCTGGTTTGGTCATACGAAATTATAAGACTCTCTGGGGAAGCTCGCTCGGTCAATTCCCCTTATAGTCTAGGGTATTCAGGGAGTCTCTGAGGAAGATCACGCGGTCTAACCCTTTTATATCCCCAAGGTCTAGAAACTCTCTGAGGAACCTCACTTAGTCAATTCTTCCTATAGTCTCAGGTCTACCAAAAAATCTCTAAGGAAACTCACTCAGTCAATTCCTTCTCTATCCTGGAAAGGTTTTAAGGAAATTCAATCAAAGTAAAGACTCTCTGAGGAAGCTCACTCGGTCTACCCTCCTGTAGTCTATAATATCCAAGACTCTCTGGGAATCTCACTCGGTCTATCCCCTGTATTCTATAACAACCAAGACTCTCTGAGGAAGCTCACTCGGTCTACCCTCCTGTACTCTATAATATCCAAGACTCTTTGGGAAGCTCACTCGGTCTATCCCTTATAGTCTATAGCACCAGGTTCTCACGGTCCCATGCCAGTCAATGCATAACAATGCTATAAGGCCAAAGTACACCTATGGAGCTACTTGGCTAACCATTCTATATAACAACCAGCATGTCAAGAATATCATTCCACCCTACGGTCACAAGGCATGTAAAAAAGGTATAACGACCAAAGGATAACAAAACCCAAAGGTCATAATAAGAACACTGCATGGGAAAAACACCCAAGCATAGAAATTATCCTCAAACATGATCAAATTACCTCTACACAAGCATAAAAGCAAGTTAGGAAAACAACAGGGGAAAAATGGTAAACACGCAATACCCCGTTCACGGGTATTGGTAGGAATTTTCACATAAAACTCAAAGACTTCTAAAGGTAAGGCACAAACCACCTACCTTGGTGCTAGGAGATCAATATACTTTGACCATGAGGCTTGATTATCCTTAGAATGATGTAGATCTATGAAAAAACACAAAAAGTTCAACCCAAGATATCTAGAGAAAGAGGGAAAATCATGGAATGAGATTCAAGAAGAAGGAAGAGCTCACCGCTGTGGTTCCAACACAATCGACGATGGTCGATTCGGTAAAGAGATGGAGGCTCGGTGGATTAGAGGATGTTTGCGACCGTACGGACACTCCCAGTTGAAGAATCCTGAGAAGAAGACGTTTTTATCGATTAGGCGCGACCCCGGTCCGTTTAATGAAAAAAAAAGAAAGTACACGGCATGTACTTCTGGGGTACACAGCGTGTACTTATCCTTTCTGTATTATGCTTTAAGCGAACTCCAAATCTCCCCTACACACCATGTGTGTGGCCTTGACACGGCCAACACACGGCCTCGCGTGGCAACAAGGTACACGACGTGTACTTTGAAAATTTCCAGTTTTTCCTCTTTTTCTCAAAAACGACCAGAAAAGGAAAAACATACCTGAAATGAAGATCTGGGTACTTAAAAACTTCCCCCCTTAAAGAAATTCATCCCCTAATTTCCCTAGAGAGGCATAGAAGAAGAAAACCTGAACAGCTCTGGCCATTGCGATCGTATATCGGCCTCCCTCTCCCAGGTCTCGTCCTGTACTCGCCCGTGCTGCCATAACACCCGTACCAGAGGGACAGACCACCCACGGAGAACCTTCACACTGTGATTGAAAATCTGGTAAGGATGATCCTCAAACAACGCATCCTCTTTGAGATCAACCTCCTTAGGTTGAAAGACATGAGATGGGTCTGAAAAGTAACGTCGGAGATGAGAGACGTGGAAGAAGTCATGCATAGCCCGATACCTCTGAGGTAACTGCAACCGATTGGAAACTGGCCCAACTCCCTCCAACACCTTAAATGGACCAACGTACCATGGTGAAAGCTTACACTATCTCCGAATCCTCTTGTGTCCCAACCTCGGTGCAACATGCAGGAAGACCTGATCCCCGACCTTGAACTCCAGAGGTCCTCTCCACTGATCAGCATAATACTTCTGTCGAGACTGTGCTATATCCATCCTCTTCCGAATCAATTCTATCTGCTCTGAGGTCTCCTGAACAAGATGAGGTCCCAGCAAAACTACCTCTCCTACCTCCAGCCAGCACAAAGGTGATCAGCATGGCCTACCGTACAAAGCCTCATAAGGTGTCATCTGAATAGTCTCCTGAAAACTATTGTTATAGGAAATCTCCTCCAAAGGAATATGCTTCTACCAAGATCCGCCAAAGTCTATAATACAAGCTCGGAGCATATACTCAAGCACCTGGATCGTACGCTCAGACTGGCCATCTATCTGGGGATGGTATGCTGTACTCAAAAGTACCTGTGTACCCAAATCCTTCTGAAGCCCCTACCAGAACTGAGAAGTAAAACACGCATCCCTGTCTAAAACAATGAAGCGTGTAACTCCATGCAGACGTACAATCTCTCGGATGTACAACTACCCCAGCTCATCAACACTGAAGGTCTCTTTGATCTGAAAGAAGTGAGCAACCTTCATAAGTCTGTCGACGATGACCGAAACAACATCATTATCTCGAGGTGACCTCGGCAACCCGATCACGAAGTCTATTGCGACATCGTTCTATTTCCACTCAGGAATGGGTAGCTGCTGTAAAAGCCCTGCTGGTCACTAATGCTCTGCTTTCACCTGCTGACAAGTAGAACATCTTATAACGAAACCAACAATATCTCTCTTCATACCTGGCCACCAATACTGGAAATGAAGATCCCAATACATCTTGGTGACACCAGGATGAACTGCCTAAACTGAGGATTATAAATCCCACATCATCTCCTTGCGTATGTCTACTGGAACCCATACATGTCCCTGGAAACGCAAGATCTCATCCTTGACCACTTTCCATCCAGGAGGAGGGTCCTCTCCTGGCACACTCTCCCGCAAGACTAGGCCTTCTGAATCTGATAGCTGCCTCATCTGTACCCGATCAAGAAGTGTAGAGGTCACAGCTACAAAAGATAGGTAAGTCTGTCCCTGTCTTTATTGCACATCCAAATGCATCTCATAGAACATATCCATAAGCTGCCACTCACTGCTGGCCTCCTGAAATGCCTATATCTGAGTTCTCCTACTCGGCGCATTAGCAACTGCATTACCCTTCCTAGGCATGTAGGCAAGCTCAAAGTCGAAGGATTGAAGATACTTGACCCACCTACACTATCTCAGATTCAGGTCCCGCTAAGTGAAGATGTATTTGAGACTCTTGGGGTTGGTGAAAACCACAAAGTGCTCTCCCAGAAGATAGTTTCTCCAATAGAATAAGGCATGAAAAACATCTGCTAACTACAGATCGTGCGTCTAGTAGTTCCTCTCATGTGACCTCAAATGCTGAGACCCGTACACAACAACTCCATCTCCCTGAATAAGCACAAATCCCAGTCTGATTCTTGAAGAATCACAGTAAATGGTATAACTCTTGCCTAGCTCTGGAAAGACTAGTATCGCTGCTGACGTCAACCTCCATTTAAGCTCTTGAAAGGTTGACTCACAAGAATCTGACCATAATAACTTCGCCCCTTTCTTGGTCAGACCTGTTAATAGTGCTGCTAGGAGTGATAAGTCCTGAATAAAGCGCCTGTAGTATCCATCCAGCCCTAGAAAACTCTGCACCTCAAAGACGTTCTTCGGCTGCTCTCAGGAAACTACATATATCACTTTCTTTGGGTTTACTGATACTCCTGCCTCTGAGATAGCATGGCCCAATAAGTGAATTTGATCCATCCAAAAGTGGCACTTCGAGAGTTTAGCATAAATTTGATGCTCTCTCAGTGTACTCAGAATGATCTCAAGATGGGTAGCATGGTCATGTCAAGTGTGAGAGTACACCAAGATATCGTCCACGAAGACCACGAAGAAGGAGTCCAAGTATAGATGGAACACTTGGTTCATTAGTGCCATAAAAGTTGTTGGCACATTCATGAGTCCGAACGGCATGACCGTATACTCATGTAGACCATACCTACTCCTGAAGGCTGTAAGAGGTATATCTGATGGTCTAACGCGCAACTGATGATAACCGGACCTCAAATAGATCTTCGAGAACACACGGCCTCCTCGAAGCTGATCAAAGAGGTCACAAATCCTCAGAAAAAGATAATGTTTCTTGACCGTCAACTGGTTCAGCTTCCGATAATCCACACACAGCTGAAGGGTACCATCTGCCTTCTTCACAAAAAGGATAGGCAAACCCCAAGGGGAAGTATTGGGTCAGATGAAACCCTTTGCCTGCAATTCCTCCAAATGCTTCTTGAGATCTTGAAACTCAGGTGTAGCCATCCTATAAGGAGGAATAGACACCAGTTCCCCTCCTGGCACGAGATCAATAGAAAAGTCTACCTCATGCTCTGAAGGCAAACCTGAAAATTTATCTGGAAAGACATCCTTGAAATGGTCCACCACTGGAGGAAAGTATAACTGTGAAGTTCCCTGGTCATCCAGATAAAGACTGGAAATATGGGCTCTAACTCCTCCTAGCCCATGATTCTCTGGTCTAGCTCTACCCGCCTGGACATCCCACTCGCCTCTATAGAGAAAAGATCCTCCCTCTGGTGATACGAAACTCACCCTGCGGGGATAGCAATCGACGACTGCCTAGAAGGGAACTAACTAGTCCATACTGAGAATGACATCATAGCCTGTCATCTCTAGGAAATAGAGGTCCCATAAGAAGTGAAACCCTGCAAACTCAAGAGGGAACTCTCTGCACTGACGTACTCTAGACTTCCTTTCTCTCAATGGTGTATCAAGATCCAACATGTTGGCATACGAAAAGATACAGAGCCCAAGGCTCTCCACAATAGAAATAGAGATAAAACTATGCGAAGCACTAGTATCGAAAAGAGTTGAAGATAAAACAGAGGCCACTAAGATCGTACCTCGAACTGTATAAGGTCCAGGATCTTTCTCTTGAAGGGTCTATTCCACATCGAAAGTCTCGCCTGTCCCATGGCCCTATGCCCTTGGCTGACCACTCAGAGCTGATCCACTCTGCTGTCACTGGTAACCTGGTGACGAACCACCACGACCGTGACCTCTACCTCAGCCTGATCGGCCAGAAGAACTCCAGTTCCCAGACTAGTGAGAGACTGGCGATACATCTCCTATACGCGGGGTCATAGAATAACCCCTACCACTAGCTGTAGGCGAGAAGATCTGACAGAAACATTGAAGCTAGCCCATCTTTCCGCAAGATCGGCACTCCATCGGGTCTCTATGACATTGAGGCCTAGTATTACCGCTCCTACCACACTGGTAGCACAAAACCTGGCTGCCTGAAGATACATTCTTCCGACTCTGATCTCCTCGAGACAGCTCCCTACAGCTCTTCCTGCTATCAGAAGAAGGAACACTAGCTCAGAGGTTGAACCGCCCTGGCTCACTGCTCCAGAATCTCTTAGATTGCGCTCAGTGATCAACGCTTGGTTGATGATCGAGGATATCGAAGTCAAACTAAAGATATTCACCTGGGAACGGATCTCCTGCTTGAGACCATCCTCAAACTTCCTGGCAAGGAACAACTCATCACCTGCTGGAATCAGTGTAAAGTGCTGCAGCTCGGTAAAATGAGATGAGTACTCCATAACAGAAAGAGTACCCTGCTCGAGACTCATAAACTCCCGGGTAGGGTTGGCCCTCAAGGTCTCTGGATAGAATTAATCGTAGAAGATGTGCTAAAACTCATCCCAAGTCATACTCTGCTGGCACCCTGACTATGAGATCACCTCCCACCACCTCTTGGCGGTGTCTCAGAGCATATAAGTATCCATCTTTACCCTTTTCTCTGGAGGTATCTCCAGATGCTCAAAGATTGTCAGCGTGGCCTCTAGCCATGACTATGTAGCCTTGGGTCCTCCATCCCCTGAGAAAGTAGGAAGATGCTGCTGCTGGAAAACCTATGTCAACTCATCCATTGACGGGGCAGGAGGCGGCGCTCCCTGAAAGGTCTGCATCATCCTCAGGAAGTCCTCCCTGAACTGCACACCGGTTCCTGCAATGGGTATAACCGCTGGTGCCAAGGCTGGCACAGCAGGAGGATCTGCAGGAGGTCCCTAATCGGCCATATATGGTGCCTGATCACCGTCTGGAAGATGACGTATGACCGAAGGACTTCTCGAAGGCATATCTCTGAAAGATCAAAAGCACACCTCAGATCAGGATTATCAAGGACAGAAAACACAAGAGTACAAAATGGGAATAAGAGGAAGAAACAATCAAGATTACTAAACACGACTACATGGTGTGTACAAAACTACACGGCATTTACTTAATCTCCATTCCCTTTCCCGAGTCCCTTTACATGACTAACTCACATGGTCCCCTTAACCCTAGACTACACGGAGTGTTCACTAAGGACACGACGTGTACTATATAAGGTTCCAGAAACCCGTGTTGTTTGTTACACGACCGACTACATGACTGACCCTTACACGGCGTGTTCCGAACAAACACAGTGTGTATAGGAGAGATAACACTATCCCATGTTGTTCGTGACATGTTCGGGTACCTAGAAAAAGACTACACGGTGTGTTCATACCCAACACGAAGTGTAATAGACGAGATTCCCCGACCCATGTTGTTAGTGACACATCTGGGTACACAGATCACTACTACACGGCGTGTAACTACTGTACACGACATGTTTCTGAAAACTTTTTCACCACTCCGTGTTTCTGCTTACACAGTCAGTGACACGGTTTAAAACTACACGGCATGTAGTCAAGTACACACCGTGTATTCTGGGATTTTCTGGGTAGTAGCTCAGAAACTCCACCAAATCCCAGAAAACACTGAAAAACAAACATGAAGGTGCCAAATTCCAATCCTTGAGGGCCCATACTCCCCGCGAACCAAAGCTTGAAATCTCTTACATATCATATACAAGGGAAAAAAGTCGATGATCCACCAAGTTCCGATTCATGAGGTGCCATAACACCTCAAGAACCAGAATTTGGCATTCATTTAAGAAAGGCACAATACAAAAATTCCTCTATCAAACTACAGGGATTCTATCAAAGCATCTATCACAATAGCATGCATAATCTAAAAAACATCTATAACAACAACATGCAATCACTAATGCACCCTAGATGGCATGACAAGAATGCATGACATGTGATTTATAACAAGTGCCTATTTGATGTATGAGATGACATACCCTCATCTCATCGGGTTGCGACATAAATAGAACCATACTAGCACAACAATAACAAAACAAGGCATGTGAATCACTCTAGGTGAAATCATATCAACCATAAAATCTCAAACCAAAAAACTGCAATAATGAGGTAGATTGGATTTTCCCTGTACACGGGTTTTTTACTCCCGAGAACAACTTATTACCAACTACCGAATCCATCCTATCCCTAGCTAAAGGATCCAAATAGTAAATCAAGAGAAAATAATTCCTCTGATATGACTTTGTAATGTCCCGATTCCAGAATCCACCCAGGGGCGCCCCGTACCTGGTTGGTCACATGGCCTCAAGCACATTTTCCCAAATTCTAGAGGCTTATGACTAGTAGTGAGGGCCTTGGGTGTGATAGTGGGGAAACTATGCCCTCATTGGAAGGGTACACATCGGAAGTAAACAAAACATGCAATAGCAGAAGCAGTAAATAACCAACAACAATGTACAAGTAAACAGTGGAAGACTAAAGCAATAAACCACTAGAGCACATATGTATATATGAAATGATGCATGATACATATCTAGGAAAATATCCAAACATGTCACAATTCTGGAAATACAAACAGTACCAAAAAAAGTACAAAAGAAAAGATAAACAGATCCTCAGCATCACAAGCCTAAGCTTGGTCCCATGCTCTCCTGCTCCAAAGAAATCAAGTACCATAAGTCGAAGGGTGCTTGCCCTTGTATATACCTGCAACAACATAGTCTGTTTGGGCCCAAAAGTATGACCCAAATAGGGTGTGAGACTAAATCCCAGTAGCCAATCACCCGAAGATCTATGCCTAATAGTCAGTGAGTATATGGTAGGTAATAGTACAGTAAGCAGTAACCAATAATAGTAAATAGCAGGCAGTAATCAGCAAACAGTAACAAGATAATATACAATAGTAATCAATCCATAGAACAACAAGCAGCAGTGAAGCAAACTGCTAACCACAACAGGAACCCCTATGGTAAGTACTCACAGCCAACCCCTATGGTCCTATCCAATAAGTACCAACAACCCTCTGGGAAGTGCACTCATCCTAACCCCTTTGGTTTGGTCATACGAAATTATAACTCTCTGGGGAAGCTCGCTCGGTCAATTCCCCTTATAGTCTAGGGTAGTCAGAGACTCTATGAGGAAGATCACGCGGTCTAACCATATTATAGCCCCAAGGTCTAGAAACTCTCTGAGGAATCTCACTCATTCAATTCCTCTTATAGTCTCAGGTCTACCACAGACTCTCTAAGGAAGCTCACTCAATCAATTCCTTCTCTAGCCTAAAAAGGTTTTAAGGACATTCAAACAAAGTAAAGACTCTCTGAGGAAGCTCACTCGGTCTACCCTCCTGTAGTCTATAATATCCAAGACTCTCTGGGAATCTCACTTGGTCTATCCCCTGTATTCTATAACAACCAAGACTCTTTGAGGAAGCTCACTCTGTCTACCCTCCTGTAGTCTATAATATCCAAGACTCTCTAGGAAGCTCACTCGACCTATTCCTTATAGTCTATAGCACCAGGTTCTCACGGTCTCGTGCCAGTCAGTGCATAATAATGCTATAAGGACAAAGTACACCTATATAGATACTTGGATAACCATTCTACAGAACAACCAGCATGTCAAGAATATCATTCCACCCTACAGTCACAAGGCATGGAAAACAGGTATAACGACCAAATGCTAACAAAAACCAAAGGTCATAATAAGAACAAGACATGGGAAAAACACCCAAGCATAGAAATTATCCTCAAACATGATTAAATTACCTCTACACAAGCATACAAGCAAGGCAGGAAAACAACAGGGGAAAAACAGTAAACCCGCAATACCCCATTCACGGGTATTGGTGGGAATTTGCACATAAAACTCAAATACTTTGAAAGTTAAGGCACAAACCACCTACCTTGGAGCTAGGAGATCAATATACTTTGACCACAAGGCTTGATTATCCTTAGAACATTGTAGATATATGAAAATGCACAAAATTTTCATCCCATGATATCTCTAGAAAGAGGGAAAATAATGGAATGAGACTCAAGAAGAAGGAAGAGCTCACCACTGCGGTTCCAACGCAATCGACAGGAGTCGATTCGGCAAACAGACAGAGGCTCGGGGGCTCAGAGGATGTTCGTGGTTGTACGGATGCTCCTGGTTGAAGAATCCTGAGAAGAAGACATTTCTGTCGATTAGGCATGACCCCAGTACGTTTAATGAAAAAAAAGGTACACGACGTGTACTTATGGGGTACACGGCGTGTACTCAGCCTTTCCGTACTCCGATTTAAGCGGCCTCCACATCGCCCCTACAAACCGTGTGTGCATCCTGGACATGGCCAATAGACGACCTCATGTGGCAACAAGGTACATGACGTGTACTTATAAACTACACATCGTGTACTTTGAAAATTTCCATATTTTCCTCTTTTTCTAAAAAATGACCAGAAAAGGAAAAACATACCTGAAACGAAGATCCGGGTTCTTAAATCTTAGAGGAAGATATTTAATTTTTTTACTATTATGGTATGAATTAAATGGTTTAGTGCATTCATTACAAACCTTTATTATACATTGAATAATATTTTACATGTTTTCATGTATCATTGATTATATCATTTTATATTTTTAAATAAATCATGAATTTAAGAGGAGTTTTTATTGTTTCATGTATTCAAAATATATTTTCCCCAAAATCTCATTATTTTGATGTCACAAAATGATGGAGAAGTTAGGTAGAAATTATAGAGAAATTTATTTCATAAATTTATATGGGAAATTTATATGAGAAATTTATATGAGAAATTTATATGATAAATTTATATATTAAATTAAAAGGGATAAAGTTGAGAAATATTTTTATTTTCTTTAAATTTTAATATTTATTTTATGTGTTTTGTTATCATAAAAAAGGGGAAGATTGTCGAGAAAGTGTTGATTCAATATTTTTGTTAATTTTTTTTTAATTTTGATGATAAAAACACCCACATTTATGTTACTAATAATTTTTTTTAAAATAATTTTGATATTCATTAGAATATTTATTTTTTATTTTTTAATCATACATAAGTTTTTAATCCATTGGATAATATTTTTTTAATTATTCTGGATGTGTTTGAATGTAATCTGAAAGCATTGTTCATACACTATGTTTATTAAAGTGTAATATATGGTTTGGGAACCCTCTATTTGGAGAAAAATGTATGGATCATAAACCCTACACTATTGTACAAGTATGGATCAAAAATATTAATATTGAAAGAAACCATAAGTTTGAGGAAATGTATGGTTCATCAACCCTAATTTTGTAAAAAACCACACATTATCAACCCTAATTTTTAAGTTTTTCAATACAAAAAGGAAACCTATGTTTGACTGGTCAATGGTGGAGATAGAAATTAAATATATTATCTAGGATTTCAGTAATGGTCTTTCCATAAGTAAATATATCTTTAAAGATATTTTATGACTGATTCAAAGGCTTATACTCAAAATATTAAATCATTCATATTTTAATGGATTTTATGACTCTCTTTGAATAATTTGAATTAATATATTTTCAATTTATTTTGTTGTGTTTTTTGAGCTGGTTTGACCTAGAACTGTTTGATCATTAGTACAAATACTAATATAGTCATTTTATGAATACACAAGTATATATGCATAAAAAATATTTTTTTTGTTCTTGTAACAAATTGTTTGTCATTATCTTCAAATCTAAAATTTGTAGAGATACATGTTTTGGTCTATCTAATTGACTTGCTGTTATTTTTTCCATTACTACTGTATCTTACTATTACATCTTCTTCTACAGGTTTAAAAAATAATTTTAAGAGTTACACTTTAGATACATATATTTTTATTCATATTTATGGTGACTTCTCTATAGTTTTTTAACGAAATACTATGAAAATATTGATGATTATTTTTGTTGTTGTTATGCTATATTGAAGACCAACACATCTATTAGTTTCACATTTCAACTGCGAGTGAAGTCTACTTTCTCAATCAAATCAATCTCAATTGATTTATTGGAGTATCAGCAGCTCAGAATCAGTTGTTGTGGTGAAAGAGTATTAGCTTCTTAGGCTAAGATATGGATTTATAGTTCCCTATAAAATAATCATAAGGCCTTGTAAAAGCCTTATTGTAAAGGTATCAACTAGATGTACTCTATTGTGGAAGTCCCAGGTAAAAGTACTTACTAGTAAAAATCACTAAGATCACTGAGAGATAATTGGTGGAGTGTACTAGGGGATCTTTGTGACTTGAACCAATATATATCATTGTGTTGTTTTCTTTATTTATTTATTATTCTAATTCATCATTAAGATAAAAGGAAAGATTCAATACTCATAAATAGGATTATTTTTAATATTTTGAATGTTTTAAAGAATCAAAATTTACCCCCCTCTTGTATCTTAGACATAACCATTACAACATAACAATGAATCCATAAATGACTAATTTATATATTAATTTTTGGATTTTTTTCCAATCTTAGAGGATGGAATTTATATCCCAATAGTAGTATTTTTCCTTCTTGTCTTGATCCGATGGAATAATTCCTCTTTTAGAATTAGTCCACTATAGGGGAAATTCATCCAATTAATTTTTCATCTTATGAGGATATGAGATCACCCTACTATGGAGTGGCGTTGGTCTCATTTATTTCTTCTATGTCACTACCAATGACTCGAAAAAATATTCTATAATAGAAAATGTGGATGATGATCTCATCTTGGTCTAATTCTTCTAAGTATATGGGCGAATTACTGAATACATCGGTATGGGAGTTACATGAATGTAGTTCATGGGATATTATTGTATTTAATGGAAAATTAGCCATAAATTATCATATATAATCAATAGGGGATACCAATTCTTCATTAATAATGGAATATTAATCACTAATATTCTTAATTACCAACTCCAAGTCATCCATAATGTTAAATTGGTCCAATGGTATCTACAAATCCATCTCCAAGCATGCGGTGTGGGATTGGTATTCTAGTTTGT
Organism: Viscum album; assembly: GCA_963277665.1. Classification (NCBI taxonomy): domain Eukaryota; kingdom Viridiplantae; phylum Streptophyta; class Magnoliopsida; order Santalales; family Viscaceae; genus Viscum; species Viscum album. The sequence continues at coordinate 577,902,726 of OY728143.1, forward strand.
TGTTTGTGCATCCTTCAAATAGTAGGAAAGAATATAAAATAAATTCCTTGACTGGAGAGATGAAAATTATCAACACTCCAACTCTGATGAGCTTTAAAAATTTCATCCTTCTTTCTATAGGGCTCCCGGATGCACCTTTAAAGTGTATCTCCCACATCCAATGAGTGTTATAAATAAGGGAAACCACTCTATTAGGAAGCTCTATATTCAACATAGTACTTTCTAGGGTGAGGTGTGTTGTGGGGAAATCTACCAACACATTTTCTTTTAATTCCTTGTAAGATAAAAAACATATATCAAACTGGTGTGCAATAACTTCCCACCATTCTATAATTTAAGTTAGCATTAGACCGCTAAGGATATAATTGAGTAGTTAAATACATAAGACCTTGAATAATTCATTATGTTATAGGCATTGTCTTAGTTTCTATGCAATATATATTAGTGTGAGGAAATTATTCTCAATATTAGAGTATCGGGTATCAGTATCTAATATGGTTCTATAGAGATAGTAGAGACTCACCTCATGGAATGAATCATTCTTCTACATAGGAAGGGTGCCAATAGAATGTTCCAAGGTTTAAAAATATATGATGAGTGAATTTACTTTGACCGATGTAATTAATATTTTGGGTGGTAAAGTTACTTTTTGATACTGTCAAAAGATTCTTAACAAATCTTTTTCCATTGAAAGGTAACCACTTTTTCATACAATTTATAAAGGGTAATAATTTACAAGAAAAGATGGATATAAAATAGATTATGTAGGAAATATATCCCTATAGTCTTATAAACCCTTTAAGGTTTCAAGGAAGTGTCATATCAAGGATCATTGTGTTCTTAATATGGTATAATTTGATCCCAGAATGGCATGACCTGAATCTAACAAATCTCCTTGATGTTACCCAGAAAATAAATCTCAATGAGTTTATATTTTTTTTAATGTTTCTAAAGTTTATTAAAAAAATTATCTATATTAACAAGATGATCATAGTGTTTTTGATACTTGACCACCATATCATCCATGTATCATTATATGATTTTCTATAAGTTGGGCTTGAAGATATTATTCAGGGAATATCGACATGTGGAACCAAAATTATTCTAGCCAAAGGGAATTACTTAATAGAATTATAACCCTTGGGGTGACCTGAAATCAATGGCCTCTTTATTAACCAAGAATATATGGATCTATTTTTATCTACAGTATCCATCCATTAAGAAGATAGCTTGAAAAATAGTGGTCACATCGGTCAATTACACTATGATTGAGACAAAGAAGTCATCATTCAGAAATTATCACTTGAGATCCTTAAAGTCAACACATACCTGAATTATATTATTCTTATTTTTATTGGTATGATATTTTATGCATAATTCAGGTATTAAACTTCCAAAATAAATTTTCTTTTTAAGATCTTATCAACTTTTACTTCCACCTTGGAATTATAGGCATGATGTGTTATTCTTAATTTTTTTTTGTAACCATGATGATATTTTAAAAGAATCAAATGATGGGTAGATACATCAAGATCATGTAAAGGAATTTAAGTATAGTTACATGAAAATATTATAGTTACCCAATCCCTTTAAACATATTATTACATGATTTTAAGAATAATTATCCTTGAAATAAAAACCAAGGATTGAAAAATCTAGTATATTTGGAAGACATGGTTCATAATTATAAAACATGAAACTATAATAAAAAAACATTTCATTAATCTCTATAATAATCACTTAACTATTTTTGAGCTACTATTACTATATAAGATAACCTGGGGAATACATATAAAAAAGTGATGAGCTAAAAATCCCAGTAAGTGAATAAACATGGGAATAAATAATAGAACACAAGTTAGAAGGAATAACATGATAAAATAAAAGACATGGATCATAAATAAACATATGGAAACATAACATATATAACATGAAATCATATGGTCATGGAAATATTGGAATGTGGTAATGACATAAAACATGACATAAACATGAGTCAAAGATAACTACCAAGACTATATCACATGGTGGACAAAGTCCCATAATGGATTGAGTTTACTCAAAAATCCCATAAATGATGTCTCACAAGGATAAAAATTACCCAATGTATTGGATAATTATCTGGGTTAACCTATCAAAATATGTTCGTTCATATGCGTGCCAAATAATGAATCGAACATAAGGATTACCCATGGAAAGAAAGAGGTTTTGTAATCATGTCATAAGGAAAAACCAAAGGGTGTATCATAATGGAGTCCATGAAATATGGGATTAAATAATTATTGGTAATTAATAAATTAATAATAATAATATATCAAGAATAATTTTGACCAACTGTATTGAAAATAATAAAGATATAGGTTAGGTAACAATAGAAATGTGAAAATTAAGTGCGGTTTTAGGGAAAAGATTAAAGAGGATTTAAAGAGGAAAATGCATAATTTTCTATATAAAACAAAAAATGAACTAAAATAGTTTTTCATGCTAAAATGTTTTATTTTTTAAAATAGTTTGGTTTCTTAAAACAGTTTATGGAGTGTCTTTGAAAATGGGTAAGAAATAGAGGTGTTCCCTTTAATCGAGCTTGCTTATCGAGAGGAACTGAGAAGGGAACCTTTTAAAACAAGTTGTTATGCATAAAATAAATATGAATTGAGATAAAAACATATTTATAGTACATATACATAGAATATAAGATTATTATATAAGAATAATGAATAAATACATTAGGGTAAATATAGATAATGTGTTACCCAAATGAAAAATGGATGTTCGGAGAGATCCCTTTCCTTATATCTGAATGTGTTCTCTACTTGCACTTAATGTACTAGATAATCAAATTATATTAATTAATTACTTAATTAAGAACCTATTATATATTTATTTAATTTATTATAATTTTATTAAGTTTTTTTTATGATCATTTCAATGATTTATAAAGTTCAATTTCTTCATTCTAGAAGCATTTATTTCTTGGTTTCATGGTCGGTTCGCTTGTATAAAATTATGGAAGTTCTTATCAAAAGGGAATAATTATCCAAAATTGAAATTATATAGTATTAATTAACTTCCATAAGTTTATATGGCCTCATATATCATTTTTTCTATTATTAGGATGATTCATTTGATAAAATGTTAATGATAATTGTTTAGTTTATTTTTTGCGATTTTTCCGACCATCATGAAATAGTTTTGTTTTACTGAACATTATGTTTATATATTAGTTAAAAAACATTAAATAAGTTATAATATACATATTAAAATATTATTTAACAATAATAATGGTTTTATGACCATCTTTTAAGGCAGTAATGAAAAATGAAAAATCATTATCCTCAGAGACAATAAACCGCTATAAATTGGACAATGGTTTTATTTCTTTGAATATGAGAATATGAGAAAATTAGTGAATATAAGATATTACATTAGAAATATAACATTCCATTATATAAATTATAATTTTTTTATTATGATTTTATGGATAAATTAGGTGAGTACAAGGTTTAAGAAGAAAATAAAATAAAAGAGATGGTTTGAGAAAGTTACCTCTTGAGTATCACCTTCTAAAAGGACCCTTTAAGAAACTTAGAATTAGTATTTTTTTTTTGATTCCAAAATATCATAGAATTGGTGAAGAGTCTTGGGAAGATAATTTTGAAGATTTTTTACAATCTACCGGGATTATAAGGTTTTAGGTTAAGGGGAGGTGAGGGGTGGTATTTATAGGGGGATGAGAGGGGTGTTTTGATTATCACATTCATTATATTATTATATTGGCTCAGGACTATCAATAGTTTTGATTCATATGGATAAATATAGTAAATGTTTTAGGGGAGTTTGAACTAATGAGTTCTTACATCATCCATGACTCAAAAAGTCTTGTATTTGGATTCTAATGTTAAATACCATAAATTATCATATTTCATTATTCACAAAAAAATGAAATATTTTAGAAAAATCCGAAAACTTAAACCTACCATTTATAGAAATTTAGATTTTTAAAATGAAATCCATTTTATTAAAATAATTTTCTATATATAGTAAATAATTGTTTTAAATAAAATCATCATTTATTAAAAAAACAAATTTTAATAGTATAATCATTTTTTTGACCATTTGAAAAATTAATTAAGGTCACATAAAATTATATTATAATTATAATAAAAAATAATATTAATTTATGAATCTATTTTATGAAAATAAATTTTCTTTTAAATCATTATATTAATTAAAAAACTTTAAGTAAACATTTATGTTTTACAAAAATACCAACACCTAATTTATCATTTTAAAACATTTATTTACTTATAAAATTATATAAATATATATTTTTTTATTTATAATAAAACTAAATTTAAATTTATACTTTAATAGGTGATGTTACTATTCAAATGGCTAGATTACAATTCCTAACAGTCATATTACTATTCCCATGGTTATATTTATAATGGCTATATAGGTTTGTTAATTTCTATAAATACCACTTATTTCATTAATTCTTCATTCTATTCTAATTTATCTCAATATTATATATTTTAATATTAAAAATTAATGTTATATTATTAACTTTATGTGTTATTTCAATATATTTTTTCAAGAGTGTGGTCATTCTAGGGGATCGAGAAGATCCAAAATTTCCCATTCTTATTATCTTATTATCTATTTATTATCCCACTATAATATTTGGTATTATTATTAGTTTATTTGATAACTAATGTATCATTATTAATTTATGATAATAATATTTTAATTTAGTTCTCTATTTTATGTATGTTTTTATGACATAAGAAGGAAAATTCCATTGATAAAATTATGGGTTTTCACATTCTCACCCCTTATGAAATTTCTGCTTTGAAATTTTGTTTTACACACTGAGGTGAAAAAAGGAGAGGGTATTTCTCCTTCATTTCTACCTCCAGTTACCTTGTCTCCTCTTTATACTTATGGTTTCTCTATAGTACCTTGACTAGGTGAGTGGTCTTGGTCCATAAAACCTTGTCTCTATGGTCCAAAAGTTTCACTAACTGCACCTCAAAAGAGAGATTGTTTTCCTTTTGTTCCATCTATGAGTTCAGTACATGTGATGGATTTGGTATATAATTTCTTCATAGGGATACATGGAATACATCATTTACATGAGACATGGTTGGTGGAAGTTCTAGTTTATAGGCCACAACTTTGACATGATCAAGAATCTCAAAGGGGTCGATATACCTAGGACTTAGATTTCCTTTATTTGAAAATATCACGACCCTATTCTATTCATATATTTATAATAATTCCTTATCACCAACCTAAAACTCTAATTCTCATTAATGATTATATACATATCTCTTCTTTTGACTTTGGGAATCCTGGATATGCTGATAGATGGTCTTCACCTTTTTTTCCATTTCCTTGGTCATTTTAGGTCCCAGTAGCTTACGTTCACCAATGTCATCCCAACATGCATTTTTTATATATATTTTCTCATAAAGGGATTAATATGTAGCCATTATTATTCTTGAGTGTAACCTATTGTTATAAGATAACTCAACTAGTGGAAGATATTGATTCCATCCTCATTTGATGTCCATTAAGTATTCTCTAAACATGTCTTCCAGTGTCTAAATAGTCCGCCCAGAATCGCCATAAGTTTGGGGTTGATAATTCATACTGAAGATCAAATCATAATTTAGAGCATGTTGGATACTTGTCCAAAACTTGGAGGAAAATCTTAGATCAGGATTGGATATAATCAATAATGGTATTCCATGCAGCCACACCACTCTTCTCATGTATATCTGTTCATGTTGATCGAGTGATAAGTCCTCTCGAATCTTAATAAAGTGATAAGTTGTTGTAAGATGATTCAAAATGACTCATATATCATTATTTTTTATGGATGTCTTTGGAATTCCAGTGAAAAAGTAAATAGTGATGTTTTTCCATTTCTAAGTAGGTATGGGTAATGGTTTCATCATTCCCTAAGACTTTTATCTTTCAACCTTAAATTTCTAACATACCAAAAACTTTTATGTATATTCAATGATCTCCCTATTTATATTGTACCACCAATAGTACTCTCTAATATATTGATACATATATGTGCTCCCTGGGTGAATTGAGAAGGTTGAGCTATGTGCATCATTCAGAAACTCTTTCTTTATCTACGGATTGGATGGTACACATAGTCATTCCCCAAATCATACAACTTCTTCCTTATTAATTTTTATCTCTGAATATTTCACTTCTCTTATAGCTTCCACCTTTTTTTGATTTTCGACATCATTTATTTGAGTATTATTTATGTTCTTTAAAAGGTATGGTTGATAAATCATTTGTGAAAGGAATGATGATGTACCTTCCTTTATGATTAAAATTATAGAGACCTAACCCTAGAAAGCCTAAATCTAGTGTCTAAAACCATTAAATTGGCATATGATACAAGTAAATCACATCTCAAAGGACCGAATAGTTTATTAGAATTGGTAAACTGGATACAAAACACGAGTCTTTTATTTCAAATGAATACAGAAATTACAACATAATTTTTTTGAGGATAACTTTATTTCATCTAGAATATCCCTTCATATCATTCTTAGTACACTTTATAGAATCCTTTGGAAAGGAAATAAAATTAGGGTGAGATCAAATTATCTATAAAGGCTAAGTATAGTGGAAAAAATAATGAATTGATGAGAAAAATCATTATAGAAATGTAAATAACTAAACACGCATGCCATGTAATAAATAAACTGAGAAGGAAGTGCATAAAAAGTATGAAAAGGTAAATAATTGAAAACATATTCTATTTAAATAACTAAATAAGGAAAAATCAATATGTCAAGGTAATAAACTAAAAAAACATTCCATTTAATCAATAATCTGAGAATGAAATACATCTATAGACTTTGTTATAGTGAAAATCTCAAGGATAATAGATAATGAATATTAATTAAAGAAATTCTTAATTAGCGTACATCATGTTTCCTAGGAACATGATACCTTTATCATTAATACCTTTCAAAAGACAATTTAATATACTATTATCAAGACCTTTCATAAGAAAGTTTAAATATATGGGTAGAAACCCATCTATTATACTTCGAAAAAAACTCATAGGTTTTGTCACCAACTAATTTCATCTCATGAGACTACTGATTCATCGAGGGGATTAATTTAAATGACCCCCAACCCATTTATTTCATGTCCAAATAATTACTTATTTATCAAATAATTGATTTAATTTAAAAACAATGTGCCTTATCAAATATCTGTACTGAGTAAGGGATATAGATTTATCAATATTTTCCCAGTAAATCAAATAACTTTCAAAGTGAAAACCATATGTAAAAATGATATATAGTTAATTAATGAATATATCCATGATAAATGATATGGATAATTAGGGTAAATTCAATGTTCAATGATCATAAGAAATTGAATATTTCAATGGGACTAACAAAGGAATCAAGGAAGTGAATTTCAATACTATTTTTATCCAAATCAATCATAATCCATATAGAGGAAGAATACGGATGGTATCAATACAACAAATCCAAAGTGGAGTAAAATAATGGGATGTTGTCATTGATTAATGGAAGTAGTACAAAAAGGTCTTTTAAAAAAATTACTGAGAAAAATATCCATTCCATTTGAAAAAAAATGAAAATCCTTTTCTTTGAAAACAACTTTTAAAAACATTTTCTTTAAAAAGAAACCTTTCAAACTTAGAAAGTAATCCTCAAAGAAATGATGGTGGGAAATTCCATACATGTCATACAAGGTAAAAAGAACATTCCTTTTTTAAGGTAAAATGGATAAAAACATGCCTTGTTTGGAAAGTAACTAGAATATTCCTTGAATTTTTTTTGTAAAAGTCAAAAGGGTAAAAATTTATTTAATAAATATTTTTTAATGTTTAAAACATTTTTTAAAACCTTTTTAGAAAACATGGTTTTTTGAAGAAAAAATGCTCCCTGACCAAAAAGATAAATGAAGTCGATTTTTTTAAAAAAATATTTTCTAAAACATTTTGAGTAATAAAGAATTGAAAATGGTAATATTACTTGAAAAAGGTCTTAAATAAACATAGGAGAAAAAATTAAATTATTTATTAAATAATTGTCTAATAATTTACCCTAACGGAAATTCAAGTGTAAACAATCCCAAAAAAATGAGACTGTGAAGTAAACCCTTAAAAAGACCATAACATTGATGTGAGAATCAATCAATGAATAGATTATGTGTGTAAAATTTAAATCCACATATAACAATTGTAAATGAAACAATATATAATAAAAATTTATTATACACAAAATCTAGGAATATTAATAATAACTAGTAAGTAATATAACCCAGTGAAATGGAATCAGTTTATAAAATTCTTTACCAATTGGTAACTTTAAATTAAAATCTCATTAGAAGTAATAATTCCAATTGAAAATAATAATATCATGAATATAAAATAATTCATGATATAATATATCAAAATGGGTAGTATATACACAACAAGAAATAAGTAAGTGGTGAATAAGGCATTGATCTAACACATGTAAAAAGTGGGATGAAAATCCCTTACCTTGTGTTTTATTTTTGAGTGAACATACTTTAACCTTATATATAATGGTTTAAATCATGAAAATAACTTATAAAATAACCATAATAATATTTATAATATCATATATTAACTTCTTATAATATCTTATTACCTGTTTGTTAATAATCTTTCATTATTTTCACTATTTCTGCAGTTAATTGTCTAGTGTTTCGAGTGTGTTCTGACTTATTACTTGTTTTTACTATTGATTAGATCATAATTTAACCATATACATAATATAAAAAATTATTTTAATATCATATATATTAATTATATATTTATATATAATAATACATTATATTTGTATATTGTAAATGAAATGCACCGTTCATGGAAACGGTAGGCCGTACGTATGCATTAATGCTACTTCAATTTCCACATCATATTTAAAAAAATTATTAGTAAATGATAGACATGTATATTTATATTATAATTCCATTATCATATACTTATAATATATGTAACATAAATTTATTAAAACCATCATTCATACATTACATGTATAGAGTGAATTAATCACATCGCCTTGGGGAGGTGGTAGTCCACACTTCCACAAACGATGTTACCGTATTCCCACAAAATAGAAAACATAAAGGTATGGGTTATATAAAAATAAAATAATTATAAATAAATTATAAATATCTTATATAACATATATAAATATTATTTCTATCATAATTACCACCATGCTAGGTTGTAAAGGATGAATGAACAATCATTGTTTTGTGAGGCGGTAATCCACCGTACACACGAACGGTAAGTTAAATATCCATTATATAGAAGTGTGTGTAAGTATAGGTAGAAATATTAGAATAAAAAAATATCAGTATATTTATTATACTGAGGTTATTATATAACAAAGTAATAAGAATATTTTAGTGGGTAGAGAAGGATATAAAATGAAAGTGATCGTTGAATAATGTTACCATGTTTTCTCGTAACTTCTTTTTTGTTTATACCAAAATAATTCCTTGGTTATATTTATGCCCAATTTCAGGATTCTAGGGTGAGTTTAGGTATTTTGGGATCTTATTTTATCATATTTTTATCGATTCAAAGGTCTTTAGAGGTGTAAATAAGTGGGATGATGAGTGCCTTTTTATAGTGGAGGAGGAGTGACATTCTTGAAAATTTTTTAAAAGTGAATTCCACCCATGTTTTTCCCAAATCAATTGGCTCCAATAATGGACAAAATTATATAAAATGGAGTATAGGGTCGTAATATGAATATTCAATGGAATTTAGACAACTTTTTAGGTCATTTTGGCTCTTATGTTTAAGGTTTAATCCCATGTTAAGATAATTTTCCTCTTAATCACTGTAATTAATTTTAATTATATTTACTAATATTTTTTGTAAAAAATAATCTAAAGTTATTAGAAATTATAAATTATGATGACTCCTAATATGGAATATATTTTTACAAATTACAATCATATAATTGGTTGAAATTAATTTAAAATTATTCCTATATATGGGATGATAATGCACGTTGTTAAAGTAAAAACATTCAAACATTTGCTAAGTTTTTATATCTAATTTCAAAATGAAATTAATTCCAAAAAACAAAATTAGATTAATTAATTTAAATTTGATCTAATTTAACTTTAAAACCAATTAAAAATATAATTTAACCTTATAAATTATTGAGATGAAAAGTCAGTTTTCAATTAAAATTGAGTGTTTTTCCCTATTCATCAAAAATGAAACATATAAAAAATAAAACAATTCACTCTAACCTAATTTTGATGTCCCAATTAATAAATTATGTTTATTTATAAATATTAAAATTTATATAAGTACTAGAAATTTGATTTAAAATCTATTTTCCATTAAAAATAAATAAAATTGCCGTTAGAAAAATATAGGTTTTTATGCGTAATATGGGGGTTGCTCTTATCATATGACTATAAAATATATTGGATGAATGTAAAACCATCTTATTGAATATATATATATATATATATATATATAAAATCATAAGTTATTTAACACTATTCATAACCTCTAATTTAATGGTCAGTTTAATTCTTATTATATTAAATAATAATATTTTAATAATATATTATTGTTCGGTAAAACTTGGTCTTGAGTGTAATGAAAGCTATTAAAGAAAGTATTTATTGTGTGTAATAAAAGAAAAATATTTATTATGTTCATTTCAAGCTATATAATATATTAAATTTATTTAAAATTTTAAATATACAATAAATTCTTGGGAGGTTAAATTCTTTTTTATGTTTGGTGTTGTGTGTTATACACATTATTAAATAAAAGTTATTATTTTAGAGGCTTTAGGATGTTACACCCATGACTGTCATTTTTAATTTTAATAAGATCAGATCCTTCTCAATTATCATCATAGATAATTTTTCAGGACCCTTTCTACTTAGATCATCTGCCACTTTATTTTCTTTACTCGGATGATAGTGGATTGAGCAGTCATAATCCATGATGAAATATAACAATATTTTCTAGTGTATATTAAGCCCCTTCTATGTGAATATATATTTTAGACTATTATTATTAGTATATATCTCACCCTTATCCCCATATATATATATATAAATATAATTCCACTAAATTTTGAATGCGAATATCAAAGCCGCCAACTCCAGATCCTGTGTGAGAGAGTTTTACTCATGAAATTTAATATTCTTTTAGGAGTATGATATTACTTAATAATTTTTCATAAGTAAACATCCTAATATATTATTTGAAGAATCAGTGTATACCACAAGTGGTTCCCCAATGATTATTAGTGTATGTATTGGTGTAGTGATAAGACTCTTTTTTAATTCCTTGAAGTATTATTCACATTCACTAGTCTAGAAAAACTTTAACCCCTTATGAGTTATCTTGGTTAGTGGGTTTTAAAATAATGATAAGTTACTCAAAAATTATCTGTAATACCCAGATAGAATAAGGAAACTACATATCTCAATTAAAAATTCTGTTATGGGACACTCCTCAATTACCATTGTTTTAGAAGGGTCCATGGATATTCCTTTTCTAGTGATAAAATTACTTAAGAGTGATACTTCCTCCATTTATAACTCACATTTATTGTACTTTACATATAGTTTATCCCTTCAAAATCTCTTTAACATAGTATTGAAATGCTCCTCATTTTCCTGTTTTCTCATAGAATATATCATAATATCATTTATAAACTCTACCACCAATTTTTTGAGGTAATTTGTAAAGACTCTATTCATTATGTCCATGAAAATTACTGGACCTTTATTGAGTCTGAAGGGAATCACTATGAACTCATAGTTTCCATACCTCATTTTAAATGGATTCTTGGAGATATCTTCTTTTCTCACATTTAATTAGTGATATCCTGATCAAAGGTATTCCTTATAGAAATACATGGCCCTACATAGTTGATCGAACAATTCATCTATCCATGGTAGGTGATACTTGTTATTTATCATGTTTGTTTGAGTGCATGATAATCAATCTAGGGGAACATTGATCCATCCTTATTATTGATGAATATGTATATATCATCATATGGTGATGTAATCAAGTATATAAAACACTTTTCTAGATTCTACTATAACTCATATTCAGTTCCTTCAACTTAATAGTGGCTATACTCTAAGGATTCTTTGATATGGGTAGAAATATAGGTATAAAATCAATTGAAAACTCAACCTTGCAGTCAAGAGAAATACTATGAAATTATTTAGAGAACAAATCATTATAGTCCCTCATAATGGGGATGTATTTTTACATGATCCTCTCCTTTGTATTAATAGTTTGAGCAAGATAATATTTTATATTAGGAAATAACATCCAAAATTGAGATGACGATTCTAAAGGATATTTATCATCCTCCTTACACTTTTATAGAATATGTGGATATATTGGGATGTGAAGAGTGATCTCCCTTTTTCTATAATTGATGTTATCTTTGTATAAAGATATCCAATCCATTCCTAATATAGAATCAAACTCCAACAAAGGAAGTAAGATAAGATTTTTGGGAAGGATATGTCCATAAACACTAACCAGGGAGGAGTTATATACTTTATAAGAAATAATTTCCCCATTTTATATTCTCAAAGATAACTCAAACTTCATATTTTAAGGTGGTGTTTTAATAGTTATACTAAACTTTCAAGATATTAAATAAATCATGCAACCAGAATCAAATAGTATGTTCTCTATTCTTTAATGAATAACCAGTATTCTTATCACCATATCATTTTTGGGCTCCACCTCAGCAGTAGTGATTTCATATTCCCTTCCTTGCTACCTTGGAGGTTGTTGTTGTTGATTTTATCTGATAACACTTGGCTTAGGGCATTGTATCACATGATTATCATGTTTCTTGTATTTGAAACATTTCATGAGAGGCTGAGTGTCTATCCACACTATCCTTTCTCCTTCCACATTAGCGGGCTTATTCAAAACCCTTCAGTAATAATTATCCTGATTCCCCTCTATTACACATTTTAAACACCTCTTTTTTACCTTTAGATCGTTTATAGGATGATTCTTACCACACTTTTGATATGCGGGATGTTGGGTTTTCTTTCCTTCACGGGGTTTATCTTTTGATCCTCATGTATTAAACATTATTTTCCACTTTTTATCTCCAATCCCATGAGACCACAAAGAGTCACCAATCTTTGTGTCAATATTTAGGTAACATCGAACAATATCCTCAAATATTTCAGTCTCTAATCACTAAGTCTTTTCATAGAATCAACTTTAATCCACTAAAAAAGTGACCACCTTACTTTTATTGTTCATGAAAAAGGTGGAGGCATATCGTGCATTACTTGAAATTTTTTCCTCGTATTCCATGATAGATTCATCTTACATTTTCTTCAGTATAAGTAAATCCTTATCCATATTAATATATAGATTAAGGGGAACCCATTTATTGAAAAATATTATCTTAAATATTTTCTAATTCATGGAATCAATTTACATCTTAGACTTTGTGTTTTTTTATTAGTGTCCACTACTGATCATCTTTCCCATCAAAATGATAGACCACCAGTGTGACTTTCTCTTCTTATGAGAATTAAATAATAGAGAATATCTTCTCAATGGATTTAATCCATTTTCCATGGTGAGTGTATCAAAATATATTCTAAATATAAGAGGTATTTTTTGTATAAAGGATTCAACCAGAACTTTCTATTTTTTAGGAGAAGGGGTGGATGCCATAGGATTCAAGTTATTATTTATAACTAGAACTAGTTGAGCTGGTACTGTCATGAATTTCTAATCTACCATTCCATTATATTTTTCATTGAATTAGGGAAACCCTAAACTTGTAAGGAATAACTTATAAATTAAAAGTATACCCAAACTTATAATAGGTTATTCATGGTGATAAAATTATCCCCAGTGTTCTTACAAATTTTTTGTAGTCCTAACCTTCAAAAATAACTAGACTGTGCTATGATACAAACTGTTGTGACCCAATCCTTTTACATATATTATTACATGATTTTAATCATAATTATCCATGAAATAAAAACCAAGGATAATTTATTATCTTTAGAATACTAACTACATAATTAAACATGAAACTAGAATAAAAAACCATTTTAATTATCTTCATAATGAGATTATAACTCCCATTAATATCCTATAACTGCATTGGATAACTTTGGGAATACATAGACAAAAGTTATGAGCTAAAAATTCTATAAAGTGAATAAAAATAGGAATAAATCATATCACATGAGTTAGAAGGCATAACATGATAACATAAAAGGCATGAATTATAAATAAACATATAGAAACATAAAATATAGAATATAGAATCATATGATAATGTAATTATTGTAATTTTAAAAAAATATAATATGATATCAACATTATAGAGAACCTATACTTTTACACATATAATTATATGCTTTTAAGTATAATTAAACATTAAATTACAAGCTAAGAACCGTAAATTATAGTGTCTTTTGAAGATTAGGTGCATAATTAAACATCATGAAAACATATTTTATTTAATATTATTACTGATATTCTAACTTATATTGAGATCCTATAACTACATTGGATAACCTGGGGAATTCATGAACAAAAAGGATGACCTAAAAATCCCGGTAAGGAAATAAGCATAGGAATAAAACATAGCACATGGATCAGAAACCCTAAGATAATGACATAAAAGGAACACAACATGAATAAAAATCAAGATGAAAAACATGTATAACATGGTAATATATAATCATGGTATCATAGGAATGTGTCAACAACATATAACATGATATAAACATGAGTCATAACTAACAACAAATACTATATAACATAGTGGACAAAGTCCCAAAAAGGAATCTGTTTTACTCCCTATCCCAACACGATGTATCATGAGAATAAACATTACCCAATTAATTGGAGTGCTATCAAGGTGCACCCATCATAACATGTTCATGAATATGTGTTCCACGTGAAGAATAAACATAAAGGTTACCCATGGAATGAAATGAGTATCATAATCATGTCACAAGGCATAAAAAATGATAATATCATAATTGAGTCCATGAAAGAATGGATTCGAAATATACATGTACATTAATAAGGTAAAATTGGAAAGTATAATGATAATTTATGTCTAATTTTAGTGTAAACATGTAAAATTAGTGTTTAAGAAACTTTAGAAATGAAACATTTTAGTGTAGTTTAAGGAAAATATTAAAGAGAATTTAAAGAGGAAAATGAATATTTGTTTTCATAAAACCAAAAATTAACCAAGATAGTTTTTCAGGATAAAATGAGTGATTTTATAAAAATAATGTTTAATTAAAAAATATTATGGAGTGCACTTGTAAGTGAGTAAAAAATCTTGAAGTTCCCTTGAATCATGCTTTCTTATCAGGAAGAATAAAAAAGGCAATGTTTCTAAAACATGTATTAACCCCAAAAAATATGGATGATATGATATGGATACATGAGTTTGAAACATATACATATAATTTATAATAATTACATAAAATAAACAATACTTTATTTGGGTAAAGAGAGAGAAAGAGTAACCCATAGAAAAAATGGAGGTTCGGGTAGAATCCCTTACCTTATGACTGAAATTGTTCTGCACTTGATATTAATGGAATTAGTAATCAAATTATATTAATTAATTAATAATTACATAACCATTTTAACGTGTAATTTATTTAGTATAATTTTATTAAGTTTATTTTTGGCATTTTTGATGAGTTAAAGTGTCAAATTTCATCGTTCATGAGTGCTCATTTTCTTACTTTTAATGATCAGTTCGCTTATATAAGAGTATGGAAGTTCATGTAAAATAGAAATTGAAATAAATAATTACATTTATAAGTTATTAATAAACATATATAATATTAAATGATAATATAATTAATTTAGTTATTTTTGGTGAGGATGAATCATTAAATAAGATGTGGGTGATAATCTTTTGGATTATTTTGGGTGGTTTTCACTCACAATGAACTTGTTTTTCTTTATTATTTAACATCATGTGTATATAATTATTTCAAAAAAATTAAATAGTCTATAATAAATATATAATAAGTTTTTTTAACCATACAAATTTTCTTATGACTATCCTTGAATGAATTAATGGAAAATGAAAATTTTTCTTCCTTGAAGGCGATAAATTAAGACCTCATGAATGATGTTTTCATTTCTAGAATAATAGGGAGAGGTGAGGGGTTTAGTGATGGATTATTAAATTATCATAATATAATTACAGTATATGTAATGTACTAGAGTTATCATACCATCTTTATTACTGGAGTTGAGGATAGAATAAGAAAAGTAATTGAAAAGAAATTAAAAGAAAAGGAAAGAGGAAATTACCTCTTGAAAGACCTCCTTAAGGAAAAGTTTTCGGTCTTTTGATGAGACCATGAGCTCCTAGAAGTGGGGGATAGGTTTGGTAAGAGTATTGGGCATAATTTATACATGGATAAAATCTTTTAGGTCATGAGGAGAAGAGGTGGTGATGGGTGGTATTTATAGTGGAGGAGAGGGGTGTTTTCTCATTATTTTAGTTGTTAGATTATTATTTGGATCAAGACAAGAAATAGTGTTGATTGTCAAGGATAAATATAGTAATTATATCATGTTAGTTTGAAACAATGGTGATTAAATTATCCATAACTCAATAAATAGTGTATTTAACTTATAATGTATATATACCGTAAATTACCGTATTTTACTATTCACTAAAAATTCAAGTATTTCATAAAAATCCCAAAAATCCACCCTAACAATTTTTAAATGTTTATAATTCAAAAATTAACTTTATTTTATGAAAATAATTTTCTAAATATTATAAATTTAATTTTTAATTAAAATCATCATTTATTTGGAAAATACAAATTTTAAAATTATACTTGATTTTATAACACTTTGGAAAATTAATTAAAGTATCATAAAATTTTCTTAAAATCATAAGTCAAAAAAATATTAATTTATGAATAAATTTCATGAAAATAAATTTTCTTTTAAATTGTTAAATTCACCATAAAATTATAGTTAAATATATATGAATTAAAAAATATCTACTCTTAATTAATAATTTTTGAAACATTTATTTACTTATATTATGATATAATTATATAATATTTTAATTTATAAGATACCTAAATTTTATTTATACTTCCATGGATTAGGTTACTATTATATTGGTTAGTTTACTATTCATAAGGGTCGTATTACTATTCCAAAGGTCAAGTTAATATTTTATCAGTAACGGTTCCTTAACTTCTAGAAATACTTATTATTTTATTCATTATTCAATTATAATGTTAGTATTTTGTTTATATTGTGATTTTATGTGATTATACTATATGACATAATTATAAGAGGGAATTTCCATTAATAAATTTTGTGTCGTTACATTCTTACCCCTTATGAAATTTCTCCCTCAAAATTTCATTTTACATTCTATGTTTAAAATAGGTGTGGGTACTTCTCCTTCAGTTCTTCCTTAGGTTCCCATGTTGCCTCTTCATACTTATGGTTCTGCCATATTACTTTGACCAGGTGAGTAGTCTTGTTGTGTAGAAATTTATCTCTAGGATCTAAGATCTTCATTGGCTACTCCTCATATTAGAGATCACTTTCCAACCGTACCACCTCTGAATTTAGTTCATGTAAAGGATTTGGTATGTACTTTCTCAAGAGGGATACATGGAATACATTGTCTACTTGAGACATAGTTGGTGAAAGTTCTAGTCTATAGGCCATATCTCCAACACAATCAAGAATATCAAAGGGGCCGATGTACCTAGGAATTAGATTACCTTTATTCCCAAATCTCATGATCCTCTTTGACGGAGATATACAGAGGAATACCTGTATCCAAACTTAAACTCAAGGTCTCGTAGATGATTTTCTGTATAATTATTTTGTCAAATTTGGGATGATTTGATGTGTTGATAAATGTTTTTCAAATTATCCACCATTTATTCGACAATTTGAGTTATTAGAAGCTTATGTTCGTCGAATTTATCATAACATGTTAGTGTTTTACATTTTTCTCATAAAGGGATTTATATAGAGCCATTTAGATGCTCGAGTGGAATCTATTGTTGTAAGAGAATTAAAATAGAGGAATATTTTTCTCCAATATTTCTTTGAAGTCCATATAACACCTTCTAAACATTTATTCTAGTGTATAAATAGTCCTCTCGTATTGGACATCAGTTTGAGGATGATAGGCCATACTGAAGTTTAGCTTAGTGCTTAGAGCATTTTTGAGACTTTTATATAACTTTTTAGGTGAATCTGAGATCCTGATCGGATACAATCAATAGTGTTACTCCATGAAGCCTTACTAGTTCTCTGATATATATATATGTTCAAGTTGATTCAATGAGAAATCCTAAAGAATTGTGATAAAGTGAGATATCTTTGTAAGACAATCCACATAAACCCATATAGAATTATTTCCTTTGGATGTCTTTAGAATTCTAGTGACAATGTCCATGGTAATGTTTTCCCACGTCTATTTTTGTATGGGTAGTGGTTACATCATCACCTTATACTTTTTTCTTTCATCCTTCACTTGCTGACATAATAGTAACTTTGATGTATATTAAGAAATCTCTTTTTTTTATATTGTCCCACCAATTGTTCTCATAAAGATCTTGATAGATCATTGTGATCCTTACGTGAATAGATAAGGTTGATCCATGTGTTCCATTTCTAAGGTATTTCTTTATCTCTATATAGGATGATAAACATATTCGTGACCCAAATCTCATGACTCCATCCTCATCCATTTTGAATTCTGAGGATTTCCTATTTCTCATGGATTCCACCTTCTTCTGAATTTCCACATCATTTCTTTGATCTTTCTTTATTTTCTCCATAAGGGATGGTTGAGAAATAATTTGAGAAAGTATTGATGATATTAATTCCTTAATGATTACCATTTCCATCCTTTTAAGGTCTAAGAATATTGGATCCTTCTCAATTCTCTTCATTTATAAAGATCCATAATCTTTTCTACTTAGAGAATCTACCACCTTATTTTCTTTACTAGGATGGTAGTGTATTGAGAAGTCATAATCCATGTGTGATCTAACCATATTAATTGGAACATATTAATCTCATTCTGTGAGGATATATATTTGAGACTCTTTTGATCGATATATATCTCACACTTCTCCCTGTAGAGATAATGCCTCTATATTTTCAACACAAAGATCATATCAGCCAACTCTAAATCATGTGTGAAATAGTTTTTTACATGAATTTTTAGCTTCCTTGAGGCATTAGATATAAATTTATCATTTTTCAATAGTACATATCCTAATCACTTCTTTGAAGTATTTATGTACACTACAAAGAGTTCCCCACTTTTGGATGTGTGAGTATTGGTGTAGTGATAAGCCTCTTCTTCAACTCTTTGAAGCAATATTCACATTCAATAGTCCAGAAAAATATACTACCTTATGAGACATTTGGGTTAGTGGGTTTGAAAATCATGACATTTTCTTAAAAAATTATTGGTAATACACTTCTAGACCAAGGAAACTATGGATCTCCATTATAGATGTTGGCCTCGGACACTCTTCGATTTGCTTTGTCTTGGAAGGGTCCACATACTTTTTTGGTGATTACAAGCCCCAAGAATGATTCTTCCTCTATCTAGAACTCACATTTACTATAATTTTTATAAAATTTATCCCTTCACAAATTATTTATCATATTATTCAAATGCTCTTCATGTTCCTCCTTGTACTTAGAGTATATCATAATATCATCAATAAAGACTACCAAAAATTTGTCGAGGTATTCTCTAAACACTCAATTCATTAAGTCCATGAAAATTGATGGATAATTAGTGAGTAAAAAAGGAATAAATATTAAATCATAATGTTTATACCTCATTCTAAAGGAAATCTTGGGAATATCTTCTTTCCTCAACTTTAATTGGTGACATCCCAACCGAAGGTCCACCTTAGAGAACTAACCGGCCCGACGTAGATGATCCAACAAGTTATATATCCATGGAAAGGAATACTTGATATTTATCATGATTTTTTTGAGATTGTGATAATCAATATAGAGGTTCATTGATCCATACTTCTTCTTGATGAAGTTAACTGACACACCCTATGGTGAAGCACTCGTGCGTATAAAACCCCTGTCCAAATTATTCTATAATTTATTCTTTAGTTATTACTGCTTAATGGTGGACATTCTATAAGTTATATTTGATATAGGTAGAGATAGAAGAATATGTTAAATTGGGAGCTAAAGCTCTTAATTAGGAGGAAGTACATGAAACTATTTAAGGAATACATCTGTGTAATCCCTCACAATGGGCATGTATTCGAGCATGATTTTCTCTATTGTATCAAGAATTTGAGCTAGATGTTCTTGGTCATAAAGAAACATTATCCAAAATTGAGATGATTATTATAAAGGATATTCATATTCCTCATTACACTTGTATAGGATTGGAGGATGCTTCAGGAAGTGAAGAGTGATATCCCTTTCTCAAAAACCGATGTTGGCCTTATATAAAGATATACAATATATGCTGGAAATAACATAAAAATCTACTAAAGGGAGTATGATATGATTTTCTGGGAGATTAAATCCACAGAAATTAATTGGGGAGGAGTTATATACTTTGAATAAAATAATTTCCCCATTATATTTTCTCATATATAACTCAACCTCCAAATTTTTTGGTCGTTTTA
The DNA here is from genome assembly GCA_963277665.1 of Viscum album. Classification (NCBI taxonomy): domain Eukaryota; kingdom Viridiplantae; phylum Streptophyta; class Magnoliopsida; order Santalales; family Viscaceae; genus Viscum; species Viscum album. The sequence continues at coordinate 577,923,495 of OY728143.1, forward strand.
GAATAGTTCTACTAAACTTTCAAGATATGACAGAATGCATAGAACCAGAATCAAATAGTACATTCTTTATTCTTAAATGAATAAATAGAGTACCCATCACCAAATTATTATTAGGAACCAACTAAATATTAATGATTTTATATTCCCTTCCTTTCTACCTTAGTGGTTTTTATTATTGATTTCCTCCAATAACCCATGGCTTAAGGAAATGGTTTGTATAATTCCCATGTTACTTATAGTTGAAACACTATACTACATGCTGAGTGTTGATCTGAACCTTTCTTTTTTCTTCTGCATTAGTTGGATTATTCAAACCCCTTTGGTAGTTATTAGCTATATTCCCTTCTCTTACACATTTAAAGCATCTCTTGGTTCTATTTAAGTAGTTTCCAAGATGCTTCTTCCCACACTTTTGGCATGTGGGATGTAGTTCCATATTTCCATCATATTATTTATCATCCATATTAAACTCTATTTTCATCTTTTTATCACTGGGCCTATGAGAACATGAAGAGTCTTCGATCACCATTTCAACCTTGAGGGTAAAATATAAAATCTCTTCATAACTATCGAAGTCTCGAATCACTAATGATTTTCATAGACTCAACTTTAGTCTACTATAGAAGCGATCCACCTTTCTTTTAGTGTTCATGAAAAATATAAAGGTGTATCTTGAAAGCCTTGTGAAGTTTTCCTTTTATTCCTTGATAGGATCATATTAATTTTCCTTCAGTTCAAGGAATTACATTTCCATCTTGAGATGGAGGCATTGAGGAAAAAAATTATTGAAAAATATTTTCTTGAAATATTCCCATTCTATGGAATAAATTTCCACCTTGGAATTTGTGTTCTTTATTAGTTTCAACCATTGATTAGCTTTTCCATCAAAACAATAGACCACTAGTAAAACTTTATCTTCTTCTAAGCACTAGAGTATATAGAATATCTTCTCAATTGAGTTAATCCATTATTCTATGATGAGGGGATTGAAAGATCCACTAAACATGGGAGGACTTTTCTGTATAAATGATTTGATGGAAACTTTATCTGTTTTTGGAGAAGGAGGGAATTCCACACGATTCAAGTTATTATTCATAAATTGATAAAATTGAGAAAGTACTATCATGAAGTTTTGAGCACCCATTACTGTCATATTTGGAATATCATTAGTTAAATCATCACATTTCTTATCACACAGATTGTTGGCACATGTTCTTCTATTTCAAAAAACTAACTTAGAAAAAGAAAGTACAATTAGGGAGCTTTAATACTTAACTAATAGGAATAATAAAAGGAAAAATTGGACATAAAAGGATAAAATTTTAAAGGAAAACTATATCCTAAATTTTGATTCACTAGGTTTCAATCTAGGTTATACATTATATATTTTTATAGAAAATATTCTTATGGGAATTTCCCCCCTTAATAGTAGTTCTTAATGAGCTTATAAATTTACCAAAGCATATCCTCTGAGAGTTTCAAACCAGGTGTGTAGTAAGACCCATTTTCATGTACCATATTAGCCTGATTCAGGCATAGAACACCTTATCAGAGTTATTAATCCTAGGTACGTCTGTGCTAGAACCACTTCCACTTGTAGTATCCAGATAAGGATGCATTTTCTCAACAAAACACTTACTATATACTTATCAAAATTTTGGAATGTTTTCTTATATATAGTATTATCCCTAAGTATTTATCTATAATTTTATAATCCTAATCCAAAATATAACTAGATCATACTTTGATACCAACTACAGTGACCATAACATTTTAGACATATTATTACATGATTTTAAGCATAATAAAACATCAAATTACAAGCCAAGGATCATAAATTATAGTGTATTAAGAAGATTAGATAAATAATTAAAAATCATGAAAACATATTTTATTTAATCTCCATAATGATATCCTAACATTCATTGATCTCCTATAACTGCATAGGATAACTTGGGGAATACATGAACAAAAGTTATGTGCTAAAAAACCCCATAAGAAAACAAGTATAGGAATAAAACATAGCCCATGAGTTATAAATAAAAACATAATGACATATAAAACATGGAATATAAATAAACATAAGGAAGAAAAACATGTATAGAATAGGAAAATATAATCATGGCATCATAGGAATTTTAGAACAACATATAACATGAAATAAACATGAGTCAAGGCTAATCTCCAAGACTACATAATAAGGTGGAAAATGTTCCATAAAGGAATCAAGTTCACTCTCTATCCCAACATGAAGTTTCATGAGACTAAACATTACCTGATACATTTGAGTTCTATTTGGGTGCAACAATCATAAAATTATTATTAATATGTGTTCCACATGAATAATAAACATAAAGGTTACCCATGGAAGGAAATGGGTATCATAATCATGTCACAAGGCATAAAAATTTAGTATATCATAAACGAGTACATAAAATAATGGTTTAAAAAAATAAATGGACATTCATAAGGAAAAATAGGAATGGATAATGATAATTGATATTCAATTGAAGTAGAAACATGTAAAATTAGTGTTTAAGAAATGTTAGAAAAGAAATATTTTATTTTATTTTAAGGGAAATATTAAAGAGAATTTAAAGCAGAAAAGGAATATTTGTTTTCATAAAAATAGAAATGAACCAAGATATTTTTTCAGGATAAAATGGGTTATTTTAAAAAATAATGGTGGAATGAAACATTTTATGGTGTTTACTTAGAAAAGGATAAGAAATCAGGAAGTTCCCTTGAATAGGGTTAGCTTATCAGGAAGATTGAAAAAGGGATGATTTTGAAAACAAATATTACCTCATCAAAGAGAGAATATCTGATATGGAAACATGATTTTAAATCATATAGATATAATTTAAAAGAATTATATAAAAATATATAAGAATTACATTATGGTAATGAGAAATAAAGAGTAACCTAAATAAGAAAATGGATGTTCGGGTAGAATTCCTTACCTTATGTCCGAAATGCTTCTGCACTTGATATTAATTTCCTAAATAATAAGATTAGATTAATTAATTAATAATTACAGAACCATTTAAACATGTTATTGATTTATTATGATTTTATTAAGTTCATTTATGGCATTTGTGATGAGTTATAGTGTTCAATTTTATTGTTTGGGAGTGGTCATTTTCTTAGTTTTCATCATAAGTTCACTTATATAAGAGTATAGAAGTTCATGTAAAATAGAAATATAAATATAGAATGGAAGTTATAATTTATTAATGAAAATATATAATATTAAATGATCATATTTTTCATTTTTTTGGGCGAGGATGAACCATTACATAAGATGTTGGTGATAATCTTTTGGATTATTTTTGGTAGTTTTCGCTCACAACGTACTTGTTTTGTTTTATTATTTCACATCATGTGTATATAATGATTAAATAACTTAAATTTTCCATAATAGATATATAATAATATGGTTTAAATATAAAATGGTTTTATGATCATCCTTGAAGGTCTTAATGGAAAATAAAAATCATTTCATCCTTAAAGGTGATAAATTAACACCTCATGAACGACGTTTTCATTTCTAGAATAAAAGGGAGAGGCGAGGTATTTAATGATGGATTATTCCATTAGTATAATAAAATTACAATATATGTTAGGTAATAGAGTTATAATACTATTTTTATGAGATGAGGTGATACCATAGTAAGAAAATAACTTGAAAATAAATTAAAAGAAAAGGAAAGAGGAATTTACCTCTTGAATTTTTCATCTTCAAAAATCACCTTAGGGAAAAAGTTTTTATATTTTGATGATATCAGATGATATTGGACATAGAGGAGAGTTTTGGGAAGATTATTGGGAATAATTTTGACAAGGCTCAAATCTTATAATATGTGAGGAGAATAGGTGGTGAGGGGTGGTATTTATAGTGGAAGAGATGATTTTTTTTAAAAGATGGAGGTTGAGACTCTTTTATTAAAAGAAAGAAAAAGATAGTAACCAAGAAGGGTATGGGAAAATAAGTCAAAACCTAATTAAAAATATATTTGTTAATCTTTTTTAATAATCACACACTTATCCTCCTTTCTTCTTTTTGGATTTCATTCCATTCATCCCTTCCACAACCACTCCCCCAACCTCTCGATCTCCCCTTCCTTGAAGAGAGAGATTATAGCCTCTCATAGAGCATCTTAGAATCAGTGATTTTAGAATCAGAGATATCCTCTTGTTTGTAATTTCATTTTTTAAGAGAAGTGTCTATTTTCACTAGCATCATCATCCCCTATACCCCTATTGTTATAGCCAGATTCAAAGCCTCCTGATGCCTTTTCTCATCAGGAGAGCTCTGGATTGGATCCTGTATCTCAATGGGACCATCAATAATATGCTCAAAGAAATAAGAAGTGTTACCTGCAGCCTATTACTCAACCAACACTGGAGAAACCACCAGATACTTTGACTTCTTGTAGGAGATAAGATGAAATCCCTCATTAGACACATCAGGATTTGAAGAAGTATGGAACATTTTATAAAAGACCGGACAGTTAGATTCTAATTTTTTTTTACCTTTTTTGCTACATGATCTATCCATCCTTTCCTATGAGAGTTGATGATCCACCTCGAGTTGGATTTCCTCTTCAAATGCTTGTTCAACTATTGAATCATCATATTTAGGAGTCGAACATGATTGAGTTCACTATGATGAAACACATTTACCTTTGATATTATCATCATTTTGAACATTCGACTATTCAGAAAATAGTTCATTCCAATACTTCATCTTATCCTTAGAGGTAGTGGTATTAGGTGAGTCGCTTGGGTTTCCACCCTTCCCATTGACTGCATCCCTAGAAGCAACACCCTGGACCTCCTCTTTATTATCAATATTGTCTATGGCATTGCCCAGACCAACATCACACTTACAAAGGTCTTTTTCATCCTCATTATGAAAACTATGATAAAGAGCATAAGTTTTCCTAACAGATGCACTTTTTTTTCTTTTTTTGAGACAATTGCTCACATCATGACCACACAAAGCACATAAGCTACAAACTGTGGAGCACCAACAGACAGATGATTCATGACTAATGACATTGCATTATTTACAAAATTTAGTCATTTTTTTCATAAACAATCTTCAGGTAAGTTTTTAAGCATTACCTAGACAAAAAGATTCTATCCCATATCAACCTCAACCAAAAACCTGGGAAAGTACCAAATCTAGCCACTTCCATTTCCTTATCAATTTTAATCGGGATTCCAATGGATAGAGAAATATCATAAAATATTTTGGGATGATAGAGTATCCAATTTAACCCACAAAACCTTACCCAAATTTGAGTAGTGGTGTTACCAATATCAAAGGGATTGAATTTCTTGTCCCATTTACATAGGTGAATAATTCCAGGTTTGAGTGCAATAGAACCAAAGCCCCATGCTCGAACTTTCAATTTTTACATGGGAAAGAGCATGTGGATGTATCCTTGAACAAATGAGACACATTTCCATGTTGAAACCCCCCAAATTAATGAAATCCTCTCTTTGAGTTCATTAATTTTCATAGGATGAGAGCCTTTGTGAAGAAATAAACAAGCAATAATGTGGAACTCACCCATTTTGAGACATTTTGAGACCGGAACTGGGTCAAATTTGATGTGCGCTATATTCCCTTTTCTTAGAATTGAAGAGTAAATTCTTCCTTTGAAGATTGAAAAAGAACATCTATTTGATGTACCCTCCTAAAAATCAATATGGTTTTCCAGGTGTTGGATACATGTAGTAGCTTCAGAAGTGTTGCCCGCTGCTACCCCCAAAACCACTCGGGGTGCAACCATCTCCTGTGAAACAATAGGGACATAACCTGCAAAACTTTTATCACCCAAAAATTTATCAATTCTAGGAAACCCAACATGGGTGTGTTGTGACGCATTCCCCTCCACAGACCCAAATGCGTGCAGAGACACCGTAACAGTCGCCAAGACCACCGGGGGATGCCGCTCAGACGAAGATACCACAACAGTCACCAGAAATTCCTAGGATCTCTGAGAATCTCGTCATTCTGAAAAGAAAATTCTGGATGGAACTACCTCAATATTTGCTAAGGGTTCCTCGGTTCCCTGAAGTCAATGCTTCGCTGCCGAGTCAAGCTCGGACAAAGCTCGTGACTGATCTAGCGCTCCCTTCTCTGCCCAAACCCCATCTGAAGGTCATGAAACTAGGTTGTGGATGAAGAAATGTATAACCATAATGGATCTTGGCTCAAATACCTAGGTTTCTATGATGCCATCAGAGAATCCCACCCGAGCCTTAATCACTCCCTTCTCCCATAGTGGAGGAGATGAGTGTTTTCTCGTTATTTTATTCATCAGTTTATTATTTTTCTCAAGGAAAGAAATAATGTTGATTTTTTAGATTGAATATTGTAATTAAATAATTTGAGTTAGAAAAAATAGTTCTTATATTATCCATGAATCAATGAAAATTTTATTAACTTATAATGTATATATACTATAAATTACCGTATTTTACTAATCAACAAAAATTCAATTATTTTAGAAAAATCCAAAAAATTCACCATAACCATTTTTTTACATGTAGAAATAAAAAATTAAATTCATTCAATGAAAATAAATTTTTAAATGTGATAAATTTAATTTTTAATCAGAATCATAATTTACTTGGAAAATTTAGATTTTAAAATTATAACTGATATTATAAAACTTTGAGAAATTAATTAAGGTCTCATAAAATTATCTTAAAATCATAAGGCAAAAAAATATTAATTTATAAGTTCATTTTATAAAAATAAATTTTGTTTTAAATTATTAAATTAATCATTAAATTATAGTTAAATATTTATGACTTACAAAACACCTACACTTAATTAATAATTTTTACAAAATTTATAATATAATACTGTGACATAATTATATAATATTTTCACTTGTAAGATACATAAATTTTATTTATACTTCCATGTGATAGTTTACTATTATATTTTTTGGTTTACTATTCATAAGGTTTATATTACTATTCCAATAACCATGTTACCATTTCATCGGTAAATGTTCCTTAACTTATAGAAATACCTCTTATTTTATTCATTATTCATTTATAATATTTGTATTATGTTTTTTACTGTGATTCTATGTGATTATAATATATGAAAAAATTATAAGAATGGAATTTCCATTGATAAAATTTTGGGTCGTTACAAATATGAGTCAAGGATAACTCCCAAGTCTATGTCACATGGCGGACAAAGTATCATAATGTATTAGGTTTACTCTCCAATCCCATACATGACATCTCATGAGACTAAACATTACCAAATGCATTGGATAACTATCTAAGAACACCCATCATAACATGGTCATGCATATGTGTTCCACATAAATAATCAAACATAAGGAATAAAATAAGGGTTACCTATGAAAATAAATGGGTTTCGTAATCAAATCATAAGGAAAAACCAAAGTTCATATCATAATAGAGTATGTGAAAGAAGTGATTAATTAATTATTGGTAATTTATAAAAAAAATAAGAATATATCTTGAATAATTATGAATATATGAATTGAAAACAAGAAATATAGTGGTTAGGTAACATTCAAAATGTGCCGCTTAAGTGCAGTTTTAGGGAAAAGATTAAAGAGTCTTTAATGAGGACAAAGGAATAATTGTTTATTAAAACCATAAAGGAAATACAATATTTTTACATTATAAAATCATTTATTTTAGAAATAAATTGTTGGCTTAAAATATTTTATGGAGTGTACTTGAAAATGGGTAAGAAACAAAGAAGTTTCCTTTAATCAGACTTATTTATCAAGAGGAATTGAGAATAAAACCTTTTAAAACATGTAATTCCCCATAAAATAAATATGAATTGATATTAAAAAATATGTGTAGTAAATATACATATAATAGAGTCTAATTATATAATAATAATTAATAAATACAATGGGGTAAATATAGAGAAAGCGTAACCCAAAAAAATGGAAGTTCATAGAGATCCCTTACCTTATGTCTGAATGCATTCTGCACTTGAACATAATGTCATAGATAATAAAATTAGAATAATTTATTACTTAATTAATAACCTCTTATATATGTATTTTATTTATTTAAATTTTATTAAGTTCATTTATTACCATTTCAATGAGTTATAAAGTTCAATCTTATCATTCTAGAAACATTAATTTCATGGTTTCATGGTCAGTCTGCTTATGTAAAATTGTGGAAATTATTTTCAAATGGGAAAAATCATAAATAAGTGAAATATTAATTAACTTAATGAATTTTAAATGGTTATATATATCATTTTTCTTGGTATGAGGATGATTCATTAGATAAAATGTTAATGATAATTGTTTAGTTTATTTTTGGTTGTTTTTCTAACCATCATGAACTAGTTTCATTTTTTTTGAATATTATGTTTATAAATTAGTTCCAGAACATGAAATAATTTATAATATAAAAATTAAAATTATATGTAACCATAATAATGGTTTTATTACCATGATTTAAAGCAGTAACAAAAAATAAAAAATCATTATCCATGCAGGCGATAAACTGACATAATTTGCACAACTGTTTCATTTCATTGAATTAGAAGAGATGAGAAAGGGGGTGAACATAAGATATTATATTAGAAATTTAAAATTATATTATGTACATTATAATTGAGTTATTATTATTTCATGTATGAAGTATGTGAGGAGAAGGTAGAAGAAGAAAATAAATTAAAAGAGATGGTTTGAGAAAATTATCTCTTGAATATCACCTCTACGAAGGACCCCTTAAGGAACATGGAATTGGAATTTTTTTGAGACCAGTAGCTCTTGGATGTGTGGAAGAGTCTTGGGAAGGAAATTGTGTAGATTATTGAAAATATATAAGGCTTAGAAGGCGTGAAAAGAAGGGGTGGTATTTACAGGGGGAGAGGGGTGTTTTTGATTATTATACTCATTAGTTTATTATTTGGATCATGATTGTTAATAGTGTTGATTAATATGACTAAATATAGTAAATAGATCAATATATTTTTAAACAATGGGTTTTTACATCAATTATGACTCAAAAATTTATTTATTTGTCTTATAATGTTAAATATCGTATTTCACTATTCACAAGAATTCAACTATTATAGAAGAATCCAAAACATTCACCTTAATTTTTTTATGTATATATTTAGAAAATGGCATCCATTTTATGAAAATAATTTTATAAATATGGGAAATTAAATTTTTAAATAAAATCATCATTTATTTAAAAAAATACTAATTTTAATATTATAATCGATTTTTTAAGCCTTTAAAAAATTAATTAAGGTATCATAAAATTATATAATAATTATAATACAACATAATATTAATTTTTTAATGTATTTTGTGAAATTAAATCATATTTAAAATCATTACATTAATTATAAAATTATAGATAAACATTTATGTTTTACAAAAAATACCAACAACCAACTTATCATTTTTGAAAAATTTATTTACATATACCATGATAAAAATATATCATTTGTTTTTTATAAGATACCTAAATTTTATTTTATAATTTCATAATTGAAGTTACTATTCTAATGACTAGATTACTATTCCTAACGGTCAGATAACTATTGTAATAGTCATATTTATAACTATCATATTGGTTTCTTAATTTCTATAAATACCACTTATTTCATTCATTATTCATTAAATTATACTTTATCTCAAGGTTATATATTGTCAAATTTAAAATGAAAATTATATTTTTAACGTTATGTTTTATTTATATATCTTTGTTCATGAGTCCAGTCATTCTATTGGATCGAGGAGATCCAATTTTTCTCATTCTTATTATCTTATTTTCAATTTATTACCGTGCTATAATTTTTATCATTATTATTGGTTTATTTTATAACTAATTTAGCATTATTATTTTATTAGAATAATGTTATTATTGGGTTATCTATGTGATGTATGTGTTTTATGAAATAATAAGGGAAATTCCATTGATATAATTCTCAGTTGTTACAAATATATCCCAATGTTGTTTCAATATGGATATGTATGTGTATTTATCCTTGAGAGAAATGAAATAACTGATCAATTTTATTCATAGATCCTACTATATATCAATATTCACTTGTCATATTTCTTTGATGGTGTTCAAGACACCTTACACAATTTTTGGAGGGGCATCTCTAAGTTCCTCTTCTTTTTTCTTCTTCTTATCCCTATTATTCTTATTTTTCTTCTTATTCTTCATTTTATATCCTTATAATATCAGTTTTGGATGATTATAAGGTATCTTGAGATCTAGAAAATAGTTTGGAGGTATCCTTAGTTTCTAAGGATGCTGATATGGGGGAATCAATATTAGGGGTATCATAAATATTTATTGCTTCTTCACTATCATTAGGATAAAAAATTATACTAATATCCTATGATTTAGTAAATAATGTGGGGGAATATTTATTATGAGAATTATCATGCCCATATATATCATATCCCTCCTCTTCATATCTATATTTAGTGGATGCATCAAATATCACGAGAATGGGAGAAAACATGTCTGAGCTGTATGCTTTTGTTTTTATGAGAGCCATGAGTTTTATTTGACCAAATAGCCTCAAATATGTAATCTTGATATTGGTTAGAGCAACCATCGAGTAGAGTTTATTAGGAGTGACGTTGAACCATAAGGAGAGTGTGACAATATTTTCTTCTATTGTCCATGACTACTCTGTAGAGTCAGTTTCCTAACCATAATATGATAAGAAGGTGATCATATGCTTCGACTTCCTAAATACAACTCACATCACCTAGTGACTACCTATATTTGGATTTATTTTCTTGATATATTTTATGGATAGAACATATTCCCTATTGATTTAACTCCATAGATAGATATGATCCATTTTTAAACAATTTGGGGTTGTAATCTTGATAATGTTTCCCATAACCATCTACTGCCCCCTTAAATATTCTTATGGCTATATATTGAAATCCATATGAATCAAAGGGGGAAATATAAACATATAATACCCAAAATTTCTCAATGATAGATTATTTGAGGAAATTATGGTATGATGAAGGTACCTCCATTTTCTTATGGTGCCAAAACATTCTCAATAGCACATTGAAATCCAATTCTTAATGGACATCCATAAAAACCAGAGTCCGAGATGAGGTCTTTGAAGAAGGTTCTGAGATTAATTTTTCTAGTTATTTTCTGATCACTTTTATAAAATCGTTGGATCATCAAATTGGAAGGGTAAATTTTATCCGTGATATTAACCAATAATTGGAGGGTTTGGACTAGTATGGGATTAATTATAAAGGTTTCATTAATCAAGGCCCGATAAAAATTGATTTCATCTAGTTTACTGAATATATACAAGGGGAAAATTGTCCTTGTATAGAATTATTTTGATCTTATTACTTGAAGAAGATGATCGTATAAAATATAGTTGGATCTTTCTCTACATGTTATACCTTAGTAACAACAACTTACACCTAAAATTATTGGGGAATTAGTAGGTCCTCAATGAGTGATTCCCAAAGTTTAGTGTAGAGGTGAAGTTCATCTAGAATATATATTTTGTCTATAATAGGGGAAACCTGTTTTAATATATCATAATTTTGGACTAGGGTTCTATGTCTATTTTCATGTGATTTCTCCTTGGTCTAATTTTTAGAGTCTTAGGATATTTGATCTGGTGGTTTCTTTCATGGATAAAAATGTGGTGACAATTTCACATCTTGTGGGTTGGTCCTTGTAGGCCTACCAACATTATGATATTGACCAAACAATATAACATTATTTAGTTTTTATTATAATATTATTGGATCTAAAAAAGATTTAGGTGACTTTGAAGTGGATTAATTCTCCCATTTAACTCACTGAAGTCCATATATTTGGGTCTCTGCAGTATATATGGATTTTGAAAAGATATTTTTTAAACTATAGGTTCCATATTAACCCTTCATTCCTTTACTTCCTTGTACTTCTCAGCATATTTAGACCATTTCCCTTCCTCCAAAATTATAAATGGGGAACTCAGGTTCATATGTGTCTTTTTATTCATATAAATGGTATGTAAAGTGAATCACATTTACAAAAAAAATATTTGGATTATTTATCTGATGAGGATCCCATTTGGAGGGGTTATTCCCATTTCTTTATTTAGTGGGGAGGTACTTGTCCTCCCAATGATGATAGTAATATGTTTCATAGTATTTTTACTAGTTAGGGTATCGACAAGTGTTCTTCCATTAGTGTATTCTTCTATAAAAAATAATTACATCAAATCTTGGAATATTAGAATGATGATAATTTCATTTAAAATATCATAAGTGGAGCTATGGATATAAATAGTGGGCTCAGTTGACCCCTAAGTGTGACATGATTCTAATTAAAAAAAATTTATATTCATCCAGTAATAAAAATTTTGTAAACCATGGCTCAAGATTTCATTTTATTCCTCTTCCTTTTTAATTTGGATGGTAGATACACAAGTTAATTTTGTTGTTTCCAAATTTTACTCACCCAGATTCAAACATATTCTAGGGAATGTTTTTACAGATGAATCAATATTGTATGTTGTGTCCTAGTATCAAGAGGAAGGGAAAATAATTAGGGAGGTCATTAAGTGATACTTTATTTAGTTTTATAACCTTTCGAAACTTGAGTTGGTTATTATCTATAGCAGTTATGAATTGCTCCAATACTTACTATTTACAAAAGGAATAAGGATTATTATTATTATATCCAATACTAAAGTGACCCTAATAATTTTTCCCCACATTACATAGGAGTTTTATATGTTACTATAATTTAATTGATGACACTACATGTTATTGAATAGGACCAGGGGATACAGTTATCACTAGTTCTAGTTTAAGAATAAAATTTTTCACTTATGCCTTTTAGACCCTCTTTCATCAAGTTGCCTACATTGGATAAGAATAGGATTTTGAGCATCAGATAACATCCTACAACATCTTTCTAACTACTTCAAGATCTTAAAAACCACTAAGGTATTTCTGAAGAATTAGCGGTGTTTGTAACTCCTCATAGATATTTTGTATATAGATCTCAAGTATCTTCTCTTGTGAGAGTTACATATTCACAGAATAAGTCATCTCTTTTCATATGAAAATGAAATAAAAGTATAAGAAAATGGTATTAAAAATTACATAATCTTTAGTTTTAAGTCATGAATTCATTATCATACATTTGAGTATCTTTTCAAGTTTACAATTTTAGATAATTTGGCCATGACTCATACATAAAAAACCATAAATAAAAATAGGAAACTTATTATTGGTCTCTATTTTCCCCATAATATGATACTTTTAAAATAAATAATGATTTATTTTCATATAAAATCTCCATAACATTCAATTTTACTTCTTTCTTTCCCTTACCCATCTTTAACCCTATGAAAAAAATTTTAAAACATGAGATGAGCACAAAAATCTCCGTAAGGGACCTAAAAAATAATGAAAACCATTAGTCTAATGAAAAATAGGAAGACTCATATAGAGTTTACCTTTAATTTCAATGTTCTTTTAGTGCATCAAGTAAAAAATTTTCACATGAAAAACACACATGTGTTTTTCTCAAAGAAAGCTTTTAAAACCCATAGAAAGTAATTGAAAATCCTTTTTTTGGTGACTTATAGAATCATATTTTTAAAACCCTTTAAATTTTTTTTAATTAGAATAATATATAGATGAATTTAAATATAATCATTATTCAATGTATTATAGAGATATAATGAGGCTCACCCATTATATAAGCCACATCAAGCTCACCCATTTTTCATGAGCTGTAATGGGGATAAACCCTTCTAATAAGCTATATCAGGCTCACTAATGGGCTATAATGTGGCTCATTCCTTCCTATAAGATATATAAGGCTCACCCATGAGTTATATTGTTGTTAAATAATTCATATAAGTTGTATTGGGCTCACCTGTTGTAACATCCCAAGTAAGTAATGAATAATAGATATTTTTATCTATGTCTATTAATGATTAAGATAGTGTTATAGAGGCTTAAAATGAAAATAAATACAATCTTATGCATGGAATACACTAATATTCTTAAAAGATTGTTTTACTGCCTTTTGATGGCAAACCATTTTTGAATCTATATTTTGACAATTTTATAAACTATGTTTGTCAAAATAAACTTATTCTTTATGATTGGGACATCAAAATTTACCTTGTGTGAATTTTTGGTATTTTTCTGACAATGTTCATTTTTTAATGAATAGTGAAAAATACTGCATTTTACATCAAAACTACTTTTTAATCTAATTTATTTATATGATTAGATTATGTTTTGAATTGGTTTTGAAGTAAAATTAGAATATATTTTTACCATTTTATCCAATGGTGGTCATTGGAATCAATTTCACTTTGAAATTAGACTTAAACTGGTGTCAATCTTTTGATACTTATTGTTTTGTAAAAACACGCTATTTGCTCTGGCAGCGGGAATTAATTATTAAATTAATTAATGTGACTTATATGATTTGAATTTTGTAAAATAGACTTCATTTTTGAATTCGGAATATCAAATATAGCTTAGGGTGAATTTTTGGTAATTTTCTGAAAAACTTCAATTTTTGATGAATAGTGAAACCACTAAGTGGTAATCAAGCAAACTGATTTTTCAGTTAAATGAAAGTTTACCACTAATGTGTATTGAATTTTGAAAATCTGACATACATGGTTATCATTAAGAAGTAAAATGTGGTTCAATGAGATTAAAATAATTTTTTGGTGAATAGTAACTTATTAAGTTCTTAATCGCGATTAGTGGTAATTAGTGTAGTTTAAGGTATAAATAATGCTTTAATAATATAAAATGACCTAGACACATGTCCCAACCTTATTGGTTGTGTCATGGCCGACCAAGACAAGCCATGGGTCAACTTGGGGACCCCATGGATCCACTTTGGTTGGAAAATGACATAAATTACTTTTTATTTAATGTTAAAGTGAAAATGACACAAACATAATATGTTTTACGAAAACAATTTTTAAGTGGGGTTATACAAGTCCAAATTTTGATTATAAATAGTCATTGGAAATCTAAAACAATTTCCTACATCATAGTATTTTGCTTATAATTTTTAGACATTAAATAAATTAAATTATTTATGACATAATAATGATGCAGCGATGACATCATTATTTGACGATTTAAATAAAATGGGAAGATAATATAAAATCTATGAACTACACATGTCCAAAACCAATTGGATGAGTGGATTTCGAACCCTTATCACCTTATCCACGAATTATATCAATGTGTGACCTTTTGAAACAGAAACACATTTTCAAATAAAGTAATGTTTCTTTACTTTCCAAAAGTACCCCTCCTCTCCTCTTATAAAAGGCCCCCACCTCTACCTCATTTCACACACTCTTCAAGCCTTTGGCTCGGCCAAACCCTGCCCATTTGCTCTCTCCACATCCCTCTCCTCATCCTAGAGGATTCCCTTTGGGAAATATCCTTTCAAAGGAAGCCTTTAGGCTCAAACCAAAAGGAGTTACACTTTTTAAAGGTAATTCATTCTCTCATGTTCATTTGTTTTATTTTGCTTTTTCCAACCCCCTAAACTCTTTTTATTTAGTTCTTTTGTAACAACACCAGTATCATAAATATACTAGGATGTTGTTATAAGATTTAATTGACCTACAATCTCACACAACTACATCAAATGGTTAAATAACATACGGTTTCCGTGGATGGCGAAATTCTGCCTCCCGAAACGATGATTGTTCAACACTCATTTAACACCTTCAAAGGTGTCCATTATGATGTCACTATTTTTATATATGATATATAATATGTTTATGTTTTCCTTAAGCTTCTGTTTTTTTCATTTTGGTCATACCTTTATGGTTTCCATTATGGGTAAACACGATATCTTCATTTTAGGAAGTGCGGACTACCGCCCCCTAAAAGTGATTTGATTCGTTAATACCATATGTGGGATGTGTAAAGGATAAAGTTAATGATATTATATATGTTATTATACTGGAATTATAATATACTCTTATATCATTATGATTCCATTCCTGAAAATATGAAATAGAAATGGAAGTAGCGTTCATGCGTACGTACGGCTTACCGTCTCCATGAACGGTGCATTTCATTTCTTACCTCTAAATGTGATGTAATATTATAAATGAATGTAGGTACTGGATATATATGACATATATGATATCTACATCATGAATACCATTCTGGATATAATGAACCTTTGACCAAATTAACAACATGTAAGTGTAAGAAGTCTATTTTTGACTTAAGAACCAAATACCGACAAAATAAACATTATTAACTTAAATAATTACATGATGTTCATAACATGGTATAAAAGGAATAATGAACTTGAAAAAGATTCATAAGCAAGTATAGATTAACTCAAGTTTATTATTCAGGAGTTTAAAGAACGGTCGGGTCAAGTCGGATACGAGGTATGGGACTTCGTCTCAATCTCCTTTCGTTGAGGCATATTTTATTTTATACACAACTTTCTTTTATACGGTGTATAAACCCCTTTGACTTTTACGTTTATTCAAAAGGAATATTTTTTATACGAAGCGTTTACTAAACGACAAAAGGGAATGTTTTTGTCGTACGTATGCGGCGACAACGACTTCTCCGCCGTCGTAACCGTTATTTGAGTTTCGGCTTCCTCTACAATCCATACCTTCTTTTTTAAAAGAAAAATAAATACCATGTTTTACTTTTCTTTTATTTTAGTATTGGAAATGGTTTTCATAATGTTTTTATATCAATGTGTTGTATTGATATCTCCTGATTGAAATGTGGAAATTTTATGTTTCCTTTATGCATGTTTTATGTGATATGATTATGTTATGGTTCTTGGGCATTATTATGAAGACGGGTGGTTTCGTGATAAACTAAGGGCGGGTGAGCCCGTTATAGCTCTCCAATGCATTGGGTAACGCGAAGGAGTGAAACGTTAAGGTTTCTCCGAAGAGATTTTAGGGAATATACTGTGATGGGTATTCCAAACGTAACCAAGAGGGTTACTCCCTACGTAAGAATGTTATGAATGCCTCAAGTTACCTTTATGTCTTATGATTTCTATGATTTATTCATGATTTTATGAGGTATGTTAAAGTGCCTATGTTTTATGGGTAAAGTATGATTTCATTCTTATGTATATATAAACTCATGTTTCCTTTCCATGTTTTTTTATAACCCATACTGAGTTTTTATGCTCATCCCAAGTTTTTTTGAAATGTTTTTCACAGGTCAAGGGAAAGGTACATGATAAGATGATAGAGTCAAGGATGTGTCAAGAAATAATCCATGTTTTATTTTAAATGTGTTTCCATTGATGGGAATGAAGAATACTATCTTTATGTAACCACTTTGTTTATATGTGGAATGTAATGCAAGTTTTATGATCTAATTCTCTAAAACTCTAAACCTGAAAAGATCCTCAATGTGTAATCTTGTAATAACTCAAGATTAAGTAAGGTTTAAGGCTGGGGCCTTATACCTGTTTCATATAATTCTATTGTAACATATCACAAACAAATCACTTTTTTCTTGAACTTTTTTATCATAAAACCCTTTTTATTTTTTTAAACCCATAATAAAAACCTTTTCATATATGATAATATTAAAAAAACACTTTAAATGAAAAAATATCAAAAAAATAGGGCATAGGGGTTTTTCATCCAAGAAAACATGAAATATTGCAAAGGAATATAGAAATAAAATAACATACATGGCGGTAGAAAAAGTCAGCATCTTTGTATACATTAAAATATAACATTCCTTTTTTTTGTTAAAACGTTCCATATCAAACACATTAAAAACAATATTTTTTTATTTTTTTAAAATAAATTAAAAATAGACATAAAATTTACTTTAGAAATATTTTATGACCATATAAAAAAATTAATAAAATCATCTTGAAATCCTAGACATGGAAAATAATTATTTGGAAGGAAAACTTTAAAATATGATTTTTATTTAAAAGAAATTTCCCTTATCACTTGAAAAACAATTGAATCATAAACCCCACTAAACAGTAACATTAAAAAACATTTAATATAATGTGAATAGAAAAACTCATGATATATCATTTAAAATGGGTGTTATATACACCTCATAAAAGAGTATATGTGTATAACAACAAGATATTCCGGAATAAATGTAAATTGAGATGAAGTTACATACCTTGATTTTGACTTGTCATGTGTGTATTTATATTCATGAATAATAAACTAATTTTAATTATTTTCTTTCTTGATAACCTTTTCCAAGTTAATTATTAAATTTATTTAACTTAATACCTTGTTATGTGCAATAAATTAATCAATTATGTTTACATTGGATGCTTTGACCATATTCGGCTTATGTGTCAAAAATAACCGAGTAAGATGGCTATGGTCAAAGTGGTCATTATGTAAACATATCTAGAGTAATAATAATTAACTATATATCATATTAATACATATATTATACTTTTAATACCAATCATGAAATATAATTTTGAGAAAATAATAATGTTGCAGTCATGGAGATGGTAGGTCATACATATGCATGAGTAACATCTTTCAAAAATCATTATGTAAAGGAGGTAAGTAATATTTTACCTTCCTAGAATGATCATAATATAATATATATCATATTTTTTTAATTATACTTATATATATCATTCATGAGGTGTGTTAATTAAAAGAGAGTCACATCTCTTTGTGAAGGCTGTAGTCCACACATTCATAAACGACGTTATCATTTCTCAGTGTGTGAAAATGTAAGAATAAAAATGATATATGTTCTTTTCAAAATTATTAATATGTTATTAATATAATAATTATTCCATTTATATCACATATATTAATTATATTTACCCTTATTTACTTCTATTTAAATTTTTAGTGAAAACGAATCACATCACTTCTCGAGGCAGTAGTCCGCCGTACACACGAACGACATTATCATTTCCCCAAAAGAATGGAAAGTAAAAATATATAAATGATATAATGAATCTATATTTATAATTATATTAAAATATCATATATATATATATATTCATATATATTTTAGATCCATCACCATACCCAACTATGAGATGTGGTAATGGAAAAACGAATGATATAGTTTCATGAGGAATTATTCATCCATACACACGAACAATGATTTCATAACAAATTTGATGAAAGTGGATATAGTTGTAGGTAATTAAATTATTATTAAAAAATCCTAGTATATTTGATATAATTATTTAATTATATATGGATGGTTTAATAATAATTGAAGGAGGTGGATAAAGAAATAAAGAAAAGACACTCGTGGAATAACATCACCTCGTCTTTGGGTATCCTTCTTAGTTTTGTACCAGAGTCCTCCATGGTTGGTAATTTTACCAAAATAATGATTATAGGATGAGAGGGGTGGTGTTGGAAAACTATTATGGTATGTATTGGATGAACAAAATAAATTTTAGTTTTTGAGGAATATAGGAGAGGGAGTGTCCTTTTATAAGTGAGGTGAGTGAAATACTTGTAATTTGTGGAAAATATTCAATCATACCCACATTTTAATAATTAAAAAAAGCTTAAAAACGGGATATTCCAAAAAATATTATTTATAAGGTATATATATGTCCATAAAATGTATTTTTTACATATTTCTAGGTCATTTATAACCCTTATCTTATTAGTTTAACCACCGGATAAATCCATTTTTACCTTAATTGTATTAAATAATTTTTAACTATTTCACTATTTATTTTGGTAAAACATTAAGTTGAAACTATTATAGAATATAAATTATGATTATTAAAAATATTTAGTCCATTTTTAAAAATTAAATTCACAAAATTGGAAAAAATTAAAATTAAAATTAATCACACAGATGCGATGAGAAAGCAGATTGTTAAAAAGAAAATATTCAAAATATTACAATGTTTTTGTATCAAAATTCAATATGAAAATGATTCAAATGAAATAAACTGTATTAATATATATATATATATATAATTTAACTAATTTGAATTTAAAAACAATTAAAAATATAATTTAACATTATAAATAATTTTAACAAAAAGGAAGTTTTCAATTAAAATTCATAATTTTTATATATTAATAAAAAATGAAGCTTTTTAAAAAAATAAAAAAAATTCACCATAGAATAATTTTTATATTGTGATTTCAAAAATTAATTTTATTTTGTAAAATAAATTTTCTATAAGTGGTAAAATTTAATTTTAAATTATGTGTGCAAAGCAGGAAAAAATCCTCTTCTAGAAAAAATACTGTTTTCTATAAAACATTTCATTTTCTTTCAAATGGTTCAAATTTTATCTATAATAAATAAATAAAAAATTAATGTGTGTAATATATATATTTTTATAATTTAGTTATTCTTATTAATACTCTGTATTATAATGGCTAGGTGATAACTATCATATTAAATAATACTATTTTAATAATATGTTAAGTTTCATTTAAACTTTGTGTTATGTGTAATGAAAGTTAAAATCATTATTGCATGAAATGAAAGATATTAAAGAGATTGTATTTATTTAAAAATAAATATATCATAAAATTTTCGGGTGTTATATTTTCTTATAATATTATTGTTTCGTATCACAAACTCTATCAAACAGAATTTTATTCTTTTAAAATATTGGGGTATTACACCCCCCAATAAATTAAACCCTCACAATTTTAAATTTATATCTTTAATAAATGGTTATAAATATAAAAATACTTTTGTTATAAACCCAAATAATAAAAAGGGTTTATAAAACATCCTCCTAATAATATAGAAAGTGAAGTAGAAGGGTCATATAGAATAACACATAACTAGGTTTCTAAGTTGGAGAACATCGGTGAAAAGTGAAGATATGAACATGGAAGAAAAGTGTAAATAATTATATATAGAGATTGATGTCATTGATAAAAATCAAGTGAATAATCAATGTAAAATTAAGGGCATCAAAACCATAAATATGTGATGATCTAAAATACCACATGGTTCATCAGATATGAATGTAATATGATAACATTATTATTTCAAGACCCTTTCCTAAATTTGATGAATTCTTTTACTTTATAAAAATATACAGAAATATAATTACTTGATATGTTTCAACTTGATAATAACAATTTGACCCTCTGGTTGTTCTTCGATAAATTTCCTATTCATCCCTTACTATAAGAAATGAATATTGAAATATGATTTTTTTATGCACGAATCACTAAAATTTACATTTAATGGATCATAAGATCCATAAAAGATAGAAAAGTATTTATGTATATCTATAAATATTTTTAAAAAATAATATGGTTAGCACAAGTTATCCAATATAAAAAAATAATCTATAAACAACAAAATTTACATTACTGGGTCATCATTAATATTTTTTTTCAAAACATTTAACTCAAAAAAATAATGTCATATTAACTAGGACATACTGTAGGTCAGTGGTAGGTGCTAAACCCTTATCATCCTTTGGTCATGGGTTCAAGGCCTGTGGCCTTCCTAGATGTGATAAATTGTCACCCAACATATGGTTTGTCCTTTTTCAAAACCATTTTAATACAATTCCTATAACGTTCCTAAAAAAATATGGACATATTTGAAATAAAATTAATCTTTTAATAACCTTCTTAATAAGGTTTTAAATGAAACCATTTTTTCACATGGTATAATAATCTTATTTTACTATTATTAAAATTTAATTGATAATCATATTAACCCTAAAGTTTATAAATACCTTTAAAATTATTTCAAAAAAATTTAAATTAATTATTCCTCAAATAAATTTTCCACTAAAATTTATTCTTAAGATATCTATGAGAACTCAATAAATGTCCCACAATGTATTTATATTTATTAAAACATAAAAAGTGGAGTGCTATGACATTTAGATTATGATCAACCTTCAAAAAATATTTATCTCCCTCGAGCTTTTACCACTTCACAAGATGGACCAATATTAACTCACAAAGTAGAAAATAATTTTTCCACCCCATTTTGCTTCTGATAAAGATGATTTACATGATGAGTAAGTAAATTAGAACACATGTTAGCATTATATCCTAACTAATTGCTGATAAAGCATCTCAATATTTACTAGATATATGTTATACCATTCTTGGATTGTTCTATACTTTTTTTTGAAGTCACTAACCTTGTGACCAAACTTAACACACCAATAACACATTATTAATACAGACATAAATTCATATAAATGTATTTTACCACACTTGGATCTTTTTTGGGGATTTCATTCGACATTCTTAGTTGGTTTGTTCTCTATTAACAATCAATTTGACTATTTCTTTCACTTTTCATCTCATGGAGCATATGTGTCAGAAAAATCCATCTCAACTTTATCAGTACAACAAAAAACTTTATCATAATTTTTAAATTATCATGTGTCAAATTTTCTTTACAATATTGGTTTTAATCCTATGTAAAATATATTAATTTTACTATCAATGTATTGAAAAAAATATGGTACATACCTGGCTCACCTTGTAAAATTTTCTCTATATTCGTAAACCGAATCTTTATCTTTTTTCCTCAATTCCAAGAATATTTTTCTCTATCCTAAGATAAAAAACCATAAGGAATTCTTTCTCAAGGAAAATAATCTTAATTGTTTCCAATTATATACAATTAAGATCATATTTCAACTTTTTATTCATAACCAAAGACCATTGTCGATCATATCTACCTTCAAAATAATAAATGTCAAGAGTTAAATTTTGACATTATAAACATCCCGTAACTTAAAATATATTTTCTATAGAATTTATCCACACTTCATCTTACATAGGGTCAGAAAATCCATTGAATGATGGGGGATATTGCCTCATAAAATCCTCCACTGTTGACATATTCCTTCATGGTATATTAGGTTCCTCTATAGCATTGACACAACCACCATTTATAGGTTGTGTCAACTAATCCATTACTTCCACAAATTTTTTTATTCTAATTCCATCCTTCTTGGGATGATGATTTGGAATGATATTTTCCTCAAAGTTACTTCCCACTATATCTCCCCTATTTACTCTATGTAAAATCATTCTGAATAGATACAGTTTAGATAAAGCAACAATGTAATTTTAAAATTCCATATCATTTAACTTATCCATAAGGTAGAATCATTAAAATGTATGCTATTAACATTATCCTAACATCTAATGTTATCTAAACCTTTCCATGATACCAAATATATGTAATCATCCTTAAGAATTACATAATCTTGAGTTTTAATTCTATAATTCATTCTATTACATTTAAGGATCATTTTAGTAATATATTTTTAGATAACTAGGCAATAACTCATACATTAAAAAATCATAAAATATAAAGTGGAAAATATCGATTCATATACATTTTTTCCATGATCTAAAACTTTTAAAATAAATCATGTTTTTTTTATGGGAAATATCCATGAATTTCAACTTAACTTCTTTCTTTACCTTAAACATCCTTAAACCCTATGAAAAACATTTTAAAATTTGTGATGAGCACAAAAATCTCAGTAAGGGACATAAAAAATAAGGAAAACCATTAGCCTAGTGAAAATTTGGAAAAACATATAATGTTTACCTTTACCTTCAATGTTATTTGAGTTAATGAAGTAAAACATTTTCACATAAAAAAACACACATGTTTTTCTCAAATAAATCCTTTAGAACCCATATAAAGTAATTAAACCCCCCCCGTTTTGGTGACTTAGAGAATCAAATTCATAAAACCCTTTCAACCCCCTTTTAATTGAAATAACCATATGGACAAATTCTAATATAATCATTACCCAATGGATTAGATAGATATAATGAGGATCACCTTTTTATACTATATATCATCCTCACCCATTTTTCACGAGATATAATGGAACACAATACTTCATATAATCTATATCAGGTTCACCCATGAGATATGACTGAGATCAACCCTTTGTACAAGTTATATCAGGCTAACCCATGAGCTATAATGGAGATCAACCCTTCATATAAGTTGTATCAAGATCACCCATTTCATACAATTATCAAGTACCATATCATAAATAAAACACTTTAGTTTTCACATTTTCATCATAAAAACATTTTAAAAAAACCCTTTTAAACCAAAGTAAAACCTTTTCAGATATCATAATAACCTTTTATTTTAAAAAAGAAATTTTCAATACTAAAATACCCAAAAAATGGGAAGAGGGTTTTTTAATTAAATAAAAAATTAAATCCTTAAAAGGAATATAGAAATATAAAAACATTCATGGATGTGGATAAATTCATTGTTTTCATATACATTAAAAATAGAGCATTCCTTTTTCATTTTTCAAAATGTTCCATATAAAACACATAAAAATTTTATTTTTGAAAAACATTGAAATAAAGTAAAATGATAGATAAAATTTAATTTATAAATATTTTATTTCTATAAAAATGAATTAATAAAAACATATTAAAAACACAGAAATGGAAGATAAATAGTTGGATGAAAAATGTAAAAGATGATATTTATTTAAAAGAAAAGTCCCTTATAAATTAGAAAACACTTGAATCATAAACCCAATTAAATATTAACATTAAAAACATTAAATATCATGATAATATAATAATTCATGATATATAATTTCCAATGGTCGATAAATATCCCTCATAAAAGTTTATAGGTGTATAACATCAAAATATGCCTCAATGAATAGAAATTGAGATAAAGTCCCTTACCTTGAGTATAATTTATCATGTGTGTCTTTATATTACTAGATAAAAATATTATATTAATTATTTAATTTCATAAAAAACTTTTTCAAGTTTATTATTACCTTTCTTTCACTTATTAACATTTTATATACAATTACTTAATCAATTAAGTTTACGTAATATGCTTTGACCATATTCGTCATATGTGTCAAAAATAACTTAGTAGGATGGCTATGGTCAAAGAAGTGATTATTTAAAAATATAAATAATAATAATATTAAAATATATATATTATTTATACATCAATTTTATTTTTAATACCAATCATAAAATACAATTTTTAGAAATGAAGTATGTTACAATAATAGAGACGGTAGGTCGTAGGTACGCATGAGTAACGTTTCCATTTTTCAACAATCATGATTGAAAAGAGATGAGTAATATTTTGTCTTTAAATAATGATAATAATATCATATTTAATATATTATTTAATTAATTATACTTATATATATCATTCATGTGGTGTGGTGATTAAATGAGATTCACATCGCTTTGAGAAAGTGGCAGTCCACACGTTCACGAATGATGTTATCATTTCTCAGTGTGTGAAAAGGTAAGAAATAAAATTATATATTATCATTTATGAATAATAAATATTTAATTAATATCATAATTATTCCATTAATATCACCTATATTAAGTATATTTACCCTTATTACCTTCCATATAAATCATTAGTGAAAACAAATCATATCGCTTTGCAAGGCGGTAGTCCGTTATATACACAAATGGTGTTATCGTATCCCCTATGGAATGGAAAGTGAAATAATATATGTTATATAATGAATAAAAAGGTATAATTATGTTATAAATATCATAAAAATACTTTATATCTATCATCATACCAAACCATGAGTTGTGGTAATGGAAAAACAAATGACATCAGTTCGCATGACGTTAGTCTGCCATACACATGAATGATGATTTTACAGCCCATTTGATAGAAGTGGAGATGATTTCAGGTCATGGAATTATTATAAAAACAACACAATATATTAAAAATTATTATTTTATTATATCTTCATGAATTTATAATAATTTAAAGAGTTGGATAAAAAAATAATATAAAGCTCATTGAAGAACACCACCTCTTATTTGGGTATCCTTATTAGGTTTGCACCAAATTCTTCCAAGGTTGGATTTCGACCCAAAATAAATATTCTAGGATGAGAGGATGGATGTTAAAATTTAGTTGGTTAGGTCATGGTATGAAAAATTAGGGTTGAAGGTGTGAATAAGAGAAGATAGGTGGTGTCCTTTTACAAGTGATGTGAGTGGCACACTTGTAAAGTTTTGAAAAGATTCAATCATACCCACATTTTTATAAAAAAAAATCTTAAAAAATGGGTCCTTAAAGAACATATAAGAGGTAATTTTGAAATATGTCTAGTATATGGGTGTTTTAAATTTTTTTATTTCATTTATTACCATTATCTTCTTAGTTTGATTCCCATTAAATCAATTTTCACCTTAACCACGATAATTAATTTTTACTATTTTCATTATGAATTTTGGTAAAAAAATATGTTGAACATATTAGAAAATATAAATTATGATTATTAAAAATATTTATTATATTTTTATAAATTAAATTTAAATAAGTATAAAATTTTAATTTAAAATTAATCCCGCATATGCGACGAGGAAATGAGTTTTAGAGAGAAAATATTCACAAGTTTACAACATTTTAATATCAAAATTAAATATAAAATTGATTCCAATGACCTAAATTGGATTAATATATATATATATATATTTAAAATAATTTAACTTTAAAATTAATTCAAAATATAATTTACTATTAAATATAATTTAAACAAAAAGTCAGTTATTAATTAAAGTTCAACATTTTTCACTATTCATCAAAAAATAAAACTTTTTAGAAAATTAAAAAAAATTAACCCTAGGATAATTTTGACATTATGATTAAAAAAATTTAGTTTTTTTGTAAAATAAATTTTATATAAGTAAAAAAAACTAATTTTAAATTATATTCTCAAAGCACGACTGAACTGTCTTTTAGAAAAAAATATTATTTTTCAAAAAACATTTTTTTTCCATTTAAATGGTTATAATTTTATCTATAGTTAATAAATAAAAAATGAACATGTGTAAAATATATATTTTCATAATCTATTCAATTATATTTATATCCTCTATTATAATGGCTATGTGATAATTATCACATTAAATATTTATATTTTAATAATATCTCACTGAGCCTCAAAGCGACCTCTCTCCATTGCCACGTATTGCAAGGTTTCTCAGAGATTACTTAGTGGGGGGGGGATAATTAATATTCAGCTTCATCTCCCCCTCTTCTCTATCCTTCCTTCTCCTCCCCCTATTATTTATTACCCTAGTGTTTTTTTCGCAAGGCGATGGCCTCGACACACAGGGTTTGACGGACCAGCTGAGGTGAGCTTCTCTGGTATCTCCCTGCTTAATTCAATTACTACTATGGCTTCTAGTTCATCCTTCTCTCTCCATGTCGGTTTTCTATGGTGTATTTATAGAGGCTTTGGGATGTGTGTGTTGTTCATTTATTGGTGTTCCAGGAGGTGTATCTAAGCTAACTTTATTTCGAGATGTGGTGGTCCTCAATTGTTTCTTATTGTGTATGACAAATCATGTGTTTTGAACTTAAGATAATCAATGACTCCAATGCTGCTGGTTGGACACTCCTTCCCCTGCCCTGACTTCGTGTTCCTCTACACCTCTCCTAGTTGGATCTCGGGTGGCGGTACTAAGAAGTTTTGGTATGTGTGGGTTGCCGACTGCCAGGATTTTGTGCGCGAACATAGTTCGGATGGTTCTGGTATGTGGACTCTTTGACGATGGTGATATTTGATGTTTTCTGTAACAAAACCAAGGGATTTGTTTCTGTTTATGGTTCTATTTATTGTTTGTTTTTCTTCCTAAAGTGGTGTTATGGGCGACCATGATGAGTTGTCTTCTGGGTGTTTCTTCATCAAAGCCATCTATGAAGGTTTTTTTGTGGTTTTTATGTGAATGATTGTGTTCTGGTTGCGATGATTTTTGGTTGATTTTATTTACTCTGATCATTGGATCCAATGGTTTGGGTGGTGTGGATGTCGATTCAAAAATGGCGTACTATGTTGATGATGGAGGATGGTAGCAACGTGACTCCAGCTGACGCAGTGACTCTTGGATTGAAGCCTCCTCGGGTTTGACGCTGGTTTTGAATTTCAAATTTCATTTAAGCATCTTGTATCTGGATTCCCACTTTATGTATATGGTTACCTCTTTCCCTTAAATTGTATATCTTGAAAATAAAGAAATATAATTGTCGTTTGTTTCATTTAAATTCATTATTGCGTGTAACAGAAGCCAAAATCATTGTTTCATGTAATTCAAACTATTGAAGTGATCGAATTTATTCAAAAAAAAATATATCATAAAATCTTAGGGTGTATATTTTCTTATAATCTTGGGTTTTCATGTTTCATACACTATCAAACATAATTTTGTTCCTTTTAAATATCAAGGAGTTACAAAAATACCCTCTCATTATCGTGTTTCTTCTAATTTGAGAGATCTAGGATCTATGTCTTTATTATCATAGAGATACATTAGTTGAAGAATTTCCGATGAAGGTCTTCCCAACCTGTAACAAACCCATCTGTTTGGTTTTTTTACCAAAAAACATTGGTCTCTCCAAAGTCTATACAAAAAACCTGAGCTTGACTGCTTCTTTTTAATAAAGTATTCCCATCATGGGGATATATAATGAAAAAACGTCTATAAGTTGATACTTTAGGTCTTTTATTCCATTGGACATGGGGACTGTTGGATTATTGAATCTAGTTATATGAGAAGTATTATCCACCCACTTAGGATATGGATTCCTTTCTAGTTGAACTGATGCACGTATCCCCTCCATGTATTTTACTCAAGTAACCTAACACTTTATGAAGATGATGAGTTTTGATGGGAACTTTAGTTGGGTTGATGATTGAGTTGAGGTAGTGGTTAGAGCCGTAAATGTTTAGTATACTCATGTTTTTTTGTTTATATACAATATGAGACAACCTAGGGTGGATTTCCTAACATGGATATGGAATCTTCCTTAGTGTAGATAATTCATGATAGTTTTCAATAACCTGGTTGGATATATAGGTTTTCTAGATCTAGATATTTTTTAATGGTTAGAAATTTCCCATATGTGTTGAGTGATTTTTTCAAGTTGAGTACAGTTTCATTGAGGTGATTTATTGGTCTCTTCTAAGAAATTATACTTAGTAGGAATACTTTCCATGAGTAATTTGGAATTAAGTTAAATTATTTCCTCAAACTTGGCTTTATATCAGGCTAACTTCTCCTTGACAGTGAGATACCCAAATTCCTCAGGTAGTAGGTTGGATATGGACATGTCCTTCCCTTTTTCATTAATATAATCTCATCGAGTGAGAAATTGTTGAATATTTGGAGGAGCTCCTATATTTTACATCTAACTCTATTATTGGTTATGCACACCTTCTTTGAGTAATTCATTATTAACCATATTTAAAATAGATACTTCTACATCATGTTCTTCTATATTGGCATCACACTCTGAGTAATCCATGATACCAATGTTGATGACATTCATCGATGAATAATATTCTATGAGAATAATATATTCATCATAAAGGTAGGAGGATTTTTCAAATTCTAAGTATCATTCTATGGATACATCATATTATTTCTTGATCTTAGCCTTCTATGTGAAGTGTTTTGGTTTATGTCCCCTATGTTTCTTAAGATTCTCTCCTCAATGTTTTCCTAAAAGTGACTTATATATAATTATTTTAAGGTAGTCCCCAAAATAATTCATTGAATGCATTCCCAATGATAAGGATGTTTCATTTTTTGGGAGAAATTATGAGTTATTTTCCTATGAACATCATCCCAATCTAGAGAAGGAAAACTTATATGGATGGAGAGGGGGTAATAATACCCCCAAACCTATGGTATTGAGTAAAATTTTCTCAATGACCACACTATCTTAGACACATTGATGATTTTATGATCATGGGGGTGTTGGTTTTAGTAAAAATTATCCCAACCATATGATATGGGGTTTCTCTCATAACGCTGCTGAAGCAGCCAATATAGAATATTTCTTTTCTTTTATTACATTAGTCCAAACACGATCTAGATTCATTGCATGCTCTAGGTGTAAAATATTTTCAAATGATTATTTCATAAAATTATGGTATTTCTCTCTATCATATGGGTGACTCATTCAAAATTTTTATCAGCTGGATATAGGAGTTTTTCAATGAATTTCTCCCTCAGAGTGTATTTTCTATGGGATTTAGGAATAGGGGTAATCTTCTAGAAATACTAGCTATCATAGTTGGACTATGGTACTGGAATTTCACATAATTAAATGGAGTTACATTTGGCCTTTCCTTGTGTATTAGGTTTTCTATTGAATGAAGTGAAATGTAGCTCTCCATTTTTACCCCACCCTCTAATGCACACATTGAATATGGAATTAAAAATTATTTAGAGAAGAATATTTAAACTATTAAGGCATGAATGCTTTTAGTCTCCACATTACTTTATCAACTTCAAATTCCATGTAGCTAAAAGGGATCCAAATTCGACTTAGTGGCAGAGCTCACTTAATACCTTGACGTGGTTAGTATACTCCCAGTAAGACAAATATTTTAGCTTTAGATTTTGGATATTTTTCTATAGTATCAAGTGTAGATAATGTAAAAAATCCTCTATCAATGCATTCTAAATGACATATTTGGAAGTGGATATGGTCTAAAACATAACCTATATGTCACATTTTTCTAGTTATTCCCACATAACTATTACATTTCCTTCTTCTTTATTGAGATATTACACAACCTAATATGAAAAAAGTGGTTGTTTCCCAACCACCTTATTAAGGGGTGATATTTCATAGAACCTCCTAAATCATATCACATATTAAGAGGATTGGGGGAGGCATTGATGATGACCATCACACTAGGATATCTTTAGATTGGGATGAGTCATCACCAGCCAAAGATGAATCACTTGATTCAATTGACCTCGAGATCTGAAGTGCCTATCAGTATTAGGGTACTCTCAGAGTGGTCATGATAAAGATATGAACTTATATTCAATGTGATGTATCCTTGAGGGTAGTGACTTGGAAGTTAGTTCCATGGAGATTACTTCTATATTTATGTTCATATTTTCCATCATGGAGAGGAATTCCACTCTAGCTCGATATCCAAACACCTGGAGTACTTCTGTAACATATTCACTAGGGAGGACCTCTAATGTGGATTTTATAGTTTCAATGGGAGGACCTTCATGGTTACCAATCATTAGTGAGTTGTAAAGGGGAGTACCTTCTTAAATATTGATCTTTTAATTGTGATGACGGCCATCAAAACTCACACTATAGAGAGGGCCTTTGTGGTTGATATTTTAGTTTTCATAGGGAGTAACTCCATGGATGATACTATGGGGAGGGACTCTAGAGATACTAATATGTATTATAAAAGGAGTATATATATGTCAATTACTACTACCACATGTTTATGGGGGTACCAAAATATTCTTCTTGAGCTTCCACTAAAAGAAATTTCAAGGATTCAATAATATCAGTACTAATAAAGGGTGGAATATGGGTCTTATATTAATTTATGGATTTCCTATAACCTGAACTTATAGATCATACTTTTTTACATATTGAGGTTAGAACTTCAACCATCATCAAATTCATGTAATGTGGGTAACAACCCTCAAGCCTATAAATATTCCAAGTTAATCTCCTTCCCATTATTGGAATATGATAATGAATTTCTTAGATAGCTAATAGTATATTTCGGTACCCCTCAGAAGTATAATAAGGTATAGAGGTATGAGAACATTTTTTATCCTCAATTTATTTATGAATATGTCAACATGCCTTCTCAATGAAGGATATAATATTATCCTCCTCCTAGATGGGTTCTATCAGAATACTCTGGTGGGATTCACATGTGTGGGTAGGGATATGATTCATTACTATTGTTTTCATAACATGTTATCAATATACTCTGGTGGGAGATGTAATATGGGCCTCCTCTAAATCCATTTACCAATTATTACGAGGATATACATTGATATTAGCTAAGATATGATCCTACCTTGAAGTGATTTCCAGAGTGCGCTCATGGAATCCATTTGGAATGGGAATATGGGCTCAATCATATTATTTATTCTTCACCAGGATATACCAATGATATTATAGAATGAAATTATAAATATGGACCCACTCATAAGTAGTATCCAAGGTATATTGAAACTATCTTTTGATGGTGGGAGATAAAATATGGGTATTCCCTTATTGGTCATCATTATATGCTAATGGTTATCGTCTGTTTGTACTACCATGATATACAGAAAACTCTTTATGACATGAGAAGGGATACAAGCCTGAACCATTATTTCTTATAGTATATATCAATAGTATTCTTTGGTATGAATAGGTAAATAAGATATCTATTTAATGTGTGTGGGGATATGGGACCACTCTATTCCATGTTTTTTCAATAAAATATTATGGAAGGTTCATGTGTGGGAGTAATGATATGGGATTCCTCACTATATGCAAGTAGAATATGCCAGAAAAATAAAACTAATAATTTTAGGTCGTGATGGTAGGATTAATAGGAAGGGGTAGGGATATAAACCTTATATTTGATTTCTATCTGGTCATTATAACGAGATTCTTCCATGGGAATAAGAATATAAACCTTCTCACCCAATTTTATATTATTCCTCCAGTGACAGGATCATCTCCTGGATGCCCTAGACAGAATATCCGGGGGAATAATTTTCTATAAAAATTTCTTAGTGCTTCATAATGGAGATTTGGATTTTGTAATGTCTCAGAACCAGATTCCACTAAATGGTACCCTAATCCCTGTTTTCCACATGGTCTCAAGCACATCACCCTAAAAAGTAGAGGCTGCTAACTAGAAGTAAGGTCCTAAGATGTTTCTTTGGGGAGACTGCACCCTTATATAAGAGTATAAAATATCAATATATATCATACAAATTAGAAGAAGAAGAAATATAATAATGGATAATAAGTAACATATACTATGAACACTGACTAGTAACTCACTATAGTAGAAGCACAATAATAAATGGATAACAATTTATCAATAATAACAGATGTAATCTCATATAAAATTATGACCATGTCATGTTATCTATATAAAAATAATCCAATACAAGAATATAGGAGGTAGGAAAATAAATTTATCAAAATACCTAATAGACAAAAAAGAACTATCTCTATATTGAATCATGAGCCTCTTCTCAGTCATATTATCATCTATTCCTAAGCAAGGCAAAAAGTTAAGCATAGAACTGTGAGAACTTTCCTTGATCCCTACCTGCATCCATATAGCATGTATGGGTACCAAATGGTATCCCCAATAAGGTGTGAGATACAATCCCAGTAGGACACCATCCAAGGTGTCTATAAAAAATCCTGGTTGTGCAATATATGTTAAATCAAAGTGAAAAAGATAACAAGTATGGAAATAATACAAGTAAAATTCTCATGGAAAAAGTAATAAGACTATTGATATTGTAAAACCATACAAGGATCCCTAAAAAAAATTAAATCTCTGATAATAATTAAGAAGTAATGAAAACATAAGTAATAACCACAACCATGTCGTATACACAATATCTCATATCATCCATGACCAAACTATTTAACCTGCATCCATATCAGCCATGGTCGAACCGTATAATCAATATTGTCACATTTACCACAATCATTCCAGATAACCAGAAGTACCAAAACCCACAAATCTAGATCCAAGGTAGAGTAGATAAAGGCATCCTCATCATGTCCCTTGATCATCTTGATGGAAACTCAGTTAGAGTGGGAATGAGGTCTAATTAGTATGTCAATAGACCATATTCAATACAAGGACAAACAAGACATATCCAAAGGGTGTCAAGGACCAAGGCATCCCAAAAAATCAATAGTTAAGGAGGAATATCATATAAGGTATCCAATACCGCTATAAATATACAAGGAGTAACATCAAAATCATCCAATTTGTAACATCTAAACCTAGGTGCCACATGACGGTACTCTGAGTTAGTCAGTCATATAACCTCAATAACACCTCCCCGTACACTAGAGGCTACTGAATAACAGTAAGGGTTTGATAAGTCATTCATGGGGAGACTATTTACTATTTGATAAGAGTAATACACCAGAAGAAATAATGAACAATAGTGAAAGAAATATGTATAACAATAAACAAAACCAATATCTCATGGTAATCAAAGCAATAAAATACATTATTCAACTAAAGATGAAACATGCCATGATAATTTATGTGTAATGTGTCTAAAATAAAAACTGAAAATAAAGATACCAACAAATCCCAAGATGGTCCCAAACCACATTTGGTTCCCTCATCCAAGCTCTATCTCCAATTATCCATATAACATAGGGACTTTTCCCTTAACCTGTCCTGCAATAATAAAGTCTATTCAGGTACTGATCAGGCATCCTGAATAGGGTTTGAGTACGACTTAGTAGACCACCACCAATTGTTTCTAAAAAAATATTTTTAAAAAAAATAGTGTATGTAGTTTTATAAAGAAATAATTACAATTCATAATTAACATCTATCACATTATCAATTAATCGTTATTTAACCACATAAACCTCAATTTTTCATGGACACCAATATCTAAATACCTTATTCATCCCATTACATAGTCTAAACTATCCCCAAGGGCTATCCTAATTTTGAATTTCAATTTTACCATTCTTATTTTCATGAATTAATGACCATGTTGCCATTCATTAATTAACACAATTGAATGACCATGTTACCATTCTTTATTTCACAAATGAATGACCTTTTTACCTTTCATTAATTTACACATTTCAATGAAAATGTTACCATTATTTATTTCAAAAATGAATGACCATGTCACCATTCATTAATTCACACATTATAATGACCATGTTATCATTATTTATTTCACAAACTAATGACCATGTTACCATTAATTGATTCACAAATTTGAATGAACAAGTTTCCATTCTTTGATGCCTGTCCAAATTTCCATGTTACCATTCACCATTTACTAATCAAATATATCATAATATCATAATATTACATATATCTCAACCACCCATTAATTAATTCAATAATTAATGAATCATTTCACAATATCATCATTCAATAATTAATTCATCAATTCATTATATGATTCATAACATCAATATAACACAATCAATTTTCATAGTTAATTATCCCAAAATCCCACAATTTCACAATTATATAATTAATTTATTCACCAATTTAATTAAATCCATTGTTAAATTAAAATTTAAAACAAATCTAGCAGTCCTACAATTTGCATGCACGAAATCAAAATCACAACTTTAGGATTTGAACATTTGAAAACCTACCTTTAACTGAAGATCCAAAAACGTTTATAGTGGACAACACCCATAAGTAAATATGAAAATGGTTTCTAAGAGGTTCCTAGATCAAGGTTGACCATAATTAAAACCAACAACATAAATTCAACATGGTATTTTACCATAATGGGTTGGATTAGAAGGAAGAGAATGAAGAAAATACAAACATGAAGACTTAGTAGGGATTAATCACATAAAAAGGATACACATAAGGGGTTTTGGAACTCTAAAATCACATGTAGAGTCTCTTTAGGTCAAGAGGAGAATATCTGCAATAGTTTCCAAAAAAAATAGCCATACAACCACTTTAAAATTACATGTCTGGCATTTACACAATGTGTAATCGATTTACACATCGTCTAATTCTTTTTAAAGGTTTTCACCAAATAATATTTCACCTCATATTTATTTTATTAAAACCCATAAACAATTACATGACGTGTAATATCATTACATGACATGTAAATGTTCTTCAATTGAGTTTCAACCCCTTTTCAGTTTAAAGCCACTAAACTCACCATGAACCTGTTTTTAACACTTGACCCATTTATACTCATACTCCATTAATTAAAAAAAGGATACATACCAAAAAATTAGTTCATTTTCGCCAAAAAAGGCTCTCTATCTCCAAACAAGACTAGTCCACTAAGGCTTAAATGAAAAGGACACAGAGAGAAAATTACCTGAAAAAACAGGATCTTGCAATCTACCCACCTTATAACAACCCATCCACAAGCTACCCTTACAAGCATCTATAATATTCTAAGTCAAGAAGATATTGGGGCACTATGACCTCATATCTTATTCCCTTTCATAAGTTTTATCATGTACATGCCAAATTTTCCACAATACATGAACTATTGGCACAGTCTTTCCCTACAAGTCTTTCTCACTACGATCCAATACATGTATCGAATGCTCCTCAAAGAATGAATCTATCTCAAGATAAATATATTCCACTTTGATCACATGAGAATGGTTAGGATGATACTACTAAATTGGTGATACATGGAAAATTTCTTGTATAGTGCTACAATTTTGTGGAAGATTCGATCAATACACCACCAACCCGATTCTCTCCACTACCTCAAACGGTCAAAGAAATATGTGTTTCAACTTTCTCTTCTTCCATATTCGGTGGTGAACCAACCTAGAATACACTTGAAGGAATATAATATCACACTATACAAACTCTAGGTGTCATATCTATCTATTATCATACAACTTATGCCTACTCTGAGATGTAGCCATACATTTCTGAATTACCTAATCTGCGCTGACATCTCTTGCATGAGATTCAGTCCCAATAACTCTAACTCCACAACCTCTATCCAGCATAGTAGTGATCTTCATGGACTACCATAAAGATCCTTATATGGTTCCATCTATATTGTTTCCTAACAACTATTTTTATAATAAAACTCCATTAAATCATAGTGCTTGTCACAAGATCCTCCGAAGTCAAGCATATAGACCCACAACATATCCTGAGGCACCTATATAGTATGCTCTGACATACCATATATCCGTGGGTGGAAATCTGTAATCAATAATACCTCTGTACGAAGTTCTTTATACAAGACCTTTTAGAAAGTTGAAGTGAAACGTGAGTCACGATTTGAAACTATAGTCTATGGAACCCCATGAAGATGGACTATCTCTCGAACATATAAATCTCCCAACTTATCCACTGAGAAAGTATCCTGTATAGGTAAGAAATGTGATTCTTTATTCATTCAATCAACAATATCCCATAAGCATCATTCATCCTTGTAGTATTTGAGATACCCACCACAAATTCTATTTTAACGTCGTCCCACTTCCATTCCGGAATAGGTAAAAATTGTAGCAAACTTTCAAGATATTACTGATCTACCTTCACCTACTAATAGGTGTAGCATCGTGTATAAAAACCTTCTATCTCCTTTTTCATTCCTGGTAAATAATAATGTCATCATAGGTCTCAGTAAATTTTGGTCACACTTGGATGTACCTCCCACTTCAAGGCATGAAATTCCCACATGAGCTACTCTTGCATGCTCATAGGCACAACAACCTGATTCCTAAAATAGATGATCTTATCCTCATCTATGATCCTATTTGAATGTGA
Organism: Viscum album; assembly: GCA_963277665.1. NCBI lineage: Eukaryota > Viridiplantae > Streptophyta > Magnoliopsida > Santalales > Viscaceae > Viscum > Viscum album. Next base: position 577,960,842 of record OY728143.1, read on the forward strand.
CTTTACACCATCCTAGTTTTCCCCCAAAGATAATTTTTTTGGATACTTATACTACTTGTCTTAAATCCATCTCAAAATTGCAGAGTCCACTAAACTAAAACTAGAGTCATCTTCTCCTGACTCTCCTCAACCACCACATGCATTTCATATAGCAAAGACATCATCTTCCACTCAACACTAGAATCATGTACCACATGAGTCAGAGTTTTCCTACTCAAATAATCAGCCACACTATTTACTTTTCTAGGTATATATGCCAGCTCAAAATCAAAAGACTGCATACATTCAACCCACCTCTATTGATAAATATTCAAATATATCTTTGAAAATATGCACCATAAGATCTTATATTATATATACACAATAAAATTTTCTCCCAATAGATAATGTTTCCATCACTTTAAATAATAAACCACTAACACTAGCTTGAGATCTTTTATAGTGTAGTTCCGTTCTTGTCTCCTCAGCTACTGAGAACCATATGCCACAACTCAATCTCCCTAAATCAAAACAACTCTGATTCCAATCCCATACATGTCGAAATACACCACTTACTCCTCACTTAGGTAAGGTAAAATCAAGAATAATGTTGTTGTCAAGCGCTTATTCAACTCTTGGAAGGTATTCTCACATTCTTGCATCCCATAAAACATTATCCCCTTTTTTGTTAAAGCCCTAAAGTGGTGATTTTAAATTAGAAATTTTTTGGATAAACCTCCGATAGTATCCTTATAACCCTAGAAAATTATGGATATCAAAAATGTTCTTGGGATGCTCCCAAGAAACCACTGCATGAACCTTCCCTGGGTCCACTGACACACCTTCCTCCAAGATGATGTTCCCCGATAAGTGTACCCGATCAATCCAAAATTGACACTTATATAGATTAGCGTATAGCCAATGATCTCTTAGTGTAATTAGGATAATTTCAATGTGTTGTGAATGATCTTCATAAGTATTAGACCGCACCAAGATGTTTTACACAAACAGTACCAAAAATAGTTATGGATGGAAGATCCTATTCATCAATTCCATAAACACTACTGGTTCATTCGTTAATCCAAATGGCATCATGAAAAACTCATATAATTCATATCTCCTTCTAAAATTAGTACATGATATATCAGAAGTCCAAAATATCAGCTTATGATACCTTGATCTCAAGTCAATCTTTGAGAACACACAAGCTCCTATAGACTATTCAAATAGATCATCGATACATGGAAGAGGATACCAGTTCTTCACAGTCATCCAGTTCAACTTCTAATAATCAATGCACAAGCGCAAATTACCACCAACCTTTTTTACAAACAACACTAGTGATCCCCAAGGCGACATACTCATACAGATAAATTCCTTATCCTCTAACTCATTCAGTTGATTCATGAGAACTTGAAGCTCTATTGGTTCCATTATATATGATGGAATAGATACTAGCTCATCCCCAACACGATCTCAAAAGTGAATTCCACATCTCTATCTGGTGGAAGTCCTGATAAGTCTTTAGGAAAAAAATCCTCAAACTATTCCCATACAGGTGGAAATGAATCATGTTGTAATAATCTATCATCTAATAATAAATTTGCAACTTGTACTATGAGATCTCCCTGTTGTTGAGTAATTTCCCCTACTCGACCTACCTAGATATCCAACTCCACACAGTGAAGAAAATAGTCACCCTTATGAGACTTAAAAGTCAATATCTTCAGATAAAAATTTGTGTGGGCTCGGTACATGACTATCTAGAACATACCTATTAATAAATTGAATCTCGACATGTTAATAATATATATATCTCACAAAAATGGTATTCCATGATTTAGAGAGAACATTACTTGTATAAGCAGATGTCTCTAGACCATACTCCCAAAGGTGTATCTATAGTCATAACCCCACTTGTGAACTCAACCTCCAAGTTCAAGGCATTAACATGTTTTTCATATATAAAGTAATGAGATAAACTAGTATCAAATAAGGCACTTGATAATGCATAAGAAATAAGAATAGTACCTATCATTGTCAAAGGTCCAACCTCACTATCCACAAGTGTATGCTACACTACATGTAGTTTTCTTACCCCTCCCCCCTGTGATGTTGTCTAACTCCCCTATGTCCCACCACTCTACTGATTTGGGTTCTCTTTCACAAAATCACCAAATCCTCCACCTCCACTACCTCTTCTAGTAAAACTCTAGATTCTTACCTAATATGGTGTAAAAGATCCACTTCCCAAACTCTAACCCTGTCTAGATACGCCCTCACTGATTGTCTATCTCTACATCCTACAAAATTTTTGCATATGTCCCATCCTTCTACAAGACCATCACTCTACTGGTTGTTTGGGATAATGTCTACGATAAGGTCCCAACCTACCAAACTGATAACATATCACTCCCATAAGGTCTTGTGCAACTGAACCACCTTTATGTGTACTATACTTTACACTATTCTCACTAAATCTATCATAGTGGTGCTTCCTTCTTTTGGAAGTCATACCTTCTGATAATCTAGTAGAAACTATCTGCCCAATGCTGGAAGACTCCTTCAGGTTCCCCTCAGCTAAAATAGCTTGATCCCCCACCTCAAAAATCTTCTTTAACTAAAAAATATTAACTTAGGACTTATTCTCACACTTAATTCCATCCTGAAATCATCTCACCATAACTTTGTCATCTCCCGTCAACACTGGGGAAAAGTGATGCAGGTCTGTAAAGTGTCCCGTATAACCCATCATGGACATGCTCCATTGAGTCACCCACATGAGATCTCATGTTTTATACTACCTCAACATCTCAAGATATAAGTTCTCCAAGAAATTTTACAGGAAGTATTTCCATAGATTTCCATTAACCTATCCAGTCCACACATGAATGTCCCACTAGTGCTTCACCAATACTCATATCACATCAGTTTCCAACATAACTATATTTTCAGTAGGATTCTTTAAATGGTTAAGTATCGTCTCAATAGAATCAACCCAGAACTCAACTCCTTCAGGTTCACCCTCTCTAGTGAAATTCAATGGGAGTTTCAACTGGAACTCTCTCATTAGTTCAAACATGATTTTTAAAACCTGACCAAGGTATCTTCACATGAATTGTATGAAGCAAGAAAATTTCTCTCGAAATAGCTCCCCTGCATCCTCACATAGCACTACTAGTGCCTTAGGTTACACTACTGGTAGAGCATCTCCAACCATCTCCTCTCGCATTCCTCTCAATAAGAGTCATCATGGAGGTATATATATATAATTACAAACACACTTTAGGATTCATAACACAACTTTATCACATTTACATAAGTGAAAAACACAATAATTCACAACAATACTTTTACCCACATTTCTCTATGTGGTCAGAACCAAGGCGCTATCAATAACCTTAACTATCTTATACTCAGGTATTGGTAAAAAGGGTTAAAACATTCTCATAGTCTAGTTTTCTCATTTAGAAACACATTTATTCACATTATTGCATCAATTTCCCATTTTTGATTTAATATTATGTGCCATTTTCAATTCAATTTCACAATACAAGAAAAAAATTAATGTTAAAAAACTTACCCAAAACCTATTATCTTGTGTGTGCCTAAAATGATGCATGTCACAAAATAATCCTAATTTCCTAGAATTATGCATGTAGACTCAACTCTTATTCCATTTCGATCCACAAGTCAATTTTCAAAAAATCTCAAAAACAATTTTCACAATACAAAACAAGTGAATAACTCAAGGTGAAATAATAGTCAACTATAAAAATGAATAAAAATAACAATAATCCTACCCTGAGTACATGGGTTATCCCCCATACAAGGGTTTATGACTCCCATGCCTGATCTCTTTACCATGGATAAACTCTTCCTAGTATATTGTCTATCTTTACTGATCAGTAATATAAAAGAAAAATAAAAGTAAATATATTTGATACCAATTTGTAACATCCTAACCCAGGTTCCACACACTAATGCTCTGAGCCAATCAGTTGCATGACCTCAAGTGCACCTCCCCAAAGACTAGAGACTACCGAATTGTAGCGAAGGTCTGACAAGTCATTAAATGGGAGACTATACCCTCTTTTATTAGATTAATACACCATAAAAAATAATGGACAATAATAGAAGAAATATGTATAACAATAAACAGAACTAATATCTCATGCCAATCAAAGAAAGAAAATAAATTGTTCAACTAAATCACAAACAATCCATGATAATGTACATGTCAAGTGTCTAAAATGAAAATGGGGAAAGAGACTGACAATTCCCAAGAATTTCTCGAACCATGTATGGTTCCTTCATCCAAGATTCATCCCCAATTAGCCATTTAACACAAGTCATTTTCCCTTAACCTATCCTATAATAATAAAGTATATTCAGGTACTGATCAGGAAACCTGAATAGGGTGTGAGTCTAACTTAGTATGCCACCACCAATGGTGTATAAAAAAATATCCAGTCCAAAATAGGGTATGTAGTTATATAAAGAAATAATTACAATGAATAATTAACAATAATCGCATTATCAACTAATATTTATTTAACCATATAAATCTTGGGTTATTGTGGACACCTGTATCTCAATATATACTTCTACCCATGACAGAGTCTGAACTATCCTTGAGATATGTCACAATTTTGAATTTCAATTCTACCATTCTTATTTTCATGAATGAATTACCATGTTAACATTAATTTATTCACACAATTGAATTACCATGTTACCATTATTTATTTCCCAAATGAATTACCATGTTACCATTCATTAATTCACAAATTTTAATGACCATGTTACAATTCTTTATTTCATAAATGAATGACCATTTTACCATTCAGTAATTCACAAATTTGAATGACCATGTTACCATTATTTGATCTATGGATGAATGTCCAAGTTACCATTCACTATTTACTAATCACATAATCATCATGCCGGAATATTACACATATATCAACCAATAATTAATTAATTTAATAATTAATTATTCCTTTAATAGTATCATTATTCAATAATTAATTCACTAATTAATTATCTTATTCATAACATCAATATCACATAATAAATTTCTATAGTTAATTATCCACAAATCTCACAATTTCACAATTCTCTAATTAATTTATTCACCAATTTAATTAATTCCATTGGTAAATTCAATTTATAAAAAAATATATCAATTCTAAAATTTGAAGGCACAAAATCAAAACCATAACTATGAGATTTGAACATTAGACCAACTACCTTTAACCAAAGATCCAACAACATTTCCAACAGCCAATACCCATGAGGAAATATGTTGATGTTTTCCATGAGGTTCCTAGATCATGGATGACTAAGATTAAAACCAATAATGAAAATTCACCAAGGGATTTTACTACAACGGGTTGGATTAGATGGAATAGAAAGAAGAAAATCCAACCATGAAGACCTACTAGGGATTGATCACATGAAAGTGATTTCTGAAAGAGGTTTTGTCACTCCAAAATCACTTGGAGAGTTGACCTAGGTTGAGAGGACAAGAGATGTAGTGGTTTCCAAAAAAATCATCTGTATAGTCACTTTAAAATATAAAGTCGAGCATTTACATGACGTGTAATCCAGTTACCCATCATGAAATTATTTTTAATGGTTTTTTCTAAAAAATACATCAAATAGGATTTATTTTATTAACAAAAATAAAAAATTAAATGATGTTCAATACCCTTACACAATGTGTAAATGTTCTATAGTTTAGTTTCATCCCATTTTCTCTTTTAAATCCACCCAACTCACCACGAAACTATTTTTACCACTTGACCCACTTATACTCAAACTTCATTAAATCAAAAAATCATACATCCCCAAACCTTAGACCATTTTATATAATAAATTATATCCATATATAAATAATACTGAGCCAATAAGGTTCAACTGAAAAAGGAATTTGAGAGAAAAGTACCTGAAAAAGACATGATCTTACAAAATGGAATCATGATCCAAGGTATACCCACCAAGGAATCATTTTCCATTTCAATTCATCACATTATAAATTCACAAACATTCACATCACATGATTTTACCCCCTTATATAATAATTCTTATTCAATTACATTTCCATGAGTTTATTGACTCATATAATAATTCCATATAAACCATTTAATCAAATTAATAAACATGAAAAGTAGGAAATATCCATATCCTAACAATCAATTAAATTCAAATTGGTTCATTGTAGGATTTATCTAACTAAGAAAGCACAACACTCACACCATTGGTGTTATAAAAAATTAAATCTCAAATACACACCCTATGGGTGGACTTAGTTAGGGAAACAACCACCAACAAGTCTTAAATAACTAATGGGAATCCCTAATAGTTTTTATTACATTTTAGTTAATTATTCGATTCAATTTTAGGGTCGCTTTAGAAAGTCTAGGATTCTAAACTATGGAAAATAGCTCTATAAAGCATGAAACCACTTAGAAAAAGTATAGAACACCTATCTTTGGTCTATTGTAGATTGCTTATCCAGTATTAGCTTTTGATTTGACCTATATTAGAATAAAAATGAAGAATGTATGAAGAACCTGAAAATATGGAATATTAGCTTGAACCAAAATAGTTCAGTCGATACTAAGTCAAACAAATAACAAATAAAGAGGATTTTAGTATATACCAGTGAAAATATAATGAAATTATCGGTGATTGAATCCAAGTTTGTATAGAATAATGGGATAAGAATCTACCCAAAGTACGTCAAAGAGATCTCTCACACCTAAAATTTTTCAAATGGATGAGAAATAGGAATAGATTTTAGGTTATGAACATTTTAAGGAATATTTTGTCATTTTACCTCAAAATAATGGGAAACATTATTTGACTATATGGTTTTTCTAACCATGCACCCACATGGTCACTAGGAATCATTTTATAAACTATATGAAAATTGTGTGATCTGGATTTGGTAAAAATTACAGGTGACTCCCATGGAAGTGTACCTCCATCCACACAGTTTCCTAAAAACACATGGTATCCTATTACCCACTATCCAGGCCTTTCATAGTTAGTCATACCATGCGACATGTCCCCTATAGTTTCTACTAACTGTGCGTCCTATCTAATTTTTCGAAAAAGTTAGGCTCTGAGCTCTAAAAAAATCTCAAACACCCCTAATACCCCCATGAAATAAAAGGGGATAATAATTAGGCTATAAAAAATTATTTTAATAGAAATTAAATAGTTATTTACCTCATTGGAAAACCTGAGATCTTATAATCTTCCCCCATAAAGCAATTCATCCCCAAATTTCCCTCTTAAGGGTGGTCAATAATCATCAGATAATAACTATAGACACCGAGCATGTATGTTAGCCTCCCTCTCCCAAGTCTCATCCTATAAATGGCTAGGATACCATAACACCCATACTAGAGGAACTAACCAGTCTCTGAGAGCCATTATTCTCTTGTCAATGATATGGATATGATGCTCCTCAAAGGCCACATCTTCTTGTAACTCAATATCCTCATGATGGAAAGAATGAGATGAGATTTAATGATAATGGTGAAGTTGAGATACATGTAATACATCATGAATGGTCTGGTACCTATGATACAATTTCAACTAATAGGATAATGGATCGAATCTCTCAAGAATCTCTAATGGACTGACATATCGTGGTGAAATCTAACATTTTATTTTGATCCATATGTGTCCCAACCTTAGTAATACATGTAAAAAGACTTGATCCCTAACCTCAAAACATGTAGGTCATAGATGATGATATTTGTAAGACTCAGGTTGACACTATTCACTATTCATCCACTTACTGATCAACTAGATTTTCTCAGTAGTCTCTTTCTTGAGACACGGTCCCAGTAAAGCTGCATTGACTGCATTTAACCTGTACAAGGGTGATCGACATGGAATACCATAAAAAGCCTCATAAGGTATCATCTTTATAGTCACCTCATAACTATTATTGTATGCGAAATCTACTAGGTTTATGTTCATATCCCAAGAGTCCCCAAAATCCAAGACACATGCTCGTAGCATGTCCTCAATCACTTGTATTGTATGATCTGACTAGCCATCAGTCTGAGAGTGGTATGCTATACTCAGAAGAACTTATTGACCCAAATCCCTATGCAAACTCTATAAGAAATGGGACACAAAATGGGTGCCCCTATATGAAATGTTAGTTTAAGGGACCCCATGAAGTCTTTCTTTCTCATGGATATAAAAAATCCCAATCTCATCCACATTGAAGGTATCCTCAATTAGTAGGAAATGTGTGAGATTCACGAGCCTTCCAACAAAAGCCCATACAAAATTTTTACCTTGAGGTGACATAGGAAAAATGGTCATAAAATCCATCATGAAATCATCCCATTTCCACTCGGGAATAGGTAACTAATATAAAAGTTTGGCTGGTCATTGGTGTTACACCTTCACCAACTGATAGGTGGAACACCTCATAACAAAACCAACTACCTCACGCTTCATCCCTAGCTAACAATAACAGCGACGAAATCACAATGCATCTTGTTAATGCAAGGATGCACTTACCAAACTAAGGCATGAAACTCCCACATCATCACCTTGTGTATGTAAAATATAACCTAAATGAGACCATGTATATGGAGAATTTAATCCTCTCCTATAGTCAAACTAGAAGGCAGGTCCTCACCTCACACACTCCCCCATAGAGCTAGGCCCTTATAAACTGATAGTAGACTCATCCATACTCTATCTAGTAGGTTAGAGGTAATAGAGAAGGAAGAAAGAAAAGTTTTTCCCTGACTATCCTACAGCACCAAGTACATATCATAGAACAATGCTATAATATTTCATTCACTACTAGCCTTTAGAACAACCTACACTAGATTAATCTTGTTCATTGCCTCATCCACTACATTACCTTTTCTAGGTGTATAGGAAAGCTTGAAGTCAAAATACTATAAGTAATCAACCAACCTTCTCTACATTATATTTATATCACGCCGAGTAAATATGTAATTGAGAATTTGTTTAGTCTGTTTACACCAAAAAACACTCTCCCATTAGGTTATGTATCCAATAGTTAAAATCATGAACAATTACAGTGAACTCAAGATTATGTTTTGGGAAGTTCATCTCATTTGGACTCAACTATTGAGACCCGTATTCCACAAATCTATCACCATGCATAAAAACTTCTCCAATCCTAATACCTAATTCATCAAAATACACAGTATAACTTCTGACCTGATTTGGAAGAATCCTGACTGGTGCTGAATTCAATCTCCCTTTCATCTCCTGAAAGGTTTTCACTTGAGTAAATATCCTTAAAAACATTACTACTTTCTTATTCAAGCCCATACGAGTTTCTTCTAAGTGAGGTAATTCATGTATGAAACTTATATAATATCTATCTATCCCCAAGAAACACTTTATATAAAAGATGTTCTTGGGATGCTCCCAAGAAACTACAACTCTCACCTTCTCTGAGTCAATTCATACTTCTGTATCTGAGATAATATAACCACGGAAGTGAATATAATCCATATAGAAGTGAAACTTTGTGATCATATCATATAAATGATTCTCTCTTAGTATATCCAAAATGACCCCAAGATTCTTGATGTAGTCATATCAATTGTAAGAATACACCAAGATATCGTCCACGAAAAAAATTAAGAACAAATCTAGATAAGGAGGGAAAACTCAATTCATCAATTCTATAAAAATTGACGACAAGTTTTTGAGAATAAATAGTATAACTAGATACTCATATAAACAATACATGCTATCAAAATATGTATGAGGTATGTCTTCAGGTCGAACACACACCAGATGATATCTGAATCTCAAATAAATTTTCAAAAAAACCTAAGCTCCTCAAATCTGGTAAAAAAGATCATCTATCTATGGAAAAGGATACCAGTTCTTAATCATCACCTGGTTTAATTTTTGACAATCCACACATAGTGTAACACCTCGAGATTTTGTGAATTATTATTTTTTGAATTAATTTAATCTTTTTTATATTTCTCATTTCATGTAGCATCGAAAATAGTTTATTTTATATTAAATCACCATGTTTGGATTAAATTTATTACAAAAAACATAAATTTTAGCTTTCTTTAAATGGAACGCTCAAGTTAGACTGCATTACATGCAACGAAGACTTTCCTAGTGACTTTCATAACATGCATGACCTAGATTTAGAGAACAATAATATATTATTAAAACATGATGTAACATAGCTGTTAAATTAGATTTTATGAATATTATTATCTAAAATATATAAATACATTATTTACCAAAATCTAAAATTAATTAATTAGTTACAAATTATTTAGAAATAAATATAAGAAAAAATTGAATATAAATAGAGTGTTTTTATTGAAAACTGTTATTATGATCATAAGTTGTTTTAATATTAATAAATTAAATTGATTATAATTATTAAGTAATTTTAATTTAAGATATATTTTATATATCTAATTAAATATTTTTCATATTCATCCAATAGATTTTATAGGCATAAGATAATAATAAAACCAATTTTAGCACATAAAACCCAATATTTTTATTAAGGTAGTTTTACTACCTTTTAATAGAGAACCCCTTTTAAGTACAATTTTTGACACCATTATATATTTAATAGGTCAAAATAAACTTTATCTTTTAAATAAAGTCATAAAAAATATGTATGATAAATTTTTGGAATTTTTCTGTAAGGTTTCATTTTTTAATCAATAGTTAAAAATATTGGATTTTAATTCAAAACTAATTTTTTATCTAATTTATTTATAAGGTTAAATTATATATTTAATTGGTTTCAAAGTTTAATTAGATATTATTAATTTTAAATAAATTCAATACAGGTCATTGAAATCAATTTCAAACTGAAATTAGATATAAAAATATTTCAAACTTTTAAACGTTCCACTTAAAAAATCAACCTTTTCATTTTATCTGCAGAATAAATTTTAAATTTAATTCTTAAAATTTTATGTATTTAATTTAGTAAAATAGATTCCATATTTGTAATAAAAGGTTCCAAATTATGTTGTAAGTTCAATTTCTTTTTTATATATAAAAAAGTTACCATAGTAAAAAAATTATTTACTATGGAATTGGTAAAAAATGAAACATGTTAAAGTTAAAATTGTAAAGGCTTAAAATACCTAAAAACTAAAAAATTTAAAGGTTGGTTGAGGCATGGATAAAAAATAACCAGCCTAAAAAACATTAATTCAATTTCTAATTAATTTAAATTATTTACACCTCAATTTGGTTAGCTTTAAATATAAAATAATCAATAATTTAATCACTTGAGCCCACCTCTCCTTAAGTATAAATACCACCCCTCACCTCTCCATTTTGATCAAAATGCCCTGTATCTCCTCAAATATCTTCTAAAACCTCTCCTACCCACTATACCCACATCCAAGTTCTTCTATTATCACTAAAATATCAAATCGAAGGTCCTCAAGGGTCTTTCAAGAAAGAAATATTCTAGAGGTAATTTTCTCAAAGTACCTCTCTTAATTTATTTTCTTTTTCTAATTTCTCATAATCTCTTTAATCCATAAATAAATGATTACTACATAATAATTTATATACTATATGTATATATTTCTAATGTAATATCTCATATCCATTTATTTTCTCACCTCCTCTTATTCAAAGAAACGTAATTGTTGTCCAAGTTATGCCGGTTAATCACCTCAGTGAATAATGTTTTTATTCTTTTTCCATTAACACCTTAATGAATGGTATTAAAACAATTTATATAGTCAAATAATATTTTAATATGTAATATTATGGAAATTTTATATTAAAAATTCCTTCATGATTTTTATATAGTGGTTATAGATAACTTTATATGGGGACGTGTGGACTACCACCCCCCTCAAAGTGATGTGATTTGTTCATAAACTACATGGAATGTATTAAGGATAGATTTAGTGAAAAGTGTATTCCATGAAAAGTGTATTCCATTTGACACTTCTATATTATATATATTACAATGATACAAATATATTTAATATAAATAATATTTAAATAATGGTTTAAATTATGGAAATAATGATATAAATATAAGGATCAATGATATAACAAATTAATACACATGCAAAGAACACAACGAATATGACCCGAAGTGAAATATTAACCTAAAATTGTTAATGAGTGGGTAATATAAAGTCATAATAAAATCATATATGGTTTTAGATATAAAAACATGGCTCTGTGATATATGTATAATAAATGTATATTTATTATACAAGATGTTTGTACGAGTATGAAGAGATTCAAGACATAAGGTAAATAGATTTCATCTCACTCTTTATTTCAGTGAGATACATGCCTTATTCACTACTAACTTATTTTTCATGGTGTGTATACTTCACATGAATGTATTTTACGACTATTATACTTATATCCATGGGAATACCCATTATATAAACATTCATTAATATAATTTATGTTAAAAAATGGGGTTTAAGAGTCTTTTATAAGATTTCATGTGGAACTGTTTAGAAATGGTTTACAAAATTCTTTATATGTTATAAGGAAAAAGGTTTTAAAAATGTTTTAAAGATTAATTTATAATTTTTAAAGTCTATTTATAAATAATGTAGTTTTAAAAAGGTTTTACGTATTAAAAATAATTTTTCAATGAGGAAGGATATTTTCGTCAAGAAGTGTTTTTAAAATATCTTTAAAAATTATTTCCCATATAATATAACATTCATTGATGTTAATAATAACTTTCTTGGTAATGATATAATGGTCACATTAATATTTCATCTATTAATGGGTTATTATTGATGTCATGGTCTTTAAGAAACCCATTTCTCTTTAATGGGTCACATGTTAATGAAATATGTTTTTCTTTCACAAGTTATATTTTTATGAAATGATTATGAGATTGTATCTTTTTCAATAGGTTTTGATATGAATACATTTTTATGATACCCATTTCATTTCTTGGGTTATGATATGATTATTTATGATTTTGTGGAACATGTATGTATTATTTCTTGATGAGATGGGTGAAACCTATATCTCCATCCAATGCATTGGGTAAAGATTTATATCTAATGAGATTTACTAAGATGGTATTGAGAGTGATCCATGACTACTAAGATTGTATGAGGAGTGAAATCATGCTACTAAGATGGCCATGGGAGTGAACCATGACTACCAAGATGATATGACGAGTGAAATAATTGTACTAATATGGAAATGGGAGTGAACCATTACTACTAAGATGGTATGGGGAGTGACCCATACTACTAAGATGGTCTTGGCATCAATGTCTTGGCTACTATGGAATTCATATTATATGCCTATATGTCTGCCAAAATTCCATGATTTATTCCAATGTTATGATTTCATGGCTTATGTTATTTATTTCCTTATGATTCATGTCTAATCAACTATGAATATTTATGACATGATTTAGTTTTATGATCTTTGATATTAAGGGTGTGATATTTTAATGTTATGATCACATTCGCATACCCCTATGTGCGCATTTATGTTTACATGTTTCCATTGTTTACCCTTACTGAGCATCTAGCTCACCCACTTTTTATGTTTTCTTTTCCCCCCAGGTTATGAAGATAATTATCATGTTTGATGTTTATAATAAGGTTTCTAGTTATGAATAACCTTGAGGGAGATAATGTATCTCAATTATGTATCAGTGTTTATGTTTCCATGTTTCTAAAGGCCCTAAACTAGTATAGTCTTTGGGTGTTTGTTTTTATAATGTTTTAAGTATTATGAAAATGTGATGTAATGTTAATGTATGTCAATAAAGGGTTTTTATAGTTGGTATCAAATCTATGGTTTAGTTAATATTTGGAAACATGGATGATAAAACCGTAGTGAGAACTCTAAGGACATGTCTAAGGATAAAAATAATGAGAAGGAAATGATTCGGTAAAAATCATAGAAATTTGGTAAAGGATAGAGTGAGTGGTTTCCAATAAATACATCCTGGTCTAGATAATAAAAGTGGATGTGGCTCTGGAATAGATGTACAGAGGAGTAAAATCTATGACAAGATGTTCCGGGCCTGACTTGGGGTAATCTGATATACGACAATAGGCCTTACTGCACACCTAGTTTGACACTCCCAAGGGATATTCTTTGGAAATTTACAAAATATTCATGAAATATTATGAAGGATTTAAGTAGAATATGACTATGAATAACCTAGGATAATAATAATTTTACATATATTAAAGAAGGTATCATAATTTAGACTTCCTATAAGTGACTTTTCATGATTATGTGATTCCTTACAGTGATAATTGTTTCTTACTCAATTATTCCTGGTTTTAGTCAATGGAGGGATTTAGAAGAAACTAGATTAAAACTGAGTATGATGGAAAATATATTGATGAGCAGTCAAATGGGATGATCACTAGTGAGAATGATGTTGTGATCATACCTAATCAGTTTTAAAGTAACATGATCAACAACATGTACCTTAACAAACTCTTAGACTCACAAAGAAAGAGAAAGAAGTTCACTATAAGTTCAGGTAATGGAGACCATGCAGGAAAGAAGATTTAGTTTCCTTTTTTTAAAAAATGTGGAAAGAATCACCTAAGTGATTTTCTTAATGGAATAAGAAGGTTTTTTGACAGTGGAAAATAAGGACACAAAGCAAGTGATTTCAAGGAAAAAATGAAGAGTTTGGTTAATGAAATGGATGAGAATAATGGATTCCCTAATACATCATCGAAGGTTAAGTGTTTTAAGTGTAAAGTAAATTTTAATTATTCAACTAAATTTTTGAAGAAGAAAATTACTTAAGGGAACCAGCAAGGTGGTGCGAGTAATGGTTACATTTTTGATAATGAAGATACTACATATGAAATGTGTAAGGAAGGAGGTGTTGTGTAGCCTTGTTAATGTCATAAATATGAAGTAGAATAATAAATTTTTTATGTGTTTGGAATAAAAAATTATGTTATATTAATGATGAAGTATACAAGGATTATTATACTTATGTTTTTCTCTTAGTATTTACAAGTTTATATAGACTTTTCTTGATGGATTGGTAAAGTGATTTAATGACAAGGTTAATTTTTGACTAAGAGAATATAACCCTTAATATGTTCCTTATGTTAAGATATTTTTATTTTTATAAAGATATGTTGGATATGAACAAATAAGTAGGGCGGTATGGATTACCACAAAGGGGCTGTTGAAAATGCAGTCTATGAATGATGTTTGAAACTTCTTGGATTTAAGGAATATATCCAGTAACCTTTGGAATAAGGAAGCATGCATGTTTTCCAAAAGTATTTATGGTAATTAAGGTTTCAAGAGAATATATGATGAGGGTATTCACATGTTTTGAATGTAGAAACCAAGATCTATTTTTTTAAAATATGGGGGAACAATGTTAATCTAATTTCGTGACCTTCTTTACACTGTTTTGGATTTTCATCTTTGATAAGGGTTATAATTTTAACCATTAATGAAAAGTTTATGTTAAACTTTGGATGAACATTTATATAGTAAGGTTGTATTGATAACCCTAGTTAGAACTCTATTTCGTGATTAACCATATTTCAAGGATGTCCATATTATTTATTTTGGGAATTATATTAGTTTGTTTTTAGAAAAGAACATCATGCATATTAGGTGACAACCAATCAATTCTGGCATGGCTACGCGTCTTGAACCCATGACCGAAGGATGATAAGGGTTTCACACCAACCAATGTAATACGTGATGTCCTGGTTAATGTATAATTATTTTTGATGAATAAATATTAATGATGAATCAGTAGTGTTACTTTTTATGTTTAAATATTAAGGCATATTGATTTTTAGAGGCAAATAGCTAGACTTTTCATTCTTTAATAGGCCTTAAGATCCATTAAAATCATATTTTAGTGATTTATGCATTAATTTTAATTTCTATACATTAATTCTTGGAGTTAGTGGATTTATTATAAATATATCAAAGAACAACCAAAGTATGAAATTATGTTTATAGAAATATATCAATAATTACTCAACGTTATAAAAATGATAAAAAAATGTTGTCCTAAAACCTTAAATTTTGTTAAACCAATGGCCTTTGAAATCATTACTGATTTATGAATTTGAGGCACTCAACTTGTCTTTAGTCATTCAAATGTTTTTAATTTATGACCTCAATCACACCCTATAAATATTTATGATTTTCCTCATTTTACAATCTTCACTCTCAACCTATGTTCTCTTATATAGAAACCTAGTTATATGTTACTTTGGGTAACCATTATGATTCCAAATTTCCCTTTTTAAGGAATTTTTTAGTGTTCATTTTTTTGAAATGGGTTTTTATAAATGATAATTTGAAGTATTAAACTTTGGATAACCCATAAAAATTTGAAGGGCAAAATTAATTTTAAGGGGAAGAATGTAACACCCTGAGATTTTGTGAATTATTTGTTTTCGAATTAATTTAATATTTTTGATATTTATCATTTTATATAACATTGAAAATAGTTTATTTTATATTAAATAACTATTTTTGGCTTACATGAATTATAAAAAACATAAATTTTGTATTTATCTAAATGAAACACTAAGGTTATCTTGCATTACACGCAACA
This sequence comes from Viscum album, assembly GCA_963277665.1. Classification (NCBI taxonomy): domain Eukaryota; kingdom Viridiplantae; phylum Streptophyta; class Magnoliopsida; order Santalales; family Viscaceae; genus Viscum; species Viscum album. Next base: position 577,977,430 of record OY728143.1, read on the forward strand.
AAGACTTTCCTCGATGGTTTTTGTAACACACGTGACCAAGGTTTAGTGGAGAATAATATATTATTAAAATATTATGTAACCTAGCCATAAAATTATATTTTATTAATATTATTAAATAAAATATATAAATATATGGGTTTCAAAAAATATAAAATAAATAAATTAGTTATAAATTATTTAGAAATGAATATAAGAACCAACTGAATATATATAAATTATTTTTATAGAAAACTACTATTATGCTCATAAGTTGTTTTAATCCTAATAAATTAAATTAATTAAAATTATTAAGTAATTTTAATGTAATATATATTTTATATGTACAATTAAATATTTTTTATATTTATCTAATAGATTTTATAGGTATAAGATAAGAATAAAACTAATTTAACATATAAAACCCAATGTTTTTATTAAGGTTGTTTTATCGTCTTTTAATTAAGAACCCTTTTTAAATAAAAAATTTGACACATTTATAGATTTAATATGTAAAAATAAAATTATTATTTTAAATAGAAACTTAAAAATTAGGATAGGATAAATTTTTGGTATTTTTCTACTCGGTTTCATTTTTTATTTAATAGTTAAAAATACTATATTTTAATTCAAAACTACTTTTTCATATAATTTATTTGTAAGGATAAATTATATTATTTACTAGTTTAAAAGTTTAATTAGAAAATATTTTTTCCAATCAATCCAATTTAGGTCATTGGAATAAATTTCACATTGAAATTAGATATAAAAACATTTCAATCTTTTGAACGTTTCACTTTAAAAACCCACGTTTTCGTTTTGTCTGTGAAATTAATTTTAAATATAATTATTCAAATTTTGTGAATATAAATCGAAAATATAGATTAAATATTTGTAATCATAGGGTCCAAATTATTTTTTGAGGTAAATTTCATTTTTAGTTACAAAAATCTACCATGGTAATTTTTTTTACCGCGATATAGGTAAAAAAAGAAACACATTAAAGTTAAAAGGATAAATAATTAAAACACCTAAAAACTAGAACATTTAAAGGTTTTTTGAGGTGTGTATCAACCCTAACCATAATAAACAACATTAATTTAATGTTTAATTCATTTAAATTAATTCTACCTCAATGTGGTTATCATTAAGTATAAAAAATCAACAATTTAATCACTTGAACCCACCTCTGCTTAAGTATATATACCACCCCTTATCTCCCTATTTCGACACAAAATCCTTTTATATCCTAAAATATCTACCCAAAAATCTCTTAACCACACTCCCGAATTCAAATTTATTCTTTTCTAACCAAAATTCCAAATACAAGGTCCTTAATGGTCTTTCAAGGAGGGGATATTAAAGAGGTAATTTTCTCAAAGTAACTCTCTTAATTTTGTTTATTTTTAAAATTTCTCCTCACCTAATTCATAAATAAATGCATGATAACTAAATAATAATGTATATACTGTAGTTTTATGTTTATAATTTAATATATCACATCCATTTCATTTCTCACCTCCTCTTATTCAAAGAAATGAAATTGTTGTCCAAGTTATGCTGGTTAATCACCTTGGTGAATAATGTTTTTATTGTTTTTACATGTCTGCCTTCATGGATGATATTAAAACTATTTTTTATGGTAAAATAATATTTTAATATGTAATATTATGGAAATTTTATATTAAACATACCTTTATGCTTTCCATATTGTAGTTATATGATAAATTCGTTTGGGGATGAGTGAACTACCACCCCCTCAAAGCGATGTGATTCATTCATACACTACATGGAATATATTAAGAATAGATTTAGAGAATATATATGATATATATGATATAATAAAGATAAATTAATAATTTTATATATAAATATATATACATATTTTTTTTTCATTTTCCTTCTTTCAATGCAACAATTAAATGGAAATACCGTTCATGCATATGTACGGCTTACCGTCTACATGAACACTGTATTCTATTTGATAATTCTATATTATATAGATTATTATAATACAAATACATTGAATATAAATTATATTTAAATCATGGTTTAAATTTTGGAAATAATTTTATAAATATAAGGACCAATGATATAACAAATTAAGACACATGCAAATAACCAAGCAAATATTACCTGAAGTGAAACCTTGACATAAAAGTGTTAATGAGAAGATAATATAAAGTAATAATCATAAAATATATGGTATTAGATATAATAATATGTATCTGTGATATATTTATAATAAATTTATATTTATTATACAGGAGTTTTGTATGAGTACGAAGAGAGTCAAGACATAAGGTAAGATAATTTCATCTCACTCTTTATTTCTGTGAGATACATGCCTTATTCTCTGATCACTTATTTTGTGTGGTGTATATAATTACCATGAATGTATTTTATTCTTATTACACTTATATCAATGGGAATACCCATTCTATGCACTTTATTCAATATAATTTATGTTCAAAAAAGTTTTTAATAGTTTATTATAATATTTCACGGGAAAAAGTTTAGAAATGGTTTAGAAACTTATTTATATGTTCTAAGGATAATTTTTTTCAAAATATTTTAAATCATCATTTATAAATTTTCAAGTCTATTTATAAATAATGTAGTTTTAAAAAGGTTTTATATTTAAAAAATCATTTTTCAAAGAGGAAGTATATTTTTCTCAAGAATTGTTTTTAAAAGAGCGTTCAAAATTATTTCCCATCTAAGATAACATCATTTGATGTTAATTATGACTTTATTAGTAATGATATAATGGTTACATTCATATTCCTTCTATTAATGGTTTGTACTTTATGTTATGGTCTTTATGAAACCCATTTCTCTTTCATGGGTCATATATTTATGAAATCTATTTTTCTTTCATGGGTAATATTTTTTATGAAATGATTACAATCTGGTGTCTTTTTTCCAAAGGTTATGATATGATTATATGTTTATGATACCCATTTAATTTCATGGGTTATGATATGATTGTTTATGATTTTTTGAAACATGTATGTATGATTTCAGTATGATATTGGTGATGCCTATATATCCCTACAACGCAATGAGTAAATATTTATATGTAATGATATATACTAAGATGGTATTGGGAGTGAACCATGGCCACCAAGATGGTATGAGGAGTGAACTCATGATACTAATATGGCCATGGGAGTGAACAATGACTACCAAGAAGGTATGAGGAGTGAACTCATGTTACTAAGATGGCTATGGGAGTGAACCATGACTTCTAAGATGGTATGGGGAGTAAACCCATACTACTAAGATGGTATTGGAAGCAATATCTTGGATACTATGGAATTCATATGATATGATTATGTGTTTGGCATAATTCCATGATCTATTACTATGTTATGATTTCTTGGATTATTTTCTTTATTTACTTATTATTCTTGTCTAATGAACTTCTAGTCATTATACCATGATTTATTTTTATGATCCTTGATATGTAGGGTATGACCTTTTAATGTTATGATCACATTATCATACCCCTATGATCATGTTTATGTGTACATGTTTCCATTATTTACCCTTAGTGAGCATTTTAGATCACCCCCTTTTTACAATTCATTTACCCAAGGTTATGAAGATACTTATTATTTTTGATGTTTATAAGAAGGGTGATAGTAAATAATAACATATTGGGAGATAATGTTGCTCACTTATGTATCATTATTTATGTTTCCATGTTTCCAAGTTAAGTATACTAGTAAGGTCTTTGGTAATTTGTTTGTATAGTGTTTTAAATATTCCAAAAAAGTGATGTAATGTTAATGTATGTCAAGACAAGTTTGGTATACATATACTAAGGGTAACATCTTCATTTTTTTCAAAAAGGACCAGTGAACCCCACAAAGAAGTACTGGGTTTGACAAACCACTTTCCATCCAAGTCCTCTAGTTACCTATTATGCTCATAGAACTCCGTAGTAGCCATCCTATAAGGAGGAATGAATACTAGTTAATCTCATAGAACTATATATATGGATAGATTAACCTATATCTCAGGAGGTAAACTTGAAAATTCATCTAGGAAAATGTCCTAGAAATGATGAACCACTAGAGGAAATTTTCCCTTACATGATCCCTGACCATGTAGATACAAAATAGTGATCTGGCCTATCATCTTGCATAGCCAATGATGCTGAAGTCCTTATATAATCTCTTGGATTCCCCATTAACCCTTGTAAGTATAAACTGAAACCTATGGTGCTGTGAAAGTCACCCTATAAAGATATAAATAAACATATTCTCAATATGTGACTAGTCATCCCATCACGAGTATGACATCAAACTCAGTCATCTTGGGGATAAAAAGATTCCAGACGAAGTGACACCCACCAATCTCAAGGGACAATTCCCTACACAGATATACATCCTCCAATTTGATCCCCAAATTAATTTCAATAATTATGATTCCCCAAGAAAACTAAAAAATAAGCCCAAGGATTTCCACCATAGGTATAGATAAAAACTATGAAATTCACCAGTGTAAAAAAGATCAAATTCAAGAGTAGGGGATACTAATATTATATCTCTCCCTATAGATGGTTTATTTTTCTACTCATTGGGGGTAGGTTGTACAAAATATATCTGGCCTGAACCATGACACTGTGACAGAACCTTTCTAACAAGATTTGGTCCGCTTTTTAATTAACATCTAATTTTCTATCTCAGTAATTTTCATCAACCTGAACATGTTGACCTCAGATCAAACAACATGTTAGATTCCTTCTTCAAATTGTATCTCCTTAAATTTCTCATCAGTAAGTTACGTCAGTGCAAAATGATGTGTCTTAGTAAATCTTTCCAAATATTACATAACCATAATTTCTCCCTACTCCAAATGTATGAACCCACTCTCCCTTTATACACTTAGAGTATTATGGAAATGTAGCCGTAAAACCTAGTTTAGAAATCTAGCCAAAGCGTGTCTTATAGCATGTCCGTGTAGTTCATAACATCCCACCCGTGCCTTGATGCTCCCTGAAGAATTTAGGTTGTGACCTTAAATCTCCTATCAAGAGGTGTCTCCTGATGCTTAAAGATCTACATATTAGTCTCAATCCACATCTATACAGCCTTTGGACCACCATACCCTGAAAATGTGGGATGATGTTGTAGCTGTAACACATACGTTAGCTCAATCGTAGACAATCCAGGCTACTGTGTTCCCTAAAAAGTATACATAAATAATGAAAAACTATCACAAAAATTTTCCTCAATACCTATGTCCAGAATAAATACTAGTTTCTTAGCTGAAACTATAGGAGGATCCACTGGTATCCCATGTACCACTACCTCTATAGGATGGTCATTGGTAGCCTCATGGTGCATGACTAGAGGTTGGTGTGGTGGAATGCCTCTATATTTACAAACACATGCCTCATAGGAGATAAATATCAAACTTCATAGCTAAAAGTTTAGTAAAGGTCAAAACCCTCCTATAAATAGGTTATACCACCTAACCTACTCCTAAATCTAGGTCAGGTAAAAAGGAATATATATAAATAACACTAGAGACACTACCTACTGCCCACTCAAAAACTGGGTCTAGGTTAATTTTATTGTTTTATCATTTCAATTTTGATTTCATTTCACACTTAATTTTTAATGGTTTAACCAAATGGTTCACCAATTCTGATATGTAAGGTCCCATACCCCTCATTAATAAAAATATATAATCCACCTAATCCACACTATAAAACATTCTAGACCATGTGACTCATAGTCCATGACTCAACATGCCAAAATTGGATTCTTAGGGTTTCTATTGTAGTCTAATCAAGAAAAACTACTTAGGTTATGGAAATAACTCTAAGTACCAACCATGTTTTACAATTTACTATACATAATATCTATCACAAAACATATCACAACATCATTAAAACAATCAATGCATCTTATATTTCATTTCATAATGCATGACATGTGATTCCTTAAAAGTGCCTAAAATGATTTCTTGAGATGGAATACCCTCATATCATTGGGATAAAAAAAATATAACTCACAATCATATCAATTATAACATAAAATTTCAAGTAAATCACCCAACATTGGAATCAAATCAACTGTAATAGAAAAAATATAGAAAACAACAATTTTCATTTGAGGTAATTTGGATTTTTCCTATATGTGGGTGATTAGACACTAAATGAGGATAATATTATTTTTTAATATACATAATATTCATGTTATTTATTATTAATAAACACCATTTTAGTGCATTTTACACTTTGAACATCATTTCACATTATGATTGTAATACTATCTTAAAATGCACTATTATGTGGTACATTTTTGAACATCATTTGAAGTACCCAATGATTCATATAATTTTAAGGAATCTAATTATAAATATTTTAATTTTATATTATTTTTAACTGGATATTAACTTAAATATGAACATTTTTCATTAAAGGATCAATGAAATATTCATAAAGGATGATGGAGATATTTGGCAATGAAAGGAAGCAATTCTGGAGAAAGCAGATTGGACACCATACCACTGATGAGAATGTGGGGACCAACATACAATCCCAATGAATCCCTAATTTGGTGAGATTCTATAAGACATGTATAGGAACAAATCACTATTTAGGATCCAATGCCAATTATGCCTCCATGGTATTAATTTAGGTGGCCCAATTTAGAGATAAAATTCTGGGCCAGATTCTGCGGCCCAAAAATTAATCCCACCAATATGATCATATTTCGGAATCCACAACTCCAAATGGGACCACCTTTTATGGGAAGTTAGACAACATCCGTTGATCCATTTTATTCTTCTATGGAACACTCTGATTTGGCCATCTAGAAGGTCCTCTAAGTGTGTCTGTTCGGTGAAGGAAAGATGGGTGCCGCCTCAGGTCAAGGGTGGAAAAATCAACTCTCCCTTACTTTCCACCCACCTATGGCCTACCACAATTAATTGAGGAGACTTGTACTATTGGATTCTCGACCCAAAGGCTCAAAATTCCTATTTAAGGTAGTGGTGTTGGAGTATTGAGGAATCTTTGAGCTTTCTTTCATTGTAATGTTATGCTGCGGTTTTGTTGTCTCAAATTTGTCTTCCACATGTAAGTTGTTTTAATTCATCATTGTTTCTTAATAAAAGTTCTTATTCTCTTATTATTCTATTCTTATCCTTATAAATTTGATATTGTTGGTTCAAGTTGTGAACTTGTTCATACCAAATCTTGTGATATTATCACACAACGGTGGAGTGATTGTTATTTTATTGTGTTTTTTTACTTCTCAATTTCCTCCCTCATGAGTCTACTTTCCGCTTCCATTGAAACCATAGAATCAATGGAGGGATAACCCACTTATGGGTTGATCCAAGGGAGTAGAAAGGGTATATATTGGATGTTATTTATCACCCCATTAATGTATAATCACTTCTTTAATTGATATATTTATTTGATGATTTTTAAACTCCATCGTCCTTCTTGAATTTAAGGCCACACACTTCATGTGCTAATACGAACCTTTACCTTGAAGTTCTCAAAACTTTGATCCTTAAAGTGTATAGGTGATTAGTATTAAATGTTGTAGGTATTAAACCAGTAAGTGATGATGTTGTTATATCTTCTTAAATGAATCCATCTCAAATATAAGAAATTGAAATTATTGAAAAGGAAATACGTCCAATCCACCCCGAGCGATAACCTAGGATCAACTAATTATTTTAAATTGAATTCACTTAAATCTGTTAGATATTATATAAACCCATCTAAAATCAATCCAAGTTGGCCACTTCATATCCGAAAACAATCCATATAATGTACATGTCTGTAGGTTACTTCTTAGGTCTCTGAGGATTCGATAACCCAAGCTAAACTACAAGGACCGTCCTACCTTATTCTCTTGGGTAAATTTGAGCGAGAATCAAATTTTGGTGCCATTTCTGAGGACCCAAGTAAGTCATATAAACACCCATTCTATTCTCCCCCATTTCTTCTTTTCTCATCCAAATTCTCTTATCTTGTACCTTTCTCGTTTTTTTTCTTTTGGCGCATGTCCGCCTACACCCGCGATCAATCAAACCGGCTAGTTAGGGTGGATAGTCCTGGGGTCGGGGAGTCAAGTACACCAAGGGAAATCTTTCCATTAGATCATAATCTTCCTAACACCCCCGAGTCAAAAATTGAGCCCATTTAAATGGAAGGTCTTCAAAGAAACCAACTCATTAACCCGGGTGGGAACCAAAATGGAAACCCAAATGAGGCAGCCCCAAACTTGGGGAATGCAATGGATCAAACCATGAATGACTACCTCACACCTTCTTGGACCAATGAACCCCCATGAATTAGACACAATTCCCTAGGATATTCCAACTACATCTTTAAACCCCATGTCCTAAAACATCTTCCCACATTCCATGGAATGGAGTCCGAGATGCCCTACCTTCACATTAAGGAGTTCAATGACATTGTAGAAACCATGTGTCCCCCACATCAACTAGAATCAGATAAGAGGAGGCTATTTCATTTTTCTTTAAAGGATCAAGCTAAAAATTGGCTAAACAATTTGAGACCATCATCTATCAAATCTTGGTACCAACTACAAAGAGAATTCTACAAAAAATACTTTCCCCACCATAAAACAATTTCACTTAAAAAGAGTATCCAAAACTTTTTTGAAAAAGAGGGAGAGTCATTCTATGAAACATTGGAGATGTTAAAAGACACTCTAAACATGGTTCCACACCACGGTTTTTCTATTCCTGAACAAGTGAGAATTTTCTATGAAGGGTTGGGTCCGGGGAACAAACAATTTATTGACATGATGTGTAATGGAACCTTTAAAAACAAAGCCCCAAATAATGCTTATGAGTATCTAGAAAGCCTTTCTGAATAAAACCAAACATGGGGAACTTCACCTTATTCTGAAAATCCACAAAGAACTACTAGAATTCATACACTTAGATAAGAGGAAAGCCTTAGGGCTAAACTCGCAACACTCTCTAGGAAGGTTGAAGAGATAGACCTTAAGAAAGTCCATGAAATCCAAACTGTTGACCCTGTTTGCACAATTTGTGACAAACATGACCATAAGATAGAAAACTTCCTAACCATTCCATCCATCAAGGATGTTATTTTAGGAGGACCCCCAGCGAAAGTAAATTCCTTGAACTTTCAAAAGCCTCAATACCAAAACAACTTCAACCCATGGTATAATGACCACCCAGGCTTCTGCTGGAAAGATAACCAACAACCTAGCCAACCACGGGGAAAAAATCTTTACCCCCATCAGAACTACCAAACCCATAACCAGTTCCAAAGCCAACCTATCCAATACCAACAGCCACCGGTCCATTTTCAACAAACCATCCCACCTCCAAAATATCCCCCTGGGATAAACCAGTCCTCTCAAGCACCAAACCAAACTGTTCCACAAATCCTACTAGAACAACTGTGAAAACAAATAGAGAGGATGAACTCGGAAGTCTCTTCCCTAAAACAAGAACTTCAAACCATCAAAATTGGAAAGGCACCCATGCCTACTCAGGAGGTGCCATCCTCAACTTCAAGGGGAGAGTCAAGTTGTGCTCAAACAACTCATGGACAACTAAAGGCTGTGACTATTTTAAGAAGTGGGAAATCAATTGAGAAACCTGAAAAACTAATTCAGAACCCACCTGAAGATTCAAACTTGGATGAAAATTCAAATGAACCCCAAGATCAAATTGAGGAAACTGATAACAATGTGAAATAAAAAACTCTTCAACAAAAAACCCCACAACCTACACCATTTCCTCAATGCATGAGGGGGAAAACTAAGCCTGAATTGAGTGAAAAATTTAGGGAAATATTCTCACAAGTCAAGTTGAACATTCCTCTTCTCGATGCAATCCAAACCATACCTTCCTGCTCAAAGTACCTTAAGGACCTGTGCACTTTTAAAAGAAAATTTTCACATAAAAACCAAGTCCTTTTGGCTGCTAATGTGAGTACCACCATTCAAGGGACCATTCCTCCTAAGTTGAAAGACCCGGGTTGCCCTTATATCAATGTTGAACTAGGAGAGAGTAAAGTTGTCAAGGCCTTGTGTGACCTGGGTGCTAGTGTCAATCTCATCCCTTATGCTGTGTACTGCCAGTTAGGACTAGAAGAACTCCAACCCACATCCGTCACACTTCAACTTGCTGATCGTAGAATTAGGGTTCCAACGGGTATTTTAAAGGATGTTCTGGTACAGGTTGAAAACTTCATCTACCCTACTGACTTCATTGTCCTTGACAACCATCCAAACTTAGGAAATAAGGAACAAACTCCAAGCATCCTTGGTCGTCCCTTCCTTGAAACAGTCAACTCTGTTATCCGAGTCCAAAATGGGAATATGACCATCACCTTTGGGAACATGAGTCTAGACTTGAACATCTATAATGCAAGCTCACAAATATAGGATGACGAGGAAATTCATGAAGTAAACATGATAGGGAGCATTGATAATGAATCCATAGAACATCAATTAATATTTGATGAATTTTTGAGTCAGGATGAGATTGATTTCCTTTGTTCACATGAAGGAAGTTTATCTTCTTGGCTTGAATCATGTTCAAATTTATCTTATGATGAAGTCTTAGGTCCAAAAATCAGTGAAACCTTTCAAGAAACCACTTTTATAGAGACCACTCCAACTTCCTTCCCTAAATATGATCAGGAAAATCTAGTAGCTGAAACTTCTACATGTGGGGAATCAATCCTATCTAAAACTTTCGGAAATAAAAATGATCTTGATCCAATGTCCCAATCTTCTGATGAAATTCTGAACCAAACTGATCTTGAATTGAAGGAACTTCCTACTGAACTAAAGTATGCCTTCCTAGGGGAAAATCAAACACATCCTATTATCATTTCTTCTTCTCTTGAAGCCAGTCATGAGAGGATTCTTCTAGATTTCCTTAGGAAGCATAAGAAAGCCATTGGTTGGACCCTGTCTGATATTCCCAGGATTAGCCCACTTGTTGTGACTCATAGGATTATTCTGGAATCTAATTCAAAGCCATGTCATCAACCTCAATGATGAATCAATCCTAATATCATAGAGGTAGTAAGAAAAGAACTTCTGAAATTGTTAAAAGGTGGTATCATCTATCCCATAGCTGAGAGTGAGTGGGTGAGCCCAATTCAAGTGGTTCCAAAAAAGGATGGAATCACAATGATAACCAATGAGGATGGAGATATTCTTCCATCAAGGGTGAGTAGTGGATGGAGGGTCTGTATTTACTATAGGAAGCTAAACCCATTCACCAAGAAGGACCATTTCCCCTTACCATTCATTGACCAAGTCCTTGAGAAAGTGGCAGGTCATGCCTTCTAATGTTTCTTAGATGGGTACTCAGGTTATAATCAAATTGAGGTCTGCCTATAGGATCAAGGGAAGAATACATTCACATGTCCATTCGACACCTTTGCCTTCAAACGCATGCCCTTTGGTTTATGCAATGCTCCTAGAACCTTCTAGCGGTGCATGATGGGAATATTCTCAGACATGGTAGAGGATTTTATTGAGGTCTTTATGGATGAATTCTCTGTGTTTGGGGATACATTTGAGGGATGTCTGCAAAATGTGGAGAGAGTCTTGTCAATATGTGAAGAAAATAATCTACCCTAAACTGGGAAAAATGTCATTTCATGGTTAAAGAGGGACTAGTTCTAGGCCATCTGGTATCAGGTAGGGGGATTGAAGTTGATAAATCCAAGGTTGACATCATTCGTCACCTTCCATCACCCAAAACTATCAAGTAAGTGAGGTCTTTCTTAGGACATGCTGGTTTCTATAGAAGATTCATCAAGGACTTTAGTTCAATATCCCGTCCCCTTTATGCTCTCCTAGTAAAGGATGCTTCATTTGTTTGGACAGAAAGCTGTGAGGGTTCATTCTCAACCCTCAAATCCTCTCTCACCTCTCCTCCCATTATGGCATCTTCAAATTGGAACCTTCATTTTGAACTTATGTGTGATTCCAGTGACTTTTCTATTGGAGCTGTGTTAGGACAACGCTGTGATAAATCTTCTTATGTCATTGCTTATGCAAGAAAATCCTTAAATGATGCCCAAATAAACTACACCACTACTGAAAATGAGTTACTTGCTATTGTGTTTGCTTTATAGAAGGTTAGGTCCTACCTCTTAGGATCCCCCATCACTGTGTTCACTGACCATTATGCACTAAAATACCTCTTCCAAAAACAAGATGCTAAGGCTAGACTGATTAGGTGGGTCCTTCTCTTACAAGAATTTGACCTCACAATCAAAGATAAAAAGGGTGTTGAAAATGTTGTAGATGATCACCTCTCTAGGATGGAATTTAAAGACAACTCAAATAACCTTTCTGTGTCTGATTCATTTCCTGATGAACACCTATACTCTATGAGTGACTGCCCTTGGTATGCCTACATAGCCAATTTCTTAGTTACAGGAGTCATTCCAAAATTATTAGGGACTCAAGCTCAAAGGAAATTCCTTTCTGATGTTATACACTATGTGTTTGATGATCCATACCTCTATAAGTTCTGCCCTGAACAAGTCATTAAGAGGTGTGTTCCGGAATCTGAACAAGAGTTCATCCTTAAATTCTGTCATAGTGAGGCATGTGGAGGTCACTTTTCCTCTAATAAAACATCTGCTAAGACTCTTCAATGTGGTCTCTTCTGGCCCACCCTCTCAAGGGACTCCTACACATTTTGTCAAATCTGTCCTAGGTGTCAACAAGTAGGGTCCATCACAAAAAGAAATCAAATTCCACTCACTCCCATCTTAGTGGTTTAAATCTTTTACTGTTGGGTAATTGATTTCATGGGTCCCTTACCAAACTCTAGGGGATATCTTTACATTCTCTTAGATATCTATTATGTCTCTAAATGGGTTGAGTCCATTCCTACAAAATTCAATGATCATCAAATTGTGATGAGATTTCTCAAGGAAAACATCTTCTCTAGATTTGGAATTCTTATGGCTATCATTAGTGATCGTGGAACTCATTTTTGCAATCGTCTATTCTCATTACTAATGAAAAAATATGGAATTTCTCACAAAGTTTCCACTGCTTACCACCCACAGACCAATGGTCAAACTGAGTTTGCCAATCGTGAAATCAAACAAATTCTTGAGAAAACTGTCAGTCCTTCTAGGAAATATTAGTCCGAGAAACTCTTGGATTCTCTTTGGGAATACCATAAAACATTCAAAAACATCCTAGGAATGTCACCATATAGGTTGGTTTATGGAAAATCATGCCATTTACCTGTTGAAATTGAGAATAAGGCCTTTTGGGCAATTAAGAAAATGGATTATGACCTCTCATTGGCCGGAACAAAAAGGAAATTAGATCTCAATGAACTGGAGGAATTAAGGATGGAGGCTTATGAAAATTAAAGGATCAATAAAGCTAGAGTTCAATCCTACCAATCTAGGAATATCAAGGTAAACAATTTTGAACCGGGAAAACTTATGCCCTTGTATTGTTCAAAACTTCATTTACACTCGGGAAAGTTAAGGTCTATATGGTCAGGACCTTTCATAGTGCATCATGTGTACCCCCATGGGGCAGTAGAGATTCAAGATCCCACAAGTGGTTACATTTTCAAGGTCAATGGTCAAAGGTTAAAACCATTCATTGAATCATTCAATAAACAGGAAATAGAGGTTGAGTTAATTGATCCAACCCATGAACTAGGAAAAAATTGATAGATTTAGGGTCCATGTTGGGCTAACAACATTAAACAAAGCACTACATGGGAGGCAACCCATGGTTTTCAAGTTTCCAATAATTTTGTTATTTTAATCAACTTTATATTTTAAATAGGATTAATGAGACATTTTGATATTTAGAAATAAAAAAATAAACTATTGACCTGTTCTTCTATAATGAGTATGGATGGGTATGAAAGGGGAGCACCATATTCATCCGTGTCACATGGTGTGATCCTTGAGTAATACCTTACCTAGAAATTTAAAAAGACGACAATGTATCATCAGTTAAATTTACTTTATTTTTATGTGTTTGTAGGTTAAAAAATAAAAATACAAAAAAATAAATAAAAATATAAAAAAAAAAATTCCACATTGTAGGTTGTGGGGCAAACCCCGTCACAACCGGTGAAGCCGCGGGGATTCGAACCCGAGACCGAAGGCAGAAAGGGGCGCGTACTTACCACTAACCTACGACTTCTTGTGCTTCCTTATTATATAATTTTTATATATATACTTATATTTTACTTCCTTTATTATATAAATAAATATATATATATATATTGTTTTTTTTGTTTTGTTTGTTTTGTTTTTCCTTTTTCTACTAGGGAACTCTGCAAGTGACATGGATATCAAAGGATTGAAAGGAAGTAGCAAGAATTTCAACTTCAACCACCAGGTGACTTCATTCCATGACCCTCATTTTCAATTTCCTTTTTGAACTTTCATTATCTACCTCTACCCCATTCTAAATTTTATTTTCTTTAAACACTGGGGACAATTTTATTTTAAGTTTGGGGGGAGATAAAATAAAAAATGCTTTTGTGTCAAAAAAAATGATAAATGATTTGAATTTTTTTTGTGAAAATGGAAGGAAAAATTACTTTAACTTTGAACATGGTAATAAAAATTGCACACTTTGAAACTGAATATCAAATAATTTAGCATACCCTGATTCTGATTTTAATCCTTGTATAATTTCATGATCATAGATTTTGGAAAGTGTGGCTGTCCAATGTGATATTTCATTGTTTATATTTTCATCCAAAAAAAAATCACAATGCACGTCCTTTGGATAGTGGGGTATTAGTTTGAATTCATGGGGTCCCCCAAATAAATAGCATAGGTTTGGTGATCATTTTAGTTTTAATATGATTATTCAATAAAAAATAAAAAAAATAAAAAAAACAATAAATTTGTGCGTAGAGAAATGATATGACCTAATGGGTGGCTTTCAGCACTTGGGGATCGCGACTCCATAGTTGTCTGGCCCAGAGTTAGTAATTTTATCTCTATTTTTGGTAATTTGAATTTTTTTTGACTGATTTAACTTGAGATGATGCCCGAGTATGTGGGATTCACTTGGTATCCTAAGGTCTTTGAGCCTGGGAGTCATTGGAAAAGTCTCGCTACATGGGTTGACTCTTTTGAGTTCAACTTCAATTACCATGGAAAAATTGCAAAAAAAAAAAAAATTAATACAATAAAAAAATGAATACTCATCTTAATATTTTAATGTGATTCCACCTAGCTCTTCCATCATTCCCCCCTTGAATAAAAATGAACCCCCATGTCTATTGTGATGCACAACACATCCTCATACTTAATTGATATTGGATGAAATATGGTAATGAATTTGAACAAAGGAATGGGATTGGGATTGGGATATGCTTATGAAACTATATTGTATTAAAATATTTTGATGGGTTTCATGATTGTTTGTTATAAGGGTTTCTGGTGATCATTGTGTATTAAAATGTTTTTGGAAAAGGGAATTCGAATTTCATATTGTTGAGATATATTTTGCTCGGGACTAACAAAACTCAAGTTGGGGGGTGTGATTAGCCACTAAATGAGGCTAATATTAATTTTTAATATACCTAATATTCATGTTATTTATTATTCATAAACACCATTTTAGTGAATTTTACACTTTGAACATCATTTCAC
The DNA here is from genome assembly GCA_963277665.1 of Viscum album. Lineage (NCBI taxonomy): Eukaryota > Viridiplantae > Streptophyta > Magnoliopsida > Santalales > Viscaceae > Viscum > Viscum album. The sequence goes on from OY728143.1 coordinate 577,993,076, forward strand.
ATTATGATTATAATGCCTTCTTAAAATGAACTATTATGTGGTACATTTTTGAACATCATTTGAAGTACCCAATGATTCATCTAATTTTAAGGAATCTAATTATACATATTTTAATTTGATATTCTTTTGAACTGGATATTAACTTCAATATGAAAATTTTTCATTAAAGGACCAATGAAAGATTCATAAAGGATGATGGAGATATTTGTCAATGAAAGGAAGCAATTCTGGAGAAGGCAGATTGGACACCAGACCACTAATGAGAATGTGGGGACCAACATACAAGCCCAATGAATCCCACATTTTTTTGGATGCTAGAAGACATATATAGGAACAAATAAATCTTCATGATCTAATGCTAATTCTGCATCCATGGTATCCATTTAGGCGGACCAAGTTAGAGATAAAATTTTGGACCATATTCTGCGGCTCAGAAAAACAGCCCATTAATATGATCATATCTCTGAATCCACAATTCCAAATAGGACAAAATTTTACAGGAGGTTAGAAGAAATCAGGATCCACGTTTTCTTCTTCTATGGACCACTATGATGCGGCCATCTAGAAGGTATTCCAAGCATGTATGTTCAGTGAAGGAAAGCTGGCTGCCACCTCGGGTCAAGGGTGGAAAAATCAACTCTCCCCTACTTTCCACCCACCTATGGGCTACCACAATTAATTGAGGAGACTTGGACTATTGGAGGCTCGAAAAAAGGTCTCAAAATACCTATTTAAGGTAGTGGTGTTGGAGGATTGAGGAATCTTTGAACATTCTTTCATTGTAATGTTATGCTGCGGTTTTGTTGTCTCAAATTTGCCTTCCACATGTAAGTTGTTTTAATTCATCCTTGTTTCTTAATAAAAGTTCTTCTTCTCTTATTATTATGTTATTCTACTTATCAATTTGATACCGTTGGTTCAAGGTGTAAACTTTTTCATACCAAACCTTGTGATATTATCACACAACGGTGGATTTATTGTTATTTTATTGTGTTTTTTTACTTCTCCATTTCCTCCCTCATGAGTCTACTTTCCGCTTCCATTGAAACCATAGAATCAATGGAGGGCTAACCCACATATGGGTTGATCCAATGGAGTATAAAGGGGATGTATTGGATGTTATTTATCACCCCATTAATGTATACTCACTTCTTTAATTGAGATATTTATTTGATGATTTTTAAACACCATCGTCCTTGTTGAATTTAAGGCCACACACTTCATGTGCTAATACGAACCTTTAACTTGAAGTGCTCAAAAATTTGATCCTTCAAGTGTATAGGTGATTAGTATTAAATGTTGTAGGTATTAAACCAATAAGTTATAATTTTGTTTTATCTTCTTAAATGAATCCATCTCAAATATAAGAAATTGAAATCATTGAAAAGGAAATACGTCCAATCCACCCCGAGCGATAACCTAGGATCAACTCATTCTTTTAAATTGAATTCACTTAAATCTGTTAGATATCCTATAAACCCATATAAAATCAATCCAAGTTGGACACTTCATAGCCAAAAACAGTCCATAGAATGTACGTGTCTGTAGGTTACTTCTTAGGTTTCTGAGGATTCGATAACCCAAGCTAAACTACAAGGACCCTCCTACCTTCTTCTCTTGGGTAAATTTGAGTGAGAATTAGTGGGTTAGCTAATCCCAGGCACATATAATTACAAAATTCCAATTCATCCTAATTAAATTTCTATTTTATAAAAATAGTGAAGTATAAAAGAATCAACTTTGATATCACTTTGTAATATCCCATTCCTAGATTCCTTTGAATGGTGCCCCAAGCCTAGCTGGCCACATGGCCTCAAATGCATCTCCCCGAATGACATAGGTTTTCGAATAGCATCGAGGGACTAGGGTGTGTTTGTGGGGAGAATATTCCCTCTTATCATAGTATAACATAGTGGGATAAATCATATAGATTATAAAAAAAGTATTATAATAACGGATAAGAATCAACATACACTACGACCACTGATGAGTAACCCACACTAGCGGAAGCACAATAGTAACTAAATGAGAATATATAAATAATGCCAGAAGTAATCTCATATACAACAATTATCATTCCATTTCATGTTTCTATAAATAATAAAAAATATAAATACAGGTAGTATAATAATACATGTAACAAAATACAAAAAATACCAAAATTTAGTATCTCCAGATAGCATCATGGGCCTTAGATCGGTCCCATGATCCCCTGTTCCTAAGCATAATGAAAATTCAAGCATCAAACTATGGGTACTTTCCTTGATCCCTACCTCCAACCATATAGTCTTTTTAGGTAGCCAATGGCAGCCTAAACAGTGTGTGAAATACAATCCCAATAGGTTACCACCCAAGGTGTCTATAACAAATCCTAGATATGTAATATAAGCTAAATCATAGTGTAGAAGATAAAAGTGTGGTACTAATAAGAGTAAAATGCCCACAGAAAAAGTAACCAAACTAGTTAAAATTTACATCCATACAAGGCTCCTATAAAAAGTAAGTTTTAATATCCTATAATGACGAATTAGTAAAGAAAGTATAAGTAAGCACCATGATCATGCCGTATACACAATATATCATCTCATACATGACCATTCCATATAACCTGTATCCATATCAACCATGGACAAGAAATATAATAAATCATATCACATTTAAAATGAACATTATTTTTAATTAGAAGTATTAGACCTTGTAAGGATGGATTCAATGTATAGTGGACCACAACATCATTAGTGAGTCCCAAGAGCATCTCAATGGAAACTCATTTAGACATGGAATTGGGCCTAAGGAGCATCTAAATAGACCATGTCCACTTTGAGCCCAAAAAAGCTATATCCAAGGGGTACCAATGACCAAGGAATCGCATGGAGTCAATACCCAAAGAGAAATCTCATCCAAGTCATCCAATACTACTATCAATATCCAAGGATTAACATAAAATGAATCTAATGGAATCATAATCCAAGGTATACCCATCATGGAATCCATTTTCATTTCAATTCATCACATTATACAATTCAAAAACATTCAAGTCACATGATTTTACCTACACACATATCAATTCTCATTCAGTAACATTTCCATGAGTTTACCCACTCATATAATAATTCTATATAAACTATTTAATCAAAAGAATAAATGTGTAAAGTAGGTAATATCAATATCCTAACAGTAAATTCAACTAAAATTAGTTCATTGTGGGATTACTCTATTTAGGAAAGCACAAAACTCACCCCAAGGGTGGTATAATAAATTAAATATAAAAGACACACCCCATGGGTGTCCTTGGTTGAGGAAATCCACCAAAAAGTCTCCAGAAACTAATAAGAATCCCTAACAAGTTCCATTACATTTAATTCAATTATTCAATTCAATTTTAGATCTACAAAAGAAATAATTGTTTTTTATTAATATGGAAAATATCCTAATATTTAATCAAAACTCTCAGGAAAAGTATAGACCACCTACCATAGATATGTAGTCAGGTAATCGTTTGATATTATCTTCTGATTCGACTTAGATCATAGGAAAAAATGAAAAATTGATAGAGAACCTAAAAAATAGGGTATATTAGATTAAAACTAAATAGAACAGTAAATACCAAATTCAAATTAAGAACAACTCTAGAGGGTTATATTGCTTACTGGTGTGAATTAAATAATACATTCTGTACTCAAATCCATGTTCAGATGGATGAACGGGTTCAAAAACCATCGAAAGGCCATTAATGGGATCTCTCATGCCTCAAATATTTCTAATGGAGGATAAATGGGAATATATTTTAGGTTATAAACATATTAAGGTAAATATAGTCATTTTTACTTAAAATACTAGGTTTTACAGTTTGTGTAACGCCCCGACCCCAGTTACCCAGAGTCGGTGCATTATTACGTAACATTGGCATGACCACAAAAGATCAAGTCTCAAAATACCAATTAGTTTAGTAGCCTTGGAAACACTAGACACATTCATAAATGTTACATTACATCATAAAGTGAAAAACTACAATAACATGGTCTCCATAGTCCACACTCATATCCCCTTCAGACTATCCCTGCAGGTCAGTCATAAAATATTTCTTCACATCCTGGAAAAAATAAAACATAGAAAGGGGTGAGCTCAGATGCTCTGTAAGGTTAACAATATAGCGGAAGCTTTCATAAATAAACATAAACATTTAAGGCAATGTATAACTAAAACAAAAGCCTTTTAAACTTGAACTTCAACCTAATATGGAAAAATTAAAATGAGATAATTCCATTTACTTATTCACATAGATATTCTACTGGTCGAATAATCACATGCAATATCAATAACCACTTTCATAATGATGGAATGCATAATGCCAGACTATCATAACCACGTAGCCAAGGACTCGTATCAAAACTAAAAATAAGATTTTGTCAAGGCCTCATGCCAAGATACTAGTTTGTCTCATGAGACCTTCCGATGCATCGAGGAGCTATAGCGGGCTCCACCCGTCACTTATTAAGTCCAATGCATTCCTCATATGAATAGGTTTAAACATATCATAAACTATAACATAATCATATCATATAAAACATGCATAAAGGAAAAATAACATTTCCACATTTCAATCACAATATATCAATACAACACATTGATATAATAAAAAACACTTTCAAAACCATTTTAAATACCAAAATAAAAGAAAATTAAAACTTTGTATTTATTTTTTATTTTAAAAAAAGTTATGGCTTGTAGAGGAAGCTGAAACTCAAATAATGGTCACGGCGGCGGAGAAGTCGTTGTCGCCGCATACGTACGAAAAAAAAAACATTCCTTTTTGTCATTTAGTAAAATGCTTCGTATAAAAATATTCCTTTTTAATAAACGTAAAAGTCAAAGGGGTTTATACAGCGTATAAAAGAAATTTGTGTATAAAAAAATATGCCTCAATGAAAGGAGATTGAGACGAAGACCCTTACAAAGATAATTTTTTTAAATAAAATATATCTATTATGTGTATTCACTATAAGTACACATAAATAAAGTAAAAATACAAGATATGAAATAATAATATCATGACATAATTTGAAATTAGGAGATTAACCCGAAGAACGGAAATTGGGTTAAGAAGTTCCCTTACCTCGTGTCCGACTTGACTCGAACGTTCTTTAACCTCCTGAATAATAAACTAGAGTTAATTTATACTTGATTAAGAACCTTTTTCAAGTTCATTATTCATTTTATATCACTTATTACCATGTTATGAACATTATGTAATTATTTAAGTTAATAACGGTCGTTTTGTCGATCTTATGTACTTGAGTCAAAAATAAACTTTTTATAATTACACATTGTTCATGTGGTAAAATATCCATTATATCCAGAATTATATTCATGATTTAGATATCATATATATCATATATATCCAGTATATACATTGATTTATAATATTACATAACATTTAGAGGTAAGAAATGAAATGCACCGTTCATGGAGATGGTAAGCCGTACGTACGCATGAACGCAACTTTCATTTCTATTTCGTATTTAATGGAATGAAATCACAATTATATAAAGGTATATTATAATTACAGTATAATATCATATATAATATCATTTACTTCATCCTTTATACGTCCCACATATGGCATTAACGATTCAAATCACTTTGAGGGGGCGGTAGTCCGCACTTCCTAAAATGAAATTATCGCGTTTACCCATAATGGAAATCCTAAAGGTATGCCATAAATGAGAAATAAAGAAGCATAAGGAAAACATAAAAAAAATATATCATATATAAATATAGTTAAATATTAATGGCCACCATGAGAGGTGTTAAAAGAAGATTGAACAATCATCGTTTCGTGAGGCAGTATTTCGCCACCCACAGAAACAGTATGTTCATTAACCATTAGACGAAGGTGTGTGTAAGTGTAAATCAAATACTTATCATAACAACATCCAAGTATATTTAAGATACTTGTGTTGTTACAAAATAAATTAATAAAAAGATTTTAGGGTGTTGGAGAAGCAAAATAAAACAAAAGAACACAAGAGAAGACATTACCTTAAAATCGGGTAACTCTTTTTGATTTGAGACAAAGGCTTCCTTGGGAAGACTTCTACCCAAAGTGAGGCTTCTAGGAGTAAGATAGGGAAGTTGAGAGAGTATTTGGGCAGAGGTTGGCCCAGCCAAATGACTTTTATGGTGTGAATTAGGTGGTAGAGGTGGGGGCTTTTATAAGAGGAGAGGAGGGGCACTCTTGGAAAGTAATGAAATGTTACATTATTATGAAGTGCTTCTTGTATTTAAAAGGTCCCACAATTATATATTTCGAGGATAAGGTGATAAGGGTTCGAAATCTACTCATCCAATAGGTTTTTGACAAGTTTAAGTTTTAGATTTTACATTATCTTTTCATTTTATTTAAATCGTTAATTAATGAGGTAATCGCTGCATCATCATGGTGTTCATAAATAATTTAATTTATTTAATGTATAAAAATTATAAAAAAATTTCCATGATGTATGAAATCTTTTTCTCTTTTAAATGAATATTTATAGTAGAAAATTTAAGTTATATAACCCCATGTAATAATTTTTTTAGTAAAATAACACATGTTTGTGACAATTTTATTTTTACTTTAAATAAAAAGTTATTAATGTCATTTTCTTACCCAAGTGGCTCCATTGTAACACCCCGAGATTTTATGAAAAATATTCTTTTAATTTCATTAATGTCTTGTGTTGTACGCTACACCAAAAGGAGCTTTCACAACATGCATCCTTGACTTGCCTTGCATTACACGCAATCATGACCTTCCTCGATAGCGTGTGTAGTACGCAATACCGAGTTTCACTAAACAACGATATGCTATTAAAATATTATTAAAACTAGCCGTTATGAATAGTAATAAACACTTTTTGAAATTTTTTATATTTTATTTTTCAAAATGGAATTCATTTTTGGATTCGGAATATCGAAATTAGCTTAGGGTGAAATTTTGGTACTTTTCGGATAACTTTCATATTCTGATGAATAGTGAAAATTACTAAATTTTAATTAAAAACAACTTTTTTAATCGAAATAATTAATAGGGATAGATTATTAATTTGATTGGTTTAAAAGTATATTTAGAATATATTTTTACAATTTAATACAATGTTGTTCATTGGATGTAATTTCACATTTAAACCAGACATAAACAAGTGTCAATCTTTTGATAGTTATTATCTTTTAAAAACATGCTATTTGTTTTGACGATGGGAATTAATTTTTAAATTAGTTAATGTAACTGATAAGTTTTGAATTTGGTAAAATAAACATCATTTTTTAATTCATAATATCAAATATATCTTAGGCCTAATTTTTGGTATTTTTCTGGAAACTTTCATTTTTTTGATGAATAGTGAAACCACTAAGTGGTAGTTAAAAAAACTGAATTTTTCATAAAACTTAATTTTACCGCTTCTGTGAGTAGAATTTCGAAAATCCGAGAGACACGGTTAATATCAAGGACTAAATTGTGGTTCAATGAGATGAAAATAATTTTTGGTGAATAGTAACTTTTTATTTTTTTTTACCACGGTTAAAAGTAAATAGGGTAGTTAAGGGTAAAAATGATATTATTATTACCCTAACACATGTCCTAATTCTATTGGATAAGTTTAATTCGACCAAAAAAACCTTATGAATAAAATATGACCATTTAGGCCCACTTGGATAAGATTAGGACATTTATTATCAATTTATTTAAAGAAGGGTTAAAATAGTTAAAATCAAAGTTTAATAACTAAATCATTTTTAATATAGGGTTATACATAAGATAAATTAGACTATAAGTATTAATTAGAAAGATAAAAATATTTCCTACATAATTATATTTTATTTGTAATTTTTATACTTTAAATAAGTTAATTTATTTATGACACAAAGATGATGCATTAATTATCTTATTAATGAAATATTGACATAATTGATGTTATAAATACCCAAATAAATGTAATTTGAGACTTTTTATGAATTAAACTAATTTTTTAGGTTAATATGACATGTTAGTATTTATTTAATTAACTTTTTTCGAATTAATAATTCTGTTATTATTTTAAAAAAAATCAATTACTAAATAGTGTCAAAATTGACAAAAAATAGTTTTTAAAACAAATATTATATTATTAATTTTTATTTTATTCTTAAAAATCTAAGGTTCGGCAAAATGACTTAGATAAGATTATATATATTAATAATAAACAACTCGGGGTTCGTTTGGCTTGTTATAGTAAGTTTATTAACCTTATAGTGTAAGAACACAAAAAGATACGGTAAAAGTAAAATTATCTAACTTAATGTTAAATCTAAATGATAAGGTTAAAATAGGAACCTAAACTTGTATAAATTCTATTGGATGAGAGGATTTCGACCCATCCCCACATTAGCTTTTAAATAAATCAATTTGGAGCCATTTAAAACCGAATTTGTCTTTATAATAAAATAATATTTTTAGTTATTCCAAAGGTGCCCCTCTCCTCCTTTATAAAAGGGAACCTCCTCTCTCTCTTCCTCACATCACTTTGAGCCTTCAAGCTCGGCCAACCCCTGAAAAATTATCTTCTCCCCTTCCCTAGAAACATCCTATAGGACCTGGTCTTCTTCAAAGACCAATTTTAGTGCCCTAAGAGGAGGACTCAAAGAGGCGCTTCAAAGAAGAGGTAATGTCCGTTACCGATTCTTTCAACTTTATTTCTTCTTCCACTTCTTATTATTAGGTTGTTTCATTATGAAGTAATAACATCAGTATCACTCATATACTAATATGTTATTATAAGTATGAAACAACCCTATTTCACCATCTATCCATCCTACGGAAAATGAAATCACCACGCGTGCGTACGTACGGAATACCGTCTCCATGCCGTGGTGTAATCTATTTTCCATCACCACCTTACTTGGATGGGTATAATGGTGTAAATAATAACTATATATGATTATTTTAAAGTGATATTGATTATGAAATAGTATACATACACTCCAATAAAATTCCACGATCATGAGAACGATATCATTGCTCGTGCGTACGTACGAACTACCGTCTCGACTATGCGATGAGATTCATTCTCCACATTAACCATTCATGAATGATTATAAAGTATATATAATAAGTAATCATGAAATATATGAAATAATAATGATACTGGATTTATGTGTATATATATGTATTTCATCTACTTAATTCCATTCAACTCAATAAGGAAACGAAAACAGCATTCATGCGTACGTACGACCTACCGTCTCCATGAACGGTGTATTTCTTTCCATTTACTGATTTATTATATATATGTATATTCTGAATATATATTATATATAAATCATGTTTTATATTCTGGAATTAAGTAATCATGATTTAAGTAATCATATTAATAATTACAAGTCAAAACACGGACGACAAATGAAACGATTTTACCCTAAACGCTCTTTAACATGAAATTTACAAAAGAACGGGTAATATAAAGTCATTAGTGAACCATATATGATATCATAACAATGAGTATGATTCTGGAATAAGTCAACTACATTATTTAAATCATTATACAGGAGGTTCAGACACTTACAAAGCAAATCGAACCTAAGGTAAGGGAAATATCACAATCTCACTTTTATCCGAGATTATTTATACTTTGGTATTTACTGGGGTGTATTTTATCATCCACATCCATGTTTCCTCAATATGTAATATTATTTCCATCCACCTACAATTGTTTTATATCCATTTTTACCCTTTGGTGAGTTTATAGTAAAAATATGAAAGGAATCTTTTGTCGTTTTTCGTACGAGGTACTTTTTGACTTTTCCGACAAAAGTACAAGAAGAATGTTTTTTTAACTTATATGGAATGAATGGATTTTTAAAACATTATTTCCAAGAAGATTCCTTTACAAGTTTTCAAGTTTATTTTTAATCAACTTCTTTTAGTTTAAAATTGTATTACATGTTAAGAAAGGAATTTTTTTTGAAGTAGAAAGGATATTTTCCTCAAGAATGGAGTTGAAGTGTTTTATCAAAATTATTTTCCATCTAAGATAATATAGGGTTCTATTTATATCTCTATTATTACATTTATTTGATTATGTTGTGATGAAATTATTTTTATAAATTCCTTTATCTTATATGAATTGTTTTATGATGTCATGTTGTTTAAGAATCCCATTTTTATTACATGGGTTATGCAATGATGTATGATTTATGATTTTGTGGCACACATATGAATGATATAATTATGAGATGGGTGGGATATATATCTCCCTCCAATGCATTGGTTAAAGATTTTATATCTCATGAGATAGACATGGCTGGAATGGTAGGTTAAACCGGTTCAGTGAAACAGGACTGAAACGAGGAATGAACTCGGTTCAGAAATGGACTTTGTCCGCTAAGATAGTCTTGACAATGAGTCTTGACTAATAAGAAATGATTCTCTATGATTATGTGTGTAAGAAAAAAAGTTTAATGTTTTAAGTTATGATTATTGGGATTACATTTCACTACTATGATTTATCCCATGTTATGATATTATGATCTCTTTTGCAGGATTAAGATTTCCATAATGTTATGTTCTTATGAATATGATGTGATTGATATTTCTTTTGTTTACCCTTAATGAGCATTTGAGCTCACCCTTTTATGTTTTCTTTTCCCCAGGATATAAAGAAAGGTTTTAGGTAAAAAAAAGGAAGATATTTATGGGAGATGTTGAAGATCTTTCACCACGATTAGAAGATTATATTCCGAGTTTCCAAAGACACTAAACTATTACGGTACTTGTGTGTGTGTTTTTGTTATGTACTAAGTATTCTGCAAAAGTAATGTAATTTCCATGTACGTTAAGCTTCGGGTCTCTACAGTTGGTATCAGAGGAAAGGTTTAGTCAACCTTTGGAAACTAGGATGCGAGAAATTTAGTGAGATCCCTAGAGATATTTCTAAGGTATGTCTAGGGATGTACCTAAGGTTAAGTATAAGTATAGGTTATAGTAGTAGAATTACGGTAACCCAAGATGTTAGATATTGAAGGTACTCCCCCTTTATTATGTTGTTTTCCCTAGCATGATTTTTGCCTCTCACACTATTCTTTTTGGGTATTAGACGATGGCTGGAACCCAAAGGAACCGTGTTGATCAATGCAATGGAAAATGCAATGATTGTCCTTCTGAACAAACAAATGTTATGGGAGATGGAGTTCAAAATCTTATTGCTATACTTACACGAGCTATGAATCATTATGGACTTCCAAATGAGTAGAGAAGGGAACAATATTCTATTGATTCCTTCATGAGGCAACACCCACCTTCTTTCAGTGGGTCTTCTGATCTACTTGTTGCTGAACAATGGATCAGTACCACTGAAAAGATATTTTCAGTTCTTCAATGTTCTGAACATGATAAAGTCATCTTAGTAGTATATCATTTGGAAGGTGATGCTGATTAATGGTAGAATCTTATCAAGAATACGAGGCCAAGAGATGAAATTGAGTCCATGGAATGGGATGAGTTCAAGAACTTATTTTTCAATAAGTACTTCCATCATATTCTTAGAACAAAGATGGAGAAGGAGTTTCTTGAACTAAAGAAAAAGGATGATGAATCTGTTGGTATATATGAAGCGAATTTTACAAGGCTTGCAAGGTATGCATCTGGATTTATCATCCAACCTGAAGCTAAAGTTGATCGATTCTTCAATGGCTTAAAACCAAATCTTTGAAGGGCATTAGCTATAAGAGATTTCAGTAGCTATGAAGAAATTGTGCATTGTGCTATCAAGGTAGAAATGGAAGTTGGTGTTACTTATCCATCTCATAGTTTTGACAAGAAACGAATGATGGAGTTCAAGGAGAAATCTTAGAATAATGGTGAAAAGAAGATGAATGTTTCCTTATGCTCAAAGTGTGGAAAGAAGCATGGTGGAGATTGTCTTAAAGGGACTAGAAAATGTTTTAAGTGTGGAAAAGAAGTTCATCGAGCAGCTGAGTGTTGAAGTAATGGAAAAAGGGTTTCTAATGATGTGAAAAAAGAAAAGACTGCTGAGAACGCACCACCAACACTTCAATGCTTCAAGTGCAAGGAAATGGGGCATTATGATAATAAATTCCCTAATCCAAGGGTTAGTGATGATCGACATGAGAAACCACTTAATGCAAAGGACAAAGGGAAGTCACATGCGATCACTATTGGCGATGTTGAATTTGACAACGATGTGGTGGAATGATTAAGTGTTTATGTAATGGGATTCCAAAATAATGTTGTATATAGTATCATGGAATATTGGAATATTTATGTATTGGTCTATTGTGGTTTTCAATAATTTTATGGCACCGGTAACCATGGAAAGTGATTGTGATATTTTTGGAAAAAAAGATGATATGCGCATAATGAAGGGAAAACGAGAAAATGAAATGTTTGACAGTATTCATAAGCTCGTGATTGATATAAGGACTAAGTGATATCATGGTTTGAGTATATAGAATTTTGAGGATTTTGGTATGTGGAAAGAGTTAACTTTTAACAGCATTCATGTTTTAAATAAGGTTCAATGGGTATTCATTTTGTTCAAGAGAATACATGATTAAGGACTTCGAATGTTTGGAATGTGACCAACAAGACATATCTCCTGATATATGGGGATCAACAATGGTATTAACATGCTAGTTGTATGAACTCTTTGGTAATTATTTTCACTATAATATGTGATTAGACAACATTATTTTGGATAAGCCTAAAGATTGGAATGGATTATGTTGGACATAAGTTAGTATTGTTTAAGGATAGAAGTTTTTTCGATATTATTTATGGGATTTTATAGTAATGTAGTTTTAGAAAAAGGACAACCTGCAGGATGGGCGACATCCCATCGCGTCAGACAAGGCTGTGGGAATCGAACCCACAACCAAAGTGTGACTGGACTTTATCTCCTACCACTAGCCTACAGGAAGTCCCTAGTTAGTAGAAACTAGTTTTATTTTATTACGCGGTATGATATATTAAGTATAAGTTCATTTTTGGAATCGTATACGATTAACCTCACCATAGATGGACTTATGTATATTTGATAACTTTTTCTAACCTTTTGTTTGAAATAGATGGAATGACTCATCATTCTATCACATGATCTGCTAACAATTCATAAATGAAAAATTCAACTTCATTTCTTTAAGAGATGAAGTGGAAATTGTTCAAAGCACCAACAACAGTGAGATTGTACCAAAATCAAGCAAGTATTTCTTATAATTCAAAATTTTCAACTTTAGGGAAATGATATTGAAAACCAAAAATGTTGTCCTAACGCCCTTATATCCGATGAATCAGATGGTACCTTAGATCATCAAAAATCAATGTATTTGTGATTGTTGGATTTTCCATAGCCATGTTCTCTACCACTCTCCATCAGAACATGATGGTTATATTTCTCTTCCATATCCATATTTTCACCTATGTGGAAACCCAGTGATTAGTTTATTTGGGTAACCGTTACATATCATAATTTAGTTTTTAAAGCCAATTTTTGGTATTCCTTTTTACGATGTGGGTTTCTATTAAGAAAACTTTCAAGTAGTAAACCATTTATAACCCTGACGAATTTCGAGGGCGAAATTCATTTTAAGGGGGGTAGAATGTAACACCCCGAGATTTTATGAAAAATATTCTTTTAATTTAATTAATGTCTTGTGTTGTACGCTACACCAAAAGGATCTTGCACAACACGCATCCTTGACTTGCCTTGCATTACACGCAATCGCGACCTTCCTCGATAGCGTGTGTAGTATGCAATACCGAGTTTCACTAAACTACGATATGCTATTAAAATATTATTAAAACTAGCCATTATGAATAGTAATAACCATTTTTTGAAATTTTGTAAATTTTATTTTTCAAAATGGAATTCATTTTTGGATTCGGAATATCGAAATTAGCTTAGGGTAAAATTTTGGTACTTTTCGGATAACTTTCATATTCTGATGAATAGTGAAAATTACTAAATTTTAATTAAAAACAACTTTTTTAATCGAAATAATTAATAGTGATAAATTATTAATTTGAGTGGTTTTAAAGTATATTTAGAATATATTTTTACAATTTAATAAAATGTTGTTCATTGGATGTAATTTTACATTTAAACCAGACATAAAAAAGTGTCAATCTTTTGATAGTTATTATCTTTTAAAAACACGCTATTTGTTTTGACGACGGGAATTAATTTTTAAATTAGTTAATGTAACTGATAAGTTTTGAATTTGGTAAAATAAACATCATATTTGAATTCATAATATCAAATATAGCTTATGCCTAATTTTTGGTATTTTTCTGAAAACTTTCATTTTTTTGATGAATAGTGAAACCACTAAGTGGTAGTTAAAAAAACTGAATTTTTCATAAAACTTAATTTTACCGCTTCTGTGAGTAGAATTTCGAAAATCCGAGAGACACGGTTAATATCAAGGACTAAAATGTGGTTCAATGAGATGAAAATAATTTTTGGTGAATAGTAACTTTTTACTTTTTTTTACCACAGTTAAAAGTAAATAGGGTAGTTAAGGGTAAAAATGATATTATTATTACCCTAACACATGTCCTAATTCTATTGGATAAGTGTAATTCGACCAAAAACAACCTTAGGAATAAAATATGACCATTTAGGCCCACTTGGATTAGATTAGGACATTTATTATCAATTTATTTAAAGAAGGGTTAAAATAGTTAAGATCAAAGTTTAATAACTAAGGAATTTTTAATATAGGGTTATACATAAGATAAATTCTACTATAAGTATTCATTAGAAAGATAAAAATATTTCCTACATAATTATATTTTATTTGTAATTTTTAGACTTTAAATAAGTTAATTTATTTATGACACAAAGATGATGCAGTAATTATCTTATTAATGAAATATTGACATAATTGATGTTATAAATAACCAAATAAATGTAATTTGAGACTTTTTATGAATTAAACTAATTTTATAGGTTAATATTACATGTTAGTATTGATTTAATTAACTTTTTTTGAATTAATAATTCTATTATGATTTTCACAAAAATCAATTACTAAATAGTGTCAAAATTGACATAAAATAGTTTATAAAACAAATATTATATTATTAATTGTTATTTTATTCCTAAAAATCTAAGGTTCGGTCAAATGACTTATATAATGTTATATATATTAATAATAAACAACTTGGGGTTCTTTTGGCTTGTTATAGTAAGTTTATTAACCTTATAGTGTAAGAACATAAAAAGACATGGTAAAAGTAAAATTATCTAACTTAATGTTAAATCTAAATGATAAGGTTAAAATAGGAACCTAAACTTGTCTAAATTATATTGGATGAGAGGATTTAAACCCATCCCCACATTAGCTTCGAAATAAATCAATTTGGAGCTATTTAAAACCGAATTTAGCTTTATAATAAAATAATATTTTTAGTTATTCCAAAGGTGCCCCTCTCCTCCCTTATAAAAGGGCACCTCCTCCCTCTCTTCCTCACACCACTTTGAGCCTTCAAGCTCGGCCAAACCCTGACAAATTCTCTTATCCCCTTCCCTAGAAACATCCTAGAGGTCCTGTTCTTCTTCAAAGATCAATTTTAGTTCCCTAAGAGGAGGATTCAAAGAGGCGCTTCAAAGAAGAGGTAATGTCCGTTACCGATTCTTTCAACATTATTTCTTCTTCCACTTCTTCATATTAGGTTGTTTCATTATTAAGTAATAACATAAGTATCAGTAATACACTGATATGTTATTATAAGTATTAAACAACCCTATTTCACCATCTATCCATCCTACGGAAAACAAAATCACCACGCGTGCGTACGTACGGAATACCGTCTCCACGCCGTGGTGTAATCTATTTTCCATCACCACCTTACTTGGATGGGTATAATTGTGTACATAATAACTATATATGATTATTGTAAAGTGATATTGATTCTGAAATAGTATACATACACTCCAATACAATTCCACTATCATGAGAATGATATCATCGTTCGTGCGTACGTACGGACTACCGTCTCCACGACGCGATGAGATTCATTCTCCATGTTAACCATTAATGAATGATTATAAAGTATATATAATAAGTAATCATGAAATATATGACATAATAATGATACTGGATTTATGTGTATATATATGTATGTCATCTACTTAATTCCATTCAACCCAATAAGGAAACGAAAACAGCGTTCATGCGTACGTACGACCTACCGTCTCCATGAACGGTGTATTTATTTCCATTTACTGATTTATTATATATATGTATATTCTGAATATATATTATATATAAATCATGTTTTATATTCTGTAATTAAGTAATCATGATCTATGTAATCATCTGAATAATTACAAGTCAAAACACGGACAACAAATGAAACGATTTTACCCAAAACGCTCTTTAACATGAAATTTACAAAAGAACGGGTAATATAAAGTCATTAGTGAACCATATATGATATCATAACAATGAGTATGATTCTGTAATAAGTCAATGACATTATTTAAATCATTATACAGGAGGTTTGGACACTTACAAAGCAAATAAGACCTAAGGTAAGGGAAATATCACAATCTCAGTTTTATCCGAGATTGTTTATACTTTGGTATTTACTGGGGTGTATTTTATCATACACATCCATGTTTCCTCAATATGTAATATTATTTCCATCCACTTACAATTGTTTTATATCCATTTTTACCCTTTGGTGAGTTTATATTAAAAGATATGAAAGGAATCTTTTGTCGTTTTTTCGTACGAGGTACTTTTTGACTTTTCCGAAAAAAGTACGAGAATAATGTTTTTTTAACTTATACGGCATGAATGGATTTTTAAAACATTATTTCCAAGAAGATTCCTTTACAAGTTTTCAAGTTTATTTTTAATCAACTTCTTTTAGTTTAAAATTGTATGACATGTTAAGAAAGGGAAATGTTTTTGAAGTAGAAAGGATATTTTCCTCAAGAATGGAGTTCAAGTGTTTTATCAAAATTATTTTTCATCTAAGATAATATAGGGTTCTGTTTCTATCCCTATTATTAAATTGATTTGATTATGTTGTGATGGAATTATTTTTATGAATTCCTTTACCTTATATGAATTGTTTTATGATGTCATGTTGTTTAAGAATCCCATTTTTATTACATGGGTTATGCAATGATGTATGATTTATGATTTTGTGGCACACATATGAATGGTATAATTATGAGATGGTGAGACCTATATCTCCCTCCAACGCATTGGGTAAAGATTTTATATCACATGAGATAGACATGGCTGGAACGGTAGGTTAAACCAGTTCAGTGAAACAGGACTGAAACGAGGAATTAACTCGGTTCAGAAATGGACTTTGTGTGCTAAGATAGTCTTGACAATGAGTCTTGACTAATAAGAAATGATTCTCTATGATTATGTGTGTATGCCACAAAGTTTCATGTTTTAAGTTATGATTATTGGGATTAAATTTCACTACTATGATTTATCCCATGTTATGATATTGTGATCTCTTTTACAGGATTAAGATTTCCAAAATGTTATGTTCTTATGAATATGATGTGATTGATATTTCTTTTGTTTACCCTTACTGAGCATTTGAGCTCACCCTTTTATGTTTTCTTTTCCCCAGGATATAAAGAAAGGTTTTAGGTAAAAAAAGGAAGATATTTATGGGATATGTTGAAGATATTTCACCACGATTAGAAGATTATATTCCGAGTTTCCAAAGACACTAAACTATTACGGTCCTTGTGTTTGTGTTTTTGTTATGTACTAAGTATTCCGCAAAAGTAATGCAATGTCCACGTACGTTAAGCTTCGGGTCTCTACATCCATGGGGTCCCCAAGTTGACCCATGGATTGTATTGTTCATCCATGACTCATACAATAAGGGTAGGACAAGTGTAAAGGTATTTTCATATTTTTATAATATCATTTTTACCTTAAATTTCACTAATTACCTTTAATCACGATTAATTAAACTTAAAAGTTACTATTCACCAAAAAATTATTTTAATCCCATTGAACCACATTTTACTTTGTAATGACAACCATGTATGTCAGATTTTTGAAAATCAAATCACAGAAGTGGTAATGTTTCATTTAAACGAAAAATCAGTTTTTAACTACCAGTTAGTGGTTTCACTATTCATAAAAAATTAAAGTTTTTTAGAAGAATGACAAAAATTCACCATATGCTATAATTGATATTCCGAATTCAAAAATGATGTCCATTTTACAAAATTCCAAACATATAAGTTGAATTAATTAATTTTATAATTAATTCCTGCTGTCACAACAAAGAGCGTTTTTTAAGAAACAATATATATTAAAAGATTGACAATTGTTTATGTCCAATTTCAAAGTGAAATTAATTATAATGAACACCTTTGGATTGAATGGTAAAAATATATTATAATTATACTTTAAAACCACTTAATAGTATAATTTATCACTATAATTTATTTTGATTAAAAAAGTTGTTTTTAAGTATTTTTCACTATTCATAAAAAATTGGAAGTTCTCAGAAAATTACAAAAAATTCAACTTAGGATAATTTTGATATTCCGAATACAAAAATGAAGTCAATTTTGAAATATTAAATTTATTTAATTTCAAAAATTGGGTATTACTATTCATAACGACTACTTTGATTGGTCGCGGTGTGTTAAAATCTCAAAATTGCGTACAATGCAAGCTATTGAATTATTGAAAGAGAAGCGTATCGTGGAAGGTTGGGGGTTTTACATTCTCCCCTTCTTCAATAAATTGCGTCCTCACAATTTGAAAATGTTCTTCAAAAATAAAAGGTTGAAAATAGAAAATACCTTTGTGGAAAAACCACATCGAAAATAAGGTTTATAAAATTTAGCCTTAATAAGAGGGAAAGGGAAATAAAAAAGTCACCACCAAAATTATGATCTCGATTAGAAAAACATTCGTGGAAATTAGAGGCATATAATTGGAGGAAAAACATAAATATTTTTAGGGAGTGATTGAGGTCATCAATCATAAACAAGTGTAAAATTGAGGGCCTCAAAGCCTTCAATCTATGTTGATTTAAAATATCATCAGTTCAACAAAACATAAGGTATTAGGATAACACATTTTTTGTTTTAATATCCCTTTCCTAAAGATTAAGAATTAATTTATTCATAGAATAAGAGATAGGTATATATATATATATACTTTACAAGTAGAGTTTCAACCTTCAACTAATTTCTACCACAAACTCATCCTTCACTCAAAAAGTTAATAGAACTCAAAAATATTATATTTATCCTAATAGTACAAGGTTCCAAACATTAAAACATACCATTTAGATTAGGAAAAATATTTTTTAATAACCATGGACTTCCTGTATACTAGTGGTAGGTAATAAAGGCCTTTTGCACTATGGTTGTGGGTTCGATTCCTGTAGCTTTGTCCTACGTGACGGGTTATCCCCTAACCTGCAGGTTGTCCTTTTCCTAAAACTATAGTATTATAATATTCCAAAAATAATCTTCAAAAATGTTTTAACCTTAAAAAATACTATCCAAGGTTCAACTTATTCCATTCCAACCTTTATAGTTATCCAAAATACCTCTGTCCAGACTTTCTCTAAAAGGTCTCTAAATTCCAAAATCAATTGTAACATCAGATTCCCCAAACAAAGTAAAGTTTCTCTTATTCTCACATACTAAAAATATGATTACCTTCATCATATTAAAACCTTAATGAAAACAACAAGTACTGCAATACAATCCTTATATATATCACATTATTCTTATAACTAGAATATAATCCTTGAGTCCAAAAGCACCAATACATTAATTATCCCACTTCAACTGTAGTAACAACATAATATTGTCCTTGATCTCTTGGCCTTTTCTGAGGTAAGTTTCCCTAAAGATTAGGAAATTCATTTGCATAATGCCACATTTCTCTAAAATTTTATCATTTAACATTGATAGCCTCTTTCTTTCCCTTACAATCACGAGTCTGATGAGCTTTTTCTCCACATTTATAACAAACTCCCATTACTTTTAGGCAAGTACCGGGGTGATTCTTCCCACAATTATCGCGTAATGGAAAATCCTTCTTTCCCTTTTTACCTTTATCTGTCTCTTGTTCCACCGTTCTCTTCTTCTCTTGCTTTAATTTATTGTCATAAGATTTAGAGAATTCCTTTTCTGTCTTAATAGCACACGAGACAATATCTTCGTATGATGAAAAGGATTGTGATACTAAATCTCGACGGAGAAATGGTTTTAACCCATCAAAGAAATGATAGATCTTACTTCTTGGGTTATGTATATAATCTGTAGCATAACTCACTAACCCTATAAAGTTGGCCTCATACTTTGCGACATTCTCATCCTCCTTTTGTCTCAGACTCAGAAATTGCCTTTCCATATCTGCTAAATGGTCACGAGGAAATTATTTTTCTAAGAAAATCTCTTTTAACTCCCTCCATTACATATTAGATAATTATTCATCTTCATTCATTTTTTGAATCAATGACCACCATTGATTAGCATCTCCAGTGAGGCGGTAAGATGCCATGATAACTTTCTCCCTTTCGCTACTCCCCAAGGCATGGAATATTTTCTCTAAGGAGTTTATCCATTTCTCAGCTACTAATGGATTTGTACCCCCATTAAATGTTGGTGGTTGTTTCCTCATTAAGCGGTCTAACATTGATCCTCCACGTTGCGGATCAGGGTGCTCCATACGAGTAAGGTTATTATTCATAACCTGAGTGAGTTGTCCTAGTATGGTGATAAGTTGATCAGCACCAGTTGTATCACCATCTCCACTATAATTATCTTGAGAAAGAGGGAAATACCTACATGGAGTGAGTGCATTGATACGGTTTCCATTCCTCCCACTAGGAGCCATTTCTAAACAATGGAATAAACTAGATTAGTTTATGAATCAAAATACATAATTCCATACTTGTAAAAAACTTAACATAAATTGAACTATAATCATAAAAATGTTTTCTTTAAGGAAGTACATACTCATAAACCCTTCATAATGGTTTGTAAAGAAAATGAGAATTATCCTAAGCATATCCCCCGGGAGTGTCGTAACCAAGAGTGCAGCAAGGCCCGTTTTCGTGCACCAGTTCCCATTCGAGTCTAGCTCAAAGTGGTGTTTTCGGGTTTTACCCCTAGGTACATCTGTGCCAGAGCCGCCTCTACCTGCTCGTATCCAGACAAGGATGTATTGCTCAAAAAACTTACAAAATCTCTATAACAACAAAATTCTAGGAAGTTCTTCTATACTAATCCTCAAATTCTATCTTAGGGATATGTGCTCTAATCAGAGTTTATCTAAATCTAGCTTCCAAGGTTAGTACTAAACTGCCTCTGATACCAACTGTAATGCCCCGACCCTAGTTACCAAGAGTTGGTGCATTATTACGTAATATTGGAATGATCACAAAAGATCGAGTCTCGAAAGACCGATTAGTTTAGTAGCCTTGGAAACACTAGATACATTCATAAATGTTATATTACATCATAAAGTGAAAAACTACAATAACATGGTCTCCATAGTTCACAATAATATCCCCTTCAGACTATCCCTGCAGGTCAGTCATAAAATATTTCTTCACATCCTGGAAAAAATAAAACATAGAAAGGGGTGAGCTCAGATGCTCAGTAAGGATAACAATATAGCAGAAGCTTTCATAAATAAACATAAACATTTAAGGCAATGTATAACTAAAACAAAAGCCTTTTAAACTTGAACTTAAACATAATATGGCAAAATTAAAATGAGATAATGCCATTTACTTATTCACATGGATATTCTACTGGTTGAATAATCACATGCAATATCAATAACCACTTTCATAATGATGGAATGCATAATGCCAGACTATCATAACCACGTAGCCAAGGCCTCGTGCCAAAACTACAAATAAGATTTTGTCAAGGCCTCGTGATAAGACACTAGTTTGTCTCATGAGACCTGCCGATGCATCGAGGAGCTATAGCAGGCTCCACCCGTCACTTATTAAGTCCAATGCATTCCTCATATGAACAAGTTTAAACATATCATAAACCATAACATAATCGTATCACATAAAACATGCATAAAGGAAACATAACATTTCCACATTTCAATCACAAGATATCAATACAACACATTGATATAATAAAAAACACTTTCAAAACCATTTTCAATACCAAAATAAAAGAAAATTAAAACTATTTATTTATTTATTATTTTAAAAAAAAGTTATGGCTTGTAGAGGAATCCGAAACTCAAATAATGGTCAAGGCGGCAGAGAAGTCATTGTCGCCGCATACGTACGAAAAAAAACATTCCTTTTTGTCATTTAGTAAAACTATTTGTATAAAAAGATTCCTTTTGAATAAACATAAAAGTCAAAGGGGTTTATACAGCGTATAAAATAAATTTGTGTATAAAACAAAATATACCTCAATGAAAGGAGATTGAGACGAAGTCCCTTACAAAGATAATTTTTTAAAATAAAATATATCTATTATGTGTATTCACTATAATTACACATAAAGAAAGTAAAAATACAAGATAGGAAATAATAATATCATGACATAATTTGAAAGTAGGAGATTAACCCAAAGAACGGAAATTGGGTTAAGAAGTTCCCTTACCTCGTGTCCGACTTGACTCGAACATTCTTTAACCTCCTGAATAATAAACTAGAGTTAATTTCTACTTTCTTAAGAACATTTTTCAAGTTAATTATTCCTTTTATATCACTTATTACCATGTTATGAACATTATGTAATTATTTAAGTTAATAACGGTCGTTTTGTCGATCTTAGGTACTTGAGTCAAAAATAAACTTCTTATAATTACACGTTGTTCATGTGGTAAAATATCCATTATATACAGAATTATATTCATGATGTAGATATCATATATATCATATATATCCAGTATATACATTCATTTATAATATTACATAACATTTAGTGGTAAGAAATGAAATGCACCGTTCATGGAGATGGTAAGCCGTACGTACGCATGAACACAACTTTTATTTCTATTTCGTATTTAATGGAATTAAATCACAATGATATAAAGGCATATTATAATTCCAGTATAATATCATATATAATATCATTTACTCCATCGTTTATACGTCCCACATATGGCATTAACGATTCAAATCACTTTGAGGGGGCGGTAGTCCACACTTCCTAAAATGAAATTATCGCGTTTACCCATAATGGAAATCATAAAGGTATGCCATAAATGAGAAATACAGAAGAATAAGGAAATAATAAACATAATATATATCATATATAAATATAGTGACATCTTAATGGCCACCATGAGAGGTGTTAAAAGAATATTGAACAATCATCGTTTCGTGAGACAGTATTTCGCCACCCACAGAAACATTATGTTCATTAACCATTAGACGAAGGTGTGCGTAAGTTTAAATCAAATAATTCTCATATCAAAATCCTAGTATATTTAAGATACTTTTTTTGTTACAAAATAAAGTAATAAAAAGATTTTAGGGGGTTGGAGAAGCAAAATAAAACAAAATAACACAAGAGAAGACATTACCTTAAAATCGGGTAACTCTTTTTGATTTGAGCCAAAGGATTCCTTGGGAAGACTTCTGCCCAAAGTGAGGATTCTAGGAGTAAGAGAGGTAATTTGAGAGAGTATTTGGGCAGAGGTTGGCCCAGCCAAATCGATTTTATGGTGTGAATAAGGTGGTAGAGGTGGGGGAATTTTATAAGAGGAGAGGAGGGGCACTCTTGGAAAGTAATGAAATGTTACATTATTATGAAGTGTTTCTCATATTTAAAAGGTCCCACAATTATATATTTCTAGGATAAGGTGATAAGGGTTCGAAATATACTCATACAATAGGTTTTTGACAAGTTTAAGTCTTATATTTTACATTATCTTTTTATTTTATTTAAATTGTTAATTAATGAGGTAATCGCTGCATCATCATGGTGTCATAAATAATTTAATTTATTTAATGTCTAAAAATTATAAAAAAATTACCATGATGTAGGGAATATTTTTATATTTACAGTGAATATTTATTGTCTAAAAGGTAACTTATATAACTCCATGTAATAATTGTTTTAGTAAAACAACACATGTTTGTGACAATTTTATTTTTACTTTAAATAAAAAGTTATTAATGTCATTTTCTTACCCAAGTGGCTCCATGGGGTCCCCAAGTTGACCCATGTACTTTATTGGTCGGCCATGACTCATCCAATAAGGGTAGGACTAGTGTAAAGGTATTTTCATATTTTTATAATATCATTTTTACCTTAAATTTAACTAATTACCTTTAATCGCGATTAATTAAACTTAAAAGTTACTATTCACCAAAAAATTATTTTAATCCCATTGAACCACATTTTACTTCCTAATGACAACCATGTATGTCAGATTTTTGAAAATCAAATCACATAAGTGGTAATGTTTCATTTAAACGAAAAATTAGTTTTTAACTACCACTTAGTGGTTTCACTATTCATCAAAAATTGAAGTTTTTCAGAACAATGCCAAAAATTCACCCTATGTTATAATTGATATTCCGAATTCAAAAATGATGTCTATTTTACAAAATTACAAACATATAAGTTACATTAATTAATTTTATAATTAATTCCCACTGTCAAAACAAATAGTGCTTTTTAAGAAATAATATATATCAAAAGATTGACAATTGTTTATTTCAAATTTCAAAGTGAAATTAATTATAATGACCATAATTGGATAGAATGGTAATAATATATTCTAATTATACTTTAAAACCACTCAATAGTATAATTTATCACTATAATTTATTTTGATTAAAAAAGTTGTTTTTAAGTATTTTTCACTATTCATAAAAAATTGGAAGTTCTTAGAAAATTACAAAAAATTCAACATAGGATAATTTCGATATTCCGAATACAAAAATGAATTCCATTTTGAAATATAAAATTTATTTAATTTCAAAAAGTGGGTATTACTATTCATAACAGCTACTTTGATTGGTCGCGGTGTGTTAGAATCTCAAACTTGTATACAATGCAAGCTATTGAATTATTGAAAGAGAAGCGTATCGTGGAAGGTTGGGGGTGTTACAGTTTGGCCGCATGGTTGGTCAAACCATGCACCAAACGTGGGCCCTACATAGTGCTAAGGGGGCACCGACAAGCTCACTGTGCATGGTTTTCCAAATTATGTAAAAAATGTGTGATTTGGATCTTCTAAAAATTTATGGTTCCTTACATGGGTGTGAACCTCCATATTCATGGTTTCTTCAAACCATACAAGCTCCTCTTTCCCATTTTCCAGGCCTCACACAGTTATTCAGACCATGCATCCTTTCCAGCATAGTTTCTACCAACCGTGCAACTTGTCTTATTTTTCTAAAAAGTTGGGATATATCCTTTGAACCATCCTTGGACACACCTGATACCCCCATTACTTCAAAGGGTATCCAAATTAGTCTGTAAATAATAATTTTAACTAAAATTAAAGAGATTCATACCATATTGGAAGTCCTAGGATATTACAGTTGTTCTATGTTGAAATATGAGTAGTTAATAGGATCCCTCCAAGGTGGATCTTTAGTGGTAGTGAGGGGAATATCATCCTTATGTTCTATCTCACATAGGTAGAGAAGATATACTTTCTTACACTCTGGGGATATTCTTCTGAAGTAGTTGGAGGAAGTGACATGCGTCACTAGCTTTACTATTGTACACCATTAGTGGGATGGTCTAGAGGGTTTTAGTGTATGAAGGATTTCTTGATCTTTATTCATGGTCATGATAATACTATTGAGGTTTTACTCTTTGACTAGGGCATTAAACACATGATTTTGGGGATGTTTTGTTGGTGAGAAGTTTCTCCCAGTCATCGGGTCCACAACCTTTGTAGTGGCTAGAGTAAACCCGGTGCCCCTTGGATATTGATAATCACATTGAGATCCACCAAAATAGACACTAATACATCTCAATATATTAGTATGTGTTGATGATGAAGTGTATGATTCAATTTTTTTGGATTTAATATATCAATCACAAAGGTTACAAAAAATACACACCTAAATGGATCAACAACAACAAAAAATAAACCCATCATGTAATTATCATAGGAAAATAACATGATTAATCAATCAATTTCATTGGTAAATGATTCATGATGGTTTCACCATTCATTTTTCTAGTAAAAATTCTAATGGAATTCAACTCTATGAGGTTGATACGTTCTGTAGATCTTCATTCCAAATGAATGTTGTCATTTTGGCTTTTACCAATGACTCTTTAGAATGCATGTTGGTCAAGAGGATGGGATTTCATGATCATCACACCATTTACTGGGGAATTATTTCCTACTCCATGAAATTATTATATATTTAATTCATATTTTTTAATCCTTCCCAAATCCCAATGTGGGACTATTTACCACCATGCTAGTTATTAACTAAAACTGTGTATTAATAAGAACATCTATATATATTTGAGGTTATACATCAATGATACAATATCTTTATATAAATATATTAGAGGTTATATAGTAAAGGTACCATATTTATGTTTCATAGGTCCTATTTGTTTCTTTTATCATTTTGTGATGTTATGATTTAAAGACACATAGTTGGGAACTCTGGAGTTCATCTCCATCAATGGAGGATGTAAGTGTCATGATGTTGAGATCAATCCCATGATAGGGGATTCCTATGTATCCTTTAAAAAAATACCTAAACCTACATAGTTTTTACACTTAATGGTACATTTATTACCTTTTAAGGTCATGTGATTAGAACTATAATTGTTTATTTTAAGGTCATTTGACCATGACCCCTTCCAAGCTCATTAAAGTCATGCAGAATGGTCCACTAAGAAAATGGTGAATAAAAATGGTTTATGTAAGACTTTAATAAGAGTGTACTTTTAAAATTTATCTCTTAGGGAATATAAAATAATAAGGAAGGTTATATCATGAAAATTATATCCTATAGTGAATGAATTATATGGCTTATGGGGGATATGACATGATGAGAAATGATAATACTACTCACAAGGAATATGGCCTAATGGGGATATGTGTTTCAAAATGAGTATGTTCTAGTGATGGTATAAGTTTAAATGTTGGGTTTGGGCCTCAAGGAGGAATCCTAAGAATCATGATTCAATCAAAGCCTATATAGTTCAAATTTCATAGTTTTAGGTTGTGTGATAGGACCAGTCCATATAGTTTACTATTATGTGGTAAAAATATTGCAATATAGTTTTAAATCATTTAGCAATGTTTTGTTTATTGAGAAAGGGTGAAAAATAATGGATTAACTAGGTCTTATGAAGTGGGATACCCATATGTGTATAACTGACTAATGGATCATTGAGATGAAATCATTAATGAGGGAATGATTGATTAGGGATTACACTTTTTTTGAAGGCTTATATGTACTTCTACTTCCTATTGGTTGATGGTCAGATAGTGAAAGTTTAATGGAATCATATGGAATATGGATCTATGAGGAAGAGGTGTTGGGGCTTTGACATCAGCTACCCATTATATGCCTCAGAATAATATAAATATATGCTTCCCATGTCCCTTCCTCTCTCTTGGGATCATTGATGATTCATGGCGATGAAATCATCAATGGGAACATTATTAGGGCACATGCATAAGAAGGAGTCACATTTATGCATGGATCATTGAGTGGATATTATGTCTAATAACTCATAATTATGATAAATAGGATGAGAATATTGATCTAGGATAAGTCTCACCAATTTAATCATGATTTGGACTCTCATTATTAAGGGAATATATGATAATTATTACCATGAGAGCTCTATCAATTAGAGATGACAAGTGAAAGATTCCTTTTATCAATAGAATACATAATCAAAGGGGTGCATGTTGTGGTGAAAATCTTGATCATATATCTAAGGAGGTGTTGTATGATCCCTCACCAAAATTCATTTTGGGTCATTACCCTTATTGAAAGGAATCCAAGAAGGTTATTTTGAAAAACAAAACATAGGTGGATGATCTGGGTAGAAGAAATGATCCCACATAATCCCATGTGTTCATAATTGGATAAGTTCATAGAGGGGTGATAAATATACCAAATATATCATGGATTGATATCATATGTAATAGGACTAGTATCACCCTAGGATCCCCCCATTTTTAGAGGAAATATGCAACATGAAGGGTGGGAGACACCCTGTATAGTGCTTGGGTTAAATGATTCCTAAGTAGGAGCCCTTGCATCAGAGCCTCATATAAACACCCATGCATAAGAGGCTCATAGATGATCCCATATAATGGGGTTCACATAAGTGGTTTATAGATTGGGTATCAGAGATGGGAGGCCTACATATAGGCCATGTAAAGGGACCTCATGGGAGGCCTTTACAGATGGTATTCATGAACAAGGCCTTCATAGATGGGGCCCTTGTGTATAGCCTTCACAGAAGGGGCCCTCATGGGAAGCTTTTGTGGAAGGGTCCAATGCTGAAGGATTTCACAAAAGTGGATTAATTGATGGATTTTGTGGAAGGGTATTTATAGATATACTTCATAGAAAGATCTTCATGGATGTATTGTAAAAATGTTTATTTGTTTGTAGCATGGATCATGAATTACCTATTAGTTTCTCCAAATGATGAAATCATACTCCTAAAAGTTGGAATCCATCCTTTTAATATGTAAATTCAAAAACCTTCATCTGAAAATGGATGTTTTGGATATTTATATCTGGCATTCAATAACCACCTTCCCAAAATAGGTTGTTTTATAGGGAGTACATGACTACATAGGTGTAGCATCCGTGGGAGGTTGTATAGGTAGTTCACATTTCTATGGAAAACACATGGTATCCATGAAGGGGCCTCGTTGTCATGTAAGGGTTGGCAGGTGTATAAGGGAATCATGAGGCTCGCGTAGGGGTTCCTCTTTACTTTTTCATAAGCCCCGAGCTCATAGAGTCACCATACAATCACATGGGGGGATCCACCTTTCTTTCATGTAAAACATATTTGGCCTCTTCAAATTCTCCCCCATGATCTGAGAATTACCTCTATGAAGCAACAACTTACTTTATGGAAATTTTCTCTTTTTCAATTTTCATATCATTCTACCCTCAAATTCCATCTATTATTTAATAGGCCTCAACAAATATAATTTAAATATATATGTAGGGATGATATTTTATATTTACATAGTTGACCTTTATCAAACATTATAATTCCCTATGTTTAGTATTTATAATAATATTTTTATTATTTATGACATGGTTTAATTTATATATCATTTCTTAAATTAAAAAATTAGTATTTAATTAAATGATATTAAATAAAATATATAATTACATTCTATCCATTAAATAACCCCTTCATTTCTCCTTGGAATTTATCAAACCTTGAATAATAAAATATTTATTCAAATAAATAAATAAAATAATATTATATTCACTAAAAATCATTAATAAATATTTATTTTAATATTAAAATAACTAAAAAAAATTATATTAATCTACTAACTAATCTAGTGAAAAAATAAATATTTATTTAATACCTTGTGAATAATAAATAAGAGATAAAATTCAACTCATATATTCTAAATTTGAATATTTATTGATGAAATTTAAGAAATCAATACAACTTGTATAATTAGTATTTTATATGTTGAAAATAATATTTATTATGAATATTAAATTAAATATATTTTAATAATATTTTTAATACACATTGTGTGTGACCATATATGTCACTTTCTCATTAGCATTGAGTGAACTTACCTAAATTCCAAGATAATTATCTATAAACTTGTCAAGGTACCCATAAAGAATGAAACTACCACTACCTTCCTATGAATGATATTTTGTATTATCACCCCCTCATCATGATATATCATCAATAATCATTCCTAATCATTTCATCATCCTATATGCTTGATTAATCCTTCTTTGAATTTCTAAAGTGAACTTTTCAAAGAACTACCATTATCATGGGTTTAATCAAACTGTTCAATTTAAATCATAGGGATAAAGATTCTTATTCTATTAAATGAGAGGGGAAATAATCTTATATTGAATTTTTCATTTAATTTCATATCATTTGTGACACACCGAATGTATTCTACCTTAGCACAAGAACATTTTATCATGATTTATTCCATATATCAGAGTAAATATTCATGATATACATTAATACTAATCTCAATTATAAGGACCAATACACAAGTTTAAAGATAGGAATATCCAATGGCACATAAAACATGTGAAATTTCTATTAAAGTGTTTGTATTTATAACCTAATTTATTGAAGATTATGAAGTGATAACTTCATGTGAATAAGTCAAAATGTCTTATGATACTTCATTACTGGATATTCAAAAATCATTTGTGTCTTGTCATACAGATGTTATCTCACCTATAAGACATATGTCTATGAATATTTTAATTGAATCACTAGGTTCTCATTATATCAAGGAACTTCTATAACCTTTAAATTTGAAAAATAATATATGGAAATTAAAAAATTAATTGTATATAGAAGAAAAATAATCATATGATGATATAATTATTAATATTCAGGTAACAAAGAGTACAAATTTAGATAGATCTAAGATACCAATTCTAATAGCACCTAGGTGAGAAATGATGAATAATATAGGATTATATCAAGTACATAACATATAATATATAATAAATGATATGTAATCCTTAGTAAAATCCATTTTCATGTCACTACAACCAAGTTCCTTTGGAATACATACACATGAAATGTATCCGATTGTGTTGAACAGATAAGACCACTCGGGAAAATTGGTCATGTACTATTTCAAAGTTTTATGTTGTGTATCTAAATACACTACATAAAATTTAATGTTTATAATGTGTGGGATGATAGGGGAAGGTTAGTTGATACTTTAGATACACACCGATTCACCTCTCCAGTAGTGCATGGAATATCTATAGAATAATTAGTTTGTGGGTTTGTGAAGCTACATGGAATTTAAAACCTATACATGTTTATCTTCTCTTTAAAACATACAAGAAGTTTATGAAGAGAACCCATAACATGTGGGTTCATTGGGTTTCATTATCGTGTATGTGGGGTATACACCGATCCAAATAGTATAGAAAAACACAACACGTGACCCAGGTTTACATGAAATATTTTATAAAAAAATACATCTAGTGTAATAAAAAAATTAGTTCATATTTCTCTAGCATTAAAGTTCTATACCACAATTACCATAGTTTTTGACACATCTAGTCGCACCATAGCCATCAGCTGAAACTGACACCCTGAGAGCCTTTATTGAACCTCACTAAATATTTGTTAGTCATTTAGTATCATTTCATTTAGTATCGTTCATGACCTAGTGAATTTTTGACCAATACATTTATTGAAGTGTCTTATTGAACTGATATCCAAGACAATACCAATAGACCAACCAATATTTATCACAACAACACATAACCAAGAGTGAATCGTAGAGTGGGTACATGAATGAGGTGAAATAAATATTTTTATGTTTCAAGGTGGATGGGGTGGACTTAAAAGAGTTATGTGTGCGATGAAACCTATCATTCATCCATATGTCCTCTACTATGGGATGGATGGGTTCTCTTCCATGTGGTTCTTATATTGTGGTACTAAGTTGATGATGTGAAGTAATAGGTTTGTGGTGTTGTGGAGTGCCATGCCACTATAATCAAGAAGGCGGCTTGAATGAGATAGAGGTGTGATGTCACCTATCATCCAGCCTTTCTCCCATGATCCTTTGTGGGATAGAGGGGTTCCTTATCATAGTGAATTGGTCCAACACGCTGTAATAAATTTTATGGGTTGGGGTGTGGCTTATGACTGGTGGACCATCATGGTGAAGGATTGTGAAGGATCCAAATGATGGGCCAGTGGAGTGGGTGCATAGGGATGATGGAAGGGGTGATTATAGTGGTATTGTTCTTGAGAAGGTAGGGGAGACACAAGCTATTTTTAGCCTTCGATGGTGGGCCTTCATGCCATTGAAATTATTGAACTACATACCATGGGTCCTTTGGACCATATAAGGGCCTTTGGTCCATTTATTTCACAAGTGTATGTGTCTCTGGGCCTATAGGTCATGTAATGGATTCCCTACCAATATATTAAAAAAATAGAATTTATTTTCACAATAAAAGGGGGTAGATCCCCAATTTATTTTTTTAAAATTAATATGAATAAATAACTCAAAGATAAATATTTTATCTGTTTGTATCATTATTAATTATTCATTTCACAATGAAAAAAATCTTCACCAAAGGGTTTTATAACAAAAATATTATTATTACCAAATTTTAATTTGAGAGAAATATTGCATCAATGATAGAAAATTAATTTGTAAAAAACCACTTTCAAATATCTATGGAAAACATTTATTTAGAATAATCTCAGCACTGGGGCACTAACCAACTTCTCCTTCAGATAGCTAAAGGCTACCTCACACTACTCACCCAACAATAAAACTTGATCCTTCTTGGTCAAGGCTGTCAAAGTGGCTGGAACTTGGAAGAAGATGGGTATGAACCTCTGGTAGTAACCTTCCAGCCCGAGGAAACTACGAACCTCTGGTGCGTTCTTGGGTTCTTCCCAAGAAACAACTGCTTCAACCTTTGATGGGTCTACCACTAACCCATGCTCGGACACTACATGCCCAAGGAAGTGCACTTCTCGTGTCCAGAACTTGCATTTCGAAAACTTACCATAGAGATGGTGCTGTCGGAGGACCTCCAAAACCGTCCACAGGTGCTCCACGTGATCCTCCTCTGATCTTGAATAGATCAGGATATCGTCGATGAACACAACTACGAATTGATCCAGGTACTCCTGGAATATGGAGTTCATAAGACCCATGAACACAGCCGGGGAGTTCGTAACACTGAAGGGCATGACTACAAACTCGAAGTGTCCATATCTGCACCTGAAAGATGTCTTCGGGATGTTTCCCTCTTTCACTCTCAACTGGTGATACCCAGACCGCATGTCGATCTTCGAGAACCACCCTGCCCCTTTCAACTAGTCGAAAAGATCGTCTATCCTCAGAAGAGGGTAGAGATTCTTGATCTTTACCTGATTCAGCCTCCTTTAGTCTATTCACAACCTGAGGCCACCATATTCCTTCTTTGCGAACAAGACTGGAGCACCCCACGGTGATGCACTTGGTCGAACATAACCCCTATTCATCAAATCATCAATCTTAATCCGCAACTATCGTAGCTCTGAAGGTTCCATCCGATAAGGATCCATCGAAATCAGATGAGCACCAGGTTGCAGGTCTATCCTGAACTCGATATCACATCGAGGGGGTAGAGTCATCACCTCCTCAGGGAAGACGTCCATAAACTCACTGACGATCCCTGGAACCTCCACTATCTCAGCATCCACTGACTCCACTGACAGCTCAGCTAATAAGGAGAGGAGGGGTTCCTCTCGCCTGTTACCCTTCTGAATACTCCGCTCGACCGTGAAAACAACACGCTGACCTCCCAAGTCTGAGAAAAAAACCCTTCTTCGAAAGCAGTCGATGACGACAGACACATAGAATAGCCAGTCGATGCCTAGGATGACATCGTATGGTTGTATCTGTAGTAGAAGAAGATCCCTGACTGACTGATGTGGACCTATCATTAGTCTTCACCCTCGAAAAACATATAACAAGTCGGTCTGACCTCTGACTGGTGTACTTAGAACCAGGGGCACTGGAAGTCTCTAGACATCTAGGCCCAAAGCAAGATCTAGACTGGGTGCAACGAAGGAGTGCGAAGCTCTGGTATCGAACAAGGCATAAGCAAGAGTGCTAAACAGACTGATCATACCTCAAATGATCTCTGGTCCCACTGGAACTGCTGCCTCCGCGGTGTGCAACTGCCCACGCCCAGCTCCTCTACCTCTCGGCTGTTGGCCACCTCCCCAACCATGCCCTAGTCGAGGTCCCTGAGGAGCGCCCCGAGGTTGGCCTCCCCCTGCAACGTCGGCCCTCGGAGGAGCGGGAGCTCGCTGCCCCTGCCGCTGCTGCTGAAAGAGCCTGATTGGAAGCTGCTGCTGAGGTGGGTGTTGGGCCTGTCCGCCACTACCATACTGAAATCGGTTGGGGCACTGATTCTGGAGATATCCATGGCTCCCACAGACGAAGCACCGTGGTCCTAGGCCCAAAGGAAAAGGGCGAGGACCGGGGGACTAGAACTAAAACTGATGCGGCCTGATCCCTGCTAGTCAGAACTTGGAGGGTCCTGACGCTGGAGGCCTGGTGATGACGACATTCCCCTTAGATGGTCCTATATGGATCCCCTCTGGTGACACACCTCCTAGAGCGTGCATCCTCTCTACCACTTCGGCCTTCTTCTGGAGCTCCAAGTACGTCGGTAGGGTAAAGGGGGTAACAACATACTGGAGGGAGGGTCGGAGCGCCTACTCTAAATGTCTTGCCTGAGACTCCTCATCGGGAAAGAGGTCCGGATAAAAATGTAGGAGGTCCTTGAACTTTATTCCCAGCTCCCTCACTGACATATTCCCCTGTTGGAGGGAGAGAAGCTTCTGCCTCTTTTCCACCTTCATCGTCGAAGAGAGGAATTTTGCCCGGAACTCCCTCTCAAAATCAGCCCATGCCACCTCAGCCTCTCTCCTCTCTCCTTGGTAAAGCATCAACCACTGACGCGCCGCTCCCCACATCTGGCTGATGGCCAGAGAAACCCAGTACTTTTTCAGAGCCCAGATCAGGCTGAAGGCTAGCACTAGCTCCTCTAGCCATCCCTCCATCTCCATGTCAGAGGTGTTGCCCTCATACTTCTCAAGGGTCTGTCGCTGGAAGGCCCGAAGTGTCTTCTGAAACTGGTTGTCCTCCACCTCTAAATCAGATTTCTACCGATCGGCCATGGTAGTATCCGGGGCCTCGATCTCCCACACCACACGTGGTCGTCTCCCAGGTGCCATAACTGCAAGGTAAACAAGTAATGCCTAAGCCCAAGTAGTGTAGAATATCATTATTAAAATTTCTTAAACTTCTTATTTATTTCCAATTCTCAAAACACCACAGAAACACGATAACACAAGTCATTATGATGCATGTACCTTTACTAAGGTCTCTCTACCCTGAAATCAGCGTGGCCTTACCTGGTCGTTCGGTAGGTCCAGAGTCCTTGCATCGGATCACGGGGGCCCCTAAAATCCCGCATCCTAGCTGGTCTTCCCTGGCCTAATTCACGCACCAAGGTCACCCAACACTGTTTCCCTACCATCCCATGCAATCCTCACTGTGCCTAACTCCAGACTCCATCCTATCTCTCAACCATACCTCTGATACCATTCTGTCATGACCCGCCTTCACCAAAAGGAGGGAAGGGTCGGTAGATTTCCAGGCCCTTCCTTCTTGAAGTTGAAGGAGAGATAATGACCCCCAAAACCCGCCTTCAATAGGTCCCGGAGTGGCGACCAGCGCCAAGGGTATAGAATTACTCACTAAATGGAAGGAATTACCCTTTTTCTTTTAATAGGATCGGGAGATAAGATAGTAAATCCCAAAACACCAAGACTAAAAGTGCATGTAAAACCAAAATAACCATTCCCATATGCATGTACCAAAAGTAAATACCACAAGGTACAAAGTGACTACAAAGGTAAAGTACCAAATAAAGAAAAACAGAAAATGCAACTATCGCAAAGGTCCTACGCTAGTATGGCCCCGTGCGATCCCCGAAGTCCTCCTGGAAACCTGAAAGCAGTTTTATATAGTTAGGGTGAGCATACGAGTATACTCAATAGGGAAAAACCAAAGACTCTCGTGCACAAGTGGGGGAACGTACAAAATTCCCATGAGAAAAAGAGTAAACCAAACACATAACAAGGTAAACTATCCACCCAAGCCTCACCAAGGCACACTCCCCAAAAAACGCAAGTCAAGTAATATATAGTAATAACACATCAATGTTTGGGTACCCCACACCACTTTCCAACTGGTTATTGAAGACATCCTACGCATCGAACCAATCCCTCCATTCTCACCACAGTCCCACTACCACTCCCCAACCACACACACCTGGGCCATATCCTCACGCAGTCCCACTGCCAAACCCTTCCCGTAAACACCTGGTCCACAACTGTCACACATAACCGCGCCTAAAAACACCTAGGCCAGAGCAACCACCACAACGCTCGAAGAAACCAGGGCTAGAAGATCCACTGCCACACCCGAAGACACCTGAGACTCATCCCGAAGACACATGGGAAAACCACCTGCCCGCACACACCTGGGCCTAACCACCACACTACCCCACCCGAAGGTTCTTGGGCTAATAATGGAATTCAGGCCATCACATCCTACCCGAAGATACTTGGGATATCCGGGAAAGGGAGAAGAAAAGGAGATAATAACCAGACACTAATGGAAGTGTTGGAAAAAACACCCTCCCCCATGAAATGGGGGTGTTCATCACTAAGTGCTCAACTTGGGTGGGGCGTGAATAAGAAACACAAAACTACAAGTATAAGTATAGGTAACAAGCACTCACCCAAAGTTTAGGTTTTTCTTCAGCCTGCCTAAATAACATAATCGGTACCATGTCCAAGTCACAACTCACATCAAACCAAAACCCATTTGTCCCATCCTGGTTTACATGTTCAATAATAATGTCTAAATAAGTTTCTGCACTACTGGGAAACTAACACCATAAGCACAAACCAAGGGAAAAAGATCCAGCCAAACATCAATTTAAGCATCCACACCCGGTTCTCTTGTAAATCCACAACAACCAAAGAAAACCCTAAGTTACAGTCCCATGTCCAATATCCAGGGTCTAAAAGGTTTCTCAACAACAGAAGATCCCACCCCAATTCGTGATATAACAGAGGATCCCATCCTTAATTTCACAACCACCGAGAGTATAATAATAGGGAATCCCATCCCCACCAACATCACCCAACAATCGGCCGTGGGTGAAAAATAATCAAACCAATACCACCAAAGCAAAACAGGCCCATGCTAGTATTTCCAGATTTATAAGATTTAACACACTCCATGATTTTCAAATTCGTTGTACTTTAACCGGGGTAATCACAGAAGGGAGTTGATCCTTGTGCTTTCAATTTGTTTAGCCGAATATAAGTAATTAACCGATATACAATTCACAGTAAGGGTTCACAACCACAAAACAATCCATTTTACATCACCAAAGGCTAGGGTTCATTAGTACACAGAGAAAGACCACCAATGGCCATGATTTTCAGAAGGTGTAAGCCCGCACAATTCAGAAAACGTAAATTATGTAAGATCATAAATCAAAACAGTATCATCGATCACAACCCTCCCCCTTCATTATTTAGAATCCATTTATTATCTTCATTAAGGTTCGGTCCATCCAATTCTACAGAATCAAAAGCATGCCCACCCCGTAAGATACACAGAAAGGAGAGTCAAAGGTGAAATTCCCTACCTGTTATTAATGATCGACACTAAGCCCGGGCGTGGAACTTCACGGATAGTGATGCAGATGCGGCTCGTCCGAACGAAAATCTGCTCGTCTGAACGAAGGGTACTCCTAGAACAGGGTGATCGAGAACAGAAAATAAACCTAGGGAGAACCCTTAGGTTATAAAGGGTGAGATACAGCATGCCTCGAGCCGTTAAAGATATGGAGAGACTCGAAACCACATAAGGAGCAGGGTCGTGGGTTGACCATGCGGTTGAGACACCCCACGTCATTAATGGGTCGGGCAGTTTAAACCGACGCAGACACTGAGTTAATTTATTAAATATTAAACGACATTTGTGGGCATTACTGGGCTTAAAAACAAGCTAGAAGGGGTCAAAATAGGGTTTGAAATCCAATTTGTGCAAAAGGAGCTCTACTAGAGAACCCATGGGGGTAGGCGATAGCTACCGGTAGCCGAGAGCTACCAGTGGCTGACAACTACCGGTAGACCGAGCTACCGGTAGGCTGCAGCTACCGGTAGACCAAGCTACCGATAGGCCGAGCTACCGGTAGGCTGCGGCTACCGGTAGACCGAGCTACCGGTAGGCCTGCTACTGGTAGGCTAAGGCTACCGGTAGGCCTACCATGGGTCAAACTTCACTGAGAAGTTGGGATGGCCTCCTAGACCACCCAAAACACCCCAACCATCAGATTTTTACTAAGTAATGGACCTCCAACAACCCGAGCCATTACAATACTTAAAAAATTTTGGCATGAAGAATCCTAATTTGGTATCAATTTTATAAAATTCATTTTCAAAATATTATAAAATTTACTTTTAAATTAAAACATAAATTATAATAAAAACTATTTTATAAAAAATGTCTTTTATATATTAAATGTTTTTTGTTCATATTTTCCATTAATAATTAATTGAATGATTCTTTTTATATTTTTTATATTTTATTAAATAACATATTAGAGTCATGTTTTAAAGTATATTAATTTAGTTTTTTAGATAAAAATTTCATTAATCTTATAAAATTAATTATTTTAAAATAACCATTTTACTTTTACCATGGTAATTAATATTTATCATAAGTAATTTATTTCCAATACCTACAAATAATATTCTAATAGTTAAATAATTTTCAAATAATGATGAATAATATAATTTCTGTTTTATCAAATAAAATTTATACGTGTATGGAAAATTAATTTTAACATTTGCACACATAAAGACCATCTTTATAAAAATCTATAAAACATCAAATTTAGATAATATCTTTATGAAGATTTATAATATGAAGTTTATTTTGTTAAAATAAAATTATAGAATTCATAAATTAAACATTTATATATAATTCTAAATAAAGTACCTTTTGAGTGTACATCATTTGATAGTTTATGATATGGTGTTTACCTATTACAGTAGGGTATCAAGTATTACATTCTCCCCTCTAAATAAATTGTGTGCTCAAAATTGGACTGATAAGGGTAGAGTAATTTATATATAAAACTCATAAACATTGTATTGATGATCAAGGGATTATTTAGGATGTGGAATGAGATTTACCTATCTAAAAAAACCATTATAAGATCTTTATAAAGATATCTAACCCATTCCTAATATCACATAAAATTCTATAAGAAAATAAGATCTAGATACACATAGAATAACTTCCCACAAACCTTGAAAATGATTTATATTATAAGCATACAACTAGGTGTTTTTATTTATAACTCAATATCTAGTATTTGGGTAAAACTTACATGACATGGGATACTAGAATATAGAAAGTGAAAACACACTATCTGATTCATTGGTAGTAGTTGCATAGGATTTGCCTCATTCAAATGGTTTTAAGTTACTATTTACATAATTGTCCTATATATTGGGACATTGAGTTGCATAATTCTCAACTCTCTTTCAATTGATGAAAAATATTTCTATAGCTTCTATATTTCCTTTACACTTGTGAGTCTAATGACCTACATCACTTGATATTTCATGAGACTCCATCTTTATCTTCTTTTGTGTGTTTGAGAATTTTAATATGTTCACATTGATAATCATATTTCATGATTTATGGTTTTTTATAATCACAATGTTTCCCACTTCAACACTTATCCTGTTAGGTTGTTCATTGGGACATTTTATGTATTTTACATGACATCCATTATTAAATTAGTTCCTTTTGGATTGCACCATTACTAAATCGAAAATATTTGACATGAGTGATGATCATTATATTGGAATTATCATAATTAATCATTAGATAATTTTATATCAAGATATATTACTTCATAACACTATCATGTTAGACTATATTTCTTTCAAATCAACTTTTATTAAACATGGTTTAAACTATATCACTCTATGTTTAACATATATCATTCTTGGTTTAACATAGGTTACATTGATTTGGGTTCCCTCATACTTATTAACCTAATCCTTAAAACAGAGATCCCAAATTACCATGAACATTCTTAAAATATTCGAAACCCAATAATCATTGAAATCTATATTCTTGAAATACAAGTTATCCTTATTCAATCAACATTATTTGTTCCTACAATCATATACCCAATCATGTATATACCATAATCGTATAGTCTCAATAACATACCATTAAAAAAACCATTTAAATCTCCAAGTCAATAAACCTCTATAAAGATATATATTCAAAGAATAATTAAATATTCCTTTAACCCTCAAATAGTATTAACCACTGGTTTATAAGGTCACAAAATAGTCACTATATATCATAATCCCAATAATGTGATGAAATTCACCCAAAATATGATTAATCAATTATCAATCCTAAGGTTACCATTACTATTTAACATACCTCTTCAAAATCAAACCACACTTTATCATCTCAACATCTTGTTTATATTAAACCTAAGAGTTATCTATACCTTAATCATGTTTTATTCAATGGATATCCCCAAAAATATATGCTTTTTATAAAATTAATTTTATAGGTTATTAATACCATTTAATAAATGGTTCCATACCTTAATATAGAACTATCAAAGATCATTCCTTGTATGCTTCACATAATCCTCATAAATTCTAGAATATACCAAAATTTTATCAATAAATATCACTCACTAATGAGAATAATTAAGAGTTTCAATATTATTAAAATATAAATTTCGCTACCTTAGTTAAGACTATAAAAGTATCATTTTCCATCATAAAATTAAAAAAATAAGGTTCCAAACCATTTAAGTATGTCCCCTTATTTGTTTGTAGTTGGGATTTGGATTAGTGGTAAATCAACCCAGTAATACTAAATGGTGTTGGGGGATTAAATACCTTTTGAAACAAGGTAATGTAGTAGTACTGTATCACTGTTGGGCACTATAGCAGTGGTGAGTGACACTATTGAAGTGTTGGGTACTATAGCGGTGGAAGTACCATACCCGGTACTATAGAAATTGAGAATTATTCAAAAACTGGAAATTTGGGTCAAAATATGAGGCCTATGAGCCATGTTATAGTCTTCATATTCACTGGGCCTTCAGGTCTAAAATATATGATGTAATAAAAGAAGTTGTTTGGGTGGGATATCCCTTGGGGGGATTTGACCTGACTTTCAAGGCTATGTGTGTGTGGTGTGTGTGTGTGTATGTTTGAATGTAATTATACACCAAATCACCTAATATATATATATATATATATATCCCCTTATTTGGTTTTAAAAAATAGTAGTTTATAGGAACATAGCTTTCACATCTTAATTTTCATGATCCTGTTTCAACTAAATACCAAAAAATATGGTAAGATAATATAAAAAATATGAATATGAAAACATCAATCTGAATATGTATTCCCCTATAAAACCTTTTTTACCTATAGTAATTTAACATCAACCTATCATTATATTTTTTTCAATAACTGGTTATCCTTTTCCATTTTCCTATTTGGTTGTCTAATACAAAATATTCAATCCCTCATAATAGTTTATAAAGAAAATGTGATTAACCAAAACATATCCACTGAGAGTGTTTATCCAGGTTTGTAGTATTGATTATTTATCATGCACTAGGTCATGGTTAAGTTAATACCTATACTTCCATATTTAGGGTTATTAATCCTATGTATTTTTGTGCCAGAACCACATCCAATTTCTTGTATCCAAAAGGGGTAAAATTTCTAGGAAAACCACATACTTGAGACATTACCAATACTTTATGATGACATCCTATAATTATACCTATTCTTAAGATTTTCACTAATGTTCTATCATCATAATACACAAATAAAATTTTCATTATTACCATATTATTAAATCATATGCTATTCCAAATAGTTATCTATACCTTTGAATTTTTGATCAACCTTAAAATTTTAACCCTTAAATTATCCGCAACTAATATCCTAACTTCTAAATTTTTCAAAAAATTTCCTTTGATAGAAAATGTAATCCCCCAAACCTGCACTCCTAGTTTCGGTACTCATAGGAATATACTTTACATTCATTATTTTATAATAGTTGTAAAATTCTATATATAACCATCCATAATTACAAAATCAATAACAATTAGTCACATCTCTTACATCTCAAGGATATTTTAATTTTTATATCTTTTGAAAATTAATACAGATAATAAACTAATAAATACAATGTTCTTTGTATCAAGAAGATTTTTTTAAAATTATATAAGAAACTACTTAATACATAACATGTCTTCAACATATCCCATAAAATCTTACAAACATATAATACTTTTAAACACATAACATTTAATAATTTACTTCATAACTTAGGAAAATGAAAACATATGAAGGGAGAGATAAAAATATTAGTAATGGAAAAAATAAAATTAAAGTAATTATAATATAAACTAGAATAAATATTAATGGAATATATAGGCAAACAACATGAACCCATAATTAACTTTAAATTTGGAGTATTTTATATCATTGAAAAAATGAAAACATATATATCAATAATATTGATCTTATAATGATGGATTTCATAATGTTGGACATAAAAAACCTATTTTCAAGGCCACATTCTAAGAAAATATATTGTTATGGGAAGAGTCATACAAAAAAACAAACTTGTTTTGTCTCATGAGACCTATCTATACATCAAAGGATATATAATTCCATCCCCAATAGTTACCTGGTTAGGTCTAATTCATTCACCATAAAAGTCACACGGTCCATTCATACCATTCTCGGAGAAACCACTTATTGAATAATACTTTTCTATTCATATAATTAAGAATATATAATATCAATACATGATCATCTTGTTTTAGAAGTCAATAATAATCAATATTTTCAATACTTTTCACCTTGTTAATAAAATAACATAATTTCTAGGTAAACATCATCCAATATAAAATATATAAAAAGTGATGTTCACACCATATAAATAAATCAGTATATGACTAAGTAAATACTAAAAAAACATGACTAGAATCCATCAAGAGAAAGACGGTGGATGGTTTAAGGAGAACATAACCCCATTGTAACAATGGATATGTATAAGTATGTTGAAATATATGGAAAACATCCTTATAAAATATTGATTCAAATTATATCATTAAAGAGGGGATCAAGATTCAAATTATTCAATACAATGAGTTCAATCCCTAAAATGATAAAATATCTATCATGAAATATAAACCCTATTAGGGTAAATCATTTTTAAAATCATATGGTAAATTAAAGAAAAAACATAAAAATATTTTAGAAAACATTTTTTTTCATTTATGTAAAATAAAAATTTATTTGTGAGGTGATGTGAATGAATTTGAAAACCCTTTACTTTTAAAAATAATGTCTAATAATTTATCCATGCTAATACCTAAATATTATCTTTTAGAAATGAGGAGAGGAATAAAAAACATGTGAAATTAAAAGGAGAAACCCTTTTTCTTATTTACATAATAAATTTGTTTAATAAAACATTATCCAAAGAATAAAAAACAATTTATTTGTATTAAAACTTCATTTTCCTATTATGGATTATTAAATTTCATAAAATAAAATATTAGCATACGATAACCCAATAATTTAATGAATAAGTTCACGATGAAACAATATAACTCAAGGAAAGGATACTTGAGTTATTAGTATCCCTTACGGGAAACATACTCAATGGCACGTGACTAATTTTAACTTGGGATTTATGTAGTAAAAATTTAAAAAATTAGAGAATAAAAAACAATATAATAAATTGAATAATATATCCAACATATATGAAATAATATTAAGTGAATGATAATTTCTAAATGAACGAAAATTGACTTACCAAAGCTCTTACTACATGGTAATAGTTGAGTCAAAATAAATTTGAAGAAAATAACACGATATGGATTAGTTTATCCTATTAATAAAAATTAAACAATTTACAGAAAATTCAAGGGATGATAAATCAATAAATGACCATACATAGTAAACATGATGGATAATATATAACGTCTCTTAAAGAATCAGAATTGTGACCAAGAAAACCCTTGCGCCTTGAGAAACACTTTTATAAAAACCCCTTGTATGTGAGAAATTGTAATTTAACTTAATATACCATGATTAAAATATAATATTTTGGTATTATATCTCAAACATTAAGTATATACACCATATATTTTAAATTGAGTGTATAATAACAAACATGTCTTAAAGTGAGGAATTTGAGACAAAACTCTTACCTCTTGTCCTAAAATCCATGAACGTACTTTATCCTTATGGTATAACAAACATACAAATCTTGATAAATTAAATAAAAATCGTAATCATACCTGTTTTTATTTATACACTTCATAAATATCCATTCTCTATACAATTTATACTAATTTTCCACATTGGTTGTTTATAGATTTTATTATTTGTAGTAGTTTTATAATAGTGGTATTTGTGTTCATTATTTTTTTAAAATTTCATAATTATTGTATAAATATAATTACTATTTGGTATGATTAATAATTATTTATGATGCTCCAAATTATATTCATGTTTGTTTTATTCTTTATCCTTGAAGATGAAATTGGTAACAAGGATGTTTTGGTGATTCTTGATGATCGAAATGTGTTTTCTTAATTAATTCATTAAATATTGATGTAAAATATTAAGATCCAAATAAATAATTATTTACACATTTATATTTTTTATACCAGTAATTATGTTCCTATAGTCATTCATTATATAAATTCTTAGTCTTTTTCAAATAGGTGGTTAGATCGACCCAAAAACATGAACATACACGGATTTAATTAATGATTATGAGGTAGTTTTGTTGTAATATAATTATAACAGAAGGATAATGATATTATTTAGTGTTTATTATTATTATATATTATAAATTTAAGGAATTATAATAATAAATAATGTATATGAAATCATTACACAGTTTGAATAAAAGATTATCCTCTACGTACACTTATTTTA
This sequence comes from Viscum album, assembly GCA_963277665.1. Classification (NCBI taxonomy): domain Eukaryota; kingdom Viridiplantae; phylum Streptophyta; class Magnoliopsida; order Santalales; family Viscaceae; genus Viscum; species Viscum album. The sequence goes on from OY728143.1 coordinate 578,037,931, forward strand.
AATGATTAAATTAACGATTATCATTTGTTGATCAGATTATTAATAGTTTATCAAATTTTTCATAAAAGAAACTTAATGTTATCATAAAATTAATATTTATCATTTAATATCATTCTTATATTCTTCATTGTAAGGTGGTGAAGGAAAATGAAATACATTACGTTGTGGAGGTGGTAGTTCTCATAAGGCACGAATTGCAGTTTTATTTTTCTTAAGGGTCAGGGGAAAATATGGTTTGTGTTTATTTACATAATATAAAAAAGATAAGTATAATATAAATTCTAAATTAATCATATAATATTGGGAAAATTAAATTTTAATGGAAGATAAAAATAAAATACATTAATGAAAATATTGAAGTTACAAGGAGAACATTGAATTTCTCTTGGATGGTTCCTTAGATATAAAGTGATTGGGATAATCTCTTGTGACCATAATATTATGAGAGTAAAATATTATTATAGGGGAAGGTAATAGGGTAGTTTTTTATGGTAAATATATGTTTATAGTGTTATTGGAAGGGATGGTGAGAGTCCCCTTTTATAAATGTAAATGAGGGTATTTTTCATAGAAAATAATATTAGGTAAGGGGTAGAAGTGGAGTCACATGGATATTAGGTGGGTTTGGTAAGTTAGGTGAATTTGGTGCATCAATGGTAGGTGATAAATATTGGTATAATATTTATACCAAACACGACTTTCTAGAAGGTGTATGTGACCTTGTACTGACTAAATATTCAAGATTCCTTATTTACCCATTTTACCTTTATTAATCTTGATTAAAAATTAACCATGATATTTATTTTATTATTAAAAATATAAGATGAACCATTTTTCAAAATTTAGACACAATAAATCTTAATTTTTTTTTCATTAAAACAAATTCAATTTCCAAATATGAAAAAAGAAATTTTGAATTAAAATATATGATATAGAAAATACTATTTTTATAAAAAAATGTATTTTTATATAAGTTTATTTTTATTCCTATTTCCCATTAATAATTAATTGAATGAGTATTTATATTTTATTAAATTTTTAAAAAATAATATTACAATAATATTTTAAATTATATTAATTTAATTTATTTAGATAAAAATTATATAACACTTATAAAATTAATTATTTGAAAACATCCATTTTTCTTTTACCATGGTGAGTAATATTTATACTTATTTATTTCTTTTAAATTACTAAATATATGATTGTCATATTGACATCATTTCAACCCACTGATTCTATATATAATTTCTATTTTATCAAATAAAATTAATATATGTAGGGAAAATTAATTTTAACATTTGCACACATAAAACCCATTTTTTTGAAAAACATCTAAGAATTCATACTAAGATAATATCATTTTGTAAAATTTAAAAATTAATTTTATGTTGTCAAAATAAAATTATAACATTCAAAAATTAAGATTCTAAATATAGTTATGAATAAATGGTCTTTAGAGTGTGCATCATGAGATAGATCAGGATATATTGTGTACCTGCTATAGTAGTGTCTTATGTATAACATATGAGGTAGCCTAAAATTTATATATATGATCTAAAGTCTATAATACCAAGGTATATTTAACTAATATAGTATTTGACTACTCAAATCCATATTATAATCTATCTCACTATCAATTTGAGAAGTTGTAATCCTTGTAAATTCCCAAAGTTACTGTCTAGTTGTAGGTTGTATCTTCGGAGTAGTTGAAAAGTTTGATGTGTCAAAAATCCCATAAAATTTATATCACACATCATTATACCCAACCAAAAATTATCTCTATAATTATGTATTACTGTAACTATAATATATGGGTCACACTTTAATGTTTTGCGTACATAAATCTGGGGGGTACCAGTCCCTAATAAGCAAAGACACGCAACATAACTCATTAGGAACCATTGAAATATATAGGTGTAGGACCCACACCCCATCATGAGTGGGAGTATTAACCCCATCTATAATATGGGGGACTCACACCTCATCTAAATCATGGGGGTACCAACCACATGCCCAAATATGGGACCCACACCTTATTGAGTGGAATATGAATCAACCAAAGGGGTTACCTACTCCACATATGTAGAGAAGACCCACATATTAGTTCTGGTGTGTAGTAGAGGGGTTACTAACCCCATGTTTGCTTCAACTATCTCACCCACACTCCCCATCATCACCTCTATGAGCCAAAGGATCTCAACTACTCAGTAAACCTCTAAAAAATCTTATTAGATTGAGATATATGAACTGTCACATTATACATTGAAAATATACATAGAATGGACTACCCATGCATCCAAAAATGACACTTGGGGTGAGAAATCATGATGAATATAAGACTTTTCAAGTACATGACACATAATCTATAGTGCATAAAATTTGATCCATTGTAAAACATGGGTTCATGCCTCCATAACCAAAATCATCTAGAATTTATATACATGGTGTATATTAGAGGGTATATGGTGTGTAGGATTACTCAAGAAATAGATTAGTGTACTGATGAAAATGTATGTATCGTTTAACTAAGTAATAATGTGTGGAACCATGCATGAATGTTGGCAGGAACTTCAGATACACGTTGAATCACCTCCCTTGTAGTACAAAACATATATGAAGAATACATGGATTATGGGTCCCTATGGATACTTGGAATGTATATCTAGTATATGTAGAGAAACTCATTTTGATATAAAAAACATGTCTTAAGGGACAAATTATGGTCAGGTTTGAATATTTCACCTGATATATATGTTGAGTCCATATTAAGGCACTATCATGTGAATGACATTGAATATTACACGAGGGAATAAATTTTTTTTATAAAATTGTGTAACCATATAACCATAAATTGTGGATTTCAAAACATATATTCCATTGGATTATAAAAAATTTAATCAAGATTTATAAATCCAGACCATGTTGGATTTTTTATTTCATTCTGTGATTATAATGTTTTTTTACTTCGTCCAGTCATACCACTATCCTTGGTTGAACTTTATGCCCCCAAAACCTCTATTTCACCTCCCTGAAGCTTCATTACCAATTTTCATCCATTAATTTGGTTTTTTTCAACTGCCATGTCATGACCCGCCTTCACCAAAATGAGGGAAGGGTAAGCAGATTTCCAGGCCCTTCCTTCTTTATGTTGATGGAGAGATAATGACCCCCGAAACCCACCTTCAATAGGTCCCAGAGTGGTGACCAACACCAAGGGTATGGAATCACACACTAAATGGAAGGTATTACCCTTTTTATTTTAATAGGATCAAGAGATAAGATAGTGAATCCCACAACACCAAAACCGAAAGTCCAAGTACGGCTGAAAGTAAACCATTCCCATATGAATGTTCAAAGGTAAAAGATAAAAGTCACAAAACTCCAAAGGTGAAATGATACCAAGAAAAGGAAAACAAAAAAAGCAACTACCCCAAAGTTCAAAGCTAGTACGGCTCTGCACGATCCCGGAAGTCCTCCTGGAAACCTGAAAGTAGTTTTATATACGTAGGGTGAGGATACATGTACACTCAGTAGGGAAAACCAAAGACTCTCATGCACAAGTGTGGAGACATTCTAATGACCCATGGAAAAAGAGATAACCAAACACCTAAAAAGGTAAACTATCCACCCATGCATCACCAAGTCACACTCCCCAAATAATGAAATTCAAGTAAAGTATAGTAATATAACATTGATGTTTGGGTACCCCGCACCGCTTTCCCACTAGTTATTGAAGACATCCTATGCATCAAACCAATACTTCCATTCTCACCGCAGTCCCACTGCCACACCCTCCCGCACACACTTGGGACACAACCACACATCCCGCCCGCAAACACCTAGGCCACAACCACTATCCTACTCGCAAACACCTAGGCCACAACAATCTCACATAACCATTCCTGCAAACACCTAGTCCAGAACAACCACTGCCACTCCCAAAGACACCTGGGCCTCATCCCGAAGATACTTGGGAAACAACCTTCCCGTAAACACCTGGGCAACCACCGCAACGAGCCCGCCCGAAGATTCTTGGACTAATAATGGACCTCTGGACATCATAGCCTGCCCGAAGATACTTGGGCTATCCGGGAAAGGGAGCAGAAAAAATATAATAACCAGCCACTAATAGAAGTGTTGGAAAAAACACCCTCCCCCATGAAATGGGTGTGTTCGACACTAAGTGCTCAACTTGGGTGGGGCACAAATAAGAAACATAAGAACTACAAAATATATGTATAAGTAACAAACACTCAACCCAACATTGGGTTTCCAAATCCAATCCAAGCACAAGAACACTCATCCCTATTCATAGGAAGCACACTGCTCACAACCGAGACACAACTCACCCCCCAGAACCAATTCCCATTTAAGGCATTATTGCTTCCATGTTCAAGTAATATCATTTAAATAAATTTCTGCACTACTGGGAAACTAACAACATAAGCACAAACCAAGGGAAAAAGTTACAGCCAACAACAATTTAAGCATTCACACATGGTTCTCTTGTAAACGCACAATAACAAAGGGATAAGGGAGATCCTTCGAAGTACTAGAATCAAAGAAAACCCCAAGATACAGCCCCATTTTCCCAAAATTCAAGAGCCAACGGTTTCTCAACAACAGAGGATCCCACCCCAATTCGTGATATAAGCAGAGTAATCACACAACCTCATATTCACAACCGGTGAAAGTATAATAACAGGGGATCCAATCCCCACCCGCATCGCCCTAGGAATCGGCATGTGAAAGAAACAACCAAACCGCTACCACCAACACAAGGCAGACCCATGTAGGTATTTTCGGATTTAAATGATTTAACACACTCCATGGTTTCAATTCCACTATTCTTTAATCGGGGTTATCACATAAAAGGGTTGATCCTGGTGCTTTCAATTTATTTAACCGAATATACGTAATTAACCAATTCCATGTTAATGTTATTTAAATATCCAAAAACACCGAGGTTAATTGGTTCACAGAGAAAGACCACCAATGACCATGATTTTCAGTGAGCACACGCACGTATAATTCACAACATATGTCAACAATAAAAGAGCACAATAGGTTATCGATCACACCCCCTTTCATTCTTTAAAGGTATATTTATTATCATCATTAAGTTAGGTTTCATCAATTTCCACAGAGACAAAATCATTCCCACCCCACATGATACATAGAAGGAGAGGCGAAGGATAAAATACCTACCTAACGGATCAAGGATCGACGTTAAGTCCTCGCGTGGAAACTGGAAAAATGGAGTGGCAGGAACTCCACGGAACACAAAAGGAAAACTTCATAACAGGGGTACGGCTCATCGGGAGGAAGGGTACTCCGAGCGCAGGGTGATAGAAAAGAAACTTAAGGAGAAAGGGAAGCCTTTAGGTTATAAAGACTTAGATACAGCATCCCCTGGATGGTTATGATATGGATAAAAAAACTCGGAACCACGGTAGAAATGGGATCGTGGGTTGACCACGCGGCTGGGCCACCCCACACGTAACTTAAAAGGTCCCTGCCCTTCGGGGTGGTTAAAACAGACGCACACCTCACCAATCATTCAATTTAAACAGGATTTAATGAGCTTAAAAACAGGATTAAAGAGGTCAAAACATGGTTTAAAAACCAATTAGCACAAAACAGTGGTGCTGTTGGAAAACCCGTGGGGGTAGGTGAGAGCTACCGGTAGCCGAGAGCTACTGGTAGCCGAGAGCCACCGGTAGCCGAGAGCCACCGGTAGCTGAGATCCACTGGTAGTCGAGTGCTACTGGTAGCCGAGGGATACCGGTACCCCAAGGTCACTGGTAGGCTAGGTCTACCAGTAGGCCAAGGCTACCGCTAGGAGTCACCGAGAAGTTGGGATGACCTTCCAGGCCACCCAGAATACCTCAAATATCTGATTTTTACCAAGTAATAGACCCCAAAAACCCAGGCCATTACATCAGATACTTCTCAAACTATTCTCATCCCCGAGAATATAAGAACAACCCAGAAAGAAGAGAAGTGAGGTCCAAACAACCACCCTCTAAAGATACTTCTCAGGGGAAAACCCCAGAGTTGTTTGAAAGATGGAACAGAACCCTCCCCCTACATCCGGGAATACTCCCCCAAGAGTTATAAACCATAAACATTCACAACAAGCACAAGTATCACACTATCTAACACATGAGTTAGGGAGTCCCCTACTACATGTCAGGATATTATTCACTTTGGGCGGCACTGACTCGCCCGCACGGGTTTAATCGCATCCACATTAATGCTTCCTGGTTAGAAGTCAGGTTTTCCCATCGTCACACATTCGTACACACACACACACACAGAATAGGGAATATATCATCTAATAGCTAATCAAAACAATCATTTCATATATTAAAGAACAAGGTACAATATCTCAAGGATCAGAACAAAAAAAAGGAAGTCAAAATAGCTCTGGGTACTGAACGCATAACTGGGCCTCCCGCTCCCATGTGCTCTCTTCCAGGCCACCATGCCTCCACAACACACAAACCAAGGGGATGGTTCGTCCACGAAGCACTTTCTACTTACGATCCTCAATCTTAATTGGTCGTTCTATGAATGTTGCATGGTCTTTGACATCTAAATCTCCCCAATCGATGATGTGGGAGTCATCATGTAGATATCGAAAAAGCTGGGACACATGGAATACATCTTGTATCCTCAGTAGAGACGGTGGTAGCGCTAGCTGATAATCCACTTCACCGACCAGCCACAACACTTCGAAGGGTCTGATGAACCTGGGAGAAACCTTACTTCCCATACCGAACCTATGCTTTCCACACTGAGGGGAGACCTTCAAGAACACGTGGTCCCCGACCTCGAACTCCAAGGGTATCCTCCTATCATCAGCATATGACTTATTCTAGTCCTGATCCGCCTTTATCCTTTCTCGTATAAGCTGCACCTTCTCTGTCATGCTCTGCACCACCTCCGGGCCAAGAACACCTGCTTCCCCAACCTCAGTACAACACACGGGTGAGCGACATGGCCTTCCATATAGGTCTTTGAATGGATCCATGCCAATGGTAGAGTGATGGATATTATTGTAGGCGAACTCTATCAGAGGAAAATGCCACACCCATGATCCCCCAAAGTCCAGAACACATGCCCGCAGCATGTACTCCAAGGTCTAGATGGTACTCTCTGTCTGCCCATCTGTTTGGGGGTGGAAAGCAGTGCTAAGGCGCAGCTGGGTGCCAAAAGCATGCTGCAAACCCCTCCATGCTCGTGAGGTAAAACATGCATCCCTATCCGAGACTATGGAACTCGGAACTCCATGCAAACGCACTACCTCTTCTACATACTTCTGTGCTAGAGCGTCCCCTGCACTTGACTCCTTAATCGCCAGAAAGTGAGCTGACTTCATCAAGCAGTCCACCACTACCCAGATGGCGTCGCAACCCCCTTGCACCTTGGGTAGTCCCATGACGAAATCCATCGAGATGTCGTCCCACTTCCACTCGGGGACATCTAAAGGTTGCAACAACCTACCTGGAACCTGGTGTTCATCCTTTACCTACTGGCTCACTAGGCACTTGGCCACAAACTCTGCCACTGCTCGCTTTACTCTGGGCCACCAAATCTATCTTGTCAGACCCTGGTACATCTTAGAAACTCTTGGGTGTACCTCTAGGGGTGAGTTGTGTAACTCACTAAGAACCTTGCCACACATCGCCTCTGGAACAAACATCTTCCCCCGAAAGAGCATCTGATTTTGACCATCTTTCGTCCACCCTTCCAGAGCATCGCCCTGGTCAACTCGGTCGTGCATCACTTTGCACTCTGGGTCTCCCCACTGAGACTCATCCACTTAACGCAACATATAATACTGCACTGTCATCTGATACAGGAAACCTCTACCACTATCCATCCTCACATCCAGGTGTAAGGCAGCCAACTCCTCCATCGCCTTCCAAGCGTCTATCGACTCTCGGACCGCATCCTTCTACGACCTTCTGCTCAAAGCATCGGCCACTAAATTCCCTTTTCCTGAAGTGTAGGAAATCTCAAAGTCGTAATCTTGGAGGAACTCCATCCACCCTCGCAGCTATAAGTTTAGGTCCCGCTGGGAGAAGATATACCTCAAGATTTTGTGATCCGGGCAGACCACAAAGTGTTCTCCGATGAGGTAATGTCGCCACAACTTTAGTGCGAAAAAGACCACTGCAAGCTCCAGATCGTGGGTGGAATACTCATGCTCATGAGGGAGTAGCTGCCTAAACCCATAAGAGATCACCTCTTGTCGTTGCATCAACACACATACGAGGCCTTGCCCTGAAGCATCACAAAACACCTCATATGCTGCCCCTTTTTCTGGTAGTCCCAGCACTGGGGCACTAACCAACTTCTCCTTCAGATAGCTAAAGGATGCCTCACACTTCTCACTCCACACGAAAACCTGGTCCTTCTTGGTCAAGGCCTTAAAAGGTGCCACAAATTGAGAGAAGTTGTGTACGAACCTCCAGTAGTAACCTGCCAGCCCGAGGAAACTATGAACCTCTACCACGTTCTTGGGTACTGCCCAAGAAAAAACCGCCTCAACCTTTGATATGTCCACAACTACCCCTTTCTCAGACACTACGTTCCAAAGTAAGTGAACTTCTCATGTCCAAAACTTGTATTTCGAAAACTTCCCATAGAGTTGGTGTTGTTAGAGGACCTCCAAAACCATCCTCAGGTGATCAGCGTGGTCCTCCTATGATCTTGAGTAGATCAGGATGTCGTCAATGAACACGACTATGAACCGATCCAGATACTCCCGGAAGAAGGAGTTCATAAGCCCCATGAACATAGTCAGAGCATTCGTAACGCCGAAAGGCATGACTACAAACTTGAAGTTCCCATATTTGCACCTGAAGGCCGTCTTTGAGATGTTTCTCTCCTTTTCCCTCAACTGGTGATACCCAGACCGCAGGTCGATCTTCGAGAACCATCCTTCCCCTTTCAGCTAGTCAAAGAGATCATCTATCCTTGGAAGAGGGTAGCGATTATTGACCGTTACCTGATTCATCCTCCTATAGTCTATGCACAACCTTAGAACGCCATCCTCCTTCTTCGTAAACAACACAGGTGCACCCCACGGTGATGCACTCAGTCGAACAAAACCCTTCTTCATCAGATCATCGATCTAAATATGCAACTCCCATAGCTCTGATGGCACCATCCGGTAGGGAACCATCGAAATCGGATGAGCACCAGGCTGGAAGTCTATCCCAAACTCGATATCACGTCGAGGGGGTAGAGTTTTCACCTCCTCAGGGAAGACGTCCATAAAATCACTAATGATCCCAGGTACTTCAACCATCTCAGCATCCACTAACACTACCGATAGATTGGATAACAAGGAGAGGAGGGGTTCCTATCGCCTGCTGCCCTTCTAGCCACTCCGCTCGCCAGTGAAAGTAACTCTTCGACTGCCCAAGTCTGAGAACAAAACCCTTCCTTGGAAGCATTCAACAATGGAACACACAGAGAACAACCAGTCGATGCCTAAGATGACATTGTATGGTTGTATCTGCAGGTGTAGTATATCCCTGACCGACTGATGTGGCCCTATCATCAGTCTGCATCCTCTACAAACATATAACAAGTCGGTTTGACCTATGACTGGTGCGCTCAGCACCAGGAGCACTGGAATTATATTAGCATCTAGAACCAGAGCGTGGGCCAGACCGGGTACAACAAAGGAGTGTGAAGATCCGGTACCGAACAAGGCATAAGCAAGGGTACTGAAAAAACTGATCGTACCTCGAACAACCTCCAGTCCCGCTGGAACCGCTGCCTTCGCAACGTGAAAATGTCCACGCCCAGGTCCTCTTCCCCTCAACTGTCAGCCACCTCCCCGAACACACCCTAGTTGAGGTACCTGAGGAGCTCCCTGAGGTCGGCCTCCCCCTACAACATCTTCCCTCAGAGGAGTGGGAGTTCGCTGCCCCTACTGCTACTACTAGAAGGGCCTAGCTGAAAGCTACTACTGAGGCGGGTGCTGGGCCTGTCCGCCACCACCGTATTGTACTCGGTCCAGGCACTGATTCTAGAGATGTACATGACTCATGAAGAATAAGCACCTAGGTCCTGGGCCTGAAGGGAAAGGGCGAGGACTGGGGGACTGGAACTGGAACTACTGCAGCCTGCTCCTTGCTGGTCGGAACCTAGACGGTCCCGATGCTGGAGGTCTGGTGCTAACAGCCTTTCCCTTTGATGGGCCTAGATGAATCCCATCTCGTGACATGCCGCCCAGCATGTGCATCCTCTCCACCACCTCTTCCTTCTTATGGATGTCCAAGATGTCGGCAAGGTGAACGGGGTAACAACATATTGGAGGGAAGGTCGGAGCGCCTCCTCTAAACGTCTCGCCCGAGACTCCTCATCCGAAAAGAGGTCCAGAGAAAAGAGGAGGAGATCCTTGAACTTGATCCCTAGCTACCTTACTAACATACTCCCATGATGGAGGGAGAGTAGCTCCGACCTCTTCTCAGCTTTCATCATAGAAGAGAGAAATTCCACCTGGAACTCCTTCTCGAAATCAGACCATGACACCTCAGCCTCTCTCCTCTCCCCCAGGTAGAGCGTCCACCACTGACACGCTACTCCCCACATCTGGATCATGGCCAGAAGAACCCAGTACTCAGTTGGAGCCTGGATCAAGCTGAAGGCTATCTCCAACTCCTCTAGCCAACCCTCCGTCTTCATGTCAGAGGTGCTGCCCTCGTACTTCTCGAGGGTCTGTCACTGTAAGGCTTGAAGCGTCTTCCACCACTGGTCATCCTCCTCCTCTCGATCAGCCCTCTGCCGATCATCCAAGTAAACCTCATGGGCCACGATCGCCCGTACAACTCGTGGTCATCTCCCGGGTGCCATAGCTGCAAGGTAAATGAAGAATGCCTATGCCCAAGTAGTGCAGAATATTGTTCTTAAAACTCCTTAAACTTCTTATTTATTTCAAATTCCCAAAACACCCCAGAAACACAAGAACAAAAGTCATTATGATGCATATACCTTTACTAGGGTCTCTACCCTACAATAAATATGGCCTCACTTGGTCATTCGGTAGGTCCATAGTCATTGCATCAGATCACGGGGGGCCCTAAAATCCCGTGTCCTCACTGGTCTTCCCTGGCCTAATTCACGCACCAAGGTCACCCAACACCGTTTCCCTACCATCCCATGAAATACTCATTATTCCTAACTCCAGACTCCATCCTATCTCTCAACCCACCTCTGATACCATTCTGTCACGACCCGCCTTCACCAAAAGGAGGGAAGGGTTAGCAGATTGCTAGGCCCTTCCTTATTTAAGTTGAAGGAGAGATAGTGACCCCCGAAACCCGCCTTCAATAGGTCCCGGAGTGGTGACCAGCACCAAGGGTATGTAATCACACACTAAATGGAAGGAATTACCCTTTTTTCTTTTAATAGGATCAGGAGATAAGATAGTGAATCCCACAACACCAAAACTAAAAGTGCAAGTACGACTGAAAGTAAACCATTCCCATATGCATGTTCAAAGGTAAAAGTTACAAATCACAAAACTCCAAAGGTGAAAAGATACCAAGAAAAGGAAAACAACAACAACAAATGCTCCAAAGGTACAAGCTAGTACAGATCCGCATGATCCCTGAAGTCCTCCTGGAAACCTAAAAGCAGTTTTATATACGTACAACGAGCATACATGTACACTCAGTAGGGAAAACCAAAGACTCTCGTACACAAGTGAGGAGACATTCTAATGCCCTGTGGAGAAAGAGATAACCAAACACCTAACAAGGTAAACTATCCACCCATGCCTCACCAAGGCACACTCCCCAAATAATGCAAGTCAAGTAAAGTATAGTAATAGCATGTCGATGTTTAGGTACCCTGCACCGCTTTCCCACTGGTTATTGAAGACATCCTACGCATAGAACCAATCTTGCCATTCTCACCGCAGTCCCACTACCACACCCGCCCGCACACACCTGGGTCACAACCACACATCCCGCCCACAAACACATGGGCCACAATTTCTATCCCGCCTGCAGACACCTGGGCCACAACAATCTCACGTAACCATGCCCACAAACACCTAGGCCAGAACAACCACTTCCACGCCCGAAGACACCTGGGCCCCATCCCGAAGATACTTGGGAAACAACCTGCTCATAAAAACCTGGGCCAACCACCGAAACCACCCTGCCCAATGATTCTTGGGATAATAATGGACCTCAATCCATCACAGCCTGCCCTAAGATACATGGGCTATCCGAGAAAGGGATAAGAAAGGAGCTAATAACCACCCACTAATAAAAGTGTTGGGAAAAACACCCTCCCCCATGAAATAGGGGTGTTCGGCACTAAGTGCTCAACTTGGGTGGGGCGCGAATAAGAAACATAAGAACTAAAAAATATATGTATAAGTAACAAACAATCAACCCAACCTAGGGTTTCCAAATCCAATCCAAGCACAAGTACACTCATCTCTATTCATAGGAAGCACACTGCTCACTGCTGAGTCACAACTCACCCCCAGAACCAATTCCCATTTAAGCCATTCTTGCTTCCATGTTTAAGTAATCTCAGTTAAATAAAGTTCTGCACTATTGGGAAACTAGAAGCATAAGCACAAACCAAGGGAAAAAGTTACAACCAACATCAATTTAAGCATTCAAACCCGGTTCTCTTGCAAAGTCACAACAACAAAGGGATAAGGGAGATCCCTCGAAGTACTGGAACCAAAGAAAACCCCAAGATACGGCCATGTTCCAAAAATCCAAGAGCCAATGGTTTCTCAACAATAGATGATCCCACCCCAATTCGTGATATAAGAAGAGTAATCACACAGCCTCAAATTCACAACCAGCAAAAGTATAACAACAGGGGATCCCATCCCTACCCGCATCGCCGCAACAATCGACCCGTGAAAGAAACAACCAAACCGATACCACCAACACAAGGCAGTCCCATGCAGGTATTTTCAGATTTAAAAGATTTAACACACTCCATGGTTTCAATTCCACTGTGCTTTAACCGGGGTTATCACAGAAAAGGGTTGATCCTGATGCTTTCAATTTATTTAACCAAGTATACATAATTAACCAATTCCATTATAATGTTATTTAAATATCCAAAAACACCAAGGTTAATTGGTGCATAGAGAAACACCACCAATGACCATGATTTTCAGTGAGCACACGCCCATATAATTCACAACATATATCAACAATAAAAGAGCACAACAGGTTATCGATCACACCCCCCTTTCATTCTTTAAAGGTCCGTTTATTATCTTCATTAAGTTAGGTTTCATAAATTTCCACAGAGATAAAAGCATGCCCACCCCGCATGATACACAGAAGGATAGGCAAAGTATAAAATCCCTACCTGACGGATCAAGGAACGCCTTTAAGTCCTCACGTGGAAACTGGAAAACAGGAGTGGTAGGAACTCCAGGTAACACGAAAGGAAAACTTTGAAATAGGGGTACGACTCGTCGGGAGGAAGGGTACTCCGAGTGCAGGGTGATAGAAAAGAAACTCGGTGAGAAAGGGAAGCCTTTAGTTCTAAAGAATGAGATACAACATCCCCTGGATGGTTACGATATAGAGAAAAAAAACTCGGAACTCCGGTAGAAATGGGATCGTGGGTTGACCACGCGGCTGGGCCACCCCACATGTAACTTAAAAGGTCCCTGCCCTTTGGGGCGGTTAAAACAGATGCACACCTCAACAATCATTCAATTTAAATAAAACAGAGGTGCTACTGGAAAACCCATGGGGGTAGGCGAGAGCTACCAGTAGCCGAGAGCCACCGGTTGGCGACAACTACTGATAGTTGAGAGATACCGGTAGCCGGTGGCCGAGGGCCACCGGTAGCCGAGCACCACCGGTAGCTGAGGGCTACTAGTACCCCAAGGTCACCAGTATGCTAGGTCTACCGGTAGGCCGAGGCTACCGCTAGGAGTCACCGAGATGCTGGGATGGCCTTCCAGGCCACCAAGAATACCTCAAATATCAGATTTTTACCAAGTAGTGGACCCCAAAAACCCGGGCCATTACACACCAATTAATCCATGACCAATACCATTTCTAAAAAACCTCACGTGTCATTATCTAAGGTGAACCTAAGACGCCAACTAATCTCAATAATAGTATTTTGTAACTAATAATGAATCATAAAACAAGTATGATGATGATATAATCAGAAAGTGGTTATTGGTGGGATGCTAGAACTCCTAAAATTGGTTATATTCATGTATTATGAAGAACATAGAGGATATAACAATAATGAAAAAATAATTCTAAAAACAATCATTTAGCCATTTTTCATCATTCATTGTCATTTATTAAGTGATAAACACAATCTTTACCAAAATTATTAATAATATGATTATTATTGTTAATAAAATTTTAACTTTGGATAATGATAGAATCAATCATAAATAATTTATAAAAACCCCTATACTTAAATCCCAATAAAATTTTTTAATTAGAATCAAAATACCAAAAAATCATTAATAAAATGTCACGAAAATTTATTTCCATTAAAAAATAAATTAATTTGTTAGATTAAGAAAATGAATATTTGAAATCCCATTAAAAGGGTAACTTTGGAATTTTTTTTTAACTTTCATTATTTTTTTACTCAAATTTCTCTATGGGAAATAATTTTCTTTTTAAACATAATCAATTATCCAAATTAGATTCATTATTATTATTATCCAAAGAATTATCATTATGAATTTATCACAGGACAATTGTGTGACCCAAAAATATGGATAAAGGGATCATATCACATAGGATAATAAGGGAAAATAATTAACAAGAAGTACTAAATCATGATATAAATGTCATTTCTTCCAAAAATTCAATTTCTTTCCATGAAATATGATTGTTGATTCCATATGAATCCCTCTTCACCTTGAAGAATGGTCACCATATGAAAACTATTCCAAATCTATAGGATTATATCATGAAAAAATGGATAATATTAGGATGATATGATAATAGGGTATTTATAGAATAATAATAGTTTAGCCAAATAAAATTTTAATCACTTGAAAATGGCTAATCCAGGAACTCAAAACACAATATCATAATTTACAACATTCTTAGTTAAAACACCCCATTATAGACACAACCAAATTCTCATAATATCAATACAAGATGTCATTTAGGAAATATTAATGTTTTCACTTTCAAGATAAACATTTATTTAACGAATTAATAATACATTTCTGTAATGATCTAATTGTCTTTGGATTCCACCAAAAATTCATCCCAAGTGAAAATACTATATTTTTAGTTAAATGAAACCATCATATTTTTGGTTTGAGGCTAACTAATATGGTAAGTTTATTTTTTTACACTTTAAGGGAAAAAACATGGAAAATAAAAAATAAATTAAATCTCATTAAGGAAAAATTGGGGTCTCTACATAATTCTTTCATGATAAAAGATTTTTTATTTAATTGTTTTATTTTTTGATACATAAATGGGGTAGATTGGTGAAAATATGATTGGGATGGAGCACCAAACCCCTATTCCCCACACAAGTTTATTCATTTCATTATTTATGGTTTTATTACTATTTTCACAAAATATATAAATATTTATATAGATAGGATATTATATTTTTTTGTATCCGTTATTTATATATATTGTTTGATTTTATGTAGATAGAATGAAATATGATGAGAATAAGATTTTATTACGACTCTAGTCCTTAAAAGAATTCATAAAATCATTATTAAATTCATAAAATTCAAATAATATCTGGGAATGATTTAGGTAATTTTATTTTACTAATAAATATATGATATTGTTTTTATAAATTCTAAAAATTATTTGAATTTTTCAAAAAAATAAAAAAACATCAAAAAATTTAAAAAATGTTGAAAACAATCATGAAATGGAAAAAACACTTAATTTCAAGGATATTGTATCATCTTGTCAAATAATTACATTTCAAATGATAAGAAAATTTATTTCATAAAACTAGAAATAAATTACCCCCAAAGTAAATGTTTTTTACCATCAAGTAAATTCATTGATATTCATTCAATAAGGAAGAAAAATATGATAAGAATAAGGTTTATTTTGATGAATATCATGTAAATATAGGGTATATATGAATTTCAAGGAAAAAATTGAAGGAATTATTATAGGTTTTTTGCTTCTCAAATTGATTCAATTAAGTAGATGAATGTTACTAAATTACCCAATTCTAAATTTAAATATTTCATTGATATTGATAATTCTAATTATTCATTTGAGATATTAAATTTCAAAAAAATTATATTCTCACCTAAAATACTGAACACACTTGCCACACACATTATTCAAATTTCTATATTAACATTTTAATTTTATTTTATTTGCATATAATAATATCAAACATGTCACATCTTTTGTTTCCTAAAATCAATTGTGTGATAAACTGAAACCATTGGTACCCCTCTTGGGTTGACATGGATGATGGAACATGATCCCTATAATCCCACCTCCAATAGTTCATGATTTTGAAAATAATGTTGAGGATATAAAGCATACAAAAATTAGTGGAATTTTCCTAAAATAACCCAATAATGCTAAAGAACCACAAAAAAACTCTTAATATAAATAAATAAACCATCCGAAGTACATGAATCAAATTTTATTCAAGTGAATACATATAAAAATTATAAGTAACCTACAAACCACTCCAAAGGTAGTGATTAAGAAACCTAGAAACTCATGATCAATATAAGAGCTAGTATCTCCCAACTCAATCAGTAGCTCCCCCCGATGGTCTCGAAAAATAGTGTGCGTGTGTATAGGGTGATATAAACATGTATAATCATAGGATCCTACCTGAAACCTCTCATGAAAATTTGTAAGAATCATGCTAAATCCCCAGTGAATAAATAGATTACCAACTCATTACCTCATCTAGTAAAACTACTTTCTCATTCTTAATAAGTTACTCTAACCATGTTATTAAATAAAGATAGTAAGGTCATGTCAATGGATATATATATATATATATATATATATATGGGTACCCTTATACCACATTACTAGTGAACTAGTTTCCCTAAACCCCCAAAAACTCGTGTATCAGTGATCTTATCTCCTCCTATAGAATTTTATCCCTCTGGTAAATCACATAATCCAATCTTGCAGCTCATGAATCTCACCATATTAACATCATCATATCATCCTTTCACTCTATGAAACATTCCATCATAACTCATAATATGGTGATAATCCTTGATGCTACCATATCCTGCATGTACCCTACACCAGACCTCAATCCATTACAACCTGTGAAAGAGTACATTTATAAAAACCATAGTTACTACGGACAAAGTATGAGTATATCATATAACCTCAAACTTCCACATCCCACATATTGAGGTATAGTGTAATAAAGATCCATCAAAACCATATGAACAAATACCCTATTGTATAAATCCACCATAGCCTAGGTATTTATAAATAAATAATCATTCCATAGGATAGAGCGAGTAGGGGGAGTAGTCTTCCATCTGTTACCTCAAAAACCAAGATGTGGGGAAACACTCAAAAACTAAGTCCTACATTGGCATTAGAAACCCCAACTGAGTTGGATGAGGGTGCATAATAAATCACAAAATATAGTGATATATATATATATATATATATATATATCACAATCACACTAGGGGAAACTACCTACCTTAGACAAGATGTACAATTACCATCCCACATGATATCCGAACTTCCATTTTAGGTCTAAATGACTATAGATCCACAAACAAAATTATCAAAGGTTACACATCATATTCATTAAGTAATAAAAAAATTATACTTTTTATAATTTTATGGTTAAAAATTTCATGCCTCACCTAAAACAAACACCTTTTAAAAACAAATAACCTATTTCTAGATTATGAAATTATTCCCTTAAGTCATTCCAATATTTCATGGTTTCCATTTAAGTTATAATGTTTTTAATAAACTCCTATTACCATGGGTTAATTTATATTAATTCATTATTCCTTTTCCTATGTATTCTAAGACTCTATGAAAACCTTCATGATGAAGATATATACGAGATAGAAATAAGTGAAGTGACATTCCCAACACTCAACCCAGGCCTCTCAACCCATTGTCAAACAAACACATCCCCAATCAACCACCGAATTTATAATATAATGAATACTTCCATAAAAAATATATAACTTAATCGTACAACCATCACGATCTGACCAATTATACCATGTTCCAAAAGGTATTACAGTGAGGGTTTAATTATTAAAAATTAGGGGCATAACGGATACACAATTTAGTGAAAATACTATTTCAATAAAAGAAATATTCTACAACCAAACATACAAAATAATAATAACAAGGTCCAAATTAATTCGTCCTTTTCATATTTAATTCCAATCATTATCCTTTATATTTTATATCTTGTAATTATCAATTATATTATGAGAATGAATCACTGAACGAATAAAAATATTCAAATAATGTGTCTCTAATTATTTGAACAATGTACTAAAAACACACTTATGATGATAAAAAAATTAATCAACAGGAATACACTTGTTTTATAATAAATTATACACCACATTTAAATTTTATTATTCAATAATAATCACATAAAGTATTCATGAAGATTAATAATAATTCAAGTTCTTAATATTCTTAAATATTCACATGAATATTCTATTAACCTTAATTTTAATTCTGTTAACATAAAACATTACTATTACATAAGAATATGCATCTTGTATGAATAAATATTAATAATTTATCCGAAAATATCTTGGAATTATATAGAATCAGTGCTTATCATTTTATGAAATTTATGAAGGAGAATAAATCAAAATATATTTAATCTTTCTATTTAAATAATTTTTAATTTTTCAAATAATCTCACCATTGTTATATTGTATAAAAAATAAGAAACCAATTAATACACAGACTCTAGAAAATATAAAGTCGATAACATAATTGACACATGCAATCAAACCATCCTAACTCCACCTTTTATAGTTTAATTGAATTCACAATGCATAAAATCATAATTATGATATAAAATATTATTACCAAACTACATAAAAAACATAAAATTCCAACAACATGAATTTTAAGTAAACAATAGGAAGAACATAATCAAAAACATGTAGACCCACATTTCTATGAAATTATTTAATTTCAATGTTATTATCATAATTAGGTTCTCAACTAACATTTAACATATGAAGGTTGGAGTATGAAGTTACATACTAAATATATAATAAAGAGAAGCATACAGATCCCCTACTTGGTTTTTCATATGAATTAAAAGAGTAAAATTATGATCATAAACCATTTCTTAGAGTTATGATGGTTAAAACACAACATAATTTCTAGAAGAAGGATGAAGAGACTCGCAAAACTAGTTTTCATAATGAATGACCATGTGAAGGGTCTAAATTGATTCAAAGATTCTCAAATATCTCATGTTGTCTCCTTGATCATGTAGCTTTCAGATATGGGAACCAGAATGTGAAAAGTAGAGGAGAGAGAAAACAATAATTCATGTATATATATATAAATCTTATGAATTATTCCTTCCAAAAAATCTGAATAAATTCCCAAAAACTCATCAATTTGTATGATTCGTTACAATAATTAAGAGAGGAAGTAGAATTGAATTAATTCCCATACATTAATAAAGTCTCTTCATTTTTTGTACATGCTATATAATTATTTAGGAGAGATAGTATATATTTTTAATGTTTCAACATTCAAATGATTCAACCTCTATTTCCAATTAACACATTTTCCTCTTTATTTTATTTTATATTATTAAAATATTATACTTTCTCTCCAATATCATGTTTCAATAATATTATATTTTCATTCTTTTTATATCTTCCATTGATTCCCATATAAAGGATTCCATATTTTTTATAAACTATTTATTTTAATTCTGGTATTTAATCTCTCTAATCAACATTCAAATTCATGTTTTTACCTCCTCTGAATTTCAAACAATTTCTTTATTTTTTTATTATGCCATATCTTCTTTTAAATGTATACATTTTTTAAAAATTTTCCTTTAAATTTTTTTTCTATTTTAATTATTTTTTTATAAAATATTATAATATATATAACAATTTAATATATAAAATATTAATATATTCACGCATAAATACATACATACATATATACATGTTCTGTAACACAAACATTTCATAAAATTTTAAAACTACTTAATATATATATAATATGTAATATGTAACTATGTAACAAACTCACACACACATACATATATATATATATATATGTGTGTGTGTGTGTGTGTGTGTGTATTTTATAATACATTTTACATGTGAGAGATAATTTACATGTATGAAAACTTATTACATTATAAAATATAACTGTTACAAAAATATTTTAGGTTGAAAATGTGATATCTCCCTTTACTATTGATTGTGGGGGGTTTTAATTTTGTACAATCATATGTGTTGAGTGAAGTTCACAATTTTTGAATTAATTCCAAGTGGTTTTGTTTGTGAAGTTGAAAACACCCAAGGATCCCCTTATTCGAGATGTTTTATAGACCTTCTTTCCAAAGGTAGATGGTTGTTGAGAAATTTTTCAACAATTATCAGGGAATCACATTTAGCAAGAGGATGGGAGGTCGAGATCATCACACCTTTTTGGGGGGGAATTATTTCATACTTTGAGACTCTCTTAAATATTTAAGACATCTTCATGAATCCTTCATCCATTCCCATGTATAATATGGGTCTTAATCTTATTAACAATAAATTATTAGCATTCATGTAATTTAAAACCATATATATGTATCCAAGGTTCTTAATTTATGGAGATATTTGTATATATTTGAGGCTCTCTATCAATGGTACCCTTTTTTGATCATATTAGATATTTTTTTATTACAATGATGTTGGTTTTATTCCATACAATGGGACATTATGGACTTTGTCATTATTAAAGAAGATAAGAGTTGTTTTGATGTTAGGATCAGAGCCATAAGATTGGTTTCCTATATATACTTGTGAAAGGAATCAGAACCCACATAGTTTGGTGCCACATAATGGGACATATCATTCATTTTAAGGTCACATTATGAGTACCAAACTATACTGTTTAATGTCATGTGGAAAGGATTTATAAGTGGAATGTGCCTAACCAAAGTTTGGAATTGGACTTATGCTGAGGTGGAACAAGGAACATGGAAGGGATGTGGGCTCCCAAGTTACACATGACCCTACTAGGAATGTGGCCTAAAGATAATTAGGGTTTATTTTGGGGTGTTGGATTTAGACCTCATGGAGACTTAATATGTGTCTTAATTATATGAGAATAAAATACCATGTAGTTCAATTGTTAATAACCACACCTATAGAGGCCCTTTAAAGGTTTTTCTCATAAGGAATGTGTCCATTTGAGAATACACTACTACATGAAATAGGCTTTATCAGCGCTCAAAACGGGATTTAAAAGTGATAAAGAATCACTATAAATCTCAATGATGACAGGGGGTCCCCTTTATCAGCACTAAAAAGCAATGATAAAGGGTGACTTTATCAGTGATAAAAAGCACTAATAAATGCCATGCCTATTGTAACATGAAATTCTTCAGCAACACACCCAAACAAGACCTGCAAAAAAATCAGCATATCGAAAAAGCAGTTCACATAGATAAAATATGTAGTGGTAGTCAATTTTAGATCAAACGATGCGAAAAAATCCATACCTAATTTAATGTAATAATTATTCATTATGATTATCAAAAGGTACCATTAAATACTATCTCCTCCAAATGATATCTTATATTTCCTCAGATAAAATATATAGAGAGAGTTCAATGTCAGAACCTCAAGAAAAATTTGATTAAGGCATGCATGCAAGTTATTCTTCATGTTTTTTGTGGTTAAAATTCATGCCAATATTGGATATGGAATTTTCTTAAAGATTTTGAGTTCCTTTTGGGATATGTTTCCTCAGGACTTAGAGAGTTTCCCCTATATATTCCTCATGGTAGATGGATTTGGGTGATTATTGGGACACTTAAGGAAATGCATTCTTGTGGTTGATGCCTTTATCTTATGGTGTGTTGTCTTCTTTTCATGCCATTTATAGAATTTATAAATGGCGGGGAGATATATGATTTTTATTTTTCTATTCTAGACTCTTGATTAGTATTCATGTAATGATTTTATTGGGGAACAAAATTTAGAAGAACCCATGTGGGTACACTTTCATGGGGAAGTTTCCTATTCATTTTGAACTTTTTACTATTTTACATACATATGAAAATTATGGGTTGTATGACCCCAAGTAAAAACCATGGAACTTACCTTTTTGAGGGAGTTTTTAGGAACACGAGTTTTTCATAGTTAGGAGAAACCTTGGGGTATAGATCTATAGTTTAACTAAGTCATTTTAAACAATTAAAACACAATTAGTTAACTGTTTGTCCAAGCTGTGCAGAAGAGGGTTTCTTATCCAATGGCTCCCAAATAGTTGGTGAACAGTTGAGAAACTGCCCAACCAGACCATGAAATTTTCCTATGATATGGCATAATTTAAGGGATTTCAACCTATTTCCTCCCATCCCCTTCCAAAAACATAGTCTGAGAGACATTTATCTTGAAAATTTATTCAATTTAAATCCTCTATTCTTTTTTCTTTCCCTTTCATTCTTCTCCCTATCCCTTTCCTCTTTGTTTTCATCCCTCCAATTGAACTCTAGGGATAAAGGTTTATATTTAGGGTGTGTGATGACTTATTAATGGGGTTTTATTGTCTAAGTATAACTTAGGACTCAATGAGGCTTGTGTAAGTGTCTTATTTCATAGTTAATGACTTTTGGATTGTTTTTCGTACGTCAGTTTTTGTTTTCACTTAAAAATTATGTCCATTTTAAGCAAAAGAGAGACACTTTGAGTGATACTAGTCACACCATGCCTCAGATTGAGGAGGGGTTGACTCATAAATTTCACAAATGACCCATGGATCATTCTACTAAAGTATCAACACAATACGAATGCGTTTGGTCATTTTTCTGTATGCCAGTTGTTGTTTTCACTTAAAATTCTATCCATTTTAAATAAAAGAGAGACACTTTGAGTGATACCAGCCCCACCATTCCCCATATTGAGGTGGAATTGAATTGTACACATCACAAATGACCTATAGATCATTATCCTAAAGTATCAACATAATCTGAATGTGTTTGGTTGGTTTTCCTTATGCCATTTGTTGTTTTCACTTAAAATTCTGTCCATTTTAAACAAAAGAGAGACAATTTAAGTGATAACAGTTACACCATACCTCAGGTTGAAGAAAGGTTGACTCGTACATGTCACAAATTACCCATGGACCGTTCTCCTAAAGTATCAACACAATCTGAGTGCGTTTGGTCAGTTTTCTATATATAAGTTGTTGTTTTCACTTAAAATTATGTCCATTTTAAACAAAAGAGAGACACTTTGAGTGATATAGGCCACACCATGACTAGGATTAGGTAGGGTAGATTCATACCTGTCACACATGACCCATGTATAATTGGTCTAAAGTATCAGCATAATTCTAATGTGTTTGGTCAGTTTTCCGTATGTTAGTTGTTGTTTTCACATAAAATTCTGTCCATTTTAAACAAAATAGAGACACTTTGAGTGATACCGATCACACCGTGACTCATATAAAGGTGGTGTTGACTCATTCAAATAAAAAATGACCTATTTATTATTGTGATAAATTGAAAACATGGATGTGTGGGGGGAGACCCTGTGGAGGGACGAGGTTCCAACAATGTTCATTTTTTTATTATGGATAATCAGAAGACATACAATTTCAACCAATGAAAATGTTCAACACATGGGAATCCATTTGGAATCTCGATTCTCATACTGAAATCAATTTATATTGAAAAGTTTTACTCATCTTTTCTTTGAATGTTTGTGGGAATGCGTGATATGAAGGTATTTTGGAGATTTTACTTGTTTTCCTTATCCAAAGCCCAAAGAAAAGTGGTTCATCATTCTTACATGTTACTGGTGAATTTCATATTTTAAAATATAAAAATGAATCATTGGAGAAAAGATGTTTTATTTAATAACAATTAAAATTTTCCTACGAAAATTTACACACAACAATTTTTCATCTTTTGATCTCTCTGAACCCCTCTCAAAAATGTTCACCAATTGTAAATGTCCCCAAGTCAGATATTCATGCTATTTGTGCACAATCTTCCAT
Organism: Viscum album; assembly: GCA_963277665.1. Taxonomy (NCBI): domain Eukaryota; kingdom Viridiplantae; phylum Streptophyta; class Magnoliopsida; order Santalales; family Viscaceae; genus Viscum; species Viscum album. The sequence goes on from OY728143.1 coordinate 578,062,173, forward strand.
CAGGTACGCGGCCCACTCGTTTCTAAACAAATCTACATCTTCTAGTGAATATGAGGCTTTTTAATAGTCAGAGTAGTACAAAAAAATATATAAATAAAGAATTAATAAATAATTTAAATGAAATAGTAGTTGTTTTTGAAAATACCTCTTTAGGGATGCTAGTTTGTTGATGGAAAACAACCTCTTTCATAAATTTACAAACATAATAACCGCAATATTTATCGTTTGTTAATTTTGGACACTGCAAAAACATTGATCATTAGGATAATATGTAACTTGTTTTGATATGTGTTTGGATAGTGAAATTTTATTATATATACCCTAATACTTGTCCATACATAGTACTTTCTCACCTCATTATGCTTATCCCCTATCCTTTTTCCTTTTTTAGACAATATTGATGCACCACCCTATCATGAAATAATTCTCAGTAAAAGATAATATAAATTGAATAACTTGATTTTTAGACCTAAAATGTAGGATGTAGTGTCTTACAGATTCACAAATGCTATCATGTGTGGTCAGTTTGTTGGATATCCTTGAATTGAATCCAAAAAATAAATCTTTGGAGTATCCAAGTTCACCGTAGTTAACAACCAATGTTGCCTAAAAGAACAAAAAGGAATAGGTAATAAAAAAGTGAAAATATAATTGATATTCTTTAATCATAGAGTTTTACTCCTACATGGTTGGTATTAGGAAGAGTCTGTCATCCATAATCTTACTTTCAAATGGTTTTAGCTAGCCTTTCACTATTTTATCCCTTTTTGAGGGTTCTAATTTGGTTAGTAGTGTTGATGTGGTATGAGGACTAACGAGTCCAAATATTGGCTCATGGGAAAATCCCTTCAACTGTTTTTCATATATACACCTGACAATAATATAAAATGAATTTAGTCATAATTAGCAAATTATATCAGATTTTTGAAAATCAATTCATAAAAACATAACTCATATATAAATTTATAACTATGACACCTATCCAACCATATTCAAGGATGTCATTTAAATTTTCAACAGTAATGAAATCTTGAATTTCCTCCCCATATGTATTCTTTTCAAAAACAACTATATGACTACTACCACTGTAATGGCCCAGACCTCTCCAGCCCATTCCTTTGTCAAAAAGAAGGCTACGAAGTGTTCTGGAGAGTAAAATAGACTTTTCCCACACTTTCCAGAATTTTGAAACTACACGCCGGGTAGTTTGAGTACACGCCGTGTACCCCCTTGCCGGGTATACCCCGTGTTGAAGGTTGTGTCCTTGCCGTGTGAGATAAATGGGTACACACCATGTATCCAATACTACATGCCGTGTAGTCTCTTCCCGCGTACGTGTTACCGTGTGTTGACCAGTCAACGACCGTGTGCCGTGTTGGAGCCGTGTGAAATAAATGAGTACACGACGTGTGTCCAAACTACATGTCATGTGGTCCTTCCCCGCGTATGCGTTACCCTCAAACCGTGTGTTGACCAGTCAATGGTCATGGAGCCGTGTTGGAAGCCGCGTGGAGACCGTGTGAAAGAACTGAGTACACGCCGTGTACCATAAAGTACATGCCGTGTACTTTTTCTTTTCATGCCTATAAAAGGAGGGGTCCCCTCCTCCTTTTCAACACACACCTATCCGCCCCTCTCCTCTGAGCAGAGCTCTCTCAAGAGACTCGAAGGCTCTTCCTTCCATAACTTCTTCGTCCAAGCTCCGATTTACGATCCGTCAACGGCCATGGGATCGTAACGACGAGGCAGAACTTTCAAGCTTGGATCCGTTGAATTTCCTTTGGCCTTTTTATTCCGACTTCCACCCGAGGAGGTTTTTCCGGGACCCGACAGAAGTGACGGATGCCGACAGACGTCTTCTAAGGTTGATCCGGGGGAGAGTTGCGATCAGGAACCTTTTGAGGTAGGGATATTACCTTCGTCTCTCTAATTTGTGCATCATGAGGGGTGGGTATCCTTTTGTTTTCATGAGAAACATTTGAACCGTTAAATAAAGATAATAACTGGTTAAAGAACGTGGTTGGGAAGTTTGTGATTATTGTTACTTTACTTTTTATATCCTTGATATTATGTTGTGAAATGAATAGGCTCATGACTACTGAAAATAACAGTCATTGGGGGCCTTTTCTTGTGCAATTAAATGTTTCCCTATCTTTCTAGGCCGTTTATGTGAATGGAACTTTGTGGAATGTGGAAATTGGTTAATCACGTAAAGTTTTTTGATTAAATGAATATCTGGAACCCTTGTGTGATCACCTCGATTAAACACGATGGAATAATGAACATGTGGGCGTTGGATTGGTTACGTGGCATGTGATGGGGGTGTTTTGTGGGTTGTTGTAGATCGGGTGAGTAGTGGGGCTGCGGTTGGCTTGGGTGTGGTTGAGGTTATGGTGGTTGGTAGCAGGCCTGTAGGGATGAGTTTAATGTGAACGGGCTATGGTTGTGAATAATAAATAAAAAGTGGAAGATCTAATAAATGGTGGGTCATGGTAATGGAACAAATAATAATCAATGGGGTTGGTTGGTTGTTAAGAAGGGACTTGGTTGTGTTGCTTGTGTTTTCCTAACTTGATTTGTGGATGGCAGGGATTTTGTTTTTATGAATGATCGTTGTGGTTGGTTATAGATAGTTTCCCCGTAGTTAAGGAACTAATAAACAATTCTGATGAAACGTGAAAACCTAAATGGGGTTGGGGTTGTTTTTTGTATGCATGATTCGTGGTAGCAGTGCCGAGGCACGTGCTCAGTTTCTCTGTTTAGAAGCCTTAGGTTGGGCTGTGTGGTTTATATATATATATCTGTATCTTTTGTGTTTTATCTCACCTCACCCATGTTGAGCACTTAGTGCCAAACACTCCCATTCCCTGGGATAGGGTGTTTTCCTCTTAGTTACTAGCTCCTTCCTGCTCCTTCTTCCCTAGGCTATGATGGCTTGAGGCGAACTTACACCTAAGACTCTTCAGGTAGGTTTCGATTGGGGTCGTTTTAGCCCAAGAATCTTTGGGCAGGTTCTACTGTTTCCCAAGAATCTTCGGGATGAGGCCCAGGTGTGTGCGTGCGGGATACACGGTTGTGAGGCCCAGGTGTGTGCGGGCGGGGATACGTGGTTGTGAGTCCCAGGTGTGTGCAGGCAGTGATATGTGGTTGTGAGGCCCAGGTGTGTGCGGGTGGGATACGTGGTTGTGAGGCCCAGGTGTGTGGGGGCGGGGAGAGTGTAGCAGTGTCAGGACATTCACCGTTAGGAAGAGTAGCTAACTAAAGGGGAATAGTGAGGGGTACCCAATTTTCTTGTTCTTATATACTACTACCTGTTGTGATTGTGTGTTGGTGATTGTGGCTGGTGAGGTTGGGTGGATAGAATTCCTTTCTAGGTTTCTCCTATTGTTCTCACGGGACATTAAGATGTCTCCCCACTTGTGCATGAGAGCTTTAGGTTTCCCTACTGAGTATACTTGTATGATCACCCTACGTTTACTTTTAGGTTTCCAGGAGGACTACCGGGGCCGTACGAGACCCTAATAGTCGGACAGTTGGAGTTGTTGCAGTTTCTGTACTCTTGTTTTCTTTTGGTATTGTACTTTTGAGCTTTCTTGTACTAGTACCTTGTTATAAAATTATTTAAACATGCATGTGGGCTTGGTTTGGGTTTATTTCTATACACTTGTTCTTTTCCCTTTTTGGTGGTTGACTTGTCCTATTTCCCGATCTTAAAATAATAAAAAGGGTAATGCCTCCCAATTTTTTTGTGAAAACTCATACCCTTGGTGCTAGTCGCCAACCCGGGGCCTAATGGAGGCGGGACTCGGGGGTCATTATCTCTCTTTCACCATTGTCAGATCAGGAGGGACATCTTTTGTGGGAGGGGGTCGTGAAAGAATGGTATCAGAGGTGATGGTTGAGAGATAGGATGGAGTCTGAAGTTAGGCATAGTGAGGATTGCATGGGATGATAGGGTAACAATGTTAGTCAATATTGGTGCGTGATGTAGGCCAGGGAAGACCGGCTAGGACACGGGATTTTAGGGCCCCCCATGATCTGATGCAAGGACTCTGAGCCTACTGAACGACCAAGTGAGACTACATTGATTTCAGGGCAGAGACCCTAGGGAAGGTACATGCATCATCATGATTGTTTTTTACTTGATTTGGGTGTTCTGGGAAAGAAATTGAAATAAAATGATAAAAATAAAAGCTTGAGTTTTTTTCCTTACTACTTGGGATTAGGCAATCCTTGTTTACCATACAGCTATGGCACCTGGACGTCGTCCCCGGGTGGATCAAACGGCCGAGGCCCAACAGATCCAGGCAGTCGATCAGATGAGGATTGACCGAGAGGATAAAGATAGCCAGTGGCAGAAAACTCTCCGTTCTTTCCAGCGGCAGACCCTCAAGAAGTACGAGGGTAGTACTTCGGATACGGAGACAGAGGGGTGGCTTGAGGATCTAGGGATCTCTTTTACCTTGATCTGTGCTCCGAGGGAGTACTGGGTTCCCCTAGTAGTCAGTCAGCTAAGAGGTGTGGCGCGACAGTGGTGGACGCTCTACCTCGGAGAGAGGATAAAGGCAGAGCTTCCGTGGGATGACTTTGAGAAGGAGTTCCGAGAGGAATTAATTTCTTCCATGATCAAGGCGGATAAGTGGCAGGAGTTACTCTCCCTTCAGCAGGAGAGTATGTCTGTATGAGAGTTGGGGATCAAGTTCAAGGATCTCCTGCGCTTTTCTCTGGATCTCTTTCCAGATGAGGAGTCTCGGGCGAGACGTTTGGAGGAGGCGCTTCTTCCTTCGCTCCAGTATGCTGTCACCCCCTTCACCCTTCCGATGTAATTGGCGGTACAGAAGAAGGAAGAGGTTGTAGAGAGGATGCACTCGCTAGGAGGTGCACCACGTGAGGGATTTCAGCCAGGTTCGTCGAAGGGGAAGGCAGTCAGCAGCAGGTCTCCTACGACGGGACTTTCCAAGTTTAGGCCAGTGGGGAGAAGCCCCCAGCAGTTCCAGTTCAGATCTTCAGGTCCTCGCCACTTTTTCACGAGTCCAGGACCGAAGTGTTTTTCTTGTGGAGGTTTCGGGCACGTTCAGAGTCGATGCCCGACCCGAGCTCAGTACGATGGAGGTGAGAAGGTTCAGCGCCCACCTCAGCATCACCAGTTGCCGGCGAGGCCCTTCCAGCAGTAGCTGGACCATGCTCCTCCGAGGGCAGACTTGGCGGGAGGAGACTGACCTCAGGGCGCTCCTCAAGGACCTCGACCAGGGCTTGGTCAGGGAGGTGGACGACATCAGAGAGACAGAAGAGCTGGGCGTGGATAGTTGCACGCAGCAGATTTGGCAGCTCCGGTAGGACCAGAGGTGGTGCGAGGTACGATTTGTTTGTTCAACACTCTTGTTTCTGCTTTGTTCGATTCGAGAGCTTCACACTCCTTTGTTGCACCTGGTCTAGCCCATGATTTGGGACTAGACGTAGAGAGACTTTCCATACCACTGGTGCTGAGTACACCAGTTGGAGGCTATACCAGCGTATCTTGTGTTTTCCGGGGATGTGGGCTGACGTTGGGACCACATCGATCTAGTGGGGACCTTCTTCTATTACAGATGCAGCCATACGATCTTATCCTATGCATCGACTGGTTGTTTTCTGTTAGTGCTGTTATCGACTGATTCTGGATAAGAGTCGTAATCTATGATGTGGATGGGCAATGTGTAGCTTTTGTTGGCGAGAGGAGCTATTAGGTGGGAAGCCGGCGTGTGGAGCCTCTCATTTCTTTGTTAGGCGGGTTATCAGTGGTTCCAACTGATACAGAGATGATGGATGTCCCAGAGGTTGTTGGGGAGTTCCTCGATGTTTTTCTCAAGGAGGTTGTGACTCTACCCCCCCCCCCCCCCCCCCCCGACATGATGTTGAGTTCGGGATAGAATTACAGCCTGGTGCCCATTCGATTTCAATGGCCCCTTATCGGATGGCACCTTCGGAGTTGTGGGAGTTGCAGATTCAGATTGACGATCTGATGGAGAAGGGTTTTGTTCGACCCAGCGTATCGCCATGGGGTGCTCCAGTTTTGTTCGTGAAGAAGGCAGATGGTGGTATTAGGCTATGCATAGAGTACCTAAGGTTGAACCAGGTAACGGTCAAGAACCTTTACCCCCTCCCAAGGATAAATGATCTCTTCGACCAACTGAGGGGAGCATGTTGGTTTTCCAAGATTGATCTACGATCGGGATATCATCATCTGAGGGTGAAGGACAGTGACATCTCGAAGATGGCTTTCATGTGTAGGTATGGGAACTTCGAGTTTGTAGTGATGCCGTTTGGAGTTAAGAATGCACCAGCTGTGTTCATGGGACTTATAAACTTTGTCTTCTGAGAGTTTCTGGACCGGTTCGTTGTTTTGTTTATCGATGACATTCTGATATACTCAAGATCAGAGGAGGAGCACGTTGAGCATCTCAGGGAAGTCTTGGAAGTCCTTCAACACCACCAGCATTACGGGAAATTGTCGAAGTGTAAGTTCTTGATGAAAGAAGTAAACTTCCTTGGGCACGTGGTATCTCAGCATGGAGTGTCAGTGGACCCGTCGAAGGTGGAGGCAGTAGTTTCTTGGGAAGCACCCAAGAGCGTGGAAGAAGTTCGTAGTTTTCTGGGGTTATCAGGTTACTATCGGAGGTTCGTTTCGGACTTCTCTTGAGTTACTTCTCCATTTACAGCTTTGATGAGGAAGAACTAGGTATTCCTATGGAACGAGCAGTGCCAGAAATCTTTCGACAACCTGAAGGAGAAGTTGGTTAGTGCTCCCGTACTCAGGTTTCCAGAAGAAGGGTTGTTTTATGAGGTGTTTTTTTATGCTTCTGGCCTTGGTCCGGGGTGTGTGCTAATGCAAAAGAAGGTAGTGATCTGTTATGGGTCTAGGCAGTTACGCCCTCACGGGCGTAACTATTCCACCCATGACCTATAGCTTGCAGCAGTAGTGTTCGCACTAAAGTTGTGGCGACATTACCTCTTTGGGGGGACGCTTTGTGGTCTTCTCAGATCACAAGAGACTGCGTTATATCTTCTCCCAGTGTGACCTGAACTTACGACAACAGAGATGGGTCGAGTTTCTCCAAGACTATGACTTTGAGATCTCTTACACTGAAGGTAAGGGCAACGTTGTGGCTGATTCCCTGAGCAGGAAGTCACATCAGGAAGTAGTTCGGGAATCCACTGATGCTTGGAAGGTGATGGGAGAGTTGGATACCTTGCACTTGGATGCCAGGGTAGAAGGTGTTAGAGGCTGTTTGTTTCAGATGACGGTGCAGACCTCCTTGTTGCAGAAGGTGGAAGAGTCTCAGTGGGGGGACTCTGAGGCGGAAGTGATGCGGAATCGTGTCGATTAGGGGAACATTCCAGAAGGATGGTCAGAGGACAGCCAACATCAGATGATTTTCCATGGAAGGTTGTTTGTTCCAGAGGCAATGCGTGAGGGAGTTCTCCATGAGTTCCATAGCTCATCCTTGGCGGTACATACAGGAGTTTCAAAAGTGTACCGAGGTTTGAGTGAACAGTTTTGGTGGCCTGGGGTGAAACGAGCAGTGGTGGAGTTTGTGGCTAAATGCCTAGTGTGTCAGAAAGTGAAGGCTGAACATCGTGTTCCCAGTGGTTTTTTGCATCCTTTAGATGTCCCCGAGTGGAAGTGGAATGACATCTCGATGGACTTTGTCACAAGACTACCCAGAGCTTAGGGTGGTTATTATTCTATCTGGGTGGTGGTGGATCGTCTAACGAAATCAGATCACTTATTAGAAATCAAGGAGTCGGGCTCGGTGAGTACCTTAGCACAAAGGTACGTAGACGAGGTGGTGCATTTTCATGGAGTTACGAGGAATATCATCTCAGACTGGGATACTCAGTTTACCTCATGAGTCTGGAGGGGGTTACAACATGCTTTTGGCACCCAGCTATGCCTTAGCACTAGTTTCCACCCCCAGACCAATGGGCAGACAGAGCGGACTATCCAGACGCTGGAGGACATGCTGTGAGCATGCGTTCTGGATTTCGGAGGGTCATGGGTACGAAACTTGCCTTTAGTAGAGTTTGCCTACAACAATAGCTTCCACTCTACTATTGGCATGGAACCGTTTGAGGCTTTGTATGGAAGACCATGTCGTTCATCCATTTGCTGGGAAGAGGTTGGTGAGATAGGTGCTCTTGGGATAGAGGTAGTGCAGAGCACCACGGAGAAAGTCCAGCTTGTACGTGAGAGGATGAAAGTGGCTCAGGACCGACAGAAGTCTTATGATGATCGTCGGAGGAGGCCCTTAGAGTTCTAGGTGGGAGATCATGTGTTCTTGAAGGTTTCCCCTCGACGGGGCAGCGAAGGTTTGGGAAAGGGAGAAAGCTCTCACCTAGGTTCATTGGACCTTTTGAGGTGCTGAGGCGAGTCAGCGAGGTGGAATATCAGCTGGCCCTTCCACCTCAGTTGGAGAAAGTTCATGACGTCTTCCACGTCTCCCAGCTTCATTGGTACTTACACGACAACTCTCACGTTATCGACTGGGGAGATTTAGACATGGGAGATGATGCGACCTTCGAGGAACGACCAGTCAGAATCGAAGATCGTAAAGAGATGGTTCTCCATGGATGAACCATTCCCTTGGTTCGCGTGTTGTGGAGGCATGGCGGCCTTGAGGAGAGAACTTGGGAGCCGGAGACCCAGATGCACGCTCAGTACCCGTAGTTGTTTTGACTTGTGTTTTCCCTTGTTCTTCTGAGCTTTGTATTGATGTTATACTGTGTACCTTTGATATATGCAGTGATTGGCTTGTCGGTTGTGAGACTTTTTTCCTTGTTCTCTGGGAGTGTGTAACATATCCGGGTGTGTGGGGAGGGGAAAAAACCTGATCCTTAATTGAGAATCATTAATGCGGATGCGATTGAACCCGTGCAGGCGAGTCAGTGCCACCTAAAGCGGATAATATCTCGACATAGGAAAAGGAATTTTCCCCAAACCACGTGTTTGGGCTGTGTGTGGGTTGTGCAGTGTCGGGGGATCAGACTACCTTGAAAAATCCTAATGTATGGAAGTGGGAAGACCTGATTCTTAATCGAGACGCATTAATGAGGATGCGATTAAACCCGTGAAGGCGAGTCAGTGCCGCCTAAAGCGGATAATATCTCGACATAGGAGAAGGAATTTCCTAACACCTATAATTAGGGTTGTTGGTTGGGTTCCTTTTATAACGAAAACCCTAAGAGGTATCTTATTGGATTCCTCTGGGTTGGTTTTTGAATTCTCAGGGATGAGAATGTTTTAAGAGGCATCTGATGTAATGGCCCGGACCTCTCCGGCCCATTCCTTTGTCAAAAATAAGGCTATGAAGTGTTCTAGAGAGTAAAATGGACTTTTCCCACACTTTCCAGAATTTTGAAACTACACGCCGTGTAGTTTGAGTACACGTCGTGTACCCCCTTGCCGGGTATACCCCGTGTTGAAGGACGTGTCCTTGCCGTGTGAGATAAATGGGTACACACCGTGTATCCAATACTACACGCCGTGTAGTCTCTCCCCGCATACGCGTTACCATGTGTTGACCAGTCAACGACCGTGTGCCGTGTTGGAGCTGTGTGAAATAAATGAGTACACGTCGTGTGTCCAAACTACACGCAGTGTGGTCCTTCCCCGCGTATGCGTTACCCTCAAACTATGTGTTGACCAGTCAACGGCCACAGAGCTGTGTTGGAAGCCGTGTGGAGACTGTGTGAAAGAACCGAGTACACACCGTGTACCATAAAGTACATGCCGTGTACTTTTGCTTTTCATGCCTATAAAAGGAGGGGTCCCCTCCTCCTTTTCAACACACACCTCTCCTCCCCTCTCCTCTGAGCAGAGCTCTCTCAAGAGACTCGAAGGCTCTTCCTTCCATAACTTCTTCGTCCGAGCTCAGATTTACGATCTGTCAGCGGCCACAGGATCGTAACGACGAGGAAGAACTTCCGAGCTTGGATCCATTGAATTTCCTTCAGACTTTTCTTTCCGACTTCCACCCGAGGAGGTTTTTCTGGGACTCGACAAAGGTGATGGATTCCGACAGACGTCTTCTATGGTTGATCTGGGGGAGCGTTGCGATCAGGAACCTGTTAAGGTAGGGATATTACCTTCGTCTCTCTAATTTGTGCATCATGCGGGGTGGGTATCCTTTTGTTTTTATGAGAAACAATTGAACCGTTAAATAAAGATAATAACTGGTTAAAGAATGGGGTTGGGAAGTTTTTGATTACTGTTACTTTATTTTTTATATCCTTGATATTATGTTGTGAAATGAATAGGCTCATGCCTACTTAAAATAACGGTCGTTGGGGGCCTTTTCTTGCACAATTAAATGTTTCCCTATATTTCTAGACCGTTTATGTGAATGGAACTTTATGGAATGTGGAAATTGGTTAATCACGTAAAGTTGGCTGATTAAATGAAAATCTGGAACCCTTGTGTGATCACCCTGGTTAAACAAAATGGAATAATGAACATGTGGGTGTTGTCTTGGTTACGTGGCAAGTGATGGTGGTGTTTTGTGGGTTGTTGTGGATCGGGTGAGCAGCGGGGATGCAGTTGGATTGTGTGTGGTTGTGGTTATGGTGGTTGGCAGCAGGGCTATAGGGATGAGTTTAATGTGAATGGGCTATGGTTGTGAATAATAAATAAAAAGTGGAAGAGCTAATAAATGGCGGGCCGTGGTAATGGAACAGATAATAATCAATGGGGTTGGTTGGTTGTTAAGAAGGGACTTGGTTGTGTTGCTTGTGTTTTCTTAACTTGATTTTTGGATGGTAGGGATTTTGTTTTTACGAATGATCGTTGTGGTTGGTTATGGATAGTTGCCTAGTAGTTAAGGAACTAATAAACAATTCTGCTGAAACATGAAAACCTAAATGGGGTTGGGGTTGTTTGTTTTATGCATGCTTCGTGGTAGCAGTGCCGAGGCACGTGCTTAGTTTCTCTGTTTAGAAGCCTTTGGTTGTGATGTGTGGTTTATATATAAATATCTGTATCTTTTGTGTTTTATCGCACCTCACCCATGTTGAGCACTTAGTGCCAAACACTCCCATTCCATGGGAGAGGGTGTTTTCCTATTAGTTACTAGCTCCTTCCTGCTTCTTTTTCCCTAGGCTGTGATGGATTGAGGTGACCTTAAACCTTAGACTCTTTGGGTAGGTTTCGATTGGGGTGGTTTTAGCCCAAGACTCTTCAGGCAGGTTCTACTTTTTCCCAAGAATCTTCGAGATGAGGCCCAGGTGTGTGCGGGTGGGATATGCGGTTGTGAGGCCCAGGTGTGTTCGGGCGGGGATACGTGGTTGTGAGGCCCAGGTGTGTACGGGCGGGATACGTGGTTGTGAGGCCCAGGTGTGTACGGGAAGGATACGTGGTTGTGAGGCCCAGGTGTGTGAGGGTAGGGAGAGTCTGGCAGCGTCAGGATGTTCCCCATTAGGAAGAGAAACTAACTAAAGGGGAATGGTGCGGGGTACCCAATTTTCTTGTTCTTATATACTACTACCTGTTGTGATTGTGTTTTGGTGAGTGTGTCTGGTGAGGTTGGGTGGATAGAATTCCTTGCTAGGTTTCTTCTGTTGTTCTCACGAGACATTAGGATGTCTCCCCACTTGTGCACGAGATCTTTAGGTTTCCCTACTGAGTATACTTGTATGTTCACCCTACGTTTACTTTCAGGTTTCCAGGAGGACTACCAGGGCCGTGCAGGACCCTACTAGTCAGACAATTGGAGTTATTGTAGTTGCTGTACTCTTGTTTTCTTTTGGTATTGTACTTTTGAGATTTCTTGTACATGTACCTTGTTATAAAATTATTTAAACATGCATGTGGTCTTGTTTTGGGTTTATTTATATACACTTGTTCTTTTCCCTTTTTGGTGGTTGACTTGTCCTATTTCCCGATCATAAAATAATAAAAAGGGTAATGCCTCCCATTTTTTTTGTGAAAACTCATAGCCTTGGTGCTAGTCACCAACCCAGGGCCTACTGGAGGCGGGTCTCGGGGGTCATTATCTCCCTTTCACCATTGCCAGCTCAGGAGGGGCATCTTTGGTGGGAGGGGGTCGTGACAACCACTTTTTAGCTTCATATCCACATGAGACTTCAATGCTAGTAAATGCGGATAGTGAACATGTGGTGTTATTATGCATTCAGTAGATATTTTGGATCAGTTGGTCGATCCTTTAGATGATTTTGAGCCCACATTTTTTTCACCCCCTTTACTTCTCTATCTATAATAACATTCATTGGTTCAGACCTTTTTTCATTAATTGTTAAAGGTTTAGCCTGAAAAAATATAAATAAACACGTCTTTGTCCACATGTACTCTTAAAAGTTGTGACGAACATTCAATGAATGTCCTAATATCCTTTTTGACCATATTAATATCATCATCATCTAGTGGAATAGGTATCTCTGCATTTGTCTCATGAGCTATAGTAATCGTCACTTTCAAATGATCTGTTGGAAGTGGTCTATTATACAGCTTGTCCTCTGGGATGTTGAACACTGTAGCCCTCGCTACAAGGTGATAGGTGGGTGTTGACAGATATAAATCATAGTCATTATCACCATGTAGAAGATCAGTATAAAAAAATTATCAGTGTTTGTCTGATTCACATTACATGGAAAAAATTATTAGAATATTGACTACCATGGCTAAGACAGCTCTTTGAGGGGAATGGCTCGCCTCAAAGCTGGTGGGGGGGAGGGTTGGGAGGGATCTTCTTGTACTGGTTGTTCCTAATTTGTGTCCTCTCTTTGCTTCTCACCCATAGAAGTTACTAGATACTCTCCCTGTCATTGAAATTGTTCTTCAAGAGTTTCTAGTATTTCTATCATTTGTTTCATTTCTTCATTTCTATCATCCGTTTGTTTTTTTCACAAAATATACTTGAGGTGTCACCCCAAACCCCACACCTCTAACACACCCATATTATTCTGACTGCTTCAAAGCCGTCAATAATAGGTTTGCATCCACTACAAGAGTAGCTAATTCCTGTGACTTTCAGATATAGGAAAATAAGTAATTATTATTATGTAATAGCAATTTAAAACAAAACTTTTTATTATTTCATGCTTACACATATTTCCCACAATTTTTTTTGTGTTTTCATCTAATAGATTCCATTACTTATTCACACGTGCCTCCTTCCATAGCACATGATGTGGGATGGAAGTGTCTTTGGTTTTAGACTCATCAATCTACATATAAATATAGAAAGATAATTATGATGTTATTTCTTTTCACATAACAATATTACTGAAAATTTAAAATACATACCATTTTCTTTTCTAGTGAAGCGAACCCCATCCTTGATTTACGATAGGGGTATGTTGGTTTTGATGCATGTTCCTTATTTTCAGTACTGAGTTGTTTTTTCATAAATGTAATATTGACAATCAAAGTGATGAATACACGTATCCTCAAACAATGTATTATCAACCACAATGTACCTGAAACTTCTCATCCCTATGAAGACCAATAAATGCATCCCATGATTCTTGGGATATAAGGTGAGCGTAGATAGGGGGGTTTATTTTACATTTGGAATATTTCAGGTGAAATTTTGTTATAATAGCAAGAAAACCTCGATAAATCCTTCCTAGAAGCCTTAGTACATAATTTTTGTGTGAATAATCTATTATAAATGTACTCTATAAGTTATTTAGAAGAGTAAGGCACTATTTAATTATTTTATTTGCTAGTAAATTAAATAAATAATATCAAAATGTTACCATAATTTCTTCCCAAATCACAGCCTTCATCCTGGACACAACATGGTGATAGGAATCTATTTTAATCGGAACGCGTTGCCAAGTGAAAATTCCAATGTAACTACTAAACATAGACTTTTTGGGATTCACATGCTGGAATCATGCATTCCATCTGACATCAAATTTGATGCCTTTTATTTTAGCCTTAATAACTTTGGCTAACACCATCAAACTACGACACAACTATGTTTTCTGCGATGTCAGTCTTTTATCCCCGAACATTTCATCGATATCAACATCATAAATATGTTCATCTGAAATGGTAGTAACGACATGTGCTGATGGTTATTAGACCTCAACACTAGGAGCAACATCAGGTTAAGAAACTTGTTGTTTCTCTACACTGTGAGCAGCAGCAACAACTTGAGATACTTGTTCATCCTTGAGGTTAGGAGCACCAGAATGTACAGAAGTCATTATCTACAAAAGTGGTTGAACAGTTAATTTTGATTACCTAAATTTAGTAATGATAAGATAATAACATGAGATAACAATATCTATATTACAAACAAAAGATAACTTTTTTATTGAACTCTCTTTCTATTTTTCAAAGGCTGAAGGGATTTCACACCTCTATCAATTATCCAAATATCTTCATTATTTTCTCCTCTAACGTACAAAATTTCATCTACATTGGGACTGCTGAGAAATGATTGCGATGTACCATTGAAAGGATCATCCCCAATTAAATTTTCATTGTACCATTCATTATTTTTGGATGATAACACAACAATCGAACACTTTCGATTTGCAGGATTTGGAACATAAAATACCTGTACTACTTGTGATTCCATTATAAACTGTTTGTATTTTTACTCATCTTTACTAAAATCAACTTTCACAAATCCCAATTCATCTATTTTAACATCACTGTTGTTATCAACCCTTTTCATTGAAAAATCAGCAATTGGAATGTCTTATAATCCAACTCCCACATTTTTTTGATAATTCCAAAGTATGACATATTTGCATAAATTGGATTTCTATCCTTACTACCAGAAATAAGCATAACTTCAGCCAAAAGTGTAACTCCACTATTTTTCATGGTACTGTATTCATCATGTTCATCTATATAGAATGTATAACCATTAATTACCTAAACATTGTAAGATAATACATACACACTTGGTCCGATGACTATCCATCAAAGTCATTTTAAAATTGAATTCGTATTTTCGTCTAACTCCTTAAAAATATGCTCTCGAAACCATCCTATAAACTGGTGATTATGTGTATTTGATATCCATTTTTCAGCCCTTGATGGATTCATCTACCTAAGAATTTCTTTGTGGGTTTTAATATATGGTGAAACCTCCCAACTTTTACGAAAAAAATAAAGGTGGGCCTGCTCCCAATCTGTAATATTTATTATCACAAAATCTCTATTATAAATTCTTTCACCCTTAATGCATCTAGTGTGACGAGATTTTAGGAGACCAATTATTTCCAATTTAGATAGGTATTTTGTACATAATTCAATGGCTTCCTCAAAGATATATCGCTCCATAATACAACCCTCCAACTGACTTAGATTTTTGGAAAACCCTTTCAAAATCTTCATATACCTTTCAATGGGGTACATACATCTATAGTGCATAGGACCACAAAGTGGAATCTATCTAACCAAGTGGACCATCAAATAAACCATCATATCAAAGAATGATGGAGGGAAGATCATTTCTAATTCACATAATAGGATAACAATTTCTCTTTCCATAGCTAGAAATTTCGTCGGGTCTAAAACTTTGCTGCATATAACTTTGAAAAAGAAACAAATTTTGGTTAACATATGACAAACATTCTTGGGAAAAATGAAATTTAAAGATATAGGAAATAAATCTTGCATCAAAACATAACAATCATGTGATTTCAAACCTTTTAAATTCAAATCATTCATTCACACAATGTTCTTGATATTTGATGAATACCCCTTGGGAACCTTTAAATCATTGAAGATGTTGCAAAACTGATATCTCTCCTCCATATAAAGAGTGTAAGCAGCTCGAGGAAGAAACAACCAATTTTCACCCTTCACGGGAGCCAACCCTTCTCATATTCCCATGTCAACCATGTCCAACCTTGCCTTAATTCCATAATTTTTTTCAAGGGCCATTTAGAAACGTTTTGATAACACCGTCACATAAATTTTCTTCCACATGTATCACATTAATAAAATGTCTCACGTACATACAATTATAGTATGATAATTAAAAAAAACTGATCTCTTTTTTTCAACTGAATTTCTTAGGGTTTTTCGAAAATGATTTACCAAAAATAGTGTTCACATATTTTAATTTATCAAACAACTGATCACCTATTAGTGGAGATGGTGTTGGGCATTGTTCTGAACTTCCATTGAATGATGTCATCCAAGATCGGTACTTATGCTGACATGGTAGAAATCTATGATGTCCTAGAAACACCAATTTCAATGAATGTTTCAACCTAATTGATTTCATATCTTCTTAGATCATGGGAAACCCCTGAGTTACTTTAATTATATATCCTGACAAATTTTCATATATAGGGAAATTATTTATCATCCCATAAAACATTGCTCTCAATGTGAAGTATTCACTTTTATAAGCATCATATAACATAACTCCTGAATCACACAATAACTTCAAATCCTCAATCAAAGGATCCAAATAAACATCAATATCATTACCTAGTTGTTTTTTACCTGATATAAGCATAGATAACAAGATTAATTTCTGTTTCATGCATAACCAAGGTGGCAAGTTATAATTTACCAACATAACAGGCCATGTACTGTGAGTTCTGGTTTGAAAACCAAAAGGATTCAGACAATCTATAGATAATGCAAGATGATGGTTTCTCGAATCATTTCCAAATTCAGGATAATCATGATTAATTCTCTTTCTTTGAGGAGATTCGGTCAGGTAACATAATTTCCCATCTTTATTTCTTTTATCTGCATGGCATGGAAATTGTCTTTTAGTTTCTTTACTTCCATATAGACGCTTAAACCTTGGAATGATTGGAAAGTACCATAAAAATTTCATAGGACTGGAATCATCTTTATTGTATCAAGAATCACCACACTTTGGGAATTCTGTAAGTGATTTTTTCTCCTTGAAAAACAATATATAGTCTTTTGGGAAGGCATATATTCTTTCAGAAATTATACCCATCAAGCGTAGCATTTTTTTAGATTTATATGTCTGGATTAGGAACTCATTATATTCCGGGAGCATGTCATTCAAGAGAGAAATTAGTTCTGTAAAACTGACATCACTCCATCCATTGCTTACTTTCAATTTATACAACTTCAGTACAGCTGGAAATGTTTTATATTTAGTGCAACCAACATACAATGGCGTCTTTGCACAACTCTTTTAACTTCTCAAACAATTTTGGGCAATCAAGGAGTTCACCTTCAACTGTCCTTGTCATTTCCTCAATAAGATATTAATTATAATTGACATCTGTAATCACATCCTCCATACAGTCTTCTTCATTATCCATATTTGTATTCATATTTTATGATCCATAAAACGCAGTTTTATCTAGCCAGTAGCTACATTCTCTTTTTCTCCGTTTTTATTCCAATGTTTATAACTTCAATCTATTCCCTGACATATAAAATGTTCTTCCAACTCCTCTAGAGTAATTAGTCTATAATAACAACAATGTAAACACAGACAAAGGATTTGAGAAGGGTCCTTTGTGTGATCCTTTGAAAACATGATGAACTCATTCGCTCTATTCTCATACTCTATTGTCAAACGATTATCATCCATCCAATATTTATTAATATACATCCTATTTGAATCTCAAATATTATTATTTATGATTCAAATACACAAAATAAGACTTAAAAATATAGTAGAATAGAACCACTTCCTTATAAAAATAGAGATTAATAGAGCCTAACCATTTACCATAAATATTTGGAAATCAACAGAACCAGGATAGACCCCCTATCAAAATCAAGACACTTTCCATCCCCCTTACCAATAGTTCTAGCACCCACCACCCTTGCAGAAAAACATTAAACATCCTTTTAACCACCCCTACTAGACACCTCATTCGTAATAAAATAATCACATTAAACAACCCCAAAATAGTGACCAAACTCAAATAAAATGAAAAAAAGGATATAATTTTAATGAGAAAACAAATATAGTAGATACATTTCCAAACACAAAGGGGTTCGTTGGGGAGACAAATAACCTAGGTTTATCCAAAATTACTATGGAATATCATTGGTTTTGTTACCCAAATTAGCATAAGAAATAGAAAATTGAGGTTAGTGAAAATAAATTCTATCATGAACTTATAAAGGATACACAATAACTCTCCCTCATCTTCCCCAAACATGTAAATAATATCCACATACAAGTCTTACATCCATTCTATAAAAAATCACATTTTGATACAAAGGTATAAACAACAATCCCCTAGTGTTAAAAAACTCACACATGAGGGGATAAAAGTATCAAATAGTGATAAAAAATCCTTCACAAAGGGGTGAATTGTTTAAGGGTAAATCAAGAGGTACAAACAATATTTAAAAGATACAATATACAAAGTTTAATCTAGACATTTACCATAAAAAATAGAATAAAATTCCAATCTAGTTCACACTTCATAAATCCGCACTTAATATAAATTAAAAATTTATTAGAATCAAAATCACACCATAAAAACATTTCCAAGACATCATTTAAATAATTTTCCTTTGTTATTGAAATATGAAATAATACAAAGAAGGCTCCATGAACCCTAATCTTCCACAACTCAATGCTTAGAATTTTATGGAAATATCCATTTTCCCTAAAACAAACCGTTTTCTATTTTTACTCACACCAAAACACCATTCAAATAAATTTTCCATCACCCAAACATTTGAAAAAAATCCATTTTTATGAAACAGAAGAAGAAAATACAGTTAATAAACCCACTTCATGGGTCGATCCCCCTTTGAAAAATCAAACATAAACCAAGAATAATTTCTAAACATTCATTTAATAATTTTAGCAACTTAAAACTCATATTTAAAAATTTACAATAAGCCAAACATGCTAAATTATTATGTTTCCTTTTTAAAACCTACACCCAAACCCATTGACACCTCTAGTGCCTCTGAAAACATATTTCATACCTTTAAAAAAACCCATAATACCCTTTATAAGAAGTATTAAATTACAAAAAATGAAAAAAATTACCATTTCCTTTATTAAAATTCATTTCAAACACATAGGAATGCAAAATAATAGAACTTACAACACCTAAATAGGTCAACTATCCACCCCAAAACTCACCAAGTCATATTCACAAAATAATTCATACTAAGTAATATAATATGAATAGAAGAATATCGATAAAGGGTACCCAACACCACTTTCCTGATGGTATGACACTCTCACACCCAAACGTCAAACAACCCGATGCTCTCATCTCTTTCATATACCACATCAACCCATAAGTACGATAACATCACATCTCGCCCGTAGACACCAGGGCCATAAAGTCATAATCACTATCATAACCAAAGTAGCAGGGTATTGTGAACATGTATAACATCATCTATTTTCCCTCCTCCTACCATGCACATACCCCACCTAAAGCCTCCCCATAAGAATGATCATATTAAACCTTTCCCAAAAACGACTAGGCCACCACCCTATAAGCATGGTCACATCTCGCCGAAAAACGCATGGGCCACCACCCCAAAATCAGAGTCACATATCCCCCAAAAAAACATGGGCTAACATAACCACCAGCAAATGAACTAACAAACCTTCAGCCGTCACAGACTATGAAATATGTACCTCTCCTGGAAGAGAGAGCATGAAAGAGAGAGTACCCAAACATCTGTCCTCCTCACTATATGTTAGGAAAAACACTGACCACATGACTATTCGGGTTTAAAAACACAGTTCTTAATGTGCGTAGGGTGCATATATAAATCATGAATAATATACAAGTATATACATATAGCCACACACACAAGCCCAACCTATGGGTTTACAACCAAATGCTAACCAAATAAAAACATTTCCGCTATTGTTTCCAACTCTAAATGCTTAACACTACACAATAATCCACAATCCTCATTTCAAATTTCCAAAAAATTAACATTATCCATCCAATCCATTTCATTATTTAGCATCAAACACATTTAACCCCCCAACACACCATTTAATTAATTACCAGTTGATTCCATCCCATTAACCAAACCAACCCATTACATTTAAATCACTATTAAAAAATTATTAATTCCATCACTACCCAATCATTTAGCAAAAAGAAACCATCACCTCACCACCTCAAAAATCATGGACAAACAAACCATCTCACTACTCAAAAATCACACCAACAAACCACCTCACTACCCCAAAATCACATCCGACAACCATCATACACACATTTCCCCACCACACATTGCCACCCCAGAAGCATACCCACACATCACAACAAATCAGTATCATTTTATAGATTTACAAAGGGTATTTGATCACATTCCACTTAATTTTTTAAGGTTTTTATCAAACAAACCATAATCCAAGGGAAACCATTTTATTATCCAAATGTATGTGGTTAGCTAATTTCTATATTAGGGTGATATCACAATAATCACAATAAAAGAAACAATCAAATAACATATCATTGAGTGTAACTAAATCCCCCAATGTCCATAATATTTAGTGGAAACTATATCTTGTGCAATAATAATATCATAAATAATAATAAGGATGTAAAAACTTGATAATAAACCCCCTTTACCCATTAATTTCAATTTGTAAATTATTTATCTTTTATTAATCCATCACAACCATCTTTTATAGATTAATATGAGAAGAAACCCCTCATACATGATATACAATAAAGATAAATTATGGATTCCATACCTCAATGAAGCTTTACAACTCATTTCACACCGAAAGGTGAAGAAAAAAATGCCTCCAACCCCAACCACACCATGAAAAACCACTAATCAACCTACTGAACCAAAAAATCATCAAAACATAGACCAAACACACAGCACAACCCAAACTAAACTAAACCACCATGGTAAATATTAGAATAAGAACAAAAGGAAACAAATGAGGATGAGTGGAGAAATAACCAAAGATTAAATATGGGAAGCTAAGAATCAAACCTCGTTGAAAGGAATCCCAAACACTTGAAGTAGGGTTCGTGGGGAGTAGTGTCTAGGTAGAGAAGTAGGGTTTGAGGGGAGGAGGATTCGCAGAAGGTGTACGAGGGGGAGGATAAAGAGTAGGTTTTATGGCGGAGTAGGGATAGCGGTGGATTAGGGATAGTGGTGGAGGTCCGACAAAGAGAAGATTGGGGGGAGGGGAGTTTTCGTAGGGGTACAGTACCGTGAGAGCTTGAGGGCGCAATAAAAAGAGGGCACTTTCCACCCCATTTTATAAAATGGGACTATGGTGTTATCAGTGATAGAAAAGCATTGAAAAAGGGATCCTTAATCAGTGATTTTAATTATCATTGATAAAGAATTTCCTTTATCAGTGCTTTTTGCTTAGCGCTGATAAAAGGTGGCACTTCCCTTGCCCATTTTTGTAGTAGTGGAATTACAGAATAGTTTTTGTGATTAGATAATTTAAGAGGATTCCCTTTGAATTTATTCATAAGTAATATAGACCCTTTGAAGATCAAATAGTGGTTTTAGGGATTACAATATATAGAAGAATTCCCTTTTGGTTGGATACATGGCTTCAAGGACCAATGCCTATAGAGGCCCCCTAAGAAGGAAAGAGGAAGATCCAGAAAATGATTCTATGTTGCGACATGCATATGACCATGTGGATTTTTTGATTTTCACTAACCTCTATACCCACATGATTTATTTTAGAACGTGAGAAACAAGAAGAAATGGATGATCTAGAAAATCTTAGAATCTTCTTCACCCACCGGTGGTCAAGGTTAGGATGATGAGAGAAGAATAATGGGATTTGATGTGCCTGTATCCTCTATCACTTCAAATACATGATAGCCACATCTGAATAACCATATGAATATGGCCCATAATAAAAGGTCAAGGTCTAAATCTAGGAGGGATGCCATACTCCTGGTTCCCAAGAAGATATTAGGATAATCCACTAACCCTTAAAGATAAATTCAAGAGTGACCAGCTCCCTCTACACCTATAACTAAAGGTCCTTAGTCCCAGAGACAATGAGGGAAGGGAAATGACTTATACCTTGTGTCTAATATCATGAGGTCCTTGGAACTTCCCCCAGGGTCGGTGTCCTCATGGATGATGGGATGCATAATTTCATGCACCCTAAGGACCATACCTATTTTATGGGACAAGTGTGAGACACCTCTAACCAAAGGAATGCATAAAAAAATGGGAGACACAATAATGTGTCCTTTTCCATAGTTGTACAAGTCTATAGGCTTCAATAAAGGCTTCAATTTGATTCATCTTAGAAAAGAAATCCAAATAAATAGGATCCCTTCCATTTTTTGTTTGAATGAGTTCTTAGAATATTTCTCACACATACCAAATCTTAGCTAGAATAAGGTGCTTTGCATAGGGTGACATTGGAGAAACTTGAAGTTATTTTCACAGGGGTATGCCTGTGTGAGTTGTAGATGACTTGGTAAATTTAAAACCTGGGTAATAACCCTTAGGAGATCCCTTACCCTAGAAACCAAGGGTTTACTTAGATATCCCTAGAAGGGTCCCATGCAGGCCCCAAGTTTGCGTAGGGACATTTACACTAGTGGTTGTCAATAAGGGGGGAGGGTGTCCACACACAAGTGTATTGTGTTTAAATACACGTAGGGACTTATATCCCACTGCCCCCTTTAATTATCTCTTATTTTTGGATTTTTTAGGGCAACCTAAAATAATTTTGAGGGCCTAGGTGAAGGATCTACGCAATTAGAGCTCTAAGGATTCTTCAGTTTTATCCAGTCTTTCAAATAAGGAGTGTCATGGTACTATTTAGAGTAAAACATGGGACCCTGATCAAAGGAGTTCTTCCATGCATGTACCTAGTGCCGGTTCTCGATGTTGGTACCTTGTGAAGAGGTGTAAAATACTTTTGGTCTACGTAGTTAGAGACTGCACATGCCTCTTGGTGAGTAGGATATGTGCACGCAGGACCACCTCGGTGAACCCGATTCTCCATACCATAGGGGTTGAACCCAAAAACCCCTACTCAGGATTAATGTACGGCTTTGGTTCCTACCCTATAGTTCGGTCCCTTCTCTACCGTCACTGACCCCCATGAAAAATGGAGAGTCACACCATGAAATTTTTTGGCCTAGTCAAGGATGTTTTGGGCTGTGATACATACAACCCTACCTCCCATTCAAAATCTATGGCCTAGTCTCAAGGAGAGGTCCTATCCAACATTAAATTTTATTAGAAAATGTTTCAAAGGTATATCCATCCCTTGATGTGTGAGAATTATTATGGCCTAGGGAAATCCAATCTTCACCTTCTGGTATAAACACAAATTTCAACCTAAAATAATCATTCAATGTCTAAGTGAGGTTCACATAATGAATTATATGGAAAAGTGAAGGGATTACTTTTTTCGGTTTAAAAAAATATAATTAATAAAGTTATAATATTTATAGATCTTGTCTAAAAATATAGTTGACCCAAAGCAATATATTTTTCCTAAAATATTTAAAATAAATTCATAATATTTTTAAACCAATAAAAAATTCTACTGACGTAATATTTTTAATTCATTCATATTATTTTAAAACTAAGAATAATATTTATTATTATAAATAATATATCTCACTTCTCTATAATTTTGAAAATAAAATTTATAAATAAATATTTATATAATTGATTAAAATAAAAATAAAACTTATATAACCACTAAAATTGATTATAAAAATCCCAAGAATTTCTAAACATCCATAAAATAAAAAGAAATAGTTTGAGAAAACCTGAACCCTTATATTAGATTCCTCTAAAATTATTCTCATCCTCAAGAATAAGAACCCAACCTTGAAGGATAGAGGAGGAAGACATGGATAAGATCCTCACAAGATACCTATCAAATAGGGATCACACTATGAATAGAGAATAACCAATTCATCATAAAGAGATGGTATAATAATATACAACATCATCAAAAATCATGTTTTTTTTTCAAAAAGTGAATAATTGTCATGAACCAGCCCAAGTCGACCCTGAACTGGTCACCTAGGCCAACCCACGACATGTCCCAAGAGGCGTTCCCTATCCTCCCGGGATTGAGACAAGAACCAAGGGAATTAATAGAGTACACAAGGGAACAATTTATCTCAAATATAAACAATAAAACAAATAGAGGAAAGAAATGGACATCCCAAAATACATTTAAATAAAAATTAAACTGAACATTATTTTTACAAGAAACTGAAAGTATAACTAAACCAACAACTCAAATGAATAAAACTGATAACAAAATAACTCCATTTGACCCCTATAGTCACTCTCTAACACAAATATCACACATATCCCAATGCAATAAAACTCACGTTGAAACCTGCACAAGGGAAAAAAACTGAAGAAAACTATATCCATCAGGTTTAAAACTCAGTAGGTGAGCTCAATATTATATTCCCAATTTACATACTTAAAAATAAAAGAAACATAAATTTCATGTTTTAAATACAATATATAGAGTTATATTTTCCAAATGAGGCCCCATGATATAAGAAAATTACCAGACAAAAACTTTCTTGTTTTATAAACATGAATGCTAGTAAAAATTTTAAAAGAGGTGTAACTTAAAAATGAAATTAGTTTTCAAGAGGGATACTTTAAAAAATTTGCACATTTAAATAAATCACACACACTAATTAATTTACCAACCAAACACACAATATGCCCATAGTGAGTACAAAATAGCCAATGAGCACAACTCATGGGAACACCCCTAGGCACTAGTTAGTTGTGAGCCCCAGGTACCTCATATCTCGGTGAAAGTAACCATAATAAATATCTTTTCTCGTGCACATGAGACACTAGTAGAGATAATAACCATAAAATAGTGGCCCCCAACAACATGGTCATCATAGTTTAGTTAGTGTTTTCATCATCAATCTTTCTACGTTAAACAGGGGCCAAACCGCACGGGATCACTAGCATACTAGTACACGTCTTCCCACCTAGATACCCGAGATTACCTTTAGTGATCAATCAAGTTACACATATTATCAGATACACTTTTCACATAAAAATTCCATTACCAAACCATAAACACACAAATATTCCACAAACATTCTTCACATTTCTTTCACGAATCAATGAATCACTAAAAAGTTTCGCAAAAAAATTTCAAGAAGTATAACGAGGTCTTACACATAAAATCCAGTCAAAAATGATATTTTTAGTCAAAAAACAAATAAATAAAATAAAAAACCAGATTTTGAAGCCCCAAAACCAGTTAATAAATCAATTTAATGGACCATAAAATGGCCCCAAAATATAGAACATGAAATACACATGGAAACCATTTTTACAAAAAAAAATGCCAAACGAGCCTTTAAGACTTTATCAAAACTAACATTTGACCAAGTTATGCATTTAAATTTTACTAAGGATTTGTATAAAAAACATTTAAAAAATAAAAAAACATTCATAAATTCCCTAAAACACTCAGGTTACATATTCAAAACCCAACCATTTTCATAAAGATGTGAAATGGGCCATTTTCCAGCAACTCGGGTCAAAACATGTTGTAAACAAAAACCAACATGTTTAAAAAAAATACAAATTGGAAATCCATATAAGGACCCAAAAAAACCATTTTTCATTCTTCAAATGCATTTATAAATCCAAAAAAATAATTTTTAAATCAAACAAAACACATAAAAGCCAACCGGGCTTTTTACCGAACATATGACATGACCTTTTAAACAAAAAAATTTATTTTAAGAACTTGACAAGGAATAAAACCACAATTGCATGCCATATTTTATAAAATACACTGGAAAATATTCAAAATACCATAAAAAAGGTTCTAAACCTCACAAAATAGTTGTGAAAGACAGTGGAACATTTAAACAAACACTTGGTGTGCACTTTTATGAAAAAACAACACTACCTTTCACAAAACAAGGCTTAAACAACCATTTTTCACACCAAGAAAATTATACAAAGGACTAAAAACAATAATAAAATTATATATCATATGTGAAAAATAATAAAATTATTAAACATAAATTATAAAGGCATGTGAAAGGGATATCCTACCTCAAATCCTTGGTGTAATGGAAACAAACACCCAATATCACCATCTGAGGGTTTACAAACCCTAAACCTATGAAGACCAGACCAAAATGAACAAAAACCACATAACAAATCATGGGATAATATAACCATAGGTTTATCATGACTATGGGAGATTATAAATCCAAGAAATAATGAGAGGAAGAAGAAGAGGGAGGAGAAAGGAGAAGGAATCTCACATTTTCTATAACGACCCATACTTTACATACATTGTTATTACTTCAAAATTGAAGCACACTTATTACAACATATGAAAAAAAAGGAAAGGACCGTATAGGTATAGTGTCTTTAGAAACTGGGAAACATAAACAACTTGTTCATAAAGCGTCTACACTATCTCCCATTTATTTCATCATATCTATAGTCCCTTTTGGCATATCTTACTTAATAACATTCTTCCTGACCTGGGGAAAGAAAACATACAAAAGGGTGAGCTCAAATGCTCAGTAAGGGTAAAAAAAAGAAATATCAATCACATCATATTCATAAGGACATAACTTTTAAAAATATTAACCTGCAAAAGAGATCATAATTTCATAACATGGGATAAATCATAGTAGTGTAATGTAATCCCAATAATAATGAATTAAAACATGAAAATTTGTGGCATACGACATAATCATAGAGAATCATTTCTTATTAGTCAAGACTCATGGCCAAGATTATCTTAGTGGACAAAGTCCATTTCTGAACTGAGTTCACTCCTCGTTTCAGTCCTGTTTCACTGAACTGGTTTAACCTGCCGTTCCAGCCATGTATATCTCATGAGATATAAAATCTTTACCCAATGTATTGGAGGGAGATATAGGTCCCACCCATCTCATAATGATACCATTCTTATGTGTGCCACAAAATCATAAACCATACATCATAGCATAACCCATGTAATAAAAATGGGAATCTTAAACATCGTGACATCATAAAACAATTCATATAAGATAAAGGAATTCATAAAAATAATTCCATCGCAACATAATCAAATCAATGTAATAATAGGGATAAAAACATAACCCTTTTATTATCTTAGATGGAAAATAATTTTGATAAAACACTTGAACTCCATTCTTGAGGAAAATATCCTTTCTACTTCAAAAACACTTTTCCTTTCTTAAAATGTCATACAATTCTAAACTAAAAGAAGTTGATTAAAAATAAACTTGAAAACTTATAAGGGAAGCTTCTTGGAAATAATGTTTTAAAAACCCATTCATGCCGTATAAGTTAAAAGAAAACATTCTTCTCGTACTTTTGTCGGAAAAGTCAAAAAGTACTTCGTACGAAAAACGACAAAAGATTCCTTTCATATATTTTACTAAAAACTCAACGAAGGGTAAAATTGGATATAAAATATTGTATAAGGATGCAAATATTACATATTGAGGAAACATGGATGTGGATGATAAAATGCACCCCAGTAAATTCCAAAGTATAAACAATCTCGGATAAAAATGAGATTGTGATATTTCCCTTACCTTAGGTCTGATTTGCTTCGTAAGTGTCCAAACCTCCTATATAATGATTTAAATAATGTTATTGACTTATTACAGAATCATAATTATTTTTATGATATCATATATGGTCATATTCTTAGCTTCTTATTAGTAATATTTCATTACTACTTGTTATTCGGGTGTTTATTACTTTTTGTTCTTATGCGTGTTTTGTCGAATAAATTATTATTTTTCTTTTTAGGTTATAGATACCTTATTTCCATAATGTTATTAGTGTAATATATATCATATTAATTCATTAAATTAATTTATATAATTATTTTTCAATGAAGATCATGTAGAACGAGTCGCATCACATCGTGGAGACGGTATTCCGTACGTACGCACGAGCGATTATATCATTCCCATGATTGTGGAATTGTATTGGAGTGTATATATACTATTTCATAATCAATATCACTTTACAATAATAATATATAGTTATTATTTACACCATTATACCCATCCAAGTAAGGTGGTGGTGGAAAATAGATTACACCACGGCGTGGAGACGGTATTCCGTACGTACGCACTCGCGGTGATTTTGTTTTCCGTAGGATGGATAGATGGCGAAATAGGGTTGTTTCATACTTATAATAACATATCAGTATATGAGTGATACTTATGTTCTTACTTCATAATGAAACAACTAAATAAGAAGAAGTGGAATAAGAAATAAAGATGAAAGAATTGGTAACAGACATTACCTCTTCTTTTAAGCGCTTCTTTGAGACCTCCTTTTAGGGCACTAAAATTGGTATTTTAAGAAGACCAGGTCCTCTAGGATGTCTCTAGGGAAGTTTAGAGAAGAAATTTTCAGGGTTTGGCCGAGCTTGAAGGCTCAAAGTGGTGGCAGGAAGAGGGGGTGGAGGTGCCCTTTTATAAGGGAGGAGAGGGGCTCCTTTGGAAAAACTAAAAATATTATTTTATTATAAAGCCAAATTCGGTTTTAAATAGCTCCAAATTGATTTATTTAGAAGATAAGGAGGGGATGGGTATAAATCATATCATCCAATATAATTTAGACAAGTTTATATTCCTATTTTAACCTTATCATTTAGATTTAACATTAAGTTAAATAATTTTACTTTTACCGTGTCTTCTTGTGTTCTTACACTATAAGGTTAATAAACTTACTATAACAATCCAAAAGAACCCCAAATTGTTTATTATTAATATATATAACCTTATATAAGTCATTTGGACGAACCTTATATTTTTAGGAACAAAATAACAATTAATAATATAATATTTTTTTAAAAACTATTTTATATCAATTTTGACACTATTTGGTAATTGATTTTTGTGAAAATCATAGCAGAATTATTATTTAGAAAAAAGTAAATTAAATAAATAATACATTTCATATTAACCTATAAAATTATTGGAATTCATAAAAAGTCTCAAATTACATTTATTTGGGTATTTATAACATCAATTATGTCAATATTTCATTAATAAGATAATTACTGCATCATCGTTGTGTCATAAATAAATTAAATTATTTAATGTCTAAAAATTACAAATAAAATACCATTATGTAGGAAATATTTTTATCTTTCTAATGAATATTTATAGTCTAATTTATCTTATGTATAACCCCATATTAGAAATGATTTACCTATTAAACTCTGATTTTAACTATTTTAACCTTTCTTTAAATAAATTAATAATAAATATCCTAATCTAATCCAAGTGGGCCTAAATGGACATATTTTATTCCTAAGGTTGTTTTTGGTCGAATTACACTTATCCAATAGAATTATGACATGTGTTAGGGTAATAATAATAACACTTTTACCCTGAATTACCCTATTTACTTTTAACCGTGGTAAAAAAAGTAAAAAGTTACTATTCACCAAAAATTATTTTCATCTCATTGAACCACATTTTAGTCCTTGATATTAACCGTGTCTCTCGGATTTTTGAAATTCTACTCACAGAAGCGGTAAAATTAAGTTTTATGAAAAATTCAGTTTTTTTAACTACCACTTAGTGGTTTCACTATTCATCAAAAATTGAAAGTTTTCAGAAAAATACCAAAATTTCACCCTAGGCTAATTTCGATATTCCGAATCGAAAAATGAATTCCATTTTGAAAAATGAAATTTATAAAATTTCAAAAAGTGGTTATTACTATTCATAATGGCTAGTTTTAATAATATTTTAATAGCATATCATTGTTTAGTGAAACTCGGTATTGCGTACGACACAAGCTATCGAGGAAGGACACGATTGCGTGTAAAGCAAGCCAATATAGTGGTGTGTGTAGTGAAATATTCCTTTGATGATTTAAAAACAAAATATTTCTCATAAAAGTCTTGGGTGTTACATTCTACCCCCCTTAAAATGAATTTCGCCCTCGAAATTCGTCACTTTGTAACAAACAGATGAGGATACCTCTCCCTCATCATATCCTCAAGCTCCCATGTAGCTTCTTCTAATTGATGGTTCCTCCATAAAACTTACCAAGCGAGTGATCTTGTTTCATAGATCTTTTTCTCTACGATCCAGAATCTCTATCGGCTGTTCTTCATAAGAACAATCTTGCTCCAGCGGTACAACTTCTGAGCTGAGTACATGTGAAGGATCAAGTATGTACTTTATCAGGAGAGATACATAGAACACATCGTGAACTTGAGAGAGATTCGGTGGAAGCGCCAATCAGTAAGCTACCTTTCCAACATGATCCAGTATTTCGAAAGGACCGATATATCTAAGGCTCAACTTCCCCTTCTTTCCAAATCTCATGACCCTCTTCCAGGGAGATATTCGTAAGAACACTTTATCACCCACTTCAAACTCTAGGTCTTTTCTTCGGTTGTCGACATAACTTTTCTGTCGACTCTGAGCTGCTCTTATGTGTTGTTGAATAGATCAGACCTTTTCTGCCATCTCATCAACAAGATCAGGCCCTAATAGCTTTCTTTTCCCAACTTCATCCCAGCAAGTTGGAGTCCTGCATTTCTTTCCATAGAGAGATTAATAAAGAGCCATCTGAATATTGGAGTGAAAGCTATTATTATAATAAAATTCCACCAAAGGTAGGTGTTGATCCCAACCACCTTTTAAATCCATAGAGTAAGCTCTCAACATATCTTCTAGAGTTTGAATTGTTCTCTCAGACTGACCGTCTGTCTGAGGATGATAAGTAGTGCAGAAACTCAACTCTGTATCCAGAGTATACTGAAGACTTCACCAGAACTTCGAGGTAAATCTCGGATCCCAATCAGATATAATAGAAAGTGGTACTCCATGAAATCTTACCACTTCCTTTATATATATCCTGGCAAGATGATCCAGAGAGAAATCCTCTCTAATAGCAATGAAGTGTGCAGACTTTGTAAGACGATCAACTATGACCCAGATAGCATTATTGCCTTTGGATGTTTTAGGAAGTCCTGTGACAAAGTCCATAGTGATGTTTTCCCATTTCCATTCGGGTATGGGTAATGGTTGTAACATCCCCTTAGACTGCTGTCTCTCAGCTTTAACTTGCTGACAAACCAAGCATCAAGAGACATATTCAGCAACATCTCTTTTCATGCCTTCCCACCAGAAGTACTCTTTCAGGTCCCTATACATCTTCGTGCTTCCTGGATGAATAGAGAATGAAGAAATATGAGCCTCATGTAGCAGGTCCTTATTTAATTCAAGGATGGGAGGAACACAAACCCGATTCCTGAACTTTATTATCCCATCACAATCAAGGTTGAATTCAGGAACAATTCTCACCTTCTTTTGTAACTCGACATCTTCTTTCTGTGCCTCTTTAATCTTCATATGTATAGATGGTTGAACATTCATTTGAGAAAGATAAGTTTTTTCCCTTTCCATTATAATTCCAAGATCCATCCTTTGTAAATCCATAAATATTGGATCTTTTGTGATCCTCATCATGAATAAACTGGCATGGTCTTGTCAACTTAATGAATCTTCCACCTTGTTTGCTTTCCCAGGGTGGTAATGGATTGAACAGTCGTAATCCTTAATCAGCTCCAACCATCTTCTTTGGCGCATATTCAGCTCCTTTTGTGTGAAAATATACTTTAAAATTTTATGATCAGTATAAATGTCACATCTTTCTCCATAAAGATAATGCCTTCAAATCTTTAATGCAAAGATTACCGCACCTAACTCTAAATCATGTGTTGGGTAATTTTGATCATGGATTTTAAACTGTCGTGAGGAATAAGCTATCACCATATCATTTTGCATAAGAAAACACCCCAATCCATTCTTGGATGCATCACTGTAGATCAAAAACCTTTCTCCACTACAAGGCAGTGTGAGCACAGGTGCACTCGATAACCTTCTTTTCAACTCCTTGAAATTCTCTCACATTCCTCCATCCAAACAAACTTAACTCCTTTCCGAGTCAACCTGGTGAGTGGATTAGATAATTGTGAAAAACCTTTCAAAAAACGTCGAAAATATCCAGCCAAACCAAGAAAACTTCGGATCTCAGTTACTGTTGTTGGTCTCGACCATCTTTCAATAACCTCTGTTTTTGCTGGATCCACAGATATCCCCTCTTTTGAGATTATGTGACCCAAAAATGAAACTTTTTGAAGCCAAAATTCACACTTGGTAAATTTGGCATAAATCTTCTCCTTTCTCAAGGTATTCAATACAATTATCAAGTGATCTTCATGTTCTTCCTTGCTCTTTGAATAGACAAGAATATCATCTATAAAGACTACCACAAACTGATCAAGATAGTCTATAAAGACTCTATTCATCAGATCCATGAAGATAGAAGGGGCATTAGTAAGACCAAATGGGATCACTATAAATTCATAGTGTCCATAACTTGTACGGAAAGCTGTCTTTGGTATATCCTCCCTTTTGACCCTTAATTGATGATATCCTGAATGAAGATCAATACTGGAAAAGTATTGAGCTCCGCGTAGTTGGTCAAATAAGTCATCAATGCGTGGGAGAGGATATTTATTCTTGATAATGATCTTGTTAAGTTCTTGATAATCAATGAAAAGTCTCATTGATCCATATTTCTTCATAACAAACAGAACAGGTGCTCCCCAAGGTGATGCACTAGGGCGTATGAATCCCTTATCAATATTCTCTTGGATTTGCTTATTCAATTCCTGCAACTCAATTGGGGCCATTCTATAAGGTGACTTTGAAATAGGTAAAGCACCCGGTACGAGTTCTATTGAAAACTCAACTTCACGATTTGGTGGAAGACCTGAAAATTCCTCCAGAAATACATCATCAAACTCCCGTACAATGGGAATATTCTTAATCAAGAGTTTCTCACCATCCATTTGAGATAAATAACGTTAATTTAGTGGAATCAATACCCATAAGATGGAAGAAATTTCCACTGGAAGGTTATGTTCATCCTTGCATCGATAGACGATCATAGATTGATCTGGAATATGAAATGTGACTTCCCTTCTTTGGCAATTGATATGAGCTCTATATAAAGAAATCCAATCCATGCCAAGAATCACATCAAATTCCACTATATGAAGGATCACAAGATTTGCAGGAAGCACTTTCCCACAAACTTCAATCGGGGAAGAATTATAAACATTTGATGTGACTGTTGTGCCATTAGGGGTTGTCACAGCTAAATCAACATATAATTGTTGAGGTAATACGGTGATATCCTTAGAAAATTCTTCAGAAATGAAAGAGTGGGTGGATCCAGAATCAAATAAAACATTTTCTACTTTAGAGTGGATAGTAAGTGTACCTTTCACCACATCGTTATCGTACTCCACATCGCTGATAGAAATTGCATGTGACTTTCCTTTGTCTTTAGCCTTAAGAGTTTTTTGACATCGACCATCATCATCAACCCTTGGATTTGGGCATTGATTGGCATAATGCACCATCTCCTTGCACTTGAAACAGTGAAGTGTAGTAGGTTCATTCTGTGTATCCCTTCCTTTGTTTGCATCATTAGACATCTTCTTCCCATCATTGCGGCATTCAAATACCCGATGACCTTCCTTTCCACATTTGAAACATTTACTTGTACCTTTAAGACAACTCCCTCCATGTTTCTTTCCACACTTTGAGCATAAGAGAAAA
Source organism: Viscum album (assembly GCA_963277665.1). Classification (NCBI taxonomy): domain Eukaryota; kingdom Viridiplantae; phylum Streptophyta; class Magnoliopsida; order Santalales; family Viscaceae; genus Viscum; species Viscum album. The sequence goes on from OY728143.1 coordinate 578,095,761, forward strand.
ATCATCTTCTTTTCAGTGTTCTCTTTAGATTTTCCTTTGAATTCCATTTTCCTCTTCTTATCAAACCCATATGACTGATGGGTTACTCTAATCTCCATCTCAACTTTGAGAGCACATCGAACGATTTCCTTGTAGCTATTGAAGTCCCTTATGGCTAACTCCCTTCGAAGACTTGGTTTTAAGCCACTAAAGAATCGATCGATCTTACTCTCAGTTTGGATAATAATACCAGAAGCTTACCTTGCAAGTCTTAAAATTTGCTTCATAGGTACCAACAGATTCATCATCCTTTTTCTTTAGTTCAAGAAACTCTTTCTCCATCTTTGTTCAGAGAATACGAGGGAAGTACTTATTGAAAAATAAGTTCTTGAACTCATCCCATTCCATGGACTCAATTTCATCTCTTTGCCTCATATTCTTGATAAGATTCCACCATTGATCAACATCACCTTCCAAACAATACACTGCTAAGATGACTTTATCATGTTTAGAACATTGAAGAACTAAAAATATCTGTTCAGTAGTACTAATCCATTTTTCAGCAATTAATGGATCAGTAGACCCGCTGAATAAAGGTGGACGCTGCCTCATGAAGGATTCAACAGAATATTGCTCCTTCCTTTGCTCATTTGGAAGTACTGCATGATTCATATCTTGAGAAAGTTGTGTGATCATGGCTACAAGATTTTGAATTCCATCTCCCATAATGTTTGGTTGCTCAGGGGGACAATCATTGCATTTCCCATCGCATTCCGTATTAACACAGTTCCTTCGGGTTCCAGCCATTGACTAAAACCAAGAAGAATAGTGTGAGAAACACTAATTATAATAGGAAAACCACATAATCAAGAATAAAATTTCACAATTAAGGTCTTATCCTAGGTTATTCATGGCCATTTCTAAAACACTAAGATTGTGTTCTATGCTTAGACTTATCCTTAGGGTACTTACTAAGGCTTTTACATCCTAGTTTCCAAAGGTTGACTATACCTTTCCTCTGATACCAACTATAATGACCCATACTTTACATACATTGTTATTACTTCAAAATTGAAGCACACTTATTACAACATATAACAAAACTAGGAAAGGACCATATCAGTATAGTGTCTTTAGAAACTAGGAAACATAAACAATTGGTTCATAAAGCATCTACACTGTCTCCCATTTATTTCATCATATCTATAGTCCCTTTTGGCATATCTTACTTAATAACCTTATTCCTGACCTGGGGAAAGAAAACATACAAATGGATGAGCTCAAATGCTCAGTAAGGGCAAACAAAAGAAATATCAATCACATCATATTCATAAGGACATAACTTTTAGAAATCTTAACCTGCAAAAGAGATCATAATTTCCTAACATGGGATAAATCATAGTAGTGAAATATAATCCCAATAATAATGACTTAAAACATGAAACTTTGTGGAATAAACACATAATCATAGAGAATCATTTCTTATTAGTCAAGACTCATGGCCAAGACTATCTTAGTGGACAAAGTCCATTTCTGAACCGAGTTCACTCCTCGTTTCAGTCCTGTTTCACTGAACCAGTTTAACCTTCCGTTCCAGCCATGTCTATCTCATGAGATATAAAATCTTTACCCAATGCATTGGAGGCAGATATAGGTCCCACCCATCTCATAATGATACCATTCTTATGTGTGCCACAAAATCATAAACCATACATCATAGCATAACCCATGTAATAAAAATGGGAATCTTAAACATCGTGACATCATAAAACAATTCATATAAGATAAAGGAATTCATAAAAATAATTCCATCGCAACATAATCAAATCAATGTAATAATAGGGATAGAAACATAACCCTTTTATTATCTTAGATGGAAAATAATTTTGATAAAACACTTGAACACCATTCTTGAGGAAAATATCCTTTCTACTTCAAAAACACTTTTCCTTTCTTAACATGTCATACAATTTTAAACTAAAAGAAGTTGATTAAAAATAAACTTGAAAACTTGTAAGGGAAGATTCTTGGAAATAATGTTTTAAAAACCCATTCATTCCGTATAAGTTAAAAGAAAACATTCTTCTCGTACTTTTGTCGAAAAAGTCAAAAAGTACTTCGTACGAAAAACGAAAAAAGATTCCTTTCATATCTTTTTCTAAAAACTCAACGAAGGGTAAAATTGGATATAAACTATTGTATAAGGATGTAAATATTACATATTGGGGAAACATGGATGTGGATGATAAAATGCACCCCAGTAAATTCCAAAGTATAAACAATCTCGGATAAAAATGAGATTTTGATATTTCCCTTACCTTAGGTCCGATTTGCTTCGTAAGTGTCCGAACCTCCTGTATAATGATTTAAATAATGTTATTTACTTATTGTAGAATCATACATATTTTTATGATATCATATATGGTCATATTCTTAGCTTCTTATTAGTAATATTTCATTACTACTTGTTATTCGAGTGTTTATTACTTTTTGTTCTTATGCGTGTTTTGTCAAATAAATTCTTATTTTTATTTTTAGGTTATAGAAAACTTATTTCCAGAATGGTATTAGTGTAATATATATCATATTAATTCATTAAATTCATTTATATAATCATTATGAAATGAATATCATTTAGAACAAGTCGCATCACATCTTGGAGACGGTATTCCGTACGTACGCACGAGCGATGATATCATTACCATGATCGTGGAATTGTATTGGAGTGTATATATACTATTTCAGAATCAATAACACTTTAAAATAATCATTTATAGTTATTATTTACACCATTATACCCATCCAAGTAAGGTGGTGGTGGAAAATAGATTACACCACGGCGTGGAGACGGTATTCCGTACGTACGCACGCGCGATGATTTCATTTTCCGTAAGGTGGATAGATGGTGAAATAGGGTTGTTTCATACTTATAATAAAATATCAGTATATGAGTTGTCATGACCCCCTTCCCACAAAGTGTACCCCTCCTGGGCCGGCAATGTGAAAAGGGAGATAATGACCCCCGAGTCCCGCCTCCAGTAGGCCCCGGGTTGGCGACTAGCACCGAGGGTATAATAACATACAAATGGGAGACATTACCCTCTAAGAGAACACATGCAGAAGAGAGAGATAGAATAGACTCCAAACAACTCCAACTCATAACTGAAATATAAAAGGAAACTAAGTACATATATGAAATGTCAGGCAAAATTACTACAACTGAAAGGGAAAACTAAAAGTACCCAAAAGAAAGAAAAACGGCAGCAACCACGAGCCCGAACAGCTCCTCCTCCAACCACAAGCTAGTAGTAACCCGCTTGATCTCCAACTTGCTCCAAGTGACCTGAAAAACAGTTTATATATACATAGGGTGAGTATAACAGTATACTCAGTAGGATCCTCCCCAAGCCTCTCGTGCAAAAGTAAAGAAAGCATGCTAAAGCCCAGTGAACAACAAGTGAAACTAACTCGTCACCTGAAGAGGTATACTATGTTCCCAACCTCACCATGGATACTCTCACCAAGTAACGCATACAAGAATATAGCATGTAGTAAAGAATATCAAGGGTACCCCGCTACTACTTCCCCACTGGTTTGCCGCTTTTCCCCAACGACATACGTCATGTGCATCTCTCTCCAAGGCTTGCCCGCAGACACCTGGGCTAAGCTCCATGATCTGCACCTCGTGCACCACATAGGCTTGCCCATAGACACCTGGGCTAAGAACCACACCATCCTCACAACCAAAGTAACCAGGTAGTTTCCGGGAGCCACCATAGCTCGTATAACGTGTATCATACGTCGAGTATTATACCTCAAGCCATCACAGCCCATACGCCGAGTAAGGATCCTCAAGCCATCACATCCTATACACATTACACCTATAGTATTCCATAGGATACCATATCCAGAATATATGTGTGTGAAATAACCACAAGACATTACAGCCCTCTACACACATATATGGGTAAAACTAACCACTGTGCCCACCAGCACAAAGATCTACCAAGAGAAGAGAGTGGGGCCAAAGGGGGTAGTCATCCATTCAACCTCCCATCAGAATGTTGGGGAAAACACCCCCCCAGGGCTCAGAATCCCTGGGGTGTCAGTTTCCCTTACCGACAGGGTAGAGTAGAGTACAGAAACACAAAAAGTACAGAGTATATAAGTAACTCACATCCACACTATGGGCATTACCTAGTCTTAGATACAACTGCAGCTAACGTCTCTCAGACTCCAGGCTACTACTTCAAAGACTAGGTTGCCTACAAGAACACAACCATTTGAAGATCTTTATTAGATTACTCCTTTCTCATTTTATCAGTTCCACTGTACGTTAATTAATTCTTTAAACATTAATTAATAATGAACAATTCCACATTAAACTGAATTGGCATCACATAAAAAAAACTGCTCCTTTTTAAGATTCACATCACCTTTAAATTCCAGCATCTCCATCCCCGTGTATTTTCACCATTTAATCAAACATTCCTTACAGAATTACTTTTCCACATTCCCAGGCATTCTAGAAAAGCATCCTATGCTTCTAAACACAAAGGAGGCTCAACACGGTGAGTAGATATACTACCCGTCGAGTCTTTGCCACCTATAGAAAGAGCATATACCCATTCTCCCTCGGGAGGCTAAACACGGAAAGCACGTGGCATACCTCGCGCGTCTTCGCCTCCTTCGGAAGAAGGGTAGCAAGACCAGCTGCCTTGAGCAGTGGGGAAAAGCGAAGCAGATTAACATTCAAGAAAACCGTAAGCAACCAGCAACCACATCCATCCCATTCCATCACCCCTGGTGTCCTCCCCGACACCCACATGCATAAACTGATGCATCTCGCCACTCTAGGCGTCATCTTCTACCATAACCACAAGGCCTCCATGCCTCCACATATCACAACAGCCATCCAGGCTCACATCAAAACACAAGCAGCAGGAAAACAAAGATCACAAAATGGGCTCTCGGCCCTTCAACAAGGCATTCATCCTTCAGACAAAATGAGCACTCAGAGCTCCAAACCACAAGGCATTCAGCCTTACAAGCAAGCGGGTAACTCAGAACCCCTTTGAAATTATCGAACTAATAGTTCTTTAATCCGTCTTGAATTAACAGATTCATTAACATGCCTCTTTATCTTTAGCCAATTATTTAACAAATAATTCCGGCTTTACGTTCTTTATCAATTTCCATCATGAACGAACAACTAATTAAAGAAAACATAGATATCACTATATCTAGGGAAACATGAGGCAAACCGTTATCACGGTATAAAGCAACAACATGCGATCAACCAATTCTTTTAATCCGGTTCAAGTATTTAATTAGGTCAATTTCATTGTGATCCAAAGGGATAAATCATGCTAATTCTATGATTTCACATATACAATTAGAGAAGCCATGAATCCCCTACCTCAAACAGTTCCTCACGTTCTTTATCCACACAACAGGTCACGATCCTCCCCTCGTGACAACTGCATCCACCGGAGGATGCTGCGGTACGACAGTACCAACCAACCCCATTAGAAAACCCATTAGAATCTTGGAAATTTCATGGTATAATTATTGAAAGGAGGATAGGAGAAGATGAACCCCAAAAGAACGACGATACAACATACCTTATATCGAAGATTGATCGACACAGCTTGGTTGCATCAAAACAAAGCGGAACCAATCCTAGGAGTAAAGATTGATTGCGCAACTCCTACGGAAAGGATTGAAAGGTTCTAGTGACTCTTAATCGAGAAAAAAGGGAAAGAACAAGGAAGAATGATATCTCGTCCCTTTTTAAGATTTAATGGGGCGACAGTTTAAGATCCGGTTAATTCTCCATTAAAAACGGATCGCATTAACCCACGCAGTTGACCAAGTAAAACATTCCAAGCCTTAGTAATAATTAATATAGGATTTATGGCATTTGAATCGGCCTTAAGAGCCCTTAAAATAAGGCTTTAAATGTATTTTACGTCAAAGGAAACATCAAAAGGGAAAAACTGTAGGAGTCTGGAAACACTGTTCACCCACTGTTATTGTACATGAAACCGATCTGTGAAACCGATCTGTGAAACCGATCTGTCACACCGATATGTGAAACCGATCTGTGAAACTGATCTGTCACACCGATCTGTGAAACCGATCTGTGAAACTGATCTGTCACACCGATCTGTGAAACCGATCTGTGAAACTGATCTGTCACACCGATCTGTGAAACCGATCTGTCAGACCGATCTGTGAAACCGATCTCTCAGACCGATCTGTGAAATTGATCTATCACACCGATCTGTGAAACCGATCTGTCACACTGATATGTGAAACCGATCTGTTACTGTTCATAAAACTGGAAACACTGTTCACAGAACTGGAAAATTGGCAAAGTGTTGGGGATAAGTCCCCTTGGCCTCCCGGAACACATCCAACACCAAAATTCCACAAAGTAATGGACCGGAGAGGTCCGGGCCATTACATTAGAAAACTCTCAAAACATTCTCGTCCTCGAGAATTAAAAACCAACCCAGAAGAAAAGAGGGGTCCGAACAACCACCCCATAAGATACCTCTCAGGGGAAAACCACCATGAGTTGTTCGAAAACTGGAACAAAACCATGACATCCGGGAGTATGGGAACAAACAATCCATACCCACTCTGTCACGACCCCCTCCCCACAAAGTGTACCCCTCCTGGGCCGGCAATGTGAAAAGGGAGATAATGACCCCTGAGTCCCGCCTCCAGTAGGCCTCGGGTTGGCGACTAGCACCGAGGGTATAATAACATACAAATGGGAGGCATTACCCTCTAAGAGAACACATGCAGAAGAGAGAGATAGAATAGTCTCCAACCAACTCCAACTCATAACTGAAATATAAAAGGAAACCAAGTACATATATGAAATGTCATGCAAAAGTACTACAACTGAAAGGGAAAACTAAAAGTACCCAAAAGAAAGAAAAATGGAAGCGACCACAAGCCCGAACAGCTCCTCCTCCAACCACAAGCTAGTAGTAACCCGCCTGATCTCCAACTTGCTCCAAGTGACCTGAAAAATAGTTTATATATACATAGGGTGAGTATAACAGTATACTCAGTAGGATCCTCCCCAAGCCTCTCGTGCAAAAGTAATGAAAGCATGCTAAAGCCCAGTGAACAACAAGTGAAACTAACTCGTCACCTGAACAGGTATACTATGTTCCCAACCTCACCATGGCTACTCTCACCAACTAACTCACACAAGAAGATAGCATGTAGTAAAGAATATCAAGGGTACCCCGCTACTACTTCCCCACTGGTTTTCCGCTTTGCCCCAACGACATACGTCATGTGCATCTCTCTCCAAGGCTTGCCCGTAGACACCTGGGCTAAGCTCCACGATCTGCACCTCGTGCACCACATAGGCTTGCCCGCAGACACCTGGGCTAAGCACCACACCATCCTCACAACCAAAGTAACCAGGTAGTTTCCGGGAGCCACCATAGATCATATAACGTGTATCATACGTCGAGTATTATACCTCAAGCCATCACAGCCCATACGCCGAGTAAGGATCCTCAAGCCATCACAGCCTATACACGTTACACCTATAGTATTCCATAGGATACCATATCCAGAATATATGTGTGTGAAATAACCACAAGCCATTACAACCCTCTACACACATATATGGGTAAAACTAACCACTGTTCCCACCAGCACAAAGATCTACCAAGAGAAGAGAGCGGGGCCAAAGGGGGTAGTCAGCCATTCAACCTCCCATCAGAATGTTGGGGAAAACACCCCCCCCAGGGCTCAGAATCCCTGGGGTGTCAGTTGCCCTTACCGACAGGGTGGAGTAGCGTATAGAAACACAAAAAGTACAGAGTATATAAGTAACTCACATCCATACTATGGGCATTACCTAGTCTTAGATACAACTGCAGCTAACGTCTCTCAGACTCCAGGCTGCTACTTCAAAGACTAGGTATCCTACAAGAACACAACCATTTGAAGAGATTTATTAGATTACTCCATTATCATTTTACCAGTTCCACTGTACGTTAATTAAATCTTTAAACATTAATTAAGAATGAACAATTCCACATTAAACTGAATTGGCATCACATAAAAAAAACAACTGCTCCTTTTTAAGATTCACATCACCTTTAAATTCCAGCATCTCCATCCCCGTGGATTTTCACCATTTAATCAAACATTCCTTACAGAATTACTTTTACACATTCCCTGGCATTCTAGAAAAGAATCCTATGCTTCTAAACACAAAGGAGGCTCAACACGGTGAGTAGATGTACTACCCGTCGAGTCTTTGCCGCCTATAGAAAGAGCATATACCCATTCTCCCTCGGGAGGCTAAACACGGAAAGCACGTGGCATAACCCGCGCATCTTCGCCTCCTTCGAAAGAAGGGTAGCAAGACCAGCTACCTTGAGCAGTGGGGAAAAGCGAAGAAGATTAACATTCAAGAAAACCGCAAGCAACCAGCAACCACATCCATCCCATTCCATCACCCCTGGTTTCCTCCCTGACACCCACATGCATAAACTGATGCATCTCGCCACTCTAGGCGTCATCTGCTGCCATAACCACAAGGCCTCCATGCCTCCACATGTCACAACAGCCATCCAGGATCACATCAAAACACAAGCAGCAGGAAAACAAAGATCACAAAATGGGCTCTCGGCCCTTTAACAAGGCATTCAGCCTTCAGACAAAATGAGCACTCAGAGCTCCAAACCACAAGGCATTCAGCCTTACAAGCAAGCGGGTAACTCAGAACCCCTTTGAAATTATCGAACTAATAGTTCTTTAATCCGTCTTGAATTAACAGATTCATTAACATGCCTCTTTATCTTTAGCCAATTATTTAACAAATAATTCCGGCTTTACATTCATTATCAATTTCCATCATGAACGAGCAACTAATTAAAGAAAACATAGATATCACTATATCTAGGGAAACATGAGGCAAATCGTTATCACGGTATAAAGCAACAACATGCGATCAACCAATTCTTTTAATCCGGTTCAAGTATTTAATTAGGTCAATTTCATTGTGATCCAAAGGGATAAATCATGCTAATTCTACGATTTCACATATACAATTAGAGAATCCATGAATCCCCTACCTCAAACAGTTCCTCACGTTCTTTATCCACACAACAGGTCACGATCCTCCCATCGCGACAACTGCATCCACCGGAGGATGCTGCGGTACGACAGTACCAACCAACCCCATTAGAAAACCCATTAGAATCTTGGAAATTTCATGGTATAATTATTGAAAGGAGGATAGGAGAAGATGAACCCCAAAAGAACGACGATACAACATACCTTATATCGAATATTGATCGACACAACTTGGTTGCATCAAAACAAAGCGGAACCAATCCTAGGAGTAAAGATTGATTGTGCAACTCCTACGGAAAGGATTGAAAGGTTATAGTGCCTCTTAATCGAGAATAAAGGGAAAGAACAAGGAAGAATGATATCTCGTCCCTTTTTAAGATTTAATGGGGGACGGTTTAAGATCCGGTTAATTCTCCATTAAAAACGGATCGCATTAACCCACGCGGTTGACCAAGTAAAACATTCCAAGCCTTAGGAATAATTAATATAGGATTTATGGCATTTGAATCGGCCTTACGAGCCCTTAAAATAAGGCTTTAAATGTATTTTATGTCAAAGGAAACGTCAAAAGGGAAAAACTGTAGGAGTCTGGAAACACTGTTCACCCACTGTTACTGTACATGAAACCGATCTGTGAAACCGATCTGTGAAACTGATCTGTCACACCGATCTGTGAAACCGATATGTGAAACTGATCTGTCACACCAATCTGTGAAACCGATCTGTGAAACTGATCTGTCACACCGATCTGTGAAACCGATCTGTGAAACCGATCTGTGAAACTGATCTGTCACACCGATCTGTGAAACTGATCTGTCAGACCGATCTGTGAAACCGATCTATCAGACCGATCTGTGAAACTGATCTGTCACACCGATCTGTGAAACCGATCTGTCACACCGATCTGTGAAACCGATCTGTTACTTTTCATAAAACTGGAAGCACTGTTCACAGAACTGGAAAATTGGCAAAGTGTTGGGGATAAGACCCCTTGGCCTCCCGGAACACCTCCAACACCAAAATTCCACAAAGTAATGGACCGGAGAGGTCCGAGCCATTACATGAGTGATACTGATGTTATTACTTCATAATGAAACAACTAAAGAAGAAGAAGTGGAAGAAGAAATAAAGATGAAAGAATCGGTAATGGACATTACCTCTTCTTTGAAACGCTTCTTTGAGACTACCTTTTAGGGCACTAAAATTGGTATTTGAAGAAGAACAGGACCTCTAGGATGTCTCTAGGGAAGTGGAGAGAAGAAATTGGCAGGGGTTGGCCGAGCTTTAAGGCTCAAAGTGGTGTGAGGAAGAGGGGGAGGAGGTGCCCTTTTATAAGGGAGGAGAGGGGCTCCTTTGGAAAAAGTAAAAATATAATTTTATTATAAAGTCAAATTCGGTTTTAAATAGCTCCAAATTGATTTATTTCGAAGCTAAGGTGGGGATGAGTCGAACTCCTCTCATCCAATTTAATTTAGACAAGTTTAGATTCCTATTTTAACCTCATCATTTAGATTTAACATTAAGTTAAATAATTTTACTTTTACCGTGTCTTCTTGTGTTCTTACACTATAAGGTTAATAAACTTACTATAACAAGCCAGAAGAACCCCAAGTTGTTTATTATTAATATATATAACCTTATCTAAGTCATTTGGCCGAACCTTAGATTTTTAGAAATAAAATAACATTTAATAATATAATATTTGTTTTAAAAACTATTTTATGTCAATTTTTCCACTATTTGGTAATTGATTTTTGTGAAAATCATAACAGAATTATTAGTTCAAATAAAGTTAATTAAATCAATAATAACATGTCATATTAACCTAAAAAATTAGTGGAATTCATAAAAAGTCTCAAATTACATTTATTTGGGTATTTATAACATCAATTATGTCAATATTTCATTAATAAGATAATTATTGCATCATCGTTGTGACATAAATAAATTAAATTATTTAATGTCTAAAAATTACAAATAAAAAACCATTATGTAGGAAATATTTTTATCTTTCTAATGAATATTTATAGTCGAATTTATCTTATTTATAACCCCATATTATAAATGATTTACTTATTAAACTTTGATTTTAACTATTTTAACCCTTCTTTAAATAAATTAATAATAAATGTCCTAATCTAATCCAAGTGGGCCTAAATGGTCATATTGTATTCCTAAGTTTGTTTTTGGTCGAATTAAACTTATAAAATAGAATTAGGAAATGTGTTAGGGTAATAATAATAACACTTTTACCCTTAATTACCCTATTTACTTTTAACCGTGGTAAAAAAAAGTAAAAAGTTACTATTCACTAAAAATTATTTTCATCTCATTGAACCAAATTTTAGTCCTTGATATTAACCGTGTCTCTCGGATTTTCGAAATTCTACTCACAGAAGCGGTAAAATTAAGTTTTATGAAAAATTCAGTTTTTTTAACTACCACTTAGTGGTTTCACTATTCATCAAAAATTGAAAGTTTTCTGAAAAATACAAAAATTTCACCCTAGGCTAATTTCGATATTCCGAATCCAAAAATGAAGTCCATTTTGAAAAATAAAATTTAAAAAATTTCAAAAAGTGGTTATTACTATTCATAACGGCTTGTTTTAATAATATTTTAATAGCATATCATTGTTTAGTGAAACTCGGTATTGCGTACGACGCAAGCTATTGAGGAAGGCCGCGATTGCATGTAAAGTAAGCCAATCTAGTGTTGTGTGTAGTGAAAGATTCCTTTGATGATTTAAAAACAAAATATTTCTCATAAAAGTCTCGGGTGTTACATTTTCAACTAGAAAACTCTTCGTCTTCCATTAGATATGAACCCTTAGAGAAAAGGTAATGAATTATAACATATTGGAGAGGCTACTAAGGTCTGGAATTACTAGTTTAAGAATATTTTTGGGAAAAACAGTACGAATTGAATGATATATGTATTAAAATTTACTTTATCAATTCTGGAAGATTTGAAGAAACCTGAGAACTTTCTCCATACTACGCAATTCAAATGAGCTCCAAAGAGGTAAAATAGATAATGGGGGTAATGATAAGTGTTTTTTCTCTATTGGGAGGTATAATCACTGAATAATATTAAAAAATGAAAAATATATAAAATAAACAAGTTATTTTTTTAAAACTGGAAATAGGCCCATAGGCAGGCCCAATACCTAAATATGTAACCCAAATTCACAATGATTATGAATTATTAAGGGATAAAAAAGGATTTGGTAGTTTGAATATGTTAGTGGAGGAAATTTATGAAGAGTAATGGGTGAAATATGTTGAAAAAAGGGGCTATAAAAGAAACAAATTTGGTTTTTAAAACTGGAAATGAGCTCATGGTTGGCCCAAATAATAAAGTAACCACCCTCTCTCCAAAAAATCCTAAACAAGAAATGGGGAACCCAAATTATAATGATTAGACATATATGGTAGTTAAAAACTAAAAATTAATCTCACCAAAAATGTAAGAAAAGGATTGGGATTTTTAAGGAACCAGATCAAAACCATTACATGAAAACAAAAAAAACCGGGTGTGAAAATTCTCCCCACCATTAAATCTTTCCGCCCCCATAAAGAAATAACACTTTTCAACTAATAGAACAACACCTAAGTATTCATTATCAAAATAATCTAGCCTCTAAATCTAAGGAAATATCATTTACCAACAATGTAACTTAATACTCTTGCCCAAACAAAACACCAACTCAAAACCACTTCCATAGAATCAATAGAAAGATCAAGCCCCCACCTCCATAACTAATCCAAGAACTAGATTGTTGGGCCTTATACCAAGGATCCCAAAAATCACCCAAACCATAGTTCACTCACAAAATACAATGAATTGGGGTGGAGGACAGAATGTGCCCCCCACCATTAAATCACAACTACCATCCGATAAATCCTAAAGGAAAGATCGTCGAGACACACAATGGGTCTCCCCAACATTAGAGAACAACTAGAAATGAAAAAAAGAATTCAAAATGAACTATAATTGGTCCTCACCTACACAGGACTGCAAAAAAAATTCCCACAAAAACCTACAAACCCAATTTAATAGGGTTACAACATGAACATGTAAACCACCCACTCCCGAACAGAGGGGACAAGAACCGTGCCATAACTTTCAGCACGGATCCGGACCCCCAAAACTCAGGGAGGGGAGGGAAGGAGACCCAATAATTAGGCCAATGAAACTATAAAAGAAACAAAGGAACTATCAAACACTCTCCTCCTATGAACATGTAACACCAATACCACACACTATTTTCACTGGTGTTCCAAACAGGGACATTGATCTAAAACCCACATCCATGAAGGCATAAACATAGACACTGTGTGAGGGGTAAGTCCACCATGATTGTTTTGACAAAGGGAAATTCACAGTATTCAGGAACCACAATAGATACATAGAAACTACCATACCACAATGGTGGAGGCAGGAGCCTGGTCAAGCTCCCCACACCTCTAGAGATTTGCAGACTACGTGAAAAGCTTCACTCTAAGGCCTATGGGTAGATCCCTGATTCTTGAAGCATCTGTTGAACCATAGTCAAGTGATAAGGATAAAACCATTAAAAAAACTCACTTGATCAACAAAAAAACTTTATATAAATAATAAATCATAGATACATATAAAAATTCTATCCCACTCCAAATGAGGAGCAGAATGGAAAAGGAATACAAAGAAACACATCAACATTGACGAACACAACTGCTATGTCCAAAAGAATTATCACAACCTGGAAGCACTTTAAATTGATTAAAAACAGCTCTCTATTCCAACAAACAAGCTGAGGCATCATCCTAAGAAGTGTATTTAACATTTGAAATGAATCCTTAGGTTGATCAATATGAAATATTTCCAACGGAGAACTATCCTTGGCCACATCACAACATCAAAACATATTTAGAAACCCCATGAACATTACTCCAAAACTGATCCACCAACAAGATATCATCTCAAGATACAACAAGAGTATGGATTATAGATCAAAATGAAGCTTATTGAATAAACAACTCTTATAAGACTTAGAAAAAACTATCCACATAACCATGGTTTATAAATAAAGGCCACAATTTTTCAACTCAAAAATACTTTTGAAAAACAAACTAATTTGGTGGGTTTCCACATTCACCAATGGTGTTTCATCATGTATCACCCACATGCACATTTCCATGCCACCCAAGCACCAAACCACCATTCCATATAGGCCATGATTCTAGATATCAATAAAACCATGCATGTGAGCACCCATGAAAACACCAAAGGCTAAAAAAATACAACACAATTCCAAAAAACCATATATCTTCTAAAGGAACACAAAACAACAAGTCAAAAACCCTTTTAGGATTTAAAAAAACAAACCACACTTCATCAAGAAGCATTTTTTTAAAAATAGTACCCCTTTTCATTTTGAAGAACTTTTAAAACAACCAAGCTACTCTAAACAACTACTTCCTATTTTTTGATATTCAGCAAGGTATATTTTCATAATCCGATGTCCATTGAGACCAATACTATTTCTAGGAAAACACCAACCACTCAAAACAAATTTACAAAACTAATTTATCAGATTCAAATAATTTTCAACATACCAAAACACCATATTAAAAAAAAGATTCAGAATAACCTTCAAATGATTCACATATTCATAACATTTTATTCCAACAAACCACAAGTTTAGTTTAGGGAAAATATAATCCCGTTAAATAATTTTTACTTCCTCATAAAACATTGTTTCACAAAAATTACAACCTTCCAAAACCATTATTATATTTCATTTCTGAAAATCCATTTTCCTCTTTTCAAAAACCAACCAATACTTTAAAACTCATTTTTACAATTCTCACACAAGGATTTTCAAAACAAAAAATCAGAATTCAAGAAAGGTCTAAGAGACCCAAGAAAAAAAACTAGTGTCGGTGGGTGACTTAACTATATGGTTGGAGGCCACATGTAAAACATAAAACCAACACAGAGAGACTTATTAAGACTAGGCCTCAGCTTAACATGGCTTGCCTGGCCCTGCAAGCTCACAGAGGTAATTAGTTAGACTCCCCTTGTCATATCCCAACACCAAATAATCAACAAGAACAAAACACACTAATAAAACCGGACTTCCCATGGAAACCCGAGGATCAGAATGAGAAATAGTTAACGATGCTCTTCCAACACTTGCACCACAAGTCCCAAAAATCCTAATCCATATACCTTGACATCCCCCAAATAACAAGGGCACTCTAAAAAGAAAGTATTGTGAAGACCTGACTCCCTTTGATACAATTTTGTCATGAACCAGCCCAAGTCGACCCTGAACCACTCACCCAGGCCAGCCTGCGACAAGTCCCGAGAGGCATTCCCGATCCTCCCAAGATGGAGAAAAACCCCAAGGGAATCAATAGAGTATATAGGTGAATGATTTTTCCCAAATATAAAAAATCAAACAAACAACAAAAATAAATGGACAACCCAAAATACATTTACATAAAAATTGAATTGAAAATTTTTTGTACAAGAAACTGAAAGTATAACTAAACCAATAACTCAACTGAATAAACCTGATAACCAACTAACTCCATGTGACACCTATGGTCACTCTTTTACACAATGATCACACATCGCCCAAGGTGATCAAACTCAAGATGAAACCTACATAAGGGCTAAAAACTAAAGAAGACTATAAGCGTGAGTATTAAAACTCAGTAGGTTAGCCTGATATTTTATTCCCAATGCACATCCTTAAAAATAAAAGAAACATCAATTTCAAGTTTCAAATACAAGATATTGAGTTATGTTTTCCAAATGAGGTCCCATGCTATAAAAAATTTTACCAGAAAATAACATGTATGTTTTATAAACAAGAATGCTAGTAACAATTTTCAAAGAGGAGAAACATTAAAATGAAAATAGTTTTAAAGAGGGATGCTTTAAAGAGTTTACCCTTTTAATTAAATCACACTTACTACTGAATTTACCAACCAAACACACCAAATTCCTATGGTGATTACAAAATATCCAATGAGCATAACTCACGATAACACCCATTGACACTACTTAGTTGTGAGCCCCAGGTACCTCATATCTCGGTGAAAGTAACCACAATAAATATTTGTTCTCATGCACATGAGATACTAGTAGAGAGAATAACCATAACCTAGTGGTACCACCGAAACATCATCATCATAGTTTAGTTAGTGTTCTCATCGTCAATCTTGCTACGTGAAATAGGGTCCAAACCCCACAGGATCACTAGCATACTAGTACACGTCTACCCACCTAGATACCCAAGATCCCCTTTAGTGCTCAATCAAGTTACACATATTTTAAAATACAATTTTCATATCAAAATTACATTTCCAAACCATAAACACACAAAAAAATCGCATTCACGCTTCACATTTCTTTAACGAATCAATAATCCACTAAAAAGTTCCGGAAAACAATTTCTAGGAGTATAACGAGGCCTTGCACATAAAATCCATTAAAAAAAATGATTTTAAGGCCTAAAAATAATAAATAACATAACCACACAGATTTTTTAGCCCCAAAATAAATTAATAAATCAATTTCATGGACCATAAAATGGCCCCAAAAGATAGAACATGAAAAACACATGGAAACCATTTTTACAAAAAAATGCCAAACGAGCCTTTAAGACTCTCTCGAATCTAACATTTGACCAAGGTATAAATTTCGATTTTATTAAGGATGCATATAAAATCCATTTATAGAATAAACCCACATTCATAAATCCCCTATATCACTCAGGTTACATATTCATAACACAACCATTTTCATAAGGATGTGAAATGGGCCATTTTCCGGCAACTCAGGCCAAAACATATTGTAAACCAAAAACATTCTGTTTGTAAAACCAAATCCAAATTATAATTCCATAGAAGGACCCAAAATACCAGTTTTAATTATTACATTTCATTTATATATACAAACAAATAATTTTTAAATCAAACTTAGCACATAAAATCCAACCAGGCAATTTACCGAACACATGACATGCCTTTTTAAACAAAACAATTTATTTTAAGCACTTGACAAGGAATAAGACACCAATTGCATGCCATATTTTATAAAAGATAATATATAATCTTAAAAATACCATAAATAAGGTTCTAAACCTCACAAAATAGTTTTAAAATATATAAGAACATTTAAGCAAACACTTGGTGTGCACTTTTATGACAAAACAACACTACCTTTTACAAAACATGGATTAAACAACCATTTTCACACCCAGAAAATTATCCAAAGGATGAAAAACAATAATAAACTTATATATTAGATGTTAACAATAAGAAAATGATGAAACTTAAATGATAAAGGCATGTGCAAGGGATATCCTACCTCAAATCCTTGGCGTAATGGAAACACACACCCAATATCACCATCTGAGGGTTTACAAACCCTAAATCTATGAAGACCAGACCCAAACAAAAAAAAACCCATAAAAAATCATGGGATAACATAACCCTAGGTCTACCATGACTAGGTGAGATTATAAAACTAATAAATAATGAGAGGAGGAAGAAGAGGGAGAAGAAAGGAGAAAGAATCTCACATTTTCAACTAGAAAACTCTTCGTCTTCCAGTAGATCTACACCATTAGAGAAAAGAGAATGGTTTGTAACTTTTGGAGAGGATACTAAGGTCTGGAAGAACCCAGGTAAGAATATTTTTGGGAAAAACAATACAAATTGAATGATTTATGTATGAAACAATTTACCTTATCAATTCTGGACGATTTGAGGAAACATGAAAAATTTATCTCTAATATGCGATTCGAATGAGCTCTAGAGAGGTAAACTATATAATGGGGGTGAGAATAGGTATTGTGGATTCTGGTGCGAGCTGGAATCACTGAAAAATATTAAAAAATAAATGAGAGATAAAAGAAATAAATTATTATTTTTTAAATTAGAAATGGGCCCACGGGCATCCCAATACCTAAATAATTAACCCAAATTCACAATGATTATGAATTATTAAGGGGTAAAAAAGGATATGGTGGTTTGAATATTTCATTGGAGGAAATTTATGAAGTAGAATGGGTGAAACAATTTAAAAAACAAAGGAGTTATAAAAGAAACAAATTTGGTTTTTAAAACTGGAAATGAACTCACAGTTGGCCAAAATCATGAAGTAACCACCCTCTATCCAAAAACCCGTAAACAAGCAATGAGGAACCCAAATTAAAGTTATTAGACATATATGGTAGTTCAAAACTCAAAATTAATCTCACAAAAAATCTATGAAATGGATCAGGATTTTTAATGAACCATATCAAAACCATGACATGAAAAGAAAAAACAACTGGGTGTGACAATAATTAATTTTGAAATCAGTGTCTGATAAATAAATAAATAATATCTATCAAATGATTAAAATAAACTAACTATAATAAGAATAAAAAAATAGACAAGGAAAACTAGAATAGAAGATAAATAAATAAATACTTGAAAAATAAATATAATCTTGCGAATAACCACTAGTATTTAATCATTCATTTATCCTCAACACATTTCCACTTTAATTTTCCCCTTTAATCATAAATTTCATAATATCATATCAAACCCTTCCAATTATATCAACAATAATTTATTCTTTATTTCAAAAAATATATATTTGAAGTGGTAATTTAAAATCCACAAAATCATACTCAAAGAATATATTCAAAAAGGCATGTTAATTTTTACATAGTCAAACAAAATCAATAAATAAACACATGATATTGAATTATCATTAGTTTATATACTTCATGGAAGGTGAATATTTTATATTCATATTCATTTTGGCATAATTATCAATACATGAAACATAAAAGTTTAATCAAATTAATTTAATCCATCGACATATTCTCATGCATTATATTTAATTAAAAATGACTATATAAATCATTTATAAAAATTGGAATTCATCTTGATCAATGTGATATAAAAAATAGTTAATATGTTAAATTGTTTATAATTATTTCATAAAAAATAACATATAATATTTTATAATCTATATAAATATTTTTAAAAATAAATATTTTTTTCATATAAACTAATTTCTCAATTTAAATCATGTATAATTATTGATTTTTTAAATACAATATGTTTTAAAAAAACATCACAACATTTAATTAAATTACTAAATCATGCAGGTTAATTTTCAATAATTTATAACTCAAACATAATTTTAATTAAATGAATACATACTTACAACATGAAATTAATTTCAAATTATTTTTAGTTCACATTATAAGTTATATTAAATAAATTTGGAATGCTAAAACATGATGTTTAAATCTTTTTTAGATTATTTTAATAAATAATTCTTAAAAAATTCTCAAACATTGAAACATTCCGATGGGTTTTTATGGAGAATATAATATGAAAAATGTACATAATTATCATTTGAAACCTTTTATAATTCTATTTTAAAATTACACTTAGTTTTTAACATTATATATATGTGTTTACTAAATAAACTCTAAATTAGTGAACTAAACATTATATATTGTGAGAGAAAATAGAACCATCATGTCACAACCAATTCAATACATAATACCACCCTAGAAATTATAATTTTACCAATTATATAATCCATTCTTATATTAATAATCATTTAAAAAAATTCAATATATTATCACACAATGATTTCATTAAGACTCACTTAACATTAAACAATTCATACCTTTGATCATTTAATCTTACAAATCATTACTAAAACATCAACCCATATTAGAACTTGTTTCCTATAAATTAGTTTATATTAAAAATATATATCAATGCATAGTAATTATATACTAACGAAGAAATAATATAATCCTTAAGGATTATTTATAATTAAATTTCAAGACAATCTAATAATTTAAAGAAAATAAATGAAAGAAGAAAACATAAAAGATCCCCATCCCCCTAGACTAGAACTCACAACACCAGGAAAAAGAGAAAAAAATAATATGTAATATATAATGAATCCAATGATACCTTCTCTCATACAAAAACACATAATAATAGGACCAAGAGAATATAATAACATAAATAAGAGAAAGTATACAATGAACCCTTCCCTTGGATCAAAACATATAACAATAGGCTCGAGATAAGGGTATAATAGTTTAAATACACAAATAAATAAAAAAAAACTTCTCCCCACATAAAAAATCATCCTCACCAAGCCCAATGAGATATTATAAACTTACCTTCATTAAAAGAAATTATGGTGTAGGTTGGAAATCAAAGGTTGAAATAGTACACAAATAACAACTCAAGGGATTCAACATATGGGTTGTAATCAATATAATGAACATGAATACCTATAATCATTTTTAAAATTCCAAAAAAAGATAGTGAATAAAGATATTTCTATTCATTAAATTCTTGGTGATGATAACTGAAGGGTTTTGGTTCGATAAACCTCATAATGTTTCATGATACATCAAGATTAGAACTAAAAAATACCATAGTGAAGGTATATAATATCCAATTAACAACACACATTTGTGGTCGAGGAAAGGAACTCAACCAAAAAATGGTCATATAACATCTCCCATTAACTAACCATCTCCTCATGACTGTTGAGGAATGAAACCACCACTTTCAAGATTCCCTAAATAGTATTATCACAACTAATGAAACATATTTGTTTATCTTATCACAAATCAAACCAAATGTTATCCTTGCCTCATCCAACTAATCCTCTATCTCATAGTATAAAATAGATCTATCATACTTTTATAGGATCTAGCACCAAAACCCTTAGATTTTCCTCTTCCAAGAATCATTTCCATCGACCAATACTATGTGGTGATATTATGGAGGATCCAGTTGAACCACTTCGGCATGATCCTAATGGGGACATCGTTTTAGTGTTATACCTATAAAAGAAAAAATGGATAGGGGGTCCTTACACATGGATCAGAAATTAATTAAGATTAATTAATTAAGATTAATTCCCAATTACCTTTATCCACCCAATTCAAACACACACACGAACAATAATGATGTATAAAACTTATCTAAGCTCTCTACCTTGCAATTAATATCACTTTGATCAAATCATTAAGTAATCTTAAGTAATTTACAAAAGATCATAGGGAGGACTAAAATCTCAGGCCCTAGCTAGTATCCCTTGCATAAATTATGTACTAAGTTTGACCAACACCATTTCCCCACTAAACCATGAAATCATCAATATTTTTTATCTCTAATATCCATCTTATCTCTCAACCTAATGCTTTGATACCATCTTTTCATGAACTTTCTCAACTAATACACCTCCTAGGATGGCAAGGATGACTGATATTGATCCCTTAAAGCCCATATCCAATAATATATCGTCTGGTGACTAGTGTTTAGTGTATAAAATATACCAATAAGAGAGGAAATACTGTCAATAAACCTATGAAACATAAACACCCACAAAAAAAATCCTTATATAAATAAATAAACAACACCAAGTATTTGAATGAAATTTCATAAAAGTGAATACAACTACAAATAAAAGTAACCTCAAAACCAATCCAAATAAAAAGAATGATAAAATTGAAAACTCATGACCAATCCACAAGAATGTATATTCTAACACAATCACTAAATCCCTATGATAGTGCTAAAAAAATTATATATATACATAGGGTTATCATAACATGTATACTTAGTAGGATCCTACATAATGCCTCTCATCCAAATTTTGAAGAATAATTATAAATCCCTAATGAATTAATATAGGACCAACTGATTACCTAATCACGTAAAACTAAATTTTCATCCTCACTTGTGGATTCTCACCAAGTAACACATAAAAGATGGTAACATCATGTCTAATAATATATATAATGGAGGGTAACCCACTTCCACATTCCCACAAAACTAGTTACCTTGAACCCAAATAGCTCATGTTCCGTTTCTCTTACCTCCTCATAAGTAATCAAGACCATTTGGAAAATCACAACATCTAATCCTACAACCTGTGTAGACCATTAAATCCCCATTATCATCTCATCCCTACACCCTGTGAAACTATCCATCCTATCTCATATTCAGGTTATAAGTCCAAAATCCACTAAATATTGTGTAACCTGCACTACCTCAAGCCATTCGGACCTATGAAAGAGTTTGTCCTCAATAAACATATTTAGATAGATGAATTAAAAGTATATGCTAAAACCTCAAGTCCCCACAACCCGCAAATATAGGTACAATGTAACCAAGAACCACCACATCCTATATGAACACATACCCTATAACAAAAACCCACCATATCATCTATGCATGTCTAAAATATAATCTTTCTAAATGAGAGAGTCGGGTAGGAGGGGAGTTAACCATCTATTTCCTCAACAATAAAGATATTTGGAAACATGTAGAAACTAAAGACAATGTAGGACTCATCCACCCCAATTATCTTGGGTAGTGGATTTTAATAATACACAAAATATAGAAATATAGAAATATAGAAATATATATATATATATATATATATTACACAATCACACTAGGGAAAAATACCTATATTTTACTAGAACTATAGATATCATCAAACATGATATCTTAGGTTCTATCTATAGGACTATATTTCTAAAGATCCAATAACACAATCATCAAAGGTTCTTAATATCCATTAAGTAATACATTAAATTCCTATTTTTAAAGATTCTAGATTAACCATTTCATGCTTCTCCTAAATCCAATGATATAATAAGTAATAACCTATTTTTGGATTCCATAACTATGCCCTCAAGAAATTCCAACCATTCGTGGATTCTATTTATCTTATAATTTCCATAATCAACTCCCATTACCAAAGGTTTATTTATATTCATTTATCATTCCAAATCCTTGGTATTTTATGATTTGATGAAAACCGTAATGATAGAGACATATACCCATTGAAAATAAGAAAAATGGCATGTGTAGCTCTCAATCTGTGGTGAACTGGACACCTTCCAAATTGAGTATTGAATTTGTTAACCATCACAACTTTCCTCCAAACCCAAATATATCATCATTGCATAACCATCACAATCTGGAAAACCATACCAGGTTCCAAAAGATATTTCATAGGGTTTAATTATTATAATTTAGTGGAAACATACATAAACAATTTAGTGCAAATATTAATTCAATTAAAGCAACATGATACAACCAAATATATAAAATAATAATTACAAGGTCCAAAAACATTTAGAATTCACATTTTTAATTACAGTAATCATACAGTAAATTCCGTAGCTTAGAATTTTCAATTATATTATGAGAAAGAATCAATGAAAGATTAAATATATTCATCCGACACAAATGTTTTGATAATTATTAAAATTTCATACTCAGATAGTACTTATCAAAATAAGAATTTTTAAAGATTAATAATAACACAACTTCTTCTTATTCTTCAATATTCATATGAAGCACCTATGAAACTTAATATCAATTCTCTTAACATAAAATGTTAACATTCCATAAATACGCATGGCTCATATGAAAGAATATTAATAATTCAACCCAAATTATCATATCATCAATTAAGTCAAAAGGGGGCATCAATGATTCCACCCTTCAAAAAAAGTACTTATTTTAAATATACATGTGTGTATATTTAAATTTTTTATTTTATTTTGTTTTTCTTTGTTTTGTTTATATGTATACACATAATAAAAATTTTTAGCATAATTTAGCTGCTATTTAATATTCAATATTACTACCATTAATGCAGTATGGAGTTCTAAAAGAAACTCTCACACAAGGCGCCCTTTTATAATAGGGATTACCCTGAAAATCATTCTAGATTTCTGATGTGTGATTCAGGTTCGTCCTTTCATGCAAAGAATTAATAATATATTTTTATTAATCATTCTGAATAAATTAACAATAAATATTAATTACTAATAAGTAATAATTAACTATTATTGTTTAATACTAAATATTAATAATTAACTAATTTATATTAATAATATTTTAAATAATATTAAATAATAATATAAATTAATATTTAATAATATTATTAAATTAATTAATTCTAAAATAGTTAACAATAAATAATATTCTTTCATTAACTAGAAATTAAATAATATATAATTAATTAAAAATAATATTAATAATAACTAAATAATAAATAATAAATATACAATTTATAGTAATAATAATTATTATATATTAACTAAAGAATAATTTTAAATATTTATTAGTAATTAATTTTTATTAGAAATTAATATTGTTAGACAGTAAATAATATTATTTAATTTGTATTATTTAGTAATTAATATTAATTACCAACAATTATTTAATAAAATAATTATAATTTAATAATAATTAATCAACAAGAATAATTTTAATAATTTAATCGTTATTAATAATATTTAGTAAATAAATAATATTTTTCAATATTTTTTAGTAATTTTATAATAATAAATATTAATAATAAATAAATTACTTAATTTTTACTTAATATTATTAATAAGTAATTACATATTCGAAAATTAATAATTATATAATAAGTAATAATTGTATTATTATTTTTAATAATTAGTTACTAAAGAATAATTTTATATATTTGTTAGTAATTAACATTTGTTATTAATTAGTATTTAACAAAAATTAATATTATTAAATATTAAATCATATTATTTAAATAATATTTATTAGTAATTAATATTTATTTGTAATTAATATTTATTTGTAACAATTAGATAATTATTTAATACTTATATAATAATAGTTAATTAATAATTAGTAATTTAATAATTTAATCATAGTTATTAATATTTAGTAACTAAATAACAATTTTAAATATTTTTCTGTAATTGGTTAATAATAATTATTGATATTTATTAATAAATTAATAATAAATTAATAACTAATTAGTTAATTAGCATGTACTATTTTTAATAAGTAATTAAATATTATATAATTAATAATTATGTAATAACTAAAAATTATATTAATATTTTTATTAATTAAAATAATAATTTTAAATATTTATTAGTAACTAATATTAACTAGTAATTAATATTTATTAGAAATTAATATTAGTAAATTATAAATCATGTTATTAAATTAATTTGTTAGAAATTGTTAATTAGTTATTATAATTTATTATCCATTATTATATATTATTAATTAGCTACTAATCATTGATAAAAATATATTATTAATTCTATATATGAAATGGAGGACATAGATCCCACATTGGAAATCTGTAATGATTTCATGGGCAAACCTCCTTATAAAAGGGAGCCCTATAAGAGAGTTTATATCAGAATTCCAGAATTCTTTATTTTTAGTAATTTTGGATATTAAATAGCAGTTAAATTTTACTGATTTTTTTATAAATATATATAAACAATACAAAACAAAATAAAAATAAAAAATTTAAATGTACAAATAGGTATATTTAAAATAAATATTTTTTTTATTTGAGCAATGGCGGAAAGGCCGTTGATACCTATGTCTCAGTTGAAAATAGGCCAATGGTATCAAGGGCCTTACTACCTTTTCCCATTATATTTAAAAATATTTAAACCTATCATTAATTAAATAAATATTTAAAAAATTATATTAAAAAAATGAATGTTAAGGAAATAAAATGAAGAACATCATCAAGGTTATTATCTTAATTAGGTTGGTCACTATCATTTACCTTGTGAAGGCATGAGTATAATAATTTCAAACAACACATAAAATATATTGAAGTTTATAGATTCCCTATTTGTTTTTTTAGATGAAACAAAATGATTAAATAATGATCGTAAAGGATGACTTATAACTATGATGGTATCATTACAACACAAGTTCTGGAAGAAGGATATAGAGACACAAAAAGTTTAAGATCCTAAGGCATATCTATGTGACAGGACTTGATGACTTTAAAGATGATTAGAGATCTCATACTATCTCTCTGATCATGTAGCATTCAGATATGAGAACTGAAATCGGAAAATAGAGAAGAGTACAAATATATTCCTAAAAAAGCGTCAGTTTTAATTATCTATTACAACAATGAAGAGTCGTAGTAGAATAGATTTAATTCCCACACTTTAATAATGGAACTTCAGTTTTGTGCACATATCGTATCAATATTTTGGTGAGAGCATATATATTTCTAACATTTCAAATTTCACTATAACAGATATTCCCTTTAATAGAGCACAAAAAATGTTTTTGACATCACTAAAAGAGCACTATTAATCTCAGAACTGTTAGATGGGCGGGGTTCCCATTTATTAGCACTAAAAATACACTGATAAAAGCCCCCCTTTATCAGCACTACTTTATCACTAATAAATGTCTCACATTATTAGCACTTTCAATAGCGCTGATAAATGGGTCCCTTTATCGGTGCTTGAAATAGTGCGGATAAATTCCCCATCTACTACAGTGTTCTCTTTATATAACAACACACTGCAGTAACCTCCTGTAACCTATACACAAAAAATATAATATAATTGAAATAAATTTTACATCATGAATAAAAAAACTATTATATACATTTAAAACAATTTTTTGTACAATTAAATTTACAATTACTATCCAAAAATAGTTTAAAATATTAATGTTTCATTATATTTGGCACTTGTGATCCCCTCTCAAAATGGTCCGCCCGTGGTATCTATTTCCAAACAAATCACCTCAACCCGATCGAAATAATCCACTAATATAAGAAAAAAATTTATGTTAGTAATATTATAAAGAAATAAATTAAACATTAATATGAAAGAATACATTAAAAATACAAAAATTAAATAAAAAGATATAGTTGGAGTTATACCAGTCACATGATGCTTTGTATTGAGATATATTTGATTCCAACAAGTCACAAATGAGGTATGGATAATATTCCTAAAGTATCAAAACAATTCATCAACGTTTTCTCAGGTTTGAGTGTATCACTTGTTCTTTTAAATGAAAATAATGTCAATTTTAAATAAGGACACATTTGGAGTTATACTAGACACACTGTGTGTGAGATTTAGGTGCATCTAATTTCTATTTGTCACAAATTACTTATGGATATTTTTTTTGAAGTATCAAAACAATCTAAAAGTGTTTTCTCAATTTTCAGTTTTTTCACTTGTGTTTTTCACTAAAATGTAATTTAAAACCACAAACATGAACTTTGAGTCATAAGGGTCACATCATGTGTCTTTTTGATGTGATACAACTTCCTACATGTCACAAATGACTAATTAATTGATGTATTAAATTATCAAGTCAATCAGTGCACATTTTCTTGGTTTTCAGTGGGTGACACACGTTTCGAACTAAAATGCCAATTTAAAACTAATAAAGGTCACTTTGAGTCATACAGGTCACACCATGCATTAGATTGATGTTCAGGTGATTACTAAATGTCATAAATGACTCATTGAATGTTCTTGTGAAGTATGAAAACAATATAAATGTGTTTGATCATTTTTTTGTACATCACTTATTCCTTTTACTAAAATTAATGTAAATTTAAAATAAAAAGACTCAATTGAATTAATATTGACCAAACCATGAATTGGATTGGGGTGATATTGATTCTTACACTTTATAAATGACTTATGGATAATTTTCTTAAATTATGAAAACAATCTGAATGTTTTTGCTCAATTTTGAGTTGGCAAGTTGTCATTTTTATTAAAATTGATGTCAATTTTAATGAAAAAGATGCACTCTGAGTCATACCGATCACACTGTGCATCAGATTGAGGGGAAAATAAAACCTTCATGTATCAAATGATTTATTGATAATTTTCCTAAAGTATCAAAACAATATGAATGAATTTTATTGGTTTTGAGTAGGATAGTTTTCATTTTTACTAAAATTGATGTCAATTTTAAATAAAAAGACTCACTTTGAGTCATAACGGTCACACCGTGTGCCGGATTGAGGTATGGATGATTCCTACACTTTACAAATGACTCATCGATTGTTTTACTAAAGTATCAAAACAATAAAAATTTGTTTTATTAGTTTTTAGTATGGTGCTTTTCCTTTTGGTAAAATTATTGTCAATTTAAAATAAAAAGACACACTTGGTGTCATATCAGTCACAATATGTTTCAGATTGAGATGAGGTTTATTCCTAAAAATAAAAAATGACTTATAGATAATTTTTCTATAGTATCAAAATAATAATAATACATTTTATGTAACAACCCGACCCCAGTTACCCAAATTTAGTGCATTATTTTAATACATTAGCATGATTATAAGGAATCAAGTCCGGAAGGACCGATCAGTTTAGTAGTCTTGGAAAATAGATTACATTAATGAATGTTACATTACACTTTATTATACAGAAAACATAAATAATACTTTATGAATGCCATTATTCCCTTGGATTAACCCTGCATATCAATCACAATACACTTCTTGGAATCCTGGGAAAATAAAACATAGAAAGGGGTGAGCTCAAACGCTCAGTAAGGGTAAGCAATACATCGGGAAATTTCAAAAATAAGTATAAACATTTAAGGAAATGAATAAAACTAAAACAAAAGCCTTTTAAACTTTAACTTTATCATAATATGGCAAAAATAAAATGAAATAATTCCATTTACTTATTCACATGGATATTCTACTAGTC
This sequence comes from Viscum album, assembly GCA_963277665.1. NCBI lineage: Eukaryota > Viridiplantae > Streptophyta > Magnoliopsida > Santalales > Viscaceae > Viscum > Viscum album. The sequence goes on from OY728143.1 coordinate 578,124,439, forward strand.
GAATAATCACATGCAATATCAATAACTACTTTCATAATGATGGAATGCATAATGCCAAACTATCATAACCACGTAGCCAAGGCCTTGTTCCATGACTACAAATAATATTTTTTAAGGCCTCATGACAAGACACTAGTTTGTCTCATGAGACCTACCGATGCATCGATGAGCTATAGCGGGCTCCACCCGTCACTTACTAAGTCCAATACATTCCTCATATGCAAAGGTTTAAACATAACATAAACATTCGTATTAAAAATGACATAAGAAATGTCAATACTTTACCCATAAACCATGAATGTTATAAAAACAACACATCCATAGTAAAAAGAATCACAAAACCTTCAATACAATATGGAAGATTTGTATCATAATAAATCAACCTCAATCAAAAATAGTATCCAGTAAAGGATGATGACATAGTTGAAAATGATGAGTAAATTTTTTTGAGAGAAATATCATTTTTTAAAATCATTTAAAAGTCACACATTTATAAAGGAATTAATTTAAAACATATTTTTGAATCAATGTGTCTCATACCACTTTGAATATTTTGAAAATAATTATCATTTAAAAACATTCATGTCCATATAAATAAATCCTTAAAATCATTTTGAAAACATGAACATTAATTAAAAATATTTAGAAAGACAAATCTTTAAAACATTTAAAATTATGATCTTGATAAAGAGTACCTTTCAAAAATCTTTAAAATATTCATTTTGAAATAATTTTTATGAAAAATGGACATTGATGATAAAAATGTCCCAATAAATACTTACACATAAACAATCTCGGATAATAATGAGATTGAGGAATTAACCCTTACCAATTTGGTAACTTACGAAACATACAACCCATGAAAGAGGTATCATACAATGAATATGTAAATACACAAAAATTAAAATTTATTACACAAATAATACAATTACGGGCAGTATATACACCACAGAAAAGGTAATAGTGGCAATATGGCATGAATCTCACGGGAATGGGGAGTGAGATGAAAACCCCTTACCTTGCACTTTACTTTAGTCGAGGGTACATTTAACCTCCTGTATGAAGACCATAGAATGTTATTAAATTATAACAGAACCATATTAATATTTATGATATCATACATTATTCGTTTATGACTTTTTACTGCCCATTTAATAATAATTTCCATGTTAAATTAACATTTTGGGTAATAATTGCTTTCTTTATCGTACATGTTTTAACTTGTTACTCTTGATTGTATCACGTAGATCATGATTTAAATAATTCAAGAATATAAAACATGATTTATATATCATATATATTTAGAATATAATTATGTATAACAGGTATATTTGTGAAATGGAAAACACCGTTTATGGAGACGGTAGTCCGTACGTACGCATAAACGTTGTTTCAGTTTTCATAACGTATTGAACAGAACTAAGTGAATAAAATATATGAAAGTACATAAATACTTATATATATATATATATCTAGTAGCATTATTATGTCATATATTACATACTTATTAGTAATATATATTTTTATAATTGTCGATGAATGGTGAACTTGGAAATGAATCTCATCGCGTCGTGGAGACAGTAATCCGTACGTATGCACGAGCGAAAATATCATTCTTTTGATATTAAAATAATATATAATTAGATATTAAATCATATATACAGAATCCTTATTATGTTATATTTATTATTTACATCAAATACACATCATTATTATACCCATCCAAATAATAATGTATTGAATAACAATTACACCACGACGTGGAGACGGTAAGCCGTACGTACACACGTATGGTGACATGACATTCAAAGGATGGATAGAATAATGAATATGGTTGTACCATATTTATAATAGCATAAAAATATATATAAGATACTGGAGTTATTATTTTAGAATGGAAATAACAAAGAAATAAAAAGTTTAAGAAGAAAGGAACTTGAAAAAGGGTGGTGAAAACATTACCTCTTCTTCGGGTTCTTACTTTTGATTTGATCAAAAGGGCTCCTTAGGTTGAATTTATGATAAAAATAATCCCTCTAGGTTGAATTGAGGGAATTTTAGAGAGTATTAGGGTAGTGGTTGGCCAAATCAAAAGGCTTTGAAGGTGTGAATAATTAGTTATAAGTGGTGTCCTTTTATAAGGGGGAGGAGGGGCTCTTTAGGAAAAATTAAAGTATTAATTTATAATAAATTAATATTCAGTTATAATAGCTCCAAAGTAGATTATTAAAAGTATAAGGTTGGGATGGGTCGAAATAATTTCAACCAATAGATTTTAGATAGGTTTGGGTCATTATATTAACCTTATCTTTTAGTTTTAACTCTTAGTTAATTAGATTGACATTTACCATGTCACTTTGTATTTTTATATTATATAGTCAATAAACTTACTATATCCATCCAAGAGACCCCCAAGTGGTACATTAATGATACAATTATCATGATATAAGTCCTTTGGCCAATAATTAGATTTATATGAATATTATATCAATTAATAATATAATATTTGTTTTAAAAACTCCTTTATGTCAATTTTGACACTATTTAATAACTGATTTTTGTTAGTCTTAATAACTTTATTAATTCAAACCAAACTAATTTAATCAATAATAACAATTTAATATTAACCAATAAAATTATTTTAATTCATTAAAAGTCTCAAATTATATTTATTTGGGTATTTATAATATCAATTATTTTAATATTTCACTAATAAGGTAATTACTGCATCATCATTGTGTCATAAATAAATTAACTTATCTAATGTCTAAAATTTTTAAATAAAATACCATTATGTAGGAAATATTTTTATATTTCTAATTAATATTTATAATCGAATTTATATTATGTATAAACCTATATTAAAAATGTTTCAGTTATTAAACTTTGATTTTAACTCTTTTAACTCTTCTTTGAATTAAATAATAATAAATGTCCTAATATAATCCAAGTGGACCAAATAGGTTTATATTTTATTCCTAAGGTTGGTTTTTGTAGAATTATACTTAGCCAATAGAATTATGACATGTGTTAGGGTAATAATAATATCATTTTTACCCTTAATTACCCTATTTACTTGTTACTGTGGTAAATAAAAGTAAAAAGTTACTATTCACCAAAAAATTATTTTTATCTTATTGAACCACATTTTACTCCTTGATATTAACATTGTCTCTCAGATTTTCAAAATTTCACTCATAGAAGCGGTAAAATTAAGTTTTATGTGAATTTGCAAATTCTCATTGGTGGTGGACAAAAGACGGTGAAAAGTTCAATAAATTTTTTATATATCTAAAATTATTATAAACCGAATCCAATGAATTATATTGAAATTATATAGGTATTATGTATCTATTTTGACATAAAATAATTTAGATAAAATAAATTATTATTTAAATAAAAATTCAGTTTTAAACTATAACTCAGTGTTTTTCACTATTCATCAAAAATTAAAAGTTTTCTAAAAAATACCAACAATTTACCCTAAGATAATTTTGATATTCCAAATTCAATAATGATTTATATTTTACCAAATTCATAACATATAATTTTCATTTATTAATTTAAAATTAATTCCCGCTGTCAAAACAAAAAGCGTGTTTTTAAGAAAGAATAACTATCAAAATATTGACACTTGTTTATGCCCGATTTAAATGTGAAATTATGTCCAATGACCAACATTGGATTAAATGGTAAAAATATATTCTAAATATAATTTAAAACCACTAAAATTCATAATTTATCACTATTAATTATTTCAATTTAAAAATTAGTTTTTTATTAATATTTAGTAATTTTCACTATTCATCAAAATATGAAAGTAATCAGAAAAGTACCAAAAATTCACCCTAAGCTAATTTAAATATTCCAAATCCAAAAATGAAGTCCATTTTTAAAGATAAAATGTATAAAATTTCAAAAAGTGGGTATTACTATTTATAACGGCTAGTTTGATTGGTTGTGGTGTGTGTTAGAACTCGAAGTTGCGTACAACACATGCTACTGTATTATTCAAAGAGAAGCATACAGTAGAAGCTTGGGGTGTTACATTTTATCAGTTTTGAGTATGTCATTTGTCCTTTTTTCTAAAATTTATGTAAATTTTAAATAAAAATATGCACTTGAAGTTATACAGGTCATATTGTGCATCAGATTGAGGAGGGTATGACTCTTACATGTCAAAAATGACTTATGAATTGTTTTCCTAAATTATCAAAACAATACAGATGCATTTTCTTGGTTTGGATTATTTCAGTTATCCATTTTACTAAAATTGATGTCAATTTTAAATATAAAGATGCACTTGGAGTCATAACGGTCACACTGTGAGTTGGATTGAGGTTATGATTATTCCTACACATAATAAATGACTCATGGATCATTTTTATAAAGTATAAAAATAATCGTACTGTGTTTTCTTGGTTTTTAGTACACCATTTTTTCCTTTTCCTAAAATTAATGTCAATTTAAAATAAAAATACACACTTAGATTCATATCAGTCACCCCATGAATCAGATTGAGATGTGGTTGATTCATACACATCACAAATGACTTATAGATCATTGTAAAAAAGTATAAAAATTACCTAAATATTTTTTCTAGGTTTTTAGTATGTTGGTTTTCATTTTTACTAAAATTGATATCAATTTTAATAAAAAATATGCACTTGGAGTCATACTAGTCACACCATGCCTCAGATTGAGGTGCAGATCATTCATACACATCCCAAATTACTCATGGATCATTTACCTAAAGTATAAAAACCATCTGAATTTGTTTAATCATTTTTCAGTAGGTCACATTTCACTTTTTCAAAAATTTATTTCAATTTTAAATAGAAATACACACTTGGAGTTATACATGTCACACCATGCATCATAGTGAGGTGTGGTTTATTAATACATGTACAAAAGACTTATGGATCATTTTGTTAAAGTATAAAAATAATCTGAATGTATTTTCTTGGTTTTGAGTAGGTTAGTTTTCCTTTTTTACTAAAATTGAAGTCAATTTTAAATAAAAAAGATGCACTTGGATTCATACAGGTTACACCATGCCTCAGATTGTGGTGTGACTGATTCCTACACACCCGAAATGACTTAGGAATCATTTCCCTAAAGTATCAAAGCAATATGAATTTGTTTTCTTAGTATAAAATATTTTACATGTTCTATTTTACTAAAATTGATGCCAGCATTAAATAAAAATATGCTCTTAGAGTCATATCGATCACACTGTATTCCGGATTGAGGTTTGACTAGTTTCTACACATTCTAAATGACTCATGGTTCATTTTAATAAATTATTAAAACAATCCAAATTCTTTTATCAATTTTCATTAGGTTAGTTTTCATTTTTACTAAAATTGATGTAAATTTTAAATAAAAATGATACACTTTGCGTCATATCGGTCACACCGTGCCTTAGATTATGGTGCTTCTGATACCTACAAATCCCAAATGACTCGTGGATCATTTTTGTAATGTATCAAATTGATCTGAAAGAATTTGATTAATTTTCAGTAGGTTAATTGTTCATTTTTACTAAAATTGATGTTAATTTTAAATAAAAAGATGCACTTGAAGTCATACCAGTCGCACCATGAATCAGATTGAGGTGCACTTGATTCATACACATCCCCAATTACTTATGGATCACTTTCCTAAAGTATCAAACTAATATTAATGTTTTTCTCATTTTTTAGCACATCACTTGTCTTTTTAACTAAACTATTATTTTAAACTAGAAACTCACACTCTAACTCTTATCAGTCGCATCATGTATCGGTTTAACATGATAACAATTCCTACAAATTAAAAATTATTTATGAATTTATGTCCTAAATTATCAAAAAAATATGAACATTTTTTCTTATTTTTAAGTGAGTGACACATTTTTAACTAAATTGTCAATTTTAAACTAATAACAGACACTTTGAATAATAGTGGTCACACCATGAATTGGATTAAGGTGAAGATGATTCCTATATATCCAAAAATAATTTATGGATCATTATAGTATCAAAACAACCTGAATGATTTTTTTTAATTTTGAGTATGTTAGTTGTCTATTTTACTAAAATTAATTTCAATTTTAAATTAGAAGATGCACCTGGAGTCATACTGGTCACACTGCATGTCATATTGAGCATCAACTAATTCCTACACATCCCAAAGGCTCAAAAAATCATAACTACCAATGTTACCAAAATTAAAATTTTATTTCTTTATCTAACTTCCAACACTACATATTAATTCGAGAAATGTTTTTCAACTAAGAACATTGAGTCAATATGAATTGTTGGAAGGTTTGCAAAGAAAAATTAATGGAAAGCATGGTAACATTGGCAGAAAATAACATGTTATCTTTAATATGTCTTATTATAGATATTTTATGGAAAAAATTACTTCCTAAAAGATCTGTTAAAATAACTAAATAATTATTGGATAAATATGACAAGGATAATAACTTACAAATAGTTGATAAAATTATGACAAAATTAATTAAATAATTAGTATGAATTCACCTTTTAATGATGGTTGTATAAATTATTGACAAAAAATATTAATAGAATCCACCTGTATAAAATGAATTATTATTTGAGTAATAATAAAATGAAATAAATTAAACAGAAATATGAAATAATTCATTACATCTATGGGAGTCACATATTCATGTTGTTTGTGTACATTCTTTAATCATACATGCTTCCCATTAATTTCTAAGATAATCTATATCATCATGTGAATATGATTTTTTTGAAAATTATAGTAGTATTAGAAATATAGAAATAAAAAAAATTATGAATAAATATTTTAAATGAAATAGTAATTATCTTCGAGAATACCTCTTTAGGGATGCATGTTTATTGGTGGAATATGATCTCTCTCATAAATTTACAAACATTATGACCACAATATTTTCAATTTGTTTATTTTAGACATTGTAGAAACATATAAGAAAATAAGTAATTTTTTATATGTTTTTGAATAGTGAAATCATGTTATATATACCCACAAATAAATTTTAATTTATTTCAAAAAAGGAAACAAGAGCAGTAAAACTCAAGGTGTCCTAAAGAAATGGAGGCAGAGAGCATCACTGACAACGTGAGCCACCCCACAAGGGGGAAGAGATCCAAGGGAGCAAAACTCCAAAAAGGGGCACTCCAGGGAAGCAAAGGGTGTCATGAAGTCAGCCACCCGGTTTCCATCACCCCACGTATGGAGAACCTCCATGTTACTAGAGAGGAGAGACATGCACTTACGGATCAGATAAGTGATATTCCAGGGGGAGGAGGAGGTGCCAGTGAGAGATCTCCACACAATACTGGAGTCCGTTTCAACAGAGGACAGGGGAAGGATTCTGAATCGGCAAAGAGAAAGGCTGCTGAGCAGTGCCGATGCGTCTGCCTTAAGGGAGTTCCCTGGTCCAAAGAAGGTGCCGAAGGCGAAAATAACAGAGCCCACTGCGTCTCGGACCACACCACTGCTGCGCATGGTGCTCGAGCCAAAGGCTCCATCAACGTTGAGTTTTAGGCCTGAAAGGGGGGGGGGGCATCCAGCGGACCCATCATCCCCACTGCCTGGGGATGTTACGGTCCAGAGAAGCAGTCCTGGAGGAGAAGCAGCAGAGAGAAGGCGCTGCATCATGGTGGGGGAGGAGTCCAATCAGCTCTGAGGCGACTCACTTGGCTCTAACCAGCAATGCCAAAGCAGAGCATTGAGTCCCGTGGCGCGCCTGGTTACACGCTTGCTTAATGCACCAGCAGCCCACCTGCAGAATGGTTTCCCTGGCCACAACCTCGTGGCTGTTATCTAGGAAGCCCCTAAACCAGCTCAAGAAGAAAGATCTGGGGAATCCATGGTGCTAGGGGGCAGAGGGAACTCTCCAAGCTCGCTCCAGATCCGCACAACCCACTCACTTTGGAAGAAGAGGTACAATATGGATTCCTCAGAGGGAATCAAACAGCAACAACATTTGGAGGCAAACTGGACCCCTTCCTTTTAATCGCCAGGTCCGAAGGGAGAGCCTGATTTCTGATTCTCCAAAGTAGGAAGGATAATGTAATTGGGGTGGCTTTTCACCATAAACTCCTCCCCCAATGGTCACTCACAGACTGTGAAGACGTACAATGACGATAGGCTTTAGCCAAGAACTTACCTATAGGGGAACCAGTGAAGATGAATCTATTTGGGGAGCCATCCAAGAAAATTCTATCAAAGAAGTCCTTTTGAGAGGGAGATAGAACCGCCTGGATGAAGTAAGGGTGAGCACTAGCTTCCAAGAAGGAAATGTTTGGTGCAGGGCATCCAGGGAAGTCTAGTAGGCCGCCCCCCAATCACCCTTCCAGAAGTTGAGATCCCCCCAACCTAGGACCCACTAAGAGTGGCACAAAAGTGCGGGGAGGTGAGTCCGAAGAGATCTCCAGAGGCTTGAAGGAAATTTAACATTCTCACGGAGTCCATAACCTTACTTCCCATGAATCAGTTGACTCCACAAAGAGTTTCCCACAATAACCTCCCATGCGAGCTTGCCCTGGAGGAAATACATGGCCTGACCCACATCCCTGACCCCAATGCCTCCCAACTCCATTGGCCTAGAAAGCTTATTCCACGAGGACCACCAGAATCTCCCCTCCCCTTGGATATCCCAAATAAATCCATTCATGATCTTCTAAATCTGGATAATTGTAGACTTAGGGGCCTTGAGGGTAGAGAGAACGTGCATAGGGATCTAAGAAAGGACATAATTGATGAGGGTGATCCTTCCTCCAAAGGACAGGCACCTGTTCTTCCAGTTGAGAATGCAGTTGGTAATTCGGCCAACCAAACCCTAAAAAAATCGAGCCCGAATCCTGCCCGGGAAAATGGGAGCTCTGAGGTAGAGCATAGGGATGTTTTTACTCTAAATACCCAGGGTGGAGACAATGTTGTCCTTTCTCCTGGCCGGGCAAGAAGAGGGCAAGTAAAACCCGATTTTATCCCTATTCATCATTTGACCACTCCATAAAGAAAATTTATCCATGATACTGATAAATCCCCTGACGAAGGCGCTGCCCCCATTAATTAAGAAGAGCATGTCATCCGCAAAGAGAAGGTGAGACACTCCCGAGACACGGCCCCCGAAGTGATAAGGAAGAATATGACCACTTTGGATAGAGGAGGCCATGAACTTGCTTAGGACATCCTACACCAGAATGAAGATGCTGGGAGAAAGAGGGTCGCCTTGCCTGAGTCCTCTATCTGTCTTCAAGAAGCCACATTGCCTCTCCATAAAGATCAGGTTGAGCCACAGCGAGCTATAGCAGCAGAACAAGAGGTCAATAACCAATTCAGAAAACCCCATGCTTCTCATGGCACGGATGATGAACCCCCACTCTAATTTGTCATTGGCCTTTTCCATATCAACCTTTATTGTGATGTTGGACCCTCACACCTTCCTGTTGATCTCCCCAATCATATTCTGTGCAATAGACATTGCCCCCTGAATGGACCTCCCCTGTATGAAGGCATGTTTTTCCTTCACAACCCAGCTGTGGATAAACTAGGAAAGTCTTCTATTGATGAGGTTCTCCAGCACCTTGTATGTGATGTTTCACATGCTGATAGGCTGATATTGCGCTATGGTAGTGGGGTTACTAACCTTGGGAATAAGAACTAGGGTAGTAGAAACGACAGCCCACAGCAGCCCACCTCCATAGAAGAAGTCCTGAATAGAACTCGCAAGCTTCTCCTTGATGATACCCCAAGCACTAAAAGAGAAGGAGCCCGGAAACCCATCAGGTCTTGGGGAACTCTCGTGATTCAAAGAGGAAACTGATTCCCAGACATCCTTATCATTCAGAGCTTGACCGATGGCCTCATTTGTGTGAGCAGATACCACCCTTGGGATTGAGATGAAGAGATCGGTATGATCCTGGGGATACCCATTCTGCCATTGGGGATTATTGTTACACAAGAAGAAGGTAAAATAAGATCCAACCATGCCACTGATGTTGTCCAAGTCTCTAGTAAAGGACCCGTCGTCACGCTGGATATTAAGAGTCTTTCGCCGCTACTTCTCCCTAATGCAAGCGTGGAAACAAGACGAGTTGTAGTCACCTTCCTTGAGCCAGGTGGCCCGGGAGCTCTCACGAAGGCATCTTTCCTGCTCCAGAAAACCCTCACTAAATTGTTGCTTCTTGTGACTTAGAGAGGAAAAACTTACCTCATACTAGCGGACTTCTAGGATGGCCTCATCCCTCTCGATCTTAGTCTTCAAGGCCTCCACAACAGGCTGCACAACAGGGAGGGAGTCTAACCAACCTCTGAGAGCAGACAGTAGGCGCCGAAGCTTATTATGGAGGTGGGTCCAGGGCCCCCTCTCACAGGGTTCCACCCAAGAGAAATGGACCAGCTAAATAATGTCAGGGAGAGCTGTCCAACTTTTGCTGAAGAAGAATCCTTGCCCCCGGGGAGAAGCCGACCTGAGGTGGAAAAGAAGGGGGGCATGATATGACAGGGTGCGAGTCAAGTGGATGACCTCCGAGTTGGGGAAGTCGGAAATAGCACGAAGGTTCCCAAAGCAGCGGTCTAATCTGCACCATGTTCTACGGACTCCTCTCTGATTATTTCACGACGTGATGCTGTTGCCAGAAAAACCCAAATCAAAAGCCCCTCCTGGGCCACAAAGGAAGAGAAGAGGGCCCTATCGCTCTGAGGGAGGGAGCTCCCCCCTTCTTTTCTGACTGGTCCAAGATGCAGTTAAAATCACCCCCAACCAGCTAGAGTTCGTCCCTAGGATTTAAGGAACTAAGGTCCAACCATAACTACTCATGAAGTCGCGCCTCAAATTTAGAATAGACAAAGGAGAAGATGCAAATACACTGTCCCGAGTCCACCTTGACCGAGAGATGCTGGTCAGACCCAACCAACTTGTCCACTAGAATATATTGTTTCCAAAAAATCTAGATATGATGATTTTCTGGCTCACCATGCAAAGATAACCTCTTCCCTACTCCTCTAGCACACTCTCCAATTCTGGAAGAGTTTGCCTTCTTCTCAAGGATAACCACAAGGGAGGCATTGCTCCTAGCCACCTCATTGGAGAGAAAGTCTGTTATGACACGGGCACCTCGTCCCCTAGCATTCCAGATAATCAATAACAGAATTAAAGAGTAAGGCTCCCAGTCCTGACCCCAGGAGAAGGTCTGTGTTGGATCTCCCTTAAAGAGAGGAGAAGGGAGTTTTCCACTAAACGAGTACACATCCTTCTAGAGGGGGTACTGGGGGAAGGGGAGCGAGCTGCCAAGATAGGGGGAAAAGAATCAAGCAGGGGAGCTGACCCGCTTGAGGCAGAGGTTCGGGAAGGAGGGCTGGGCAGGGGGGATTGATGAGGACCAAACTTTGGCGGGGACCCAGAGGCAGGCCCAGGCATGAGGCAGGGGGAGGGGGTGGGGGCGTACGCTAGTGCACTGAAGCAATTGGTCAAGGATATAGGGAGGAAGGGGAGTTCAGAAGCACGGGTTTGGGGGAGGGACCAAGGAGGATCACAAAAGAGGACAACTTTCCCTTTGGCAAGCCAACTAGCACTGCCCAGGAAGGCAGAGGGGGGAGATCAAGCTAGAGGGGGGAGTCCCCAATGGACATAGGGTACTATATCCTGGCATGGAAGAGGGGGGATAATGGGGACTGGCCGAGGGTTAGGGAGAGCAAGAGGGCTGGAGGGAGACGAGAGAGGGGAAGGGGAAATTAAGGGTGGGGGAGGAGGGAGTGGGGTTAGGAGCCTGGGGGCCACCAGAGAAGGCAAACCAGGAGAAGGGAAAAGATTAGGGGAAGGGGGATAGAGTTCATCATTTGTGGTAGGTTTATTGGGAATAAATGAAGTGAATCCAAGAAATAAATCTATAGAGTATCCAAATTGATCACAATACGCATACAATGTTTCAAAAAAACACAAAAAGGATTAAGTAATGAATTAAATATTAATTTATTTGATTTGATTAAATTGTAGATTTTTACCCTTAAATAGTTAGTATTAAAAAGAGTCTATCGCCCCCAAGATTTCATTCAAATGGTTTGGCCAAGTTTTCAATTATTTCATCTATTTATTTGGATTCTATTTTTTTTCTTCTTTGGAGGTGGCATGAGGACTAATGAGTCCAGATTTTTTCTCATGGGGAAATCCCTTCAATTAGTATTGATATATATTCCTAAAAAAATAGGAAACATATTTAGTCACAATTAACATAGTATATCATCATTTGGAAAATTAAATCATAAAAACGTACCTCATGTATACATTTACAACTGAGGATACTATCCATTTAGAGTTGAGGATTTCATTTACATTCTCAAAAGAAATGTAGTCAGTACCTTACTCTACCTACATTTTTTCTTCAAAATGAAATATGTGACTACTACCAAATTGTAACTTTTTATTCGCATGAACCACCAATGTTAGTAAATGAAAATATTCAATGGGTGGAGTAAAGGTTCTTTCAAAAGATATCTTCAATCATTTGGTTGATCTTATAGATGGTTTTTAATAGACCTTTCATTTCACCCATTTCCCTTTTTTTGTATATAATAATATTCATCAGTTCAAACCTTTTTTTATTAATTGTTAAAAGTTTATCATGAAATGTAAATTGGAAATGAATACCTCCTTATAGTCATATATTTTTACAAGATCTATTGATCATTCAATAAATGTTAAAATAGTTTGGTTGACCTAATGAATATCATCATCAACAAGTGGAATAGGTAGCTCAGCTCTTGGCTCATTAGCTATGCTAATAACAACTCTAAATTAAACCATTGGAAGGGGTATATTCTGTATCATGTCATCTTGGATATTGAAAATCATATCCTTCTCTACAAGGTAATGGATGGGTGTAGATTGATATATATCACATTTATTTCCACCCTATAAAATACCAGTACAGGAAATATATTAGTTACTGTCTAATGCACATTTCATAGAAAGAATTATTAAAATATTGATTACCTCAACTGAGAAAACTCTGAGGGGAATGGATCCCCTCAAAGCTATTAGGGGTAGGGGTTCTTCACGCAATGGTTATTCTTGAGTTTTTTTATTTGTTTCAACCCCATAACAATTTTTGGAAACCAATACTACAATGGAATTGTTATTCAAGGAAAACAAATCTTTCTTTCATCTTTGTCACTTCTGTATCTTTATCCACTTGTTGTTTTTTTCTCTAAATATGCTTGGGGTGTCACCCCAAAACCCGCACATTACACATGACCATACTCTTTTGGCTGCTTCAAGGGCACCAATAATAAGTGTTCATACAGAATAGGTGTTGATGATTCCTATGACTAGGTTGGATAGAAAATATAGGAAAATAAGTAATTATTTTTATATAATATATATTTAAAGAAAAAAAGTATTATTTCATACTCTAATATGTTTCCCACACTTTTTTGTGTTTTCATCTATTAGTATCCTATATTTATTTACACGTGACTCCTTCCATAGAAAATGGTGTGGGATGGTTATGGATTTGGATTTGAATTCATAAGTATTCATATAAATATAGGAACATAATTATGCTATTGTTTCATGTCACATAAAAGTGTAATGGTTTATTTAAAATATGTACCAGTTTTTGTTAAAGTGAAGCATACCCCATCCTTGCTTTATAGTAGGGGATGTTGGGTCTACTTCCCCTTCCTTATTTTTATCACTCAGTTTTTGTTTCATAAATAATTAATTCTCAACCAAAGTGATGAATAAACATATTATCAAACAATCTACAACCATCCACAATATAATTGAAAATACAACTTCCCACGATGGCCATTAAACACATCCCACAATTCTTAGGTCATTAGGTGTGCATACATAAGTTGTGGGAGTGGGTTTATTTTCCCTTCATCATATTTATGATGATATCTTGTTAGAATCTTGTGAAAGCCTCTATAAATACTTCCACCAAGAATTAATACATATTTCTTATGGGAGTCATATACTATAAATGCACTCAGAAAATGGTGATAAAGATAAATGATATCATAATGTTATTGTAATCTCTTCTAACATCAATGTCTTAAGTGTGGTCACAACATGGTTCCACGAATCTACATCAATAATCACATGTTGATGAGGGATGATTCCAATGTAACTATTGAACATGGACTTGTTAGGGGTTAGCATGTTGGCCTTGTGAATTCCATCGAACCTCAAATTTGATTCTTTTTTCTTTTTGCCTTAATGATTTTTTCAAACACCATCAAACTACAGAACTCCTATTTTTTCTGTATCACTGGTCCTTCATCACCTACCATTTCCTCAAATTCAACATCGTCAATAAGTTGTTCTTATGGAGAGATAATAGCTTCATGGGCATAAATTTTTTGTACCTCTAAATTGGGAGCAACAACAGGATGAGTAACCTGTTGTTTCTTTGGAGTGATAGCATCAGTATGTGTAGAAGGTAATTTTTCCTTTGTACTAAAAGCAATAGAAAATTTAGAGACCTGTTATTCCTTAGGATTAGGAGAACCAACATGTGCATAAGTCATTATCTGCCGAAGTGGTTTAACATTTAATTTAGATTACATAAATGCATTATCAAACAAATAATAACATGAGATAATGCAATATATATAACAAAAAACTATGACATTATTATTGAAATATCGTTTTTTAAAGGGTAACGTTATTTTAACTCTCTATCTATTATCCAAATACCTTCATTGTGGTCTCCTATAACATACAAAACCTTGCCTATATTGGGAATACTATGAAATGATTATTATTCCACAATGAAAGGGTCATCCTTAGTTGAATTTTTATCTGACCCTTCAGTGGTTTTGGTCAATAGAAAAACAATTGAACACTTTAAAATTGTGGGGTCTGGAACATAAAATACTTTTACTACCTATGATGCCATTATAAAAGGGTTTTCATTGCACCCTTTTTATTGAAATCCACATTCATGAATCCCAATTCATCTATTTTAACATCAATCCTATTATCAAGCCACTTTAATTGAAAAATAGGCTCTTAGAATGAAGTATAATCTAACTCCTGTATTTGTTTCATGATACCAAAGTATGACATATTCACATAAATTGGATTTCTATCCTAAGTACCAGAAATATGCATCGCTTTAGCCATAAGTGTAACTCAACTATTTTTATGGTAGTTTATTCATCATGTTCATTTGTATAGAACATATAACCATTAATTACATACCCATTATAAGATAATACATATAAACATGGTACTATGGATTTACATTGAAGTGGTTATGAAATTAAATCCATATTTTCATCTGGATATTTAAAAATATAGCCTCAAAACCATCATATAAACTGTTGATTATGTGAATTTGATATCCATATTTCACCCATTAATGGATTCAAAAGCCTAATAATTTATTTTTTGGGTTTCAACATATAGGTAAACCTCAAAATGATTATATAAAACATAAAGGTGGGTGTGATCCTAATCTATTATATTGATTGTGATAACATATCTTCTAGAAATTCCTTAACTCACAAGACGCCCAATGTTACGACATTTTGGTAGACCAATTATTTCCACACTAGATAGGTATTCTGTATTGAATTCAATATATTCCTCAACAATATATTGTTCTATTATAAAATCCTCTAGTTGACTTCGATTTTTGACATACCCTTTCAAAACATTCATATACAGTTCATTAGGGTACATCCATTAATAGTTCACCGAACCTCATAGTCGAATCTCTATCACCTAGTGAACCATAAAGTGAACCATTATATCAATTAATACTAGTAGGAAGAACATTTACAATTCAAATAATATGATGGAAATTTATCTTTCCATAGTCATAAATTTTTATGGGTCTATAACATTGATACATATAACTTTTAAGAAGATACAAATATTAGTTCCTTTAATGCTACATCCTACTTATGTCGTTGAGGTATAAATATGTAATGGCCTAGAAATATAGTCTTCGATAAATGTTTCAACATAATTGACTATGTACTCTGTTCACAAACATGACACCCTTGAGTTCCTTTAATGCCACATCCTACAAATTTCTATAAGTAGAAAATTCATTTATCATCCCATACAACATGGATCTTAATGTGAAATATTCATTCCTAAATGAATCATACAATGTAACACCTGAATCCCATAATAATTTCAAATCTTTGATCAATAGATCCAAATAAAAAACAATATCATTACCCAGTTGTTTTGGTCCTGATATAATAATAGATAGCATGATGTATTTTTATTTCATGAATATGCATGGTGAAAAGTTATAATTTACCAACATAATTAGCTATGTACTTTGGGTATTGCTTTGAAAACCAAAAGGATTCACTCCATCTGTAGATAACTCAAGAGTAAGGTTTCTCAGATCATTTCCAAATTCAGGATACTCATGATCAATTCACTTCCATTGAGGAGAGTCTGTTGAGTGACATAGTTTCCCATATTTATTTCTTGTATCTTCATGCCATTTCAATTACCCTACAGTCTCTTCACTTCCATATAGGTTAACAAACCTTGGAATGATTGGAAAATACCATAAAACGTTTTTAGGACCAGATTCATATTTATTGTATCAAGAATCACCACACGTTTGTCATTTTGTAAGTGATTTGTCCTTCTTGTGAAACAATATATCGTCATTTGGGAAGATATTTATTCCTTAAGATATCATACCCATAAAGAATATAATTCTAT
Source organism: Viscum album (assembly GCA_963277665.1). Taxonomy (NCBI): domain Eukaryota; kingdom Viridiplantae; phylum Streptophyta; class Magnoliopsida; order Santalales; family Viscaceae; genus Viscum; species Viscum album. Next base: position 578,141,141 of record OY728143.1, read on the forward strand.
TTGGAATCATATATATGGATAGGAAGCTCATTATCTTTTAGGATCTTGTCCTTAAAGAGAGAAAGTAGTTCCGCAAAACTGGATTCACTCCATCCATTTCCTTCTTTCAAATTATAGAGATTCAGTGCCACTAAAAATGATGCATATTTAGTTCAACCAGTATACAATGACATCTTTGAACAACTCTTTAACTTTTAAATCAATTTTGGGAAATCATAAAGTTCATCATCAATTGTCTTTTTCATTTCCTCAATGTGATCTTCGTTATCATTCATATATGTGATCACATTCTCAATACAATCTTCTTTATTGTCCACAATTGAAATTGTATCAGATGATCCATAAAATGTAGTGTCATCCCAGCCACTAGATACATTCTTATTTTCCCCAGGTTTATTCCAACATTTATAACTTTGATATATTCTTTAATAGATCAAGTTTTATTCTAACTTCTATGAACTAATCAGTCTTGAATAAAAACTACATAAAAAAGGACAAATGATTTTAGAAGGGTCATATTCATGATCTTTTGTTAAATTTATGAACTATTTCACTCTATATTCATACTAATTTGTCATAATATTGTCATACATATATTCTTTATTCATATCCCACTAATATTGATATTTACCAAAATAAATACACAAAAGATGTTTAACTAGGTATAACACCTTTCTTACCCCTTTTTCCACATATTCTCATCTTATAGATTATCATAGGGAATATATTTTTGGATTATATGGTAAAGATTTTCCTTATATAACCATTCAGGTTTCCTCCTATAATTCCTCTCTAATTAGTCCAAGCATTTCCTTTCTTAGCGTGTTAAAGCTCTCTTTCTTAGATAACACTTTTGTACTGCATCCAAAAAATTCTAGTTTGAAATAAATTAGAAAAATAATTTTTTCTGTATTGTTTTACCAAATATGTAGTAACACATAAAAGTACTTGAAAACTATTTTTCTTAGATTTTCATTAAATGAAAAAAATCAGTTGGAAAACATGTTTCCTTAGCCAATACCTCTTGGTCAAATAACCTTTTTAAAATTTGACTTTAAACTATTTCATAAACACCAATTTTTAAAATACAAATTTAAAACTCAAAGTAGTTTACAATTATCGTAATGTTTTCTAAAACATGTTTTAAAACCAACCATTTCCAAAAAACTAAGCATGGTGGGCTAAAAACCCATTTTCAAAACTCTCACATTATTGAGTTTCAAATGTATACAATTATAACTTTTCTCATTCGAGAGATATTTTCAAAATCATTATTAAAATACTTTGAAAGTACTTAAAAATCATGATTTCCTTTTTTACTTATTTAAAAATATTTCACAATCCCTTTTTAAAAAAACTGAAAAGAAAACCATACATAGAAGAAATAAAGAACATGGTCAAGAACCACTATTCGAAGTCACACAAAATTGGGAAAATCACAAGAAAATATGTTCCAAACAATAATATAAATAGTAAGGGATATAATATAAGTAGAGAGATAAATCTTCTAAATGATCCTAAAAAGGATTCTAGTGTCATGGGAATTGTCACTAGGCTGTATTAATAAAAGGACTTTAATTGGAGATAAAGAAACTAGATTTTCATGACTAAACCTATCCCCACCCCCAGAAGTCCCATGAAACTACTCCAAGATAGTGTCCCTAGAATGAATTCTTAAATGGTATTAAGGATGGTGTTATCCCTAGAACATATAAAATTCACCAAAAATAAACATCCCCACATTCGATCACATGCTACAAGGGTCATACATGAATCAATTTATCTTAAGAGGGTATCACATATTTTATGAAAACTATTTTTCCATAAAATTTCAAAATAGAAATTCTCTTTTAAAAACATTATTAGAATTCCAATCCCTTTTATTATTTATAAAAGATACCAAAATCCACTCTTGGGACTAATTTTATCAAAACACCTTTAAAACTCAAAAATAAATTCACTATACCCTTTAAACGACCATTCAAAAAAAATTCAAAGATACAATAAGTTTCAAAATCTAATACACACGGGAAAACACACCCTTTTGAAATAATAAATCTCATTTGGATATATTAAATTCTTTAAAAACACCAAAAAATTGATATAAAAATTAATCAAGGAAAAAAAGTGGCTTTAAATATAGGTTACAAGGGTTAAATCACCACTTTAAAAATAAAAAAAATATTTTACAACATTTTTAACAATTTGAAATCACCCATACTCTGGGTTTGAAATCCAATTAATACAATAATAATTTTTAAAACATCAAGTCAATGATTACCATATATTTTAAAACAAAAATAATTCTTAAAAAAATCCATTTAGGTATTTTCCCAGACACTTTTCATGAAATATCATTCCATAACAATGGATAAAACTACTTGGAAAACAATATTTATCCTTCATGGGAACTCATATAGGAATAAGTATAATAAATAAACACTTTTAAAACAACAATAATTTAATGGTATGCAATATTAAGTGACTAAAAATAAAAACAACTAGCCCTATACATAACTAGGGGAACTAGAAGTGTGAAATGCTCTAGTGTAGCATAAATAAATATTTACCACTTAGATATTCTGGTTGCTGTGAAATCATTTATAAGAGGACAATTATATATATAATAACTTGAAATAATTTATAAGAAATTTTTAAAAAACTACACTTAAACTACCCTTGAAATAAATTTATAAATTAATTCACCTTTATAAAATTAATTGATTGATTAAAAAGTGCCCCTAATTTTCTTATCTAATAAACCAAACTGGGTAAAAAAATGTTAAACCCCACATTTTATTTTAAAGAAACATTGAAATATTTTACCAATTATTAGCATTTCAAGTATTATTTGGAATTAAAAGAAAAAATATTGTGCCTATATAGATTTAACATTGATGACCAAAACAAGTTATAAAATATTATAATTTATATATAAAGATAATTCATGAAATTTATCAAACACATGGTGTGCATGGTTTATTAAAAAAATATTTTAATAAGTTCCACAATTGATAAGTCATTGAAAGTGAAATTAAAATCACATAAAACATGATTTACCTTTCTAATAACACATAAACACATTTAATGATATTACTTGATATACAAAACAGGGAGTTAAACATCAAAATAATCATGGTTCCCAAGTTTAATGGAAAATACATGGGGCAACCTATCACAAATCAATGGAGAATGGTCTGTAAATTAAACTATTTGATGAATAAAGATCAAAAAATTATTCAAATTCCCTAGACATAATGAATTTATAAGAAAAAAGGGTTAACCCCTACCTCCGGGTTCGACCAAAAATGGGCGCAGTGATGGGGAAGAAAATAATGGGTGAATCTAGTCTGAAGGCAAAGGTGAAGTGATGGTATGGTGGTGAGGGTATAGAAAGGAGCAGTATTGGCGAGAGCGGTGGAGATGAGAGCGGTGGTGAGATAGGCAACAGTGAGAGGGTCAATGAGAGCGGTGACAGTGAGAGAGGTGGGTAGAGTGGCGATGGCAAGAAGAGGTGGGTAGAGTAGCATTGGCAAGAAGGGAGGCAAGAGTTGTGGCAATGATAGTGGAAACACAATAGATTTAGGATTCCGTGAAATCTTCAAGTTGTGTGAGAGAGATGGCAACTATTAACATATTTATAAAACCAGGTGACGCTTTTATCAGTAATACATAAAAAGAACTGATAAAAGACAATTTTATCAGCATTAAAATAGAAAGTGTTGATAAAACAGATCTTTATCATCACATTTTTAGCGCTGATAAAGGCGTGTCTCAACACTAAAGAAACACTGATGAAAGTATAATATTAATATTTTATTTATATTTTTATATGCATTTATAAAATTATATATATTAAATAAATAAATAAATATAAATATAAATATAAATATAAATATAAATATAAATATAAATATAAATATAAATATAAATATATTTATATATTTATAATTATAACTATCAATAAATATATTTATAAATATTTGTATATATTTATAAATATAAGTATTTATTTATTTATTAATATATAAATATTTTTATTTATAAAATTATAATAAATGTATTTATTGTAATTTTATAATTATAAATAAATAAATAAATAAATATTTATTTATAATTATAAATATATATATATATATTAATATATTAATATATAAATAAGTATATTAATAAAATTATAATATATGTATTTATTATAATTTTATTATTATAAATATATAAATAAATATTTATAATTATAATTATAGATAAATATTTTTATTTAATTATATATATTAATCAATAAATATTTATATTAATAAAATTATAATAAAAGTATTTATTTTGATTTTATAATTATAAATAAATATAATTATAATTATTTGAATATAATTATAAATATATTTATTTAAATATATATATTTATTAATTTATAAATTTATAAATATATAATAAAATAAAATATATTTATTATAATTTTATAATTATTTAAATAAATAATTATAATTATAATTATAAATAAATATATTGATAAATTTTTATATATATGTATATAAATATATTTATATATTTATATATATTTGTATATATTTATAAAAATTTGTAGATATTTAAAAATATTTTTTAAATATTTAGAAATATTTGTATATATTTATAAATATATTTATATAATTATATATATTCATAAAATTAAAATAAATTCATTTATTATAATTTTATAATTATTTAAATATATATATATATATATAATTATAAATAAATTAATAAATAAATTTTTATATTTATAATCTTAACTAGAATAAATATATTTATAATGTATTTATATAAAATAAAAAATTCAGAATTATAAATATAATAAATTTATTTATGATTTAAATACATTTCTTGTAATTTTATAATTATTCATTGGAATATATAAATAATTTCTTGGTTATAACATGGATGAAGTGTTTAAGTCATAAAAATGACTCATCACATTCATGGAAGCATGAATAGTAAGGGTGTTAATGAATAAATGAACATTTCATGAGTAATGAATATATAACATATACATGTGTCATCATAAGAATAGGTAATCTAACATTTAGAACATATATAGCAACCTAATCATGTGCACAAATACACTTATGATCATAGTTAGTGTATATACACATATCAATATTTGAACATAAACATGTCCATGAATATCATTATTGTCTCATGATATATATATATATATATAGATTCAATTCATTAGGGAAAAATATTTATTTATGTATATATATATATACAATTATAATTATAAATAAATATATTTAAAATTATTTATATATATAATTAAAAATACAATAAATATATTTATTACTTTAGAAAATTATTATAATTTTATATTTGTTTAAAGATAATATATTTATTTATAATCTTATAAATAATTTTTTTTAAATAACATATGTATTTGAATTATTAAAAAATATATATTAATATATCATATTTATAATAATTATAAACATGTGTTTTTTAATTAATGTATATAAGTAACCATTATTTTTGAATATAAATATAATAATTTTTTATATATTAATAATATTTTTCATTAAAATATTTTATCAGCACTAAGATTAGCACTGCTAAATTTAACTTTTATCAACACTAAAAAAAGCACTCATAAAGGATATAACATTATCAACACTTTTTTAGCACTAACGAACATCACCTTTATCAGGGCTTTTAGCTAGAACTCATAAAGGTGAGGCTTTTATAGGTGCTTTCTGATTAGCGATGATAAAATCATTGCTTATTTTCCACAAATCTATCGTAGTGTTTCCAATTCTTTAACATCTATTTCCAATTAACATGTTTTTCCCTTTATTTTATTTTTTTTAATTAAATGGTAACACTCTCCCCAATCTCATGGTTTAGCAATAAACCCTACATTTTCTATATTTTTTTTTTAATTTTTAAGTATTTAAATGTTCTCTATCCTATATCAATTCCCACATATTTCTTTTAATTCAATTGGTTTCTCTATCTAATCAAAACTAAAATATATCTTTTACCTTTTTCAATTCCCATACGGGTTCTTTATTTGTTTACACCACCAACCCATTTTTTAACTATACACATTTTTTTAAATGTTATACTTTAAAATATTTTTTTCATTGTAATATATTATTTAATATATATATTGTTGAAATACGTAACATGTTACTATGTAACACACTCACACACATATGCGCTATATATATATTTTTTCTGCAATATATATTATATGAACAAAATCATTTTCTTTTATAAAACTTGATTCATAATTAAATATAATTTTAATAAAATATAAATAATAAATGTTTAAAATTTCTAGATCATGCATAAAAATATAGTTGACACGAAAAATTATTTCTTTTTATAAAATCTTTAAAATTAATGGGTAATATTTTAAAACCTATAAGAAATCACTGTGATGTAATATTTTTAATAGATGAATATTATTTTTGAACCATTCATAAGATTTATTATAACACACAATATATCACATTTAGCCAAAATTTTGAAAGTCATATTGAAACTAAAAAATTTATAAAATTAACTAAAATCAATATAAAACTTCTCAACCCACCAAAAGTAATATAAAACATATTGGGGCTCACTCGACATTTGATAAATGAAAAAGGAAGGTTTTTAAAAAAATCATTCCCTTACAAATTTCCTCTCTATGCCATGTATGGAATCCAACACACAATTGGGTGTGATCAATGATATTTATTCATTCCAAAGTGTTAAACATTATTAAAAAAACTATGAAATAATACCCTAGTAACATCTTGAGACTACTTTTTATATCGAATATATGAAAGGGAAAGTGACTATAAATTCTAAATGAATTAATAATTTTTTATTGTTCTATCTAAACACCTTTTTTTACTCACACAAGTTCTCGAATTTTAATTGAAAACATCAAATTGAGTTGATCAAAAACATAAATAACCCTAAGAAATTATTATATCAATTACTCATTTAAAATGATATTTTGAAAATGTTCATTTGAAAGTACTCATCAACTAACCCAACTCATAAATTTTCAATTAAATTCATCATTCTATTAAAATATTCCTTGCACAATCAGTATATTTAAGTTAGATATAAATATTAGTTTTAAGTCTAGTCTAAGGTGCACTATAATAGATATTACATTTAATAGTGAACAAAAATGCATTTAACAACACTAGAAAAGTACTGTTATCCTGAACGTTTTTAAAGGGTGGTCCCCATTATATGTTCTAAAAAATTATAGATAAAGTACCCCTTTATCAGCGCTATTTCTAGCACTGATAAGGGCCTAAATTTATGTAGTTTGGTTTTTTTGTATAACAACACACCCATTAAAAACCAGTAATCACTGAATGAAAAATATATAATTTAATAGAAATAAATTTGAAATCATGAATCTATAAAAAAATACTACATTTCAAAAAACATTTTTAATAAATATATTTATAGTTATCCACAAAATTTTTAAAAAATTAATTCTTCATCTTTTGTCTCCCACAATCCCCTCTAAAAAAAGTCCACCCATGGTATCAGTTGTAGAAAAAATCACCTCAAATCATCCAAAAGAATCCACCAATATAAGGAAAAATTTATATGTTAGAAATACTGTAAAGAAATAAATTAAACATTAATATAAATGAATACATTAATAAAATGTGAATTTTAAATTAAGAGATACATATAGTGTTATACCGATCACACCTTGCATTGTATTAGTGTGGCGTTGATTCCTACATGTCACAAATTAGTTATGGATCATTTTACTAATGCATCAAAAAATCTGAATACATTTTCTTATTTTTCAGTATGTCACTTATTCTTTTTACAAAAATAAATGTCAATTTTAAATAAAGACACACTTGAAATTATACCGGTCAAACCATGCATCGGATTGAGGTGCAGATGATTCTAACACATTACAAAATACTTATGGATCATTTTCTTAAATTATCAATAAAATATGAATTTTGTTTCTTGTTTTTTAGTATGTCACTTTTGTTTCTTATTATAATGTCATTTTAAACTAAAAACATGCTTTTTGAGTCATAGTGATCACATCATTTGTCAATTTGGTGTGAGACTACTTCCTACATGTCAAAAATGACTTATGAATCATTGACCAAAATTATTAAGGTAGTTGGAGTAAATTTTCTTGATTTTCAATGAGTGACACACATTTTGAACTAAAATGTAAAATTTAAACTAATAATATACACATTGAGTTATACTGGTCACACCATAAATAATATTGTGGTGCGGGTGATTCCTACACATCAAAAATTACTCATGGTTCATTATCCTAAAGCATCAAAGCAATCTGAATGAATTTTCTTAGTTTTTAGTATGTCTCTTTTTTATTTTAGTAAAATTAATGTCTATTTAAAATAAAAAGATACACTTAGATTCATATCGGTCACACCGTGCTACATATTTAAGTGAGGGTGATTCATTCATGTCACAAATTAATTATGGATCATTTTCCTAAAGCATAAAAACAATCATAATGCATTTTCTTGGTTTTCAATATGTCACTTGTTCTTTTTAATAAAATCAATGTCAATTTTGAATAAAAAGACACACTTCGATTTATAACAGTCACATAATGTGTTAGGTTGAGGTGAAGTTTTTCCTAGACATTATAGAAGACTTATGAATCATTTTCCCAATGTATAAAAAAATCCAAATTTTTCTGATCAGTTTTCAGTATCTCAGTTGTTCATTTTACTAAAATTAATGTCAATTTTAAATAAATAGACACACTTGGAATCATACTACTCACATTGTGCATCATATTGAAGTTTGGATGATTTTTACACATCTTAAATGACTTATGGATCATTTTCCTAAAGTGTCAAAAAAATTTGAATGTGTTTTCTCAATTTTCAGGATATCTCATTTTCTTTTTACAAAAATTAATGTTAGTTTAAAATAAAAAGACAAAAATTGAGTTACACCGCTCAAACCATGCATCATATTGAGATGTGGTTGATTAATACACATCAAAAATGACTTATGAGTAATTTTCTTAAAGTATCAAAACAATATGATTCTGTTTTCATTGTTTTCAGTATGTCACTTGTTACTATTACTAAAGTGAATGTCAATTTTAAATAAACAGGCACACATGGAATTATACCAGTCACACTGTGCATTGAATTGAGGTGTGGCTGATTTCTACATGTCAAAAATCACTTATGGGTCATTTTTCTAAATTATTAAAATAGTTTAAATGTGTTTTCTTTATTTCAAATATGTTAATTTTTATTTTTACTAACATTAATGTAAATTTTAAATAAAAATACACACTTAGAGTTATGATAGTCACACCATGCATTGTATTGAGTTTTTAATGATTTATACAAGTCACAAATGACACATGGGTTCTTTTACTAATGTATCAGAATAATATGAATTCATTTTCTTGGATTTATGTATGTTACTAGTTCTTTTGACTAAATTTAATATCAATTTTAAATAAATAGACATACATAAAATTATATCAGTCACACCATTCATTTTATTGTAGCGCAGATTATTCCTACACATTAAACAATTTGTTATAGATCATTCTCCTAAAGTATTAAAACAATATGAATGTGTTTTATCAGTTTTTAGTATCTTACTCATTCTTTTTACTAAAATTATTGTCAATTTTTAATAAAAAGTCACACATCATGTTATACCGGTCACATCCTATACCATATTCAGGTTTGGTTGATTTATACACATTAGAAATTGTTTATGAATTATTTTACTAAATTATAAAAACAATACGAATGTATTTGCTTGATTTTTAGTTTGTAACTTATTCTTTTTAATAAAATTAATGTTAATTTTAAATAAATATACATGCTCAGAATTATAATGGTCACACCATGCATCAGATTAAGGTATGGATGATTCATACTTATCAAAAATTAATTATGGATAATTTTCCTAAATTATCAAAACAATCCAAATGTGTTTTCTTCGTTTTGAGTATTCCACTTGTCTTTTTTATTAGAATTTCATTTGATTCTAGAAATACACATACTTCTTCCTACACATCATAATTGAATTATGAATTGTTGTCACAAATTATAAAGATAATTAGAGAGTGTTTTCATAGTTTCCAGAGAGTGAAGCATTTTGAACTAAAATGTAAATTTTAAACTAATAATGGACACTTTGAGTCATACTAGTCACACGGTGCATCAGATTGAGATGAGATTTATTCCTACACACCAAAAATGACTTATGGATCATTTTTATAAAATATCAAAATAATAAAAATGCATTTTATTAGTTTTAATTATGTCACTTTTTCTTTTGATTAAAATTAAATCAACGTTTCATTATATAATTTTCAGACAAAATAAAGAAAGTGTATCATAACAATATATTTACATATTACCAACGTTTTTCCATCATTATAGAATATTATTCCACATGATTGGTAACATCATCATGTACATAAGTCATTGTCTACACGAGTAGTCACTAATTTAATTTAGATGATTTAAATATAATATAGAACATATAATATTATGAGAAAAAACATAGTATATTAAAAAAACACTTTAACCATCTTCTTGAAATTTATGAAAATTATTTAATGAGGATTGTTTCCAATTAATTTCTAAACAAATCTATATAATCTTGTGAAAAATATTATTTTAGAATTCATAGTAGTATTATAAAAATATAAATGCACAAAATACTAATAAATACTTTAAATAAAATAGTAATTACCTTCAAAAATATCTCTTTGGGGATGATAGGCTGTTAATGGAATATGATATATCACATAAATTTACAAACATACTCATCACATTTTTTCAATTTTTTTTATTTCATACACTAAAAAATCATTGATAAAAATAAGTAATTTGTTTTTATATGTGTTTGGATATTGAAATATTATTTTAGATACTCTGATACTTGTCCAATAGTATAACTTTTTATGATCCTTATGTGCATGGACTATCCTCATTCCATGATTTTCATGATATCTATACACCACCCTATAATAGCATAATTCTCTTTAAAACACAATATAAAATATAAAACTTGAAGTTTATATCTAAAATACTAGAAATAGTGTATTGAAAATTAAGAAATGTCATTATGTGTGGTTGGTTTTTTGGGTATCCATATAGTGAATCCAAGAAGTAAATGTCTAGAGTATCCAAATTGACTACAAAGAGCATATAATGTTTCTTAAAAACATAAAAAATAATATTTAATTAATGAGATAAAAATATATTTGATATAAAAAAATTGTAGATTTTTACCCCTATAGTGTTGGTATTAAGAAGAGTCTATCATCTGCACGTTTACTTTCAAATTTTTTTGTTTGTTTTGTAACTATTTCATTCATTTTTATGAATATATTTATTTTATTATGTAGAAGTTACATGATGAATAATGAGTCCAGATTTCTGTTCATGGGGTAATACCTTTAATTGGTATTTATATATATGCCTGTAAAAATATGAAATGTATTTAGTCATAATTAACACAGTATATCATCTTTTGGAAAAAAAATCATGAAAACATACCTTTTTGATGCATTTACAACTGATCCACCTAGCCATTCATAGTTGAGGATTTCATTTACATTCTCAAGATAAATATATTCTATAACATCCTCTTAGTACATTTATTATTCAAAATCTAATGTGTGACTACTACCATTTTGTAACTTTGTATCCTCATGAACCTTCAATGTTAGTAAATAAAATTATTGAACGACCAGGTTAAAGGTGTTTTGGAAGATATTTTCAATTGGTTATTTGATCCTATAGATAGTTTTGAGTCATCCTCTCATTTCACCCCCTTAACATTATCCTTTTGTAATAACATTCATTGTTTTATACATTTTTTAAGGTTTAGATTGAAAATTAATAGAAAATTAAAACCTCCTTATTAAAATGTGTTTTACATGACTTGATGGCCATGATATGAATGTTACAATAGTTTGGTTGACCGTATGAATACCTACATTATTAATTGGAATAGGTATCTCGATGATAGGATCACAATTTATAGTAATTCCCACTCTCACATGACCTATTGGAAGTGGTCAGTTGTGTAGACCGACATCTTGGATATTGAACATGATATCCCTAACAACAATGCAATGGGTGGGTATTGATAAATATAAATCACGATCAGTTTTACCCTATATAGTATCATTACAAGAAATTTTGTTGTGTCTGTCTGATTCAAATTTCACAGAAACAATTATTAGAATATTTATTACCTCAAATAAGACAAATCTTTGATGGAAATGGCTCACCTAAAAGCTGATGAGGGGGGGGGGGGGATCTTCATGAAATGGTTGTTCTTGAGATTTTTATTCTCTTTGCTTCCACCAATAATATTTACTAAAAAAATATTCTACCAATTCATTTTTTCCTTAGGTAAGATAATCATGATTTGATCTCTTCCATTTATTTATCTTTATCTTCATGTTTTTTTCTCAAAATATGTTTGTCATGTCACCCCAAAAACCACAACTCCGATGAGGAAATACTATTTTGGACACTATAAGTCCACATATAGTAGGTGTTCATCCATTACAGCTATTGATGATTCTTGTGATTAATTCAGATAGAAAATATAGGAAAAATAAGTAATCATTTTTATGTAATAAGTATTTAAAGAACCATAATTTTTTATTATTGCATACTCACACATGTTTCCCAATTTTTTGGTGTGTTTTCATCTATTAACATCTCATATATATTTATATGTGCCTCCTTCCATAGAATATGATGTGGGATAGAAGTGGCTTTGTATTTGGATTCATCAATATATATATAAATAGAGGAACATAATTATGTTATTTTTTCATTTCACATAAAATTATTATGGTAGATTTAAAATATATACCAATTTTTTTCAAGTGAATCATACCATATCCTTACTTTACAGTATAGGTACATTGGTTTTTCTACCTGTTACCTATTTTCATCACTCAGTTGTTGTTTCATAAATAAAAAATTATCAATCAAAGGGGTAAATACATGTATTTTCAAACAATGTATTACCAGCCACAATGTACCTGAAAGTACATCTCTACATGATGGCCAATAAACAATTCCCATGATTCTTATCTTATCAGGAGTTCATACATAAGCGATGGGTTCAGGTTTATTTTCCCATCAGTATCATTAAGATAAAATCTCATTAGAATTGTTTGAAATCCTTTATAAATCCTTCCAGTAAGAATTAATACATATTTCATGTGGCATTAATCAATTATAAATTCAGTCTACAATAATGATGAAGATTTATTTAATGTTTCATTATTTTTTTTGTAAAATAAAGAAAGGATATCATAATTTTACCATAATATCTTCCCAAATCAGTTTCAAAAGCATGGTCACAACATGGTTCCGTGAATCTACATCAATTGGAATTCATTTCAGAGGGATGAGACCAATGGAACTACTAAATATAAAATTGTAGGGGTTAACATACCAGTCATTCACATTCTGTAAGAACCTGGGTTTTTGAATGGGTCAAAATCCTGATCCTGTTTGAATTTTTGACTTGTTTATGTGAAAACTGGGAAAATCTAGGATGTTCTAGAAATTTCCAATCTACACACCGTGTAATCTAAAGTACACACCGTTAATGGGTTAGGCACATAGAGGCTATGTGATCGCCGAGTACATTCCGTATGATGACCATGTAGGAATTTCCTACTATACGACATGTAGTGTTGCTTGACACACTGTGTACCCTAGACAGTGTGGAGACCATACATGGTGTGTAGGCCTATTGGCTGGGTAGAATGTTTTTAGTAAGTATACACCATGTACTATTTGTACATGCCATGTAGAGGGGCCGTGTATGGGGATATACATGGCGTATTAGGGATTTCATCTGGGTAGAGAAGTACACGATGTGTACCTCTAGGTACATGCCGTGTAGTCAGTCGAGAAATCGTCAGCAAAATATCAGCCGTTATATGAAAAGTAAATTGATACACGACGTTTAGTTTTATGTAAAAAACGTGTACTTTATTTTTTTCATTAAAACAGGTAGTAGCCTCGTTTTGAGGCAGGGGGTAGTGGGTTTTGTCTGGGATATGCGAATAGCCGGCTGGGACTTCAGATCCTCCCTGTTTCTTTTTTTAAAGTCATATTCAATCACCGTTTGATCCATTAGAACCCCCTCAGTAATTCCTTGATTCCTCTTGATCCGTTCTTCTTAATTTATGTTCTAAGACATGTTATTGGGGTTTGAACGGTTTTGATTCTTTTTTAGATCTACTGCTTTTTAGACCTAATTGGAGGCTATTATCAGAGGAGTATCATCATACTAGTACTAGGTAGGTAGTGCATACCAATTTTTGTGTTTTCACATACTTTTGGGTGGCGTGAGCTTTGGCGTGTTTTCATGTATTTTGAGCGTGACCCTGTTTTACCTGTTATTGCCTGTTTAGTTGTTATCTGACCTATGGGATGCCTTTGGTATGCCCTACTACCTGTTTTTCTTGATCAGGGTCGGGCGAGTGGTCGTTGCTCATCAGGAAATTTTTTCCGGGGAATGCCAAAATTCTTATAAGTGAATTTCATTGTTTTAAACTATTTAGTTAAGTTTATTAAACATTGATATGAATTCTTAGAGTCCCTAAATACCTTTGTGATGCTATGGGACAACACTTAGTTAGTGCATTTCAATTGTTTTGTTTTTTTTCCTATTGAAAAGTGATTCCTTTGATTATTATATGTAATTTCAGAATTTTATTTTCTAGAACCCTTGAAGTTGTGTTGGGCATGGCCCAGATATTTTTGAGTGATGATGATCACAGGTTAGGCTTGGCCAGAGTTACATTTGGTGATTCTAACCATGGGATTGGGCGTCATCGACATCGACTTGAGGCAGGGTGACTGTCAGGTTGGGCATGACCTGAGTTACTTTTATGACGAGGTCATTGAACTTGAGTGACATGGTCACAAGGGGAATGAGGTGTCATAGAGGTTGTGTCTTGGGAAATTACTTTTGTGATTACCGCTCACCCAGAACTTTGAGTAGTGTACACACAGAGAGACTCTGTGATGAGGTGGTTTTGACCAATCGTGTGGGTAAAGGCCCCCACTATTTTCGGTTAAGGTACTTTAGGTTTGGGGGTGCTTTCTGTAGGAAGCCACATGGAAGGTGAGGAGCCTTCAGATGATAGTGTTGAGGCCATCGAGTTGGGGGCAGAGGCACGCTGTTATTTGAGGCAGACATCTTTGTCTATATGGTTACTTTATTTGAGGGAAGACATCATTGTCCCTCTAGTTACTTTAATTGAGGGAAGACATAACCACCCCTCTGGTTACTTATTTGAGGATAGGTATCGTTGTTCCTTCGAGTTACTACTTCTTTTGTGTTCCTATGGGACGTTGGTACTTGAGACATACAATGTCATGGGGCACATGGTGATGAGATACATGACATAGATTCTAGTGTTGGCCGAAGTAGGTGACACTCCATGGTGGTTTTTAAGCACTAGTGGAGTTTATGTTTATTTGTTCATCATACTATTTACTACTTTACTTATAAATGAATGCCCGCTTAAACTCTTATATTTAGTATGCACCATTGGGTGGTATCCTAATAAGATTTATCTTACACCCTGCATGGGTACTTTGAGGTGCATGTAGAATTTATTGATTTATGTGTAGGAAAGAGTTCAGCTTCAGGAGTTGGACTGTATTAGTTGTTGCATGAAGATGGTATGGACCTTGAGGTCTTGCCTAGCTGGAGTTCACTTTATTTTTCTTTCTTTCCTATATCAGCATGCTTACTTGTCTTGTATATATAGTTGGTTATCCATTCAAACCCCTTATATTTGGATATGTATGAACTGCTTTAAATTCATGTTTTGTTGTTTAGTAGTAGTTACAAGTGATTATCATGCTGGTGTATTTATTTCCACTGATGTTGTTATATTTATTGCTTTATCTGTTTATCGATATTGAATGTTCTTCCGCTCTGCGGGTCTGGATTGAGTCTGTTGAGTTGTTTATTCTGTTGCATATTTATTATTATACTTGGGATAGTACCATTATTATCCTACAATAGGGTATAGCCTCCCTTCTATACCTATAAGACCCTCACTGAGAGTCAACAATCTTTGGTGTTCGGGGAGGTGCTCCTAAGGTAGTAACACCCGACCTGTTTAGCACTGTTTGGGTGACTGTTCGGGTCCGGGTCGTTACAAAGTGGTATCAAAGGAGTTCTTGACAGGGATTTAGTAGCAGTTCTTTGCTGGCTACTAATTAGATTGAGAATTCTCTTTTTTATTTCTGCTAGTTTTACTATTTAGGATATGGTAGACTGGAAATAGGTTGTTACCAGAACTAGGTTTCTATATTGTGTTTGGGTGCCTGTAGCCCCAGGTACGAGGGATGGACCAAGTTTCCATGGGTGGTAATTGATGTTTTCTTTTGCTGAAATTTCACTTTATATGATTTCAACCTAGGTGGATCACTTGGTGTGCAATGTTAATTATTGTGATATGTAAACCTTGACCCGGTGCTGTAAAGGAGAATTGGCCCTTAGCTTGGTATGATGAGGCCTGTTTGTTTAGATTTTCATAGGCACATTTTTAGGGTATTTCAATTTCATAACTGCATGTATGCTTTGTGAAGTGATTACGCCATGTAAATAAAATCAATTTTCATACCTTATATTCTTTACAAATGTGAATAGGTAAAATTCCTGATAGAATTTCTTGTTGATTGAAATGTGTTATGCCATGATTTATATATTTATATAATTGAATGTAGTAGGGTATTTGGGTCTGGCTCTTGTATGAGTTGGAAAATACTATGGTTGAGGTAATTTTTCTCACCAGGATTGGGAGACTTAATTTTCGGTTTGAGGCAACATTAGTTGTCGGGACAAGAATGGCTCGAGGTACTTTTGATACTTGGCTCTGTTGAGGGCGGGTAATGAGGCCATGTGGTCGGGATGCCATGGGCATGGGTTGCGATAGGGGAGAGTAAGGGTAGTTGTTTTATGCTGCCTCTTTACTACTTTCCTTATCTACATTTAATATATATATTGTTATATATATATAGGATGTATGACCATTTATGGTATTCAACGGGTTCCTTTTAACTGACCCAGATGGAGCATTAAGCGGGAGATGGTATAGTGCTGTAGAAGCAGGATCTGGTTCAGGATCTGGTGAAGGTAGACCATGAGCCATAGGTACATGCTCATGGATATGATTAGGTTCAGGATCCAGTGTAGGCGGGACAACAACCAGATTTGGCAGTGTTCGGACCATGGCTCGACTAGTAGCTCCGAGCTAGCCTGGTACGTGTCTTGCATGGGATCAATAGAGGTGTGCAGGGCACAGAGCCATCTATGGAATATCTGACGTGCGAGTTCTAGTCATAACACTCACCTCTTTTTTAGAGTGAGGGTGGTCCATAGGCGGCTGAGAACTGGATAGAGGGCATGAAGATGATCTTCGAGAATCTTGAGATGCCTCTAGGGTGGAGGGTCAAGTTGGTGACGTACATGTTGAGAGGACCGTCGAAGCATTGGTGGGATGTGCAGATCAGGCTGGTAAACACAAGGGAATCACTTGGAAGGACTTAAAGGACAGGTTATTCGAGCACTTTTCCCAAAGACTATGAGGGCAGATAGAGATGGGGAGGTCTTGGGCCTTCAGTAGGGAGACATGTCTGTCATGGACTATCCAGCTACATTTACTGAGTTGTCTTGGTTTGCACCTGGTATAGTAAGCGACGACTCAACAAGGGTGAGATGCTTTGAGGATGGATTATGACATGCCATTTAGATCTAGGTGAATATATTAAGGCTGGGTTCATTCTCAGAGGTGGTGAACCAGGAGCTCATTGCGGAGGGAAACCAGAGGGATATGCCCACATTGGTCAGGCAATGGATTCAGGTGATGGTTTAGATAGCAGTAAGTGACGACATGATGAGTTCTAGTATGGCAGTTAAGCCAAGGACTCATCTAGACCACCTATTAGTAGTTCATCAGTGGTTTTCTTTCAGTTTGGGCATCTAGGACATGTTCGGACTCAGTGTGATAGGCCTCCAAAGGAGTGCCGGGCATGTGGATAGGTCGGTTATCTGGAGAGGATCTGCAGAAAACCTTCTCAGACAGCTGCCAGACAGGGACCAGGACAGGCTGTGGCATCTAGAGTTGGTTCAGGTTCAGTACCAGGAGAGGGTAACTGAGTTTTAGCTACACGTGTAGGACATGATAGAGACAGTGGGACCTAGCTAAGGGGTCAATGGCTGGTGACTAGAGTAGCACCACAAGGAGGTTATGCATTAGACAGCCATACTTTAGGATAGGTGCATGCCATGGAGCTGCCAGGGGATGAGTAGTTTGGTGAGCCAATGATAGTTAGAGGTACCCCACGAGTGTGTCCATGACTTTATTGTTTTCTTTTGGAATGACCTGTTGAGGATTTTCTGTTTTGAGTGAATGAGGTGCACAATATTCATGTGGAATGACTAAGTTCTAGTCTATGGGAATTTCTCTATATCAGGTGTGTGATATATTTTTATATATATATATGATATGCGTAGCATCAGGAGCATCGAGGATGCAGGTTACATGAAGTGTTGTGGGCATCGAGGCATCGAGGATGCTTGTTACTTGAGGTGCTAGGCACCAGGTTCATTTTGGAGCATCCATGGGATGTAGGACCTCATGGAGGTGGACACCGATGCAGTGCGGGATATGTTGGGTGTCAGAAATGACACGGGAGCACCAATGAGGCACATGGGTGACGATGCATCATTAGAGGACCATGATTCTAGAAACAGTTTATTGAACCCTTTCTTTGTAGAGTTTTGTAGGGTTAAGACCGAGTTAGGAAATTCTTAAGGTGGGGAGCCCCTTGAGGAATTTATCTAAAACTTCTGTGACTGGGAGAGTTCAAGTTACTGTGATTGGGGTGGTATGTTCGGTGTCATATTTAGGTTTCGTTTGATAGCTCGTTGACGAGCTATGTTAAGGTGGGGAAAGTGTAAGAACTCGGGTTTTTAGAACGGGTCAAAATCACAATCCTATTTGAATTTTTGACTTTTTTATGAGAAAACTAAGAAAATATGGGAAGTTCTGGAAATATTCAGACTACACGACATGTACTCTAAAGTACACATCTTGTATGGGTTAAGCATGTACCATCCGTGTGCTCTCCGAGTACATGCAGTTTGGTGACCGTGTAAAAATTTCCTAGTACACGTCATGTAGTTTTTCTCGACAGGCCGTGTAACCTTGACCATGTGGAGACCATACATGGCGTGTAGGCATGTTGGCTGGGTATAATGTTTTTATCAAGTACACACTGCATACTATTTGTACACGCTGTGTAGAGGGGCTGTGTATGGGGATATACATGGCGTGTTGGGGATGTCAGCCGGGTAGAGAAGTGCACGCCGTGTACATCTAGGTACACGCCATGTAGTCTGTCGAAAAATCCTCAAAAAAATATCATCCATTATATGAATAGTAAAATGATACATGACGTGTAGTTATAAGTACACGCCGTGTACTTTCTTATTTTTGTTAAAACGGGCAATATACTTTTTTTTGAGGCAGGGGGTGGTGGGTTTTGTCCGGGAGACGCGAATAGCCAGCCTAGAATTCAAATCATTATCGTTTCTTTGTCCAAAGTCATATTCAAACACCATTTGATCCATTGGAACCCCCTCGGTAAAGCCTTGATTCCTCTTGAGTCGTTCTTCTTGATTTCTGTTCTAAGATGATTTTTTGGGGTTTGAGTAGTTTTTATTATTTTATAGATCTACTGAGTTTTATACCTAATTAGATCCTATTATCATAGGAGTGTCATAGTACTAGTACGAGGTAGGTGGTTCATACCTTTTTTGTGTTTTCATAGAATTTTGGGTGGTGCGACCTTTGGCACGTTTTCAGGTATTTTGAGCATGACCCTGTTTTAACTGTTATTGCCTGTTTAATAGTTATCTGACATATAGGATGCCTTGGGTATGCCCTGCTACCTATTTTTCATGAGAGAGTATGTGTGAGTGGTCATTGTTCATTGGGACATTTTGGACGGGGAATGCCAAAATGGTTATAACTGAATTGTATTATTTTAAACTGTTGAATTTAGTTTATTAAACCTTGATATGGATTGTTAGAGGCCTTAAATACCTCTGTGCTTCTATGGGACAACACATGGTTAGTGAATTTCAACTGTTTAGATTGTTTTTACTGTTTAAAAGTGATTCCTTTGATTATTATATGTAATTGTTGAATTTCATATGTTGGATCTCTTACGGTTGTGTTGGGTGTGGCCCAAATATTCTTGAGTAATGTTGATCATAGGTTGGGCTTGGCCCGTGTTACATTGTGTGATTCTAACCATGGGATTGGGCATCATGGATGTTGTCTTGAGGCAGGGTGACTGTCAGGTTGGGCATGACCCTGGTTACTTGGATGGAAAGGTCGTCAGACTTGAGTGACATGGTCGCAAGGGAACGAGGTGTCAGAGAGGTTGTGGCTTGGGAACTTACTTTGGTGATTACTGCTCACCTGAAACTTTGAATTGTGTGCACACAGAGAGACTCCTTGATGAGGTGGTTTAACCACTAATGTGGGTATAGGCCCCCATTAGTTGTGGTTTAGGCACTTTAGGTTTGAGGTTACTTTCCATAGGATTCCACGTAGAAGGTGAGGAGCCTTTAGGGGATAATGTTGAGGCTATAAGGTTAGGGTAAGAGGCTCATCATTATTTTAGGACAGACATCACTATCCCTCCGGTTTCTTTATTTGAGGGTAGAAATCGTTGTCCCTCCAGTTACTTTAATTGAGAGAATACATCAATGTCCCTCCAGTTACTTATTTGAGGATAGACATCATTTTTTCTCTAAGTTACTACTTCTTGGGCGTGACTATGGGACATTGGTACTTGAGACATGCGGTGTCAGGGGGAACATGATGCCAGGCTACATGGTAGAGATTTAGGCGTTGGCCGAAGCAGGTGACACTCCATTGTGGCTCTTGAGAACCAGTGGATTTAATGTTTGTTTGTGCATTATACTGTTTACATCTTTCCTTATAAATGCGTGCCTGCTTAAACCCTTATATTAGGTATGCACCATTGGGTGGTATCCTACTGAGATTCATCTCACACCCTGCACGGTCCCTTTGGGATGCTTATAGAATTTATGGATTTACATGTAGGAAAGAGGTTAGCTTCATGAGTTGGACTGTCTTAGCTATTTAATGGAGATAGTATATATCTTGAGGTATTTCCTAGCTGGAGTTTACTTTATTTTTTGTTCTTTCCGATATCAACAAGCTTAATTTTTAGGTAACTACAGTTGGTTATCCATTAGAACCCTTTATATTTGGATATGTATGACCTACTTTGGATGCATGTTTTGTTGTTCAGTAGTAGTTACAAGTGATCAGCATGTTGTTGTGTTTATTTCCGCTGATGTTGTTTATATTTATTACTTTTTCTGTTTATCAATATTGAATGTGCTTCTTCTCTACGGGTCTGGTTTGAGTATGCTGAGTCATTTATTCCATTGCATATTTATTATTATACTCAATTTAGTACCATTATTATCATTTGAGAGGGTATAGCCTCCCCACTATACCTATAAGAACCTCACTTCTAGTCGGTAGCCTTTGGCATTTGGGGAGGTGCACCTAAGGTAGTAACACCCAACCCGTTTAGCACAGTTTGGGTGGATGTTTGGGTTCGGGTCGTTACAAATTCCACCCAACCTTTAATTTGTTGCCTTTGTTTTCTTCCTTAATAATTTTTTCTAACAATGTCACCTACAAAATTGTAGTTTTTTCTTTAGCATCTAATCTTCTTCACCTACCATTAACATAGATTAAAAATCATCAATATGTTTTTTTTATATAGATAGTTATCATCATTATGTGTATAAGGTCATTGTTCCTCTACACTAGGAGCAACAATAGGTTGATAAACCTATTTTACCTCAGGATTGGGAGCACCATCACATAAAAAAGTCATTATTAGAAGAAGTGGTTTAACATTTAATTTATATTACATTAATGTAGTAGATAACATGATCTAACAAAATTTATATTACAAAAAAATATAACCGGATGATTAAATTTTAATTTTTTAAAGGCTGATGTGATTTGTCTCCTCTATCGAGTATCCAAATCCCTTCACTGTGGCCTCCGATAAGGTACAAAACTACATCTACGTTGGGACTATTATGAATTGATTATGATGTTCCAATGAAATGGTCATCCTCAGTTGAATTTTCATCTAACCCTTTAGCGGTATTGGTCAATAATAGAGAAATTTAACACTTTTAGTTTGTGGGATTTGGAACTTAAAATACTTGTAATGCATGTGATGCCATTATAAACGGTTCATCCTTATACCATTGCTTACTGAAATACACTTTCATGAATCCCAATTAATCTATTTTAATAGTAATCCTGTTATCAATCCAATTTCATTGAAAAATAAGCACTTGGAATGTTGTATAATCCAACTAACGTATTTTTTTGATGATGCCAACGTATGACATATTCACATTAATAGGATTTCTGTCCTTAGTACTATAAATATGAATCGCTTCAACCACAAGTGTAACTCCAATATTTTTCATGGTACTATGTTAATCATGTTTATTTGTATAGAACATTTTTACATTAATTACATAACCATTGTAAGATAATACACATACAAACACTTGGTCCTATGGCTAGACATCAAAATCATTCTGAATTTCAATCTAGATTTTCATCTGACTCCTTAAAAATATGGTCTTGAAACAATCCTATAAATATTTGATTATGTGTTTTTGATATACATATTTCATCCCTTGACAAATTCAAATAATTTATATTTGGGTAGACCAAATCTTTCCACACCATATAGTTATTCAATATAGAATTCAATGGCTTCCTCAATGATATATCACTTTGCAATACAACCCTCTGGTTGACTTTGATTTTCTACATACCCTTTCAAAATCATCATATACCATTCAATTGGGTTCATCTATCTATAATGTACATGATCACATAGTTGAATATCTCTCAAAGAGTGAAAAATAAATTTATCCATCATATCAATGAATACTAGAAAAAATTACATTTCTAATTCACAAAATATGACAACAGTATTTTATCCATATTTGGAAATTTCACCAAGTCTATGACTTTTCTGTATATAGATTTGAAAAGGAAATAATGTTTAGTTATTTTATGAAGAAATGTCTTGGTCAAAATGAAATCTAAAGCTGTAGGAATTAGATCATGCATCAAAACATGACAGTCATGTGATTTTAGACTCTTTAACATTAAATAATTCATTGACATGACATTATTTATATTCTATGAATACCCCTCTCTAACCTTTACATCAATAAAGAAGTTTCAAAATTGATATCTCTTCTTCCTAAAAAAAGTGTAAGAATCTAGGGGAATAAAGATTCATTTTCTCCCTTCATTGGCACTAACTCTTCCTATATTACCATGGAAACCATGTCTAACCTAGCCTTAATTCCATCCTTTTTTTTTCAGGTGCATTTAGCCACATACCAACTACACTATCACATACAAATTTTCAACATACATAACATAAATAAAATTTACAATGTATAGAAAATTCTAGTATGGTAATTAAAAATAAACTGATATCTTTTTTCAACCAGTTTTTATAAGGTTTTTGAAAATGGTTTACCAAAAACAGTGTCCACATCTTTTACTTTCTCAATTAGTCAATCACCTGTTAGTGGAGATGGTGTTGCACATTCTTTTGAAATTCTGTCAAATGATTTCATCCAAGATTGGAACTTATGTCATTGGGGTATAAATCTACGATATCTTAGAAACACTATATTTGATGAATGTTTCAACCTAATTGACTATGTATATTTTTTAAAAAGAGACACCCTTGAGTTCCTTTAATGATCTATCCAGGAAAATTTCTATAAGTATGAAATTCATTTATTATCTTGTACAACATGGAAATCAACATGAAATATTAATTTTTATAAATATCATAAGACTTTACACCTGAATCCCACAATAATTTTAAATCTTGAATCAATGGAGCCAAATAAAAATCAATATCATTACTCGATTGTTTTGGTCCTGATATAAACATAGATAACATAATTTATTTTTGTTTCATGCATAACCCTGGAAGAAATTTATAATTTACCAACATAATCATCCATGTATTGTGAGTGATTATTTGAAAACCAAAATTATTCACTCCATCTATAGATAACGCAAGATGAAGGTTTCACATATCATCTCCAAATTTAGGATAATCCTAATCAATTCTCTTCCACTAAATATAATCATATAGGTGATGAAGTTTCCTATATTTATTTCTTGTATCTGTATGCTATGTAAATTTCCTTGCAGTCTCCTCACTTACATATAGGCATCTAAACCATAGAATGATTGGAAATTTCCATACAACTTTTAAAGGAACCGATTAATCTTTATTATATTGAGAAGAACCACACTTTGGACATTTTTTAAGTGATTTTGGTCCTTGTGATATAGTATAAAATGATTTGGATTGGCATTTTTTCTTTTAGATATCATATCTATAGAACACAACATTAATATATCATCACATGTTTGGCTAGGTAGCCCATTATCTTCTTGAAACATATCATTCAATAGAGTAAGTAGTTCAGTAAAACTAGTTTCAATCCATTTGTTTCCATATTTTAAATTACATAGCTTCAGTAAGGCTGACAATGCTATATATTTAGTGAGACCAGCATACAATGGTGTCTTATCACAACTCTTTAAATCTTCAAACAATTTTGGACAATCATTAAGTTCATCTTTAACTGTCATTTTCATCTCCTAAATAAAATCATCATCATCATTCACTCTTGTAATCACATCCTCGATACAATATTTTTCATTTTACACACCTAGAATCATATTAGATGATCTATAAAACACAGTTTTGTCATAGTCACCAGCTATATTCACTTTTTACCTGTGTCTATTACAACATTTATAACTTCAATAAATTCCATGATAGATTAAGTGTTCTTCCAACTCCTCTGGACTAATTAGTATTGAATAACAACGACATAAACACAGACTATGTATTTGATAATGTTCATATGCATGTTATTTTTCAAACTTGATGAAATATTTCATCCCATCTTCATAATATTTTGAAATATGATTGGAATTTATCCCTTCTCTATTCATATCCATCCTATTTGATTCGGTAATGTTAATTTTTAACAAAATAAATACACAAAATATATACAATTAAACTGTTGGTAAATTGAATAAAGTATAAATTTATAAAATTATAAATTAAATATGTATATATATTTATATTTTTATATCAAATTATTTACATATATAGAAGTATAGAATTATATATAATTTATAAAAGAATATATATATTTTAAGTAAATATATCTCTATTTTTCTAGGGGTAGTCCGGAGAAAATATTTTGGGAAGAATATTTCCTTAAACACTGCCCACTTCATACTATGAACTTCTTCAGTTTTCCTCATATTAATAATAAAAACCCTCAATCTATCTAATTCAACTTGCAAATTCTAAATGGATATTCATTTATTCAACACTAATTGATTAGGGGAACCCAAATGGTTATAGGTAATTTCCATATGAATGAATCCATGATGAGTTGTTTCGTCAATAACAGGTTTGGGAGTTTAAAATGGTTTATATTATTTGTCATTTCTTTATAATGTTGAGTAAGTATTATCATGATATTTTTTAGTCCAAATCTCTTCCCATTTTGTTTTATATTAGAAAATTTACCTCATTGTCCATCACAACCATTATTATATTTGTTCCTCCTAGATCTAACACATACTAGAACCAAAAGAATGAATCCTCTATAATAAATAGTAATATCTCCCAAAGAAGTCTCTAGATAAGTATTACTTCCAAAATAATCTCATATATGATTTCCTATGGAAATGGGAATCAAAAGGAGGAGGGATATCAAATTCATTGCAAGGGATGAAATATAAATGGATCATAATGTTTTTAGATCAACTGCATACAACACCAAGGAGTCATAACACACACAAAAGCAATACAAATTTACAAAATACATTCTATTTACATGTTTCACGATTCCAATATTTAATAATTATAATCCAAATCACACATATTTAGATATTTGTCTCATATTTGTAGTCATTCAACCCATTACATCAATTTCCATATGTGAATTACAACCCACACACTTTTAATTTTCAACCCATTCCTTTTCAAATTCATCATTTTAACTTCATTCCACCATTATCATGTAATAAATAACACACACCACTCAAAATCTGATCCAAATAATAACATAAATCATTATATCTCATGACCATGACCCACCACTCTCTAAAAAATCATTATAATTATACCACCATGCTTGAGTACTCATCATAACACATTCCCAAGAAGAATAACTTCTTCCACCGACACAATTAAAATCTAATTTGTTTCACCACTATCTTGGTAATCACACCATAATTTCCTATATAAAACATAAGGATATTCATCAAGAATTTTAACAGTCAAAATAGACAATCCATCTTTATAAACACAATAAGTACCATGTAGTTCATTTAAATCAAAATGTATAATCTTTAATGGGTGTTCAGAAAAAAATCTTGATTTAAATGAGAAAGTGATTAATTATCCATATATAAGTAATTAATCTTTTATGATCAATGATCATAAATGATGAACATTTAAATGATTAAAAATTAGAACAATGAAACAATAGATTAGGATTCACAAAGATGCTATTCATAATCAATAAAACCATGTATTAATAATATCATGATAAAATCCCAAGATAAAGTAATAAAAACCAATTACACTCATCACATACCTTAGATTTAGAGACATGCGGTGGTGATATTGGTGGCGGCAAGAGAAGCAGCGAGAGAGGCGGCAGTGAGAGGGGTGTCAAGAGTGGTGGTAGAGAGAGTAGTGGTGGCAAGAGAGGTGGTAGCGAGAGAGGTGATAATTAGAGTGGAAAGGGAGAGAGGTGGAAAGTGAGGTGGTGAGAGTGGAAATGAGAGCGGTGGTGGTATCGGAAGTGCGTTAGAAGTAGGTTTCTTGAAAATCTTGAAGGTGTGCCAGAGAGAAGTCTCATGTTAGGATTCTATTATAAAATCATGTCACACTTTTATCAACACTATGCAAAAAATTTCTAATAAAGGTCACTTTTATTAGTGCTAAAATGAAATTTTCTAATAAAACATACCTTTATCAGTAATTATTTATCACTAATAAAGGGGTATCTTTATCAGTGCTAAAAAGTTCTTAAAAAATTATAATCTTAATAATTTATTTATATTACTATATATATTTATAAAATTATATATATAATAAATTGAGAAATATATAACTATAATTATAATTATAAATAAATATTTTTATTAATATTCTTATATAATTATAAATATATGTAGAGACTCGTTTTTTGGCTTGTAAGACTTTGAAATATTTAGTTATATATTTCCAGAGTTAGGTGTAGAGACATCTTGCAATTCTGAGGCATGGTGTTCCCAAAATTAATTTTTCAAAAATATTAAATATATTTTATATTGCATGCATGAAAATTATTAAAGAAAATAGGATAAATCTTACATAGAATCTCAGATCAGAAATTTGAGACCATGGATGAGTTTAGAATGCAATGATTACCCTAATCAAAACATAAAATGTGTCAGCATGGGGTGTGGGGCATTCAAACTCCTCTCTCATTGGCGGTGTGTTCTGTAAATTAATTAATTAATTAATAGTTTCATTTTGACACAAAAAATTGATCTATAAGATCACTACCATGCTGAATTATTCGGCGTTAGATGTGTAAACCTTGGGAGAATTCCAGATCTCTCCCTTCCTTCTTCATGGGTGAATCTTATCAGACAATGATGAAACACCAGATCAGATCAAATGAGGACATAAAAACCCAATGTCTTCTCTCGATAATTGAAGATCATGTTATTCATCAATGAATGTTCCATAAACTAGTTAGGACTCATCTTATGGTGATTTACACCCTTTGATTAAATTTATTGAGCATATCCATCATTGTTCTTGGATCTGCACCTATTGTGGATGATTGTATTCTATTGGGTATATAAACTTATTTATTTTTAATTTTTTCTAACCTTGGGTGCCCGTTTATTGATCATTGGACACGAATTCTTGAAAAAATATGTTTAATCATTTGGTTTTGTGCTTTTCTCCCTCACTGCTTTGCGTTCTTTAGCGATTGGAACCCATGGTCCCGGTTTGAATTTATTGCCCGGTACTGAGCCTAATTAGACCCTCAAAACCGTGACAAAATCACATGTGATGCATGGATCGATTAATTATGGATAGATATATTATTTTTGAATGGAATAAATGTTTTCTTAGGATTAAGGATAAATAAATCAATGACATAAGTTGTGGTGTATATGAAACACATGATGGAAACCACCACGAACAAAAAGAGATGATTTCTAGAGAGATACAACTATAATCAATGATATATAGCTAGATTTGTAAGGTTCAGGTAGATTCAAGGTGGGGTCTATGGTGGAACAACCAGATTCAATACACAAGTAGTTTATCTAGAATTATAGTAAAAAATTGACTACAGGACGTGTAGTGGGATCAACAAACGGTGCATATCCCCCCTCTACGGTGGTGGATACATCTTTATAAAACTTAAGGATGACTTTGTGTGTATTACTCCTACACATCCTATGCCCCTTTCCCAGATGGGAAACCCATGTATTGGGTCACATGGGAGGCAACTCATGTAGAAGTAAATGGTTGTGTACTTGACTACACTAACACATGGTATGGTACACGGACACGAGGTCCAGTACACAGACACAAAAAACATGACATTACTTGATCTAGGTTAGATTAGATTGATCATGTAGTCCACCTACATGACATGTACTATTACATGGGATGTATTCATCTGCCATCCAAGGACATTTCTAGGTAGTGGAGAAGTAATAGACATTGTGTGGGTTCCCTTACATGCCATGTACCCCTTGACATCTTTTGAGGAAACTTTAATCATCCATATCTCCTTAATTTTAAATAATATTTTAGAAAATGAGTATCCTATCCCAAGTGTTTTTACATGTATAACATTCTAGTTCCCTCAGTTGAGGATTTTGAGATATTATTTGAAATGTTTCAGAAACAACACTTGGTTGGTAAATGCACGATGATAGCAATGATTTCAAAAGATCACTTAGGCCTTTAGAAGTGGTACCCTCTATAAAAACTATGTAGTGGAGATCCTAGATAACCTTTTTGAGTAGTACCATCCAGAAAGGTTGGGTAGTGGAGTTCCGTGATGACCTTTCAAAGTGGTACCCTCCATAACAACTGTGAATTGGAGTTCCTTGATGACCTTTCTAAGAAGTACCCTCCAGCAAGACTGGGAAGTAGAGTTCCTTGATGAACTTTCTACATAGTACTCTCCATCCATTTTTATAGTGGTACCAGCTAGTAGATCTGGGAAGTCGAGTTCCTTGATGATTATTGATTTGACCCTCCAATTGAGATAGGAAGTAGAGTCCTCGATGAATATTAGAGTGGGTACATCCTATTGTACTAGAACAGGGGTTCCCTACCATGATTTTGGGGCCCCTTGACTATTCAACATAGTATTGAGGCATGGATGGACTCAGATGATTACTTCTAGGAAGACACATGAGATGCTGGGCATCATTGATGAAATTTTGGAACTATTGTATACTCTTCTTCTTGGTCCAATCTATGAGATGGATATCCCCTTACTCTCTCTTTTGGGATTATTTTTTCTGATAATATATATATATATATATATATATATTCTTACGTATCCATACCTTGTATCAAGTTACTCTCTTTCTAGGAGAGGTGAAGACACACGAGGTACACCACATGATTTTTGTGTTTAGATTCTCATGGTTGGATGGGTATACCCTTCTAATTTTGGGTTCATAGACTTGATGGGTAGTTCATCTACTGACCGTGTTTATCCCCTTGTGTTTGGATGAGATTTCTTTAACTCTTGGTTTCATTTGATATATTCTCTTTCATTGTATCTTGTATATACTATCCTCTATTTTCTATTATATCTCTTACTATGCCCCCTTCATCATTCAAAGTGTCATACTGGTTATATATATAATCACACGTATATGGGATTTCCCGCATTTATCATGTAGTATGAAAATGATGGACAGATCAACTGTGACCTCATAGGAGCTTAGGGATACTAATTTCTTTTGATTAAATGTGGTGGTCTTATATTGGGATTCATGATATGGGATCTCTAGTATTTTTAGGTTTTAGGTTTCTTCAATTTTGGATATATTTTGGGTTGGGTGGGTATTTCCCCCCTTTAAATTCCAGATTACACCGCCATAATTTTGTACTGTCTAGAGGTTCATGCATGCTTGGTTTAATTTATAATAGTGTTTCATATTTTAATCTTACACTCTATAGTTTTTCATATATATGGTTGTGTGTGTGCATAAAATACTCAAGAAAAGGCCTCCAAGAGTTTAGTTATTCCTTTAGTGCTTGTTTCCAACCCCTGTCCTATAGAGGCAGGCGTGGGGTAGTTGCAGCTCGAGCCCCAACTTTGGTCGGGTCGTTATATATTGGTATCAAATCAAGTTCATTCCTTAGAATGTTGTTCAGACTATACCCCTTAAGATGATTTTATTGGGTTTAGGGAAACCATTTCAAATTATATCGAGTGCAACTCTTAGGTCCAGGAGTCTAGTGATGGTATGGGAAACTGACGTATCCATTCACCAGGACCCTGGCGAAAAACTTTTTGAATCAGCATACTAAGAAATTTTCTTCAATTATTAGTGGTACATGCATCATATATGATTGAGTCTTTGATTTTCCTTATCGATCAATATCCCCATTATTGTTGATATATTTACATATACATACATACATATATATTTTCATCTGACTATGGTGCATCTTGATAAATATTAGGATTCCTCTATGATGCCAGCCTGCCGGGATACCAATTTTGAATCCTGAAAACCATCCGATGAGCAATGAGGCCTCATTTCGTGGCCTATTCTATTACCCCTTCCATTAGGTGGGTAAGTAGAAACACCTCCATATTTTGATAAGAATATGATTCCAACTGGTTAGGCTGGGGATGTTAGTAGGCTTAGCGTACTCCATGAGTTCCAGCATTAGAGTCCACTAAGGTTCCATGAAGAGCAAGATCCTTAGGAAACATGGGATTGGCTGGAGTCGGTGGTCAATATATCTAGACTTTTATGGACCCCAATGGATTAGGTGGTCGTGCTGGTAGCTATAATTTTTTATGGAGCAACTAGGTAATGGTGGAGTCTCATTACACAGATGGATGATGAGTCGACGCTCTCATAGATTGACATCCAGTTGTTATTCCATGAGGAGTACTAACCCTTTTTCTTATGCTTTGTCTGGATATAGAATCTCATGGAGTTGTAGCAGGGAGGGATTATGGTGGCTGATTACGCAACGAGGTTCACAAACCAAACACAATACTCTCTTGACATGATCTAGGATAGCTACTTCCAAGAATGAATGTTTGATCATGGACTCTATAGTGAGATCCAAGCTAGATTTATACCCTTGTGTATCCCCACCTATGCCGAGGTGTTGGAAAGGAAACAAGTGAAAAATATTTTTCTATTAGAGGGATGCTAGACAGCTAGAGCTGGATGTGGGAACTATATAACTAATTCATCTATAGTAGCTAGTAGGCGTCAATTAGTGGGATCTGGGTACATGAAACCCTTTCACAAGTATAATCAAGGGAATTATCATTAGGTAAAGATACAACATATATCACCAAGTTATCCTAGATAGTTTTAAATCTTTTCTTGTGATGGTAAAGGTCACATAGTGCAAGACTACCTGGCCAGACATGCTGAGTTGCATAGGTAGATGGTTGATGGACCACCATGGCCGAGACAATGTTGTGATCCGGGATCTCCTAGGTGAGGACATGGTGGTTCCTAGGGAGGTGGAGGTGGTAGAGGATCATGAGGTGCTATGGGTGGTGGATTATTCTATGTTATCCTTCCGCCACCACCAATAAGAAGCCCACCTCAGGATCAGAGAGCTAGCATATGGGACCATGGACAACTACAGGCTTTGGATGTTTACAATCCCACAATACATGAAATGATAAGAGGTACGATATGTTTTTATTCTACTTCTAATTTAGTATTAGTAGAAATTTGTGTCAACCATTCCTTTATCACTATACTCTTGGTGTGAGTTCTGGAGCTCCTAGTCAAGGAACTAGACCAATAGCTTATTCTTAAGATTCCCACATGGAACACTTTTTCTATATCTTTTATCTTCCGATAGTGCGAGCTTTCACTTGGTTGATAGAGGTTCACATGGGACCTTATGGTCATCATTATTTAACTTTAAGACATCATCTTGGGTATATATTGGTATTCCTTGTTCTGAGAATAGACTTATTTCCACCACCGATAAGTCATATTCTTGTGCACTGATGGGACGAGATTCTCCTTTTTTGGTGAGAGAGGTCTCATGGAAGGGAAAGTGGGTTCTACGATCATGAGGCTATATCCCATCACAAAGAAGTTGGTGAGTATATCCATTGGTTCATTAGGTTCTTTAGGATTCCTTGATCCTTAATTCATGGAGGATTATATAGATTTCTTCTCTGAGGACATTCCCAAACTACCCCTGATGCAAGATATAGAGTTTTTCATTGACATCCATCAAAAAACCACATTGATATCTTCTTCATCATATCGGTTGGAACTTACCGAGCTTTGGGAGTTTAGTTTTTAGTTATATGACCTTTTGGATAATGGTTTCATCATACCTAGTGTGTCCTCCTAGGAAGCTCTAGTGTGGTTCATGAAAAAGGTAGATGTGATCTTGTGGCTTTGCATAAATTATCATCGCCTGAACCAGGCCACGATAAAGAACAAGTACCCCTTGTTGAGGATTGATGAACTTTATAAATATTTTATGGGAATGAGATGGTTCTTGAAGATCGATCACAGTTCGGACTACCACCAGTTGAGGGTTTTCAATGTTGATATTCCAAAGATGTAAATTCGATGTCCCTACAGACACTATGAGTTCCTAGTGATTTCTTTTGTTGTGACCAATTCCCCTTCCATGTTTATGGATTTGATTAACCAGGTATTATATCCGTAATTAGACTAATTTGTTTTTTTCTTCATAAATTACATGCTCATCTAATCTTCATCATAAAAGGAACATGAATAGAATTTGAAGATGGTTGGAGATTTTCTTCAAGAGAACCATCTTTATAGAAAACTCTCAAAGTTATAGTTTTGGATTCAGGAGGTTTACTTTTTGTAGCATTTCATTTATGAACATGGTTTAGCTATGAAACCATTGAATATTGATGTAGTTCTTTATTGGGAGACACCCAAGAGTGTGTCAAAGGTTCTAATATTTCTTGTCTTCGTGGGGTACTTCGCAAGGTTTTTGGCAGATTTCTATAGAATCACATCGCATTTGACCATCCAGATATAGAAAGGGATCCTATTTACCTGTTTTGATCAGTTCCAGAGGTCCTTTAAGGATTTGACGATAAGTATGAAGAGTGATCTAGTGTTGAGACTACTGGAGGAAGGAGTGTAGTTCATAGTGTATTGTGATGCCTCATATGTTGGACTTGGATGTGTGTTGATGTAACAACAGTAGGTTATCACATACAGGTTGAGGCAGTTAAGACCCCATGTGAAAAAATTTGGGTCTCATGTCCTATAGTTGGAAGTGACAGTATTCAACCTGAGGATGTAGAGGAACTGCCTTATGTGGGACCACGTTTTTGTTTACTCAAGCCACCATATTCTCAGGTATGTTTTCACATAGAGAGACCTGAACCTGAGAGAGTAGCACTGGCTAGAGTTCCTACAGGACTATGAATTTAAGATAGTCTATACTCCATGAAAGTGAAACATGGTAACATATTCCCTTAGAAAGAAGTCCTAGGCTCACTTATTTCAATAGTATTTAGAGTAGTTGGCCTCCTTGTAGCTGACCCTAGTGGAGTAGGTGGGTACAACCTTTCTACAGTCGATAGTGTTGACTCATCTGCTTCTAGAGTGTATGAGAGAGTCCTAATTGGGATACATTGACTAAAATGTATTATGTGATAAAATATTCATAACCGACTCCGCATATTAATATTTTAAAGTATGGAGTCACGTCATCCTTTTCCATGGATGGATACTGGTCCTAGTCACATTGTGGGAGGAGGTGATGTCAGAGTTCCACAATTCTCCCCTAACTGTACATCCCAATGTGAGGAAGATGTAGAAATACCATTATCTATTGTTTTTGGGTCTTAAATTAGATTATGTTTAGCTGAGGTCCTCTCCCAGTTCCTCTCTTGTCAGTAGATAAAGTTTGAGCACCAAGTCCATGCATGTTTGTTCCAGTCCCTTGATATCCTAGAGTGAAAATGGGATGACATATCTATGGAATTTGTGACTGGGATTCCAAACAATGAAAAGGTCCCGGACGCCATCTGGGTGATATTTGACTGACTCAATAATTTGGTACACTTAATTTCCATAAAAGTGCAAAGTCTAGTTAAGAGTTTGAAGGAGTTGTACTTACAGGAGATCATTTGCCTTCTTGGGGTGCCCTCAATGATTGTCTCTGATCATGATGTTTTGTTTACATCACAATTTTGGAGACTCCTGTAAAAGGAATTCAGGGCACAAATAGGGATGATTACAAACTTTAACCCCCATACCAATGTTAATACCAAGTGTATTATCCAGGTGTTGGAGGTTATGCTGAGGGATTGCGTGTTAGACATCGGTTAGAGCTGGGGAGATCACCCTCCCTTGGTAGAGTTTTCATCCAACAACAACTACCACTCTACCATCGACATGAAATCTTTGGGGGACCTATACAAGAGAACCTACATGTCAACCTTGTGATAGACAAGGATAAATGAGCCATCTCTATTGGGTGTAGATATGGGACAGGTGACAACAAAGAATGTTCAGGTCATCTTTGAGCGGATTAGAATGACTTATAGGAGAAAAAAACCTTACACATATGACAATAGTAGGCCCTTAGAGTTCAAGAAGGGACTCCATTTTTTCCATAGAGTCTCAACACGATGAGAATTATGATGGTTCTACCAGGGAGAAAAGATACCCTCGAGGTTTATCAGGCTATTTGAGATCTTGCAGAGGGTCGGTGAGGTTTCTTACCGCCTTTCCCAACCCCCACAGCTAGAGCGGGTGCACGACGTCTTCCATGTGTTGTAACCGAGGAGATATGCGTATTACCCCACACAAATTATCTAGTGGGGAGATCTGGACATAGAGGACATATCCACCTTTTCAGAACACCCAGTGGTGATCAAGGATAGATGGGACATGGCCTTATGTGGATGGACCATCCCCTTGGATCACATGTTTTGGCAACACATTAACATGTAGAAGAGTTCCTGAGAGTGTGAGAGCCTTGTTTGGGCTTAGTATCCAAATATGTTTTAATAATTTTTCTTTTTGGCGATGAAATTATTTAAGGAGGAAGTGATGTAGAGACCCAATTTTTTCCTTATAATACATTGAAGTATTTCTTTATATATTTACAGAGCTAGGTGCGGAGACAACATGTGATTCTATGACCCGGTGTGTCCAAAATTAATTTTATAAAAATGTTAAATATCTTTTTTGTTGTCCATGTATACCTTCTAAAAGAAACCAAGATAAATCATAAATGGAAGATCCTATTAGAAATATGATACTAAGATTGATTCTAGAATGTAGTGATTACCTTAGGCATGATATAAAATGGGTTGGCGCATAGTGTTCAGACTCCTCACTCATTGGTGGTACATTCAATTAAATAATTAATTGTTTTATTTTGAATTAGAAAAATGATATAAAAGAACACCTATAGGATTAATTTTACAAGTTTATCCATATAAACCATGGGATAATTCCATAGATCTCCCTTATTTATTGGAAAATCACATCAGACAATGATGAAATGTAAGATCAGATCAGATCAGGACGCATAAAATGCAACGGTTTATCTCGATCATTGGTGAGAAATTTATTCCTAAATGAATGATACATTAACAAGTTAGGGATCACCAATTTGATATTTAAACCATTTTATTATATTAATAGAGCATATCCATTATTGTCCTTGGATCTGCGCCAATTATGGCCGATTTAATGTATCTGGGTACAAAATATTTTTTATTTTCAATTTTTTCTAACCCTAGATGCCTATTCTTGATCGTTGGGAAAGAACTCTAGGATAATGATGTTTAAATATTTTGTTTTTTTCTTTTCTCCTTCATTTCTTTGTGTTCTTCACTGATTCGACCCCATAGTCCTAGTTTGACTTTATCAACTAGTATACACCCAGACCAGACCCCCAAAACTGGGAATAAATTGTGTATGAGGAACAAATCAATGAAGCATGGATATATCTTGGATTATTATGAGGAAAAAATATTTTTTTGGCTTAAATATCATTAAATAGAAGACAAAAGGTGTGGTTAATGTGAAAATGCATGACAGAAACCACCACAAAAAACAGAGATGATTTACTATGAGAGATGGACAGAATCTATGATCAACGACTAGATAAGTAAGATTAATACTGATTTGGGGTGAGATATATGGTGGAAAACAAGATTCAATGCATGGGAAGATGATCTGGAATTCTGGCTAAAACCCAACTATATGTCATGTAATGGGATGAACACACGACATGTATCCACCTCAATAATGGTGGCTATGGTTTCATAAAACTTAAGGATGAAATAGTGTGTAATCCTTTTATACGTCATATAACCCTTTCATGGATGGAAATCCCATGTGATGGGTCACACAATCAGGAAATCATGTAGAAGTACATGGTCATGTACTCATGTACATGGACATGAGGTCCATTACACGGACACTGGGTTTGGTACATGAACATGGGGCCTAATACACAGACATAACCAACAGGACATGGATCAATCATGATTATCTTGGAAAGGTCATATATTCCACCTACACAACATGTACCACTTCATGGAATAGAGCTGTGTACTAGCCAGGGACATGACAAGGCAGTGGTGTAGGACCACACACCGTGTTCCCTAGGATATATTTTGATGAAACTTCAATATTACGTATATATTTTTTTGAATTTATATTTTGGCTTGTGAGTATCCTATCCTAAGTGTTTTTCCATGTAAAAAATAATGGTTCCCATGGTTTTGACTTTCGATATTTTATTTGAAATGATCCGATCATGGTGGATGGTGGGAAATGCTTGATGATGGAATTGATCATATAAGATCCCCAAGACCTATCCGAACAATACCTTATTGTTGGGCTGGCCAGTGGAGTTCCTTAACGAACCTTTCGAATGGTACCCTCCAGTAGGGCTGGGTAGTTGAGTTCCTCAACAACCTTTCCAAGTGGTACCCTCCAATAGGGCTAGGCAGTAGAGTTACTCAATTCCCCTTTCGAGTAATACCCCCAGCAAGACTAGAAAATGGAGTTCTTCAATGACCTTTTCAAGTGGTACCCTCCAGCAGGGCTAGTTTAATAGACCATGTTTTGAGTAAAGGAAAAATTTCAAGGGAATTTGATCTTTTGGCGATTACTGGATGGGAAGTTCTTCTATATAATATCCGAATAGAAATTATGAGAGTTGTAACACTTATATGTGTTATTTTTAAACTTGGGTAAAGGCATGAGGGGTTCCCCAGGTGTCTCATTGAGTTTTCTGAGCATCGATCCCTAAAAATCAAAAGTTTTGGTGGTCTACATAGGGCACACAGTTTTTCTAAAACCGTTGAGCCCCTAGTAGAAAACTCTATGGCTTCGAAATGGGAGAAGAAATTCCCTACACATGATACACGCGATTTACCCAAACCGTGCTATTATCCCAAATGTTTAGTGACACTTAGGTAGTACCTAAGCACTATTAATCACATGTTTGGTTCATGGTAAAGAAAACCATGTGAAAAAACAATGAGAGGTTGGTTTCATTGGTAGAGGAAGTCTAACAGTTAGTGCATAGTTTTTCCAGACTGTGTGGAGAGACCATGCGACCTGGTTTTTAAGGGTAAAATTCCCGAAATACCTTTAATGATTTTAAAATTATTTTCCCTCTTCTTCTCCTCTATCTAAATATGCAATCTGTCCTATCCTTCATAGAATTGTCCTCCTCCAAGACTAATCTAGGCTTCATGTTACCTCCTCCTTCAGTTGTCCAAAGAGCACAACCTCAGTCTCTGTGGATCCACAATAGTAATCTCTTAAATCCTCCCTAATCTATTTAAAGTTTTTCATTCCAATTTTTTTTCTATTTTGGTTCAAGCTCCTTTTCCCTATTTTTCCGGAAAATGTCAATTTCATCGATTTATTCCAAACTAGAATGAATTGGACCTTGATATTTTATGAGTAGATCTTTTTAAGTACAAGGTGTTGGTATATGGATTTTCCAAAATTTTATATAATTTTATGAATATATTCATTTTTTACACACTGTCCATTGTTGCACATTTCTTTATAATTGGTTCCTTAATATTAAATTGATCTTCACACCTAGTATTATACCCATTGACCATTGTTGGGTTATTATAGGTTTCCAATCACGATCATGGACACCCCTTGGGTGTGTCAAATTAATTTTACCCTTTATAATTAAATGGTTGAATGCCAATAAATTCTTCAAAGAAATCATGTTGGATTAATAATGGAATTTCCCCTTATTTGTTGTTATTTTAAATTACTCTTTTGTGAATTGAATTTTTATTCTTGAATATGATAATTTTTTATTTTGAATTAATTTTTTGAGGAACAATGTAATGATTTTATAATAAAACCCCTAATGTGAGGTGCGTTGTCTTTAAAATTTCAATGTGATGTTTAGTGAGTTGCATCTTTCTTGGACTAATGGAATAAATGTTTTTCATGTTTTTTAGACATATGAAATGTTTTTTTTAAATTGCCTTAATTTTTGTTCCATAATAGATTATCTCTTCATTATATAAATGTTAAATGAACCAGATAACCTTCTAAGTGCTTGGCCAGTTTTATAAATTGAATGTCTTGGCCCACACCTTTATAAATTACCAATGACCCAAGCCCCTCCAAAGGGATTGTATTGCTTTATAAACAACATTTACCAAGTAAGAAATTACCAAGTTGTTGAGCGTATCTCCTAAGTTCCCCTTTGACTTGTAAAATGAAATTCATTGTTTTGATAAACTCAACGACATGTATTAATTGAATAACATATTCATGGTTAATTTTCTTTCTTTAAATGATTTGATTTTATTAAATGGAATGGAATGTTCATGATTATTTACGTACTTGAGTCAATTAAATTTTATAAATGGACTGAATTTTAATGGTTGGAAAGTCTATGTTGATTTTAGCATCCTTAGAACAATATATAGTTAAATGTGATGCCCTTGAATATATAACAAGATTATTAAATGTAAATAATTACAGGTATTTCCTAATGGATTTATTAATTATTGATATATTATTACTAATTATATATTGTTTGTGGATGATGGTAACATATTTGTTAAGTATGGTGGAAAATCATGCCCCCTTACATCAGGTGCGAAGTCACGGTGTCTCACACCAATGATAGTAGTAGGACATGGGATGAGGCACCATGATCTTTATTCAGAGTGATAAAATGATGGATCACTCACCATAATGAGTTTTGTTCATGACGTCTCAAACTCTATTGGGATGTAGGGCATGTACCATTTCACATGAGCTTATATACGCATTTATACAGGTCATGAATGTCTGAGTTACGCCTGGTCTAGATAGCACCTAGTATTCTAGGTATATGGATACTTAAATACACACATACTTGGTTTATATAGGTGGATGAAATATAGAACTATACTATGTATATATTATTACTATATACATATTATTACTATTTAGTATCTTTTTCTGGCCATAAGACGAAGTTGGTAGATTTATCTAGGTTTCCTATTGGAACCTGATCCAAATTGTGTTATTTATTTATTTTAGTATTGTTTATTTATTCATATTACCTTTACACTACTTTACATTGTATTTACAGACTCGATTCAAACATAGATAACATGGGTGGTAACCAAATGGGATTTCTTTCTCACACCCTACATGGGACTCCATTGCAATAGGGTACCCAAGTAGACCTTACGTTCGTAAGAACATGGATTTTTCTTATACCTGGGAGTTAGAAGAACACGACTGAGATGGAGCTCAGGATGCTCGTGGATATTTACCTTGAAACTTTTTTCATTTCTTTCATTATTTTTGTATTGTAATGTATCATGTAACATTATGATGGTATACAATTTTATATTATGTATCATCATCAAAAAAGGAATGAATATATTGTATATTGGCATTGTCCATCTTTTATATTCAGTTATAATTATTCTTCTGCTGCCCTGCCTTTCATTTATTACTGCTTTCGCTGTTGTTTGATGTTTATTTATATTATACTATTGTGCTACACTGCATTGAGGGTATAGTATCTGAAAAAATTCAAGATTTTATGAGAATTATTCTTCTTAATTTCATTGATGTATGGTGTTGTACTCTACACCAAAAGGATCTTTCACTACACACATCCCTGACTTGACATGCATTACACGCAATCACAACCTTCCTTGATAGCGTGTGTAGTACGCAATACCTGGTTTCACTAAGCAACGATATATTATTATAATATTATTATGGACTAGCCATTATGAATAATATTAACTACATTTTGAATTTTATAACATTATTATTCATCTTACACATTTTCTAAAACATGGTATGAGAACAAAATAAATTTTTCAGATAAAATAAGTATTTTTTCAAAAAATGCAGTTTTGCCGCCTTTTGATGGCACACCCACTTTAAATCTAGTTTTTGACATTTTTATAAGTTCAATTTGACAAAATGAAATTCTTCTGTGAAATCAGGATATAAAATTTTACTTTGGATAAAATTTTCATATTATTCTGATAACTTTCATATTTTCATGAATAATAAAAACACGCTATATTTTAATTAAAAACAACTTTTTTCATCGCAATAATTTATATGGTTTAATTATAATATTTAATGGTTTTAATGTATAAATATATTATATATGTACCATTTAATATAATGTATTCCATTACCATTCATTTTACATTGAATTTATAGATAAAAACATTTCAATCTTTGGCAATATTTTAACTTTTAAAACTCATTTTCTTTACAACGGGTTAAATTTTAATTTAATTACTAAAAATTATGTGTTTTCAAATTTTGATTCATTGGGTACAAATTATGTTAATAGGTTACTTTTATTTTTTTGAAATTATGAATAGTAACTATGGTAATTTTTATTTACTTCAGTTAAAGATAAATCGGGTAATTAAGGGTAAACCTAAGATTATATAATTACCCTAACACATACCAAAATTCTATTGGGTGACTAAAAGTAGACCCATATCAACTAAGGGTTGTATTAGATTAATTTTATGGACTTTTGACCATGAAAATAATTTAATTATTATTAAAACCAAAGAACGTGACAACATGTCACTCTCTTAAATCTTATAAGTATAATAATTTTAATTTAGTGATAAACTTCAGGAAACTTCGAACATGAATAGTCTACAGAAAGATAATAAAATTATATACATCATGTTAATTTATTTAGAATTTTTATGGATTAAATTATTATCATTAAAGGTGACACAATAGTGATTTTTAAATTATTTTATTGATTGAAATATCAAATAAATGGTTTTAAAAAATAAAAATAAATATTTTATTAACTATTTAATGTGATCCAATAATTTTATAGAGAAATATGACATGTTATGAATCTATTAAATATTTTGGTTAGAACATATCTTCTGTGTGGATTTTATTTAAATTCAAATAAATTAATTGTGTCAAAATTGACACTATTGATATTTTATATTATTAAATTGTTTAAAAATTACAAAAATATTTTAAAAATTACAAATTAAAATTTATAGGATCTAAAATGTCATAAAATATCAGATTATGTATAATTAATAACACATAAGTAATTATTTATAACCATATAAAATTTATATCATTATTACCACAAATATAATTAAATAGATTTAATAAGGATAAATCAAAATGATAAGGTTTAAAATAAACTCAAAACATGTATAAATTTAATTTTTTGATGAGATTACAAACCTATATTATCTAATATATTAATTCGAGTCACTTTGAATGTTTTTATGTGGGGTTTTGGTTTATTATAAATTAATATTTTAGAGGTTTCCAAAAGTGCCCCTCTCCTCCCTTATAAAAGGTAACCTCCTACCTATTCTCTTTACAAAACTATGAGACTTCAAGCTTGGAAAAACCCTGACCATTACTCTTCTAAGATTCCCTAGTAATATTCTTGAGGTTTTGGTCTTCTCAAAAGTCCAACTCTAGTCCCTTAAGAGGAAGTTTAAAGGAGGCACGTCGAAGAAGAGGTAATCTATTCTACCAATTCTTTCAAGTTTATTTCTTATTCAACTTCTTATTATTTAGTTGTATCATTGAAAAGTAATAAAATAAGTATCACTAATATACTAATATGATATTATAAATATGAAACAAACCCATTTCACATTCTATCCATCCTACGAAAAACGAAAT
Organism: Viscum album; assembly: GCA_963277665.1. Classification (NCBI taxonomy): domain Eukaryota; kingdom Viridiplantae; phylum Streptophyta; class Magnoliopsida; order Santalales; family Viscaceae; genus Viscum; species Viscum album. The sequence goes on from OY728143.1 coordinate 578,183,838, forward strand.
CACCGCGCGTGCGTACGTACGGAATACTGTCTCCAGGCCATGGTGTAATTAGTTTTTCCACCATGACCTTACTTGGATGGGTATAATGGTGTAAATAATAAATATATATGGTTATTATAAAATCATACTGATTCTGATATATTATGTCATTCACTCAAATTCTATTCAATAATTATGGGAATAATATCATCGCTCGTGCGTACGTACGGACTTTCATCTCCACGAACAAGATGAGATTCATTTTCCATGATTAGCCATTCATGTATGATTATAAAGTATATATGTAATAAATAATCATGAAAGATATTACATAATAAAGATACTGTATTTATGTACATATATGTTTCATTTACTTAATTCCATTCAATTCAATAAGGAAACAAAAACAACGTTCATGCGTACGTACGACCTACCATCTCCATGAACGGTGTATTTCATTCCATTTATCGATCTATCATATAAATTTATATACTGAATATATATTATATATAAATAATGTTTTACATTATAGAATTAATTAAATCAGGATATGAGTAATAATATCAAGAACAACAAATCGAAACACGTTTGATAAATGAAACAATTTTACCCAAAACGCTGCTTTAACATGGAATTTACAAAAGAACAGGTAATATAAAGTCATAAGTGAACCATATATGATCTCATAATAATGAATATGATTTTGTAGTAATTAAATGATATTATTTAAATCACTATACAAGAGATTCAGATACATACGAAGCATATCAGACATAAGGTAAGGGATAACTATTCCAATCTCGTTCTTATCCAAGATTGTTTATTCGTAAGTATTTACTGGGGTTATTGTTATCATCTATGCCCATGTTTTCTAAAAATTGTGTCATGTATAAATTCACTTTTACCCATTTTTTAATTTTACCACATGTTATGAAAGTAATCTTACTTTTGTTTACCACACGAGGAACTTTTTTACTTTTTCGACAAAAGTACGAGGAGAATGTTATTTTTAACTTATATGGCGTGAATAGATTTTTACAGTTTCATAACGCCTCATTTTCAGGAATTTTACTCTACAAGATTTCATGATTCTTTTCAACAAAACCATTTTGTTTTAAAATTTAATGGAATTTTGTGAAAAGAAAATGATTTTGAAGAAGAAATGATATTTTCTTCAAGAATTCATTTCAAGTGTTTTATCAAAACTATTTTCCATCTAAAATTTCATTATTTAATATGTTTATGTTTCAAGTATAATGTCTCCATTATTTACATGGTTTGATTTTTCTTATGATGAAATAATATCCATTTTTTATATAGATTATGTTATGATGGAATGATGTTTAATAATCCTATTCTATTACATGGGTTATGCTATGATGTATGATTTATGATTTTGTGGAAGACGAAAGAATGATTTCATTATGATATGGGTGGGACCTATATCTCCCTCCAATGCATGGGTAAATATTTATATATCATGAGATAGACATGGATGGAATAGTAAATTAATCCGGTTCAGTGATACAAGACTGGAACGAGGAGTGAACTCGATTCAAAAAGGGACTTTGTCCACTAATATTGTCTTGGCAGCAATGCCTTGGCTACTATGGAAATAATATCATGTGCTTAATAGTTTTCCACAATAACATGTTTTCTTCTCATGATATTTTATCATGATTGATGTTCCATTATGATATTTGCCCTACGTACTTCCAAGATTTATGTCTTTGCCCAAGATTTTGATGCTTAGATTTTATGTTCATGTTTTTGTATTCAAATATTTATGGATTGTTTTATGTTCTCTGTGTTTACACTTACTGAGAATTTGAGCTCACCCTTTTTATGTTTTCTTTTACCCAGGATATAATGAAAGGTTTTAGGGAAGAAAACAACAGGGGAAGATCTTTATGGGATATGTTGAAGATCTTTCACCATGATTAGAATATTATGTTCCATGTTTCCAAAGACACTAAACTATTACAGTACTTTGGTGTCTGTTTTTGTTATGTATTAAGTATTCCTCAAAAGTATTGTAATGTCTATGTACATCAAGTACATGTCTCTACAGTTGGTATCAGAGGAAAGGTTTAGTCAACCTTTGGAAACTAGGATGCAAGAACTTTAGTGAGATCCCCAGAGATATTTCTAAGGTATGTCTAGGGATGTCCCTAAGGTTAAGTATAAGTATAGGTTATAGTCCTATAATTATGGTAATGATATTAGAATTAGATATACGATGCTAGATATTGAAGGTACTCCCCCTTTATTATGTTGTTTTCCTAGCATGATTTTGCCCTCTCACACTGTTCTTTTTTGGGTTTTAGATGATGGCTGGAACCCGAAGGAACTGTGTTGATCAATGTAATAGACAATGGAATTATTGTCCTCCCGGGAAACCAAATGTGATGGGAGATGGAGTGAAAAATCTTATTTCTATACTTACACAATCTATGAATCATTCTAGATTTACAAATGATCAGAGAAGGGAACAATATTCTATTGAGTCCTTCATGAGGCAACGTCCACCGTCTTTTAATGGGTCTTATGATCCACTTGTTACTGAACAATGGATCAGTACCATTGAAAAGATATTTTCCATACTTAACTATTCAGAACATGAAAAAGTCATTTTAGCTGCTTACCGTTTAGAAGGTGAATCAAACTAGTGGTGGACTCTAATTAATAATACAAGGCCCCAAGATGAAATTGAATCCATGGAATGGGACGAGTTCAAGAACTTGTTTTTCAGTAAGTACTTCCCTCATATTCTTCGAACAAAGATGGAAAAGGAGTTCCTTGAGCTTAAGCAGAAGGATGATGAATCTGTTGGTATATATGAAGCAAGTTTTACAAGACTTTCAAGGTATGCATCTGGATTTATCATCCAACCTGAATGTAAAGTTGATTGATTCTTCAGTGGCTTAAAACTAAGTCTTCGAAGGGCATTAGCTATAAGAGACATTAGTAGCTATGAAGAAATTGTGCATTGTTCTATCTAGGTAGAACTGTAAGTTGTATAACATATCCATCTCATGGTTTTGACAAGAAAAGAAAGATGGAATTCAAGGAAAAACCTCAAAACAATGGTGAAAAGAAGGTAAATGTTTCTTTATGCTCAAAGTTTAGAAAGAAGCATGGTGGAGATTGTCTAAAAGGTACTAGAAAATGTTTCAAGTGTGTAAAAGAAGGTCATCAAGTAGATGAGTGCCAAAGTAATGGGAAAAATGTTTCTAATTATGTGAATAGAGAAAAGACTACATAGAATGCTCCACCAACACTTCAATGCTTCAAGTGCAAGGAAATGGGGAATTATGCTAATAAATGCCATAATCCAAGGGTTAATGATGATCGACGTGAGAAACCTATTAAGGAAAAGGACAAAGGGATGTCACATGCGATCACTATTGGCGATGTTGAGTATGACAATGATGTGGTGGAATGATTATGTGTTTATTCCAAAATAATGTTGTGAAATCTAATTTATAGTACTGTGGAATATTTGAATATCTATGTATTGGTTTATTATGGTTTTCAATAATTATATGGTACTGGTAACCATGAAAAGTAATTAAAATATTTTGGAAAGAAGATGATATGCGCATAATGAAGGGATAAAGAGAAAATAATATTAATGAGCTCATGACTGATATAATGACAAAGTGACATCATGCACTACTACAACCTGGACCTTTATCAGCGCTAAAAACCAGCATTAACAGCGCTAGAAAAGCGCTGTTAATATCGGAGTGGATACGGGGGGGGGGGGGGGTCCCCTTTATCAGTGCTCCGAGAAGCACTGATATAGGAGACCTTTATCAGTGCTAAAAAAGCGCTGATAAAGGACCGCCTTTATCAGCGCTTCTCTTAGCGCTGATAATGGTCTCCTATATCAGCGCTTCTCGGAGCACTGATAAAGGACCCCTTTATCAGCGCTTCTTTTAGTGCTGATAAAGGTCTCCTATACCGGCGCTTGACAGAGCGCTGATAAGGGGTTCCTTTATCAGCGCTCCTCTAGCACTGTTAAAGGTGTCCTTTATCAGCGCTAAAAAAGCACTGATAAAGGCCCCATCGCCTGCACCTACAAAACAGTACCTGCACACCTGCACACCAGAATACCTGCACAAAGTAGAACATGCACACCTGCACACCATACACCCACACCCAATATTTTGACCGACAACGGTATATACATTTAATTAACATCATGAATTCAAAAAACGAATTTCTATATACATTTCAAACATTGTTTTACATGGCTACATTTATAATTATTCAACAACAATTCTAAACATTCATGTTTCATCCTTTGATATCTGTGATCCTCTCTTGACAGTATTTGTTGCCGAACAAAGCATCTGAACTCAAGGAAAAAAATTCACCTATATAAGAAAACAAATATTATGTTAGTAATGCAATAATGAAATAAATTAAAACAGTAATATGAAAGAATACATTAATATGGAAATGTGAAACTAAAATATGAAATTTTAAACTCAAAAGTTTTCATTTTCATAAAAATGAAAGGAAATAATTTAAAATCAATATGTTTTTGATTGATTTATCTCATTTAATAAATACTGATTCTTTATCTAATGAAAAGCTTTACGGGTCACACCGTGCGTCGGTCGGATTGAGGTGCGGTCAATTCTTACACGTCACAAATGACTCGTGGATCGTTTTCCTAAAGTATCAAAACAATCCGAACGCGTTTTCTCGGTTTGGCGTATGTCATTGGTGTTGTTTTCAAAAATTTATCTCAATTTGAAACTGATATTAGACACTTTTAGCCATACCGGTCACACCGTGCGTTGGATTGAGGTGCGGTCGATTCGTACACATCACAAATGACTCGTAGATCGTTTTACTAAAGTATCAAAACAATCCGAACGCATTTTCTCAGTTTGGAGTATGTCATTGGTGTTGTTTTCCAAAGTTTATCTCAATTTGAAACTGATATCAGACACTTTTAGCCATATCGATCACATCGTGCATCGGATTGAGGTGCGATCGATTCGAACACGTCACAAATGACTCGTGGATCGTTGTCCTAAAGTATCAAAACAATCCGAACACGTTTTCTTAGTTTTCCGTATGTCATTGGTGTTGTTTTCCAAAGATTATCGCAATTTGAAAATGATATCAGACACTTTTAGCCATACCGGTCACACCGTGCATCGGATTGAGGTGCAGTCGATTCGTACACCTCACAAATGACTCGTGGATCGTTTTCCTAAAGTATAAAAACAATCCGAACGCATTTTCTCGGTTTGCCGTATGTCATTGGTGTTGTTTTCCAAAGTTTATCTCAATTTGAAACTGATATCAGACACTTTTAGCCATACCGGTCACACCGTGCGGTCGATTGAGGTGCGGTCGATTCTTACACGTCACAAATGACTAGTGGTTCGTTTTCCTAAAGTATCAAAACAATCCGAATGCGTTTTCTTAGTTTGGATTATGTCATTGGTGTTGTTTTCCAAAGTTTATCTCAATTTGAAACTGATATCAGACACTTTTAGCCATACCGGTCACATTGTGCGTCGGATTGAGGTGCAATCGATTCTTACACGTCACAAATGACTCGTGGATCATTTTCCAAAAGTATCAAAACAATCCGAACGCGTTTGCTCGGTTTTCCATATGTCATTGGTGTTGTTTTCCAATGTTTATCTCAATTTGAAACTGATATCAGATACTTTTAGACATACCGGTCACACCGTGCGTCGGATTGAGGTGCAGTCGATTCGTACACTTCAAAAATGATTCGTGGATCATTTTCCTAAAGTATCAAAACAATCCGAATGCGTTTCCTCGGTTTGGCGTATGCCATTTGTGTTGTGTTCCAAAGTTTATCTCAATTTGAAATTGATATCAGACACTTTTAGCCATACCGGTCACACCGTGCGTCGGATTGAGGTGCGGTCAATTCATACACGTCAAAAATGACTTGTGGATCGTTGTCCTAAAGTATCAAAACAATATGAACGCGTTTGCTCAGTTTGGCGTATGTCATTGGTGTTGTTTTCCAAAGTTTATCTCAATTTGAAACTGATATCAGACACTTTTTGTCATACCGGTCACACCGTTCGTCAGATTGAGGTTCGGTCGATTCGTACACGTCACAAATGACTCGTGGATCGTTGTCCTGAAGTATCAAAACAATCCGAACGCGTTTTCTCGGTTTGGAGTATGTCATTGGTGTTGTTTTCCAAAGTTTATCTCAATTTGAAACTGATATTAGACACTTTTTGCCATACCAGTCACACTGTGCATCAGATTGAGGTGCGGTCGATTCTTACACGTCACAAATGACTCATGGATCGTTTTACTAAAGTATCAAAATAATCCGAACGCGTTTTCTCGGTTTTCCGTATGTCATTGGTGTTGTTTTCTAATGTTTATGTCATTTTCAAACTAAGTAGTAGGAATTCACTAATCTAAGGATATGAAACATAAGATAGGTAGATCATAGATTCTCAATAAGTGTAAAGGGAGATATCAATGACCATATAAAGATAACATAAGTATTAGGAATTCACCTTCATTGTCCTATTTTTTTACATTCTTCCATCAAGTACGATGCCCATTCATTTCTAAAGACATTTATATCATCTTCTGAATAGGAGTTTTTTGCGACAGTCATAGTAGTACTGGAAAAATATAAATACACAAAGGATTAATAATTATTTTAAATAAAATAGTAATTATTTTCAAAAATACCTCTTCAGGGATGCTAGTTTGTTCATGAAATATGATCTCTTTCATAAATTTACAAACATAATAACCACAGTCCTTGTCATTTGTTTGTTTCGGACACTGCATAAACATCGAGAAAAATAAGTAATTTGTTTTGATATGTATTTGGATAGTGAAATATAATTATATATACCCAGATACTTCTCCATTTGTAGATCTTGTGGGCATTGTCGTCCATATGCCCTGGATTCATTCCAGCCTTTAGACGATATTCATACACCGCCCTATCATAACAAAATCCTCATTAAAAGATAATATAAATTATATAACTAGATATTTAGTTCTAAAATGTTGGATCTAGTGTATTACAAATTGACAATCGCCATCATGTGTGGTTGGTTAGTTGGATATCCATGCAGTGAATCCAGAAAATAAATCTTTGGAGTATCCAAATTGACTGCAATGAGCATCCAATATTCCCTAAAAACACAAAAAGAAATAAGTACTGATAGAAATTAAAATATAATTGATATGATTAAAATGTAGAGTTTTACCCTTGCATCGTTGTTATTAAAAAGATCTTGTCAGTCGTAATTCTTCTTTGAAACGTTCTGAGCAGATTTGACATCAATTCAGCCTGAAAATTAGAATCTATTTCTGTTCGTTGTGTAGAAATGGTGTGAGGACTAACGAGTCCAAATTTGTATTCATGGGAAAATCCCTTCAATTTTTTTTCATATATACGCCTGTGAAAAATATGAGATGTATTTATCCATAATTATCAAAGTATATCAGCTTTTGTAAAATCAAATCATGAAAACATACCTCATGTATACATTTATAACTGAGGCGCCTAGCCAGTCGTATGTGATGATCTCAGAAACAACGTCTGCACTAACGAAATCTATTGTTTCCTCTCCATATATATATTTTTCACAAACAATTGTATGACTCTTTTCGTCTTTAATTTTCATATCCACATGAGCTTGCAATGATATTAAATGTGGATATAGAACGGGTGGGGTGAACACGCTCTCAGTAGATCGTTTTGATCGGTTGGTTGATCTAATGTTGGAGCTGCTCTTTCATTTTAGCTTCTCCATTTTATCCTTCTATAATAACATTCATCAGTTCAGCCATTTTCTAATTTAATGTTAAAGGTTCTGCTTGAAAAATTAACTGGAAATTAATACCTCCTGCTCGACATGTTTTTTACAAGATTCGACGACCATGCAACGAATATTCCAATAGCTTTTTCCACCATATGAATGTCTTCATCGTAATTTGGCACGGGTAGCTCGGAGCTCGGCTCATGAGCTACGTTAATCGACACTTTGACATGACCAGTTGGAAGTGGTCTGGAGTGTAGCGTGTCATTCTGCATATTGAACACCGTAGCCCTCGCTACAATGCGATGGGTGGGAGTTGACATATATAAATCACAGTCATTTTCACCCTGCAGAATATCATTACATGAAAGGTATCAGTGTCTATGTGATTAAAATCTCACAAAAATGAATATTATAACATTGATTACCTCGGTTAAGTCAGGTCTTTGAGGGGAATGGCTCGTCTCAAAGATGGTGAGGGGTGGATCTTCTCGCGGGGGTTGTTCTTGAGTTGTTTGTTCTCTTCGCCTCTCCTCCATCAAACTCTTTAGCATCTCTCCCTGAGTTTGGATTAGTTATTCAAGGGTAGCTACTCTATCTCTCATTACATGAAATTCTTTAGTTTTTTCATCCTCTTGTTTTTTTTTCTGAAAATATGTCCGGGGTGACACCCCAAAACCCACACCTCTTACGTGGCCATACTGTTCTGGCTGTTTCAAGGCCGTTGAAAGTATGTCTGCATTCGGTGTGGGTGTTGTTGATTCCTGTGACTATGTCAAATAGAAAATATGAAAAAAATAAGTAAGCATCATTATGTAATAGTGATTTAAAGCAAAACAAGTTTATATTATGTCATACTTACACATGTTTCCCACACTTTTTGTGTGTTTTCATCTATCAGTTTCCCCTCTTTATTAACACGAGCCTCCTTCCATAGCACATGGCATGGAATGGAAGTGACTTGAGATTTTGCTTCATCAATCTGCATATAAAAAGAGAAACCTGGTTACAATGTTGTTTTATGTCACATAAAATTATTACAGTACTTTTAAAATACATACCAATTGTTTTTCAATTGAAGCGTACCCCAACCTTGCTTTACGGTAGGGGTACGCTGGTTTTTCTGCCTGTTCTTTATTTTCAGCATTCAGTTGCTGTTTCATAAATAAAAACCTGTTAATCAACGTGATGAATACAAGCAACATTACACAACGTGTAACCAAACACAGTGTACCTGAAAATTCTGTTCCACACGACGGTTGCAAAACGCATCCCACGTTCCTTGGAATATCAAGTGTGCATAAAGAGGAGGTGGGTGTGGCTTGATTTTCCCTTCGATATCTTTCAGATGATGTTTCGTTAAAATGGTGCGAAAGCCTCTATGAATCCTTCCTGCCAGTCTGAAAACATATTCTTTGTGAGAAACATCTACTATAAATGCACTCTGCAAGAGATGATGAAGGGTTAGTCAATATTTCAATATTTTATTTTATTTTAATAAATTAAATAGATGATATTGTAATGTTACCGTAATCTCTTCCCACATTAATGTTTTCAACCCGCTGACAACATGGTTCCACGACTCTACGTCAATCGACACGCGTTGTCGAGTGACGATTCCAATGTAGCTACTAAACATGGATTTGTTGGGGTTTACATGCTGGCCTAGCTTATTCCATCCCACCTCATATTTGATGCCTTTTGCTTTTTCCTTAATGATTTTTGCTAAAACTGTCAAACTATGGCCCACCTGTTTTTTTGTGTCGCTGGGGTTTCATCGCCTACCATTTCCTCAGTTTCTGCATCATCATTATGTTTCTCCGAATCATTAGCATCAGCACTAACACCAGCTACACCAGGTTGAGAGACCTGTTGTACGTCAGCAGTGGGACCAACTGCAATAGGTTGAGAGAACTGTTGTCTCTCAGCAGTGGGACCAACTGCAACAGGTTGAGAGACGTGTTGTGTCTATGGATTGGGTGCATCAACAGGTGAAGAATTCATTATCTGCAGAACTGGTTTAAAATTTAATTTAGATCACATAAAAGCAGTAGCGAACAGATAATAACATAATGTAACACAATCTATATTACTATAAAAATCAATAACCTGATTATTAAAATCCCTTTTTTTTAAAAGGCTAAAGGGATTTGACCCCTCTATCAACTATCCATATCCCTTCATTGTGGTCTCCTCTGACATACAAAACGTCGTCTACATTGGTACCACTGCGAAATGATTGCGAAGTCCCAATTAAAGGGTCATCTTTCGTTGAATTTTCATCTGACCCTTCAACTGTTTTGGTTGATAACAGAACAATTAACCAGTTTTGGTTTACGGGATCTGGAACATAAAATACTTGCACTGCATGCGATGCCATTATAAATGGTTCATCTTTCTCCCCTTCCTTACTGAAATCAACTTTCACGAATCCCAAATCATCTATTTTAACAGCACTCCTGTTATCAACCCACTTGCATTGAAATATCGGAACTTGAAATTCCGTATAATCCAACTCCCATATTTGTTTGATGATGCCAAAGTATGACATATTCACATAAATTGGATTTCTGTCCTTAGCACCGGAAACATGCATCACTTCAGCCACAAGTGTAACCCCACTATTCTTCATGGTACTATCTTCATCATGTTCATTAGTATAAAATGTATAACCATTAACTACATAAGAATTTTAAGATAATTCATACACACTTGGTCCCCCGGCTAGCAATCGAAGTTGTTCTGAAATTGACTTTGGAGTTTCATCTGACTTCTTAAAAATATGATCTCGAAACCATCCTATAAACTGTCGATTATGTGTATCTAATATCCATTTTTAAGCCCTTGATGGATTCAAATGCCTAATAATTTCTTTGTGTATTTCAACATATGGGTCAACGTCGAAACTGTTATGAAAAACATAAAGGTGGGCCTGCTCCCGATCTGTCATATTGATTGTGACAACCTTTTTTCCAGAAATTCCTTCACCCTCAAGCTGCCCAGTGTGACGAGATTTCGTTAATCCAATGCTTTCCACACCAGACAAGTATTCGGTACAGAATTCAACGGCTTACTCAACAATATATCGCTCTGCAATACAACCCTCTGGCTGACTTCGATTTTTGACATACCCTTTCAAAATCTTCATATACCATTCAATGGGTTACATCCATTTGTAATGTACAGGACCACATAGTCGAATCTCTCTCACCAAGTGGACCATCAAATGAACCATCATATCAAAAAATGAAGGTGGGAAGAACATTTCTAATTCACATAATATGACGGCAATTTCTTTTTCCATAGCTGGCAATTTCGCTGGGTCTATAACTTTGCTGCATATAGCTTTGAAGAAGAAACACAGTTTCACTAATGTATGGCGGACATTCTTGGGAAAAATGCAATGTAAAGCAATTCGAATGAGATTTTTCATCAAAACATGACATTCATGTGATTTCAGACCTTTTAACTTTAAGTCGCTCATTGACACAAGGTTACTGATATTTGACGAATACCCCTATGGAACCTTTACGTCATTCGGGAAGTTGCAAAACTGATATATCTCCTTCCTGGAAAGAGTGTAAGCAGCAGGAGGAAGAAATGTTAATTTTTTACCCTTCACTGGGGCCAACTCTTCTCGTATTCCGATCTCAACCATGTCCAACCTAGCCTTAATTCCATCTTTTGTTTTGCCAGATGTATTTAGCAACGTGCCGATAACACTGTCAAATACATTTTTTTCTACATGCATAACATCAATAAAATTTCTTACATACAGACAATTCTAGTATTGTAATTCAAAAAAAAATTGATCTCTTTTTCCAACCAATTTTCGTAAGGTTTTTCAAAGCCGTTTTACCAAAAGTAGTGTCCACATTTTTAACTTTCTCAAACAATTGATCGCCTGTTAGTGGAGACGGTGCTGTATGTTCTTCTAAAATTCCATCAAATGATGTCTTCCAAGAACGATACTTATGTCATCACGGTAGAAATTTGAGATGTCCTAGAAACACAGTTTTCGATGAATGTTTCAACCTAATTGATTGTGTACCTTCTTCACAAACGGGACAAACTTGAGTTCCTTTAATGCTATATCCTGAAAAATTTCCATAAGCAGGGAAATCATTTATCATCCCATACAACATGACTCTCAAAGTTAAATCTTCCTTTCTGTAAGCATCATACAATGTAACACTTGAATCCCACAATAATTTCAAATCTTCGATCAATGGAGCTAAATAAACATCAATATCATTACCCGATTGTTTTGGTCCTGATATAAGCATAGATAACATGATGTATTTTCGTTTCATGCATAACCATGGTGGTAAGTTATAATTTATCAACATAACCAGTCATGTACTGTGACTATTTCTTTGAAAACCAAAAGGATTCACTCCATCTGTAGATAACGCAAGACGAAGGTTTCTCGACTCGTTTCCAAATGCAGGATACTCATGATCGATTCTCTTCCACTGAGGAGAGTCTACTGGGTGACGTAGTATCCCATCTTTAATTCTTGTATCTGCATGCCATGTTAATTGTTTTTCAGTCTCCTCACTTCCATATAGGCGTCTAAACCTTGGAATGATTGGAAAGTACCATACAACTGTAGTAGGAATGGATCCATCTTTCTTGTATCGAGAAGCACCGAACTTTGGGAATTCTTTAAGTGATTTGTGGTCCTTGCGAAACAGTATACAGTCATTCGGGCATGCTTGTATTCTTTCAGAGATCATACCCATAGAGTGTAGCATTCGTTTGGCATCGTATGTTCGGCTCGGGAGCTCATTGTCTTCTGGGAGCATGTCATTCAAGAGGGAAAGTAGTTTCGTAAAACTGTCATCACTCCACCAGTTATCTACTTTCAAATTATACAGCTTCAGTACGGCTGACAATGCTGTATATTTAGTGCAACCAGCATACAATGGCGTCTTTGCACAACTTTTTATCTTCCCAAACAATTTTGGGCAATCACGAAGTTCATCTTCGAAGGTCCTTTCCATTTTCTCAATACGATCTTCATCATCATTCACATCTGTAATCACATCCTCCATATGGTCATCTTTATTGTTCATGTTTGTAATCATATCAGATGATCCATAAAATGCAGTGTCACCCCAGTCACTACCTACATTCGTTGGTTCCCCGTGTTTATTCCAACATGTATAACTTTTATCTATTCTGTGACAGATCAAGTGTACTTCCAACTCATCTGGACTAATTTTTTTTGAATAACAACAACATAAACACAGACAAAGGATTTGAGAAGATTCACATGCATGATCTTTTGCAAACTTGATAAATTCTTTCACGCCTTCTTCATACTCTTTTGTCAACCGATTGGCATTCATCCATTATTTATTTATATTCATCCTATTTGAAATCCATAGGATGAGTATATAGGTTAGAGGAGAAGGAATATGAGTATAATTTAGATAAAAAACAAGATACTTCAAGGAAATAATGTGACCATGAAATGACTAAGTCTAGAATGTTGTGGATCTTGAATACATTCTTTGAATGATTTGGAGAAATGACTTCTCGAACCTTTTCTGGATAACCTAGAACTCCTTCCAAGGAAATAATGTGACCATGAAACAATACTTCTTAAACAAAATATAGGGAATTTATAATATTGTAATAAAGAAAAAGCTCTCTAAAAACACACAAAACAACCTCTAGATTGTCGGAGTACTCCTCCTATATATTGTAATACACCAAGAAGTATTCTAAAAAAATGAAAATGGAGGTGTCTAGAAAGATATTAAAGATCTAGTTCATCAGTTCCATGAAATAGATAGAGCATTGGTGATCCCAAATGGAATTCATAAATAATTTAAATTTCCATATCAAATTTAAAAATATATCTTACGAGAATCCTCTTCCCAAACCCTCAACTATTGGTACACTGATCTCTAGAAAATTTTCAAAAACCAATAGAACCTTATAAGATGGTCAAACAAATCATCAATTATAGGAAATATGTAATTATTCATTACTGTCACCTGGCTATGACTACAGTAGACTGTTAAAATTAATTGGCTATGATATGACTTCATTGAAAACAGAATTGGAAAATCCCATAGTGACATGATCATATAGATAGAACCATTTCCCTAAAGATCTTCTAGTTGATCTTTTAGCTCCTCTAAATCGGCCAGAGCCTTATGATGTGATGGAATGGAAAATGGGATCGCCCTGTGAAGAAAATAGATAGAAAACACAAACACTCATTGGGGAGGTTATCCCATGAAGTCCTCTAGAAATGATTTTGTGTACTTTTCCATGACCACTGGAATTTCACATGAAGAACACTTCTCAACAACCCCAAGGAAAACCTTGGAAAAATGACATGATATGAACCATAACATAGAAGCAACTTGTCATACCCTCCATGGTTATAGATCACAATATCCATAAAAGACATGGAATATCCTGTTAAGAGTAAGTAACTGAACCCAATGGTGATAATAGTCATCTAGTGCACTAAATCCAATAAAAAAATCCATGCTGATAATGAGGTCGGAAAAGACCAGGTCCAAAACATGGAATTCTGAAATGTCCTCCATGCTAAGTACCACAACACAACTCTCAAATAACATGAAACCATGACCATTTTTCCTACCCAAAAGGGTTAGGAAATACATGAAATAATTCATAAACTCTGCCGTGATACCCAATTAATAAAAGAAATATGTGAAATTAATGACTAGGATTCACCATTTTTAAATGAAACTAATACTATAGAAGAATTAAAAAAAATTCACCTCGAATTGTCGTTGTCCAAGATTATGAGTCCTCATGAATGACCTCTACTGCATTGATTTTTTCTGGATTAGACTCATCTATGTATTATTTCCCTATTAAGAATCCCCCTTTATTTTAGGATGTGATCCTCCACCATTTGAAGCCTCTTATTTTAACTAAGAGCCCTTAAAAAAGTGGATCCTACACCACTCCCATTAGAAGCCAATTGAAAAAATCACAAGATATTCCCCGACTACCCAAATAGGTGGAACGCCCTCAGAGTCTCTGGTAAAATCATCCAGATGTTTCCCACATTTCTAATCTGATAAAAAAATAGGTCCATTGTCCATAGAATCCACATAATCTGTTCATAAAGACTACTCAAATCCCTTTCCACTACTTCTCTAAGACTCATCGTGCTTTAGATTTTATCACAAAAAATAACTATGGATACCACCCATTAATGGAATACCATTGAGACCAATATTTCAATTAAAATATGTCTCTCACATAAATACCTTGGGAAACACCTAAAAATAGGTTGGTAGACTTAGAACAATAAGAATAAATCTGATATATTTCCTCAAACCCATCTCAATATTAATAGCCATAAGATAATCGTTCGTGGGGAGATAAAGAGATACATGAACCAAATTATGGAATCTAGTGGCATAATCCATGACTAAATGACCAACATACTCTAGATTTAAAAACACATAGTCATTCATCAATCTCAAGGTATCTGGGTAGAACCTCTGAAGAAATACCACTTGGAAAGTGTTAAAAGTGAGATCCTCTCTATTCCTCGAAAGAATCATTGAATCGCACCACATTCAAATAAATTCTTTTAAAAAGGAACAAAAAAATAACACTTTAGATGTCTTAGGGGTTTTCAAAAACTCTAAGATCTACTTGATACAGTCCAACTACTACTTAAATTACTTGGTTTTATTTTCAGTAAGGAAAAACTCTGAATTATTCATTGAAAATTCTTGAGTGTGGTCCATAGTTCATGTCTTATCATGGATACCAATTTAACCCACGTTTTTGAAATTATAAATCATTGAATCCAAAAAAATTTGTATCAATGGGATGGTTCCTCTTTGGGGTAATCTAGTACACACTCTCTATGATTCTACATGGTCCTTCTAGGAGGTATTTTCTACAAGAAACATGAACAACCTCCATCAAGGAAAACCCAACATCAAATCAAAAAAAATAACTAAATGAAAACACCAAAACATAATAATAACTAAATAAATCTAATGAAGTAGTGGGAAATCATAAAAACAACCCATAGTCAGGATCAAAACATAACCACAATCCCAAACCACCCATGGAAACTGAATATTCAACACGAAGTATAGTTGGCCAAACACTTACCCATTCCAAACATAATTAATTCATGAAAATTCAATTTGAATCACCTTAAGGAGGAGGACCCAGTGGAAGAGGAGAAGGAGGTGTCGACAGTGGAGGCACCGGAGGCAACAGAGGCAGTGTAGAGGCAGGGCGGAGGCAGTGGAGGCAGCGGAGGAGGAGGAGGAGGAGGAGGAGGAGGCCGCGATGGAGGAGGAGGCAGCGGAGTAGGCAGAGGAGGAGGAGGAGGAGGTGCCAGTGGAGGAGGAAGAGGATGAGGCCGCAGACTAGGAGGAGGAGGAGGAAGCGCCGGTGGAGGAGGAGGAGGACGAGGCTGCGGTGGAGGAGGAGGAGGAGGAGGAGGAGAGGAGGAGGAGGAGGCAACAGTCGCAGGAGGAGGAGAAGGAGGAGGTGGTGGCCATGGAGGAGGAGGAGGAGGCAGCGGCAGCGGCGCATAGGAGGGCTTCCGCAAGAGCTTGACTGGGTGCAGGGAGGAGGAAGAGGACATGCGGGTTTTTAACAAATCCTTGTGAGCCTTTATCAGTGCTAGTAAAAAGCGCTGATAAAGGGTGTATTTATCAACGCTAAAATGAAAAGCGCTGATAAATACAAACTTTATCAGCACTTTTCTAGCGCTGATAAAGTGGACCTTTATCAGCGCTTTTGTTAGCGCTGATAAAGGCCCGACCCTTTATTAGCGCTTTACCGTTAGCACTGATAAAGGCAGGCACATGCCTTGCCCAGTTTTGTGGTAGTGATGGTTTGAGTATATTGAAATTTTGGGATTTTGGTATGTGGAAAGAGTTACCTTTTGATAGCATTCATGTTTTCACTATGGTTCTATGGTAATTCATGTTGCAGGAGAATACAGGATTAAGGTATTCACTTGTTTGGAATGCGATCAATAAGATATATCTTATGATATATGGGGGATAAATGATGGTATTCACATGCTTGGTTAAAGACATTTCTAGTAATCATTTTCTTTATACTATGAGATTGGAGATATGTATTTTGGATAAGTCTAAAGACTGGAATGGATTATGTCAAACATCAGATAGTATTGTTTAAATCTAGAACTTTTTTCGGTATTATTTCTGTAATGTTATAATAGTTAAGTTTTAGAAAAAAAAGACAACCTTTAGGATGAGAGAAAACCCATCACGTTAGACAAGTTTGTGGGAATTGAACCCACAACCGAAGTGCAACAGGGCTTTATTTCCTACCACTGGCCTACAGGAAGCCCCTGGTTAGTAGAAACTAGTTTTATTTTATTAAGCGGTATGATAGATGAAGTATAAGTCCATTTTTGGAATCATATACGATTAAACTCACCATAGATGGACTTATGTATATTTGATAACTTTTGATAACCTTTTGTTTGAGACATATGGAATGACCCATCATTCTATCACATGATCTTCTAACACTTCACGAAGGAAAAATTCAACTTCATTTCTTTAAGAGATGAAGTGTAAATTGTTCAAGTCATGAACAATGGTGAGATTATATCGAAATAAAGTAAGTATTTCTTCTAATTCAAATTCTTCAACTTTAGGGAAATGATCTTGAAAACCAAAAATGTTGTCCTAGTGCCCTTATATCCAATGAATCAGATGGTACCTTAGATCATCACAAATTTCTGGCTTTGTGAATTTTGGCTTTTTCATAGCCATGTTCTCTACCACTCTCCATCAGAATTTGATGGTTATGTTTCTCTTCCATATCCATATTTTCACCTATATTCTCCTATGTGGAAACCCAGTGATGAGTTAATTTGGGTAACCGATATGTTTTATACTTCACTTTTTAAAATTATGTTTTAGTATTCCTTTTTACGATGTGGGTTTCTATGGAAGAAACTTTCAAGTAGTAAACCATTTATAACCCCGACGAATTTCAAGGGAAAAATTCATTTTAAGGGGGGTAGAATGCAACAACCTGAGATTTTATGAGAATTATTCTTTTTAATTTCATTGATGTATTGTGTTTTAAGCTACACCAAAAGGATCTTTCACTACACGCATCCCTGACTTGGCTTGTATTACATGCAATCACAACCTTCCTCGATAGCATGTGTTGTACGCAATACCAGGTTTCACTAAAAAAATATATACTGTTATAATATTATTATGGACTAGCAGTTATGAATATTATTAACTACATATTGAATTTTGTAACATTATTATTCATCTTACACATTTTCTAAAACATGGTATGAGAACAAAATAAATGTTTCGGGTAAAATAAGTATTTTTTCAAAAATGTAGTTTTACCACCTTTTGATGGAGCACCCACTTTAAATATTGTTTTTAACATGTTTATAAGTTTAATTTGACAAAATAAAATTCTTATTTGGAATCAGGATATAAAAATTTACTTTGGATAAATTTTTCATATTATTCTGATAACTTTCATTTTTCATGAATAGTAAAAACATGCTACATTTTAATTAAAAACATCTTTTTTCATCACAATAATTTATATGGTTAAATTATAATATTGAATGGTTTTAAATTATAAATAGAATATATTTTTACCATTTAATATAATGTATGTCATTACCATTTATTTTACATTGAATTTATAGGTAAAAACATTTCAATCTTTGGCAATATTTTAACTTTTAAAACCCATTTTATTAACAACGGGATAAATTTTAATTTAATTACTGAAACTTATGTGTTTTGAAATTTGGATTCATTGGGTCCAAATTATGTTAATAGGTTACTTTTATTTTTTTTGAAATTATTAATAGTAACTACGGTAATTTTTATTTACTTCAGTTAAAGATAAATCGAGTAATTAATGGTAAAACTAAGATTATAAAATTACCCTAACACATGACATAATTCTATTGGATGACTAAAAGTAGAACCATATCACCCAAGGGTTGGATTAGATTCATTTTATGGACTTTTTACCATGAAAATAATTTAATAATTATTAAAACCAAAGAAAGTGACAACATGTCACTCTCTTAAATCGTATATGTATAATAATTTTAATTTATTGATAAACTTCATGAAACTTTGAACATGAATAATATCCATAAATATAATAAAAGTATCTACATCATGTGAATTTATTTATAATTTTTATGGATTAAATAATAATCATTAAAGGTGACACAATAGTGATGTTAAAATTATTTTATTGATTGAAATATCAAATAAATGGTTTTAAAAAATAAAAATAAATATTATATGAACTATTTAATGTGATCCAAGAATTTTCTAGATAAATATGACATGTAATGAATCTATTAAATATTTTTTTCTAACATATCTTCTGTGTGGATTTTATTTAAATTCAAATAAATTAATTGTGTCAAAATTGACACTATTGATATTTTATATTATTAAATTGTTTAAAAATCACAAAAATATTTTACAAATTACAAATTAAAATTTATATGATCTAAAATGTCATAAAATATAAAATTATTTATAACTAAGAAAACATAAGTAAGTATTTATAACCATATAAAATTTTTAACATTATTAACACAAATAAAATTGAATAGATTAAATAAGGATAAATCAAAATGATAAGGTTTAAAATAAAATCACAACATGTCTAAATTTAATTGGTTGATGATATTACAACCCTTTCTTATCTAATATCCTAATTTGAGTCAACCCTTTATTATAAATTAAGATTTTAGAGGTTTCCAAAAGTTCCCCTCTCCTCTCTTATAAAAGGGAACCTCCTCCCTCTTCTCTTTACACAACTTTGAGCCTTCAAGATCAGAAAAACCCAGCCCATTACTCTTCTAAAATTACCTATTAATATTTTTGAGGTACTGGTTTTCTCAAAAGACCAACTCTAGTCCCTTAAGAGGAAGTTTAAAGGAGGCATGTCGAAGAAGAGGTAATCTCTTCTACCGATTCTTTCAAGTTTCTTTCTTATTCAACTTCTTCTTCTTTAGTTGTTTCATTGAAAAGTAATAAAATAAGTATCACTAATATACTGATATGATATTATAAATATTAAACAACCCCATTTCACCTTCTATGCATCCTATGGAAAATGAAATCACCGTGCGTGCGTACGTACGGAATACCATCTCCACGCTGTGGTGTGATTAGTTTTTCCACCACCACCTTACCTGGATGTGTAAAATGGTGTAAAGAATAACTATATATGGTTATTATAAAATCATACTGATTATGATATATTATATCATTCATGCCAATTCTATTCAATAATTATGGGAACGATATCATTGCTCGTGTGTACATACGGACTACCGTCTCCACGAACGCAATGAGATTCATTTTCCATGATTAACCATTCAAGTATGATTATAAAGTATATATGTAAAAAATAATCATGAAATATATTAAATAGTAATTATACTGTATTTATGTACATATATGTTTCATTCACTTAATTCCATTCAATTCAATAAGGAAACGAAAACAACGTTCATGCGTACGTACGGCCTACCGTCTCCTTGAATGGTGTATTTCATTCAATTTATCGATCTATCATATATATTTATATACTGAATATATATTATATATAAATCATGTTTTAAATTCTAGAATTAAGTAAATCAGGATATGTGTAATAATATCCAGAACAACAAATCGAAACACGTACGATAAATGAAACGATTTTACCCAAAACACTGCTTTCACATGGAATTTACAAAATAACGGGTAATATAAATTCATAAGTGAATCATATATGATATAATAACAATGAATATGATTCTTTAATAATTCAATTACAATATTTAAATCATTATAAACGATGTTAGGATACCTACGAAGCATATCAGACATAAGGTAGGGGATAACTATTCCAATCTCGTTCTTATCCGAGATTGTTTATTCGTAAGTATTTACTAGGGTTATTGTTATCATCCATGACCATTTTTTCTAAAAATATTTTCATGTATAAAGTCATTTTTACCCATTTTTGAATTTTACCACATGTTATGAAAGGAATCTTACTTTTGTTTACCACACGAGGAACTTTTTGACTTTTTTCGGACAAAAGTACGAGGAGAATGTTATTTTTAACTTATATGGCATGACTGATTTTTACAGTTTCATAAAACCTCATTTTCATGAAGCTTACTCTACAATATTTCATGATTATTTTCAACAAAACCCTTTTCATTTAAAATTTCATGGAATTTTTTGAAAAGAAAATGATTTTGAAGAAGAAAGGATATTTTCCTCAAGAATTCATTTCAAGTGTTTTATCAAAACTATTTTCCATCTAAAATGACATTATTTATTATGTTTATGTTTCAAGTATAATGTCTCCATTATTTACATGTTTTGATTTTTCTTATGATGAAATGATATCAATTTTTTGTTATATGGATTATGTTATGGTGGCATGATGTTTAAGAATTCCATTCTATTACATGGGTTATGCTATGATGTATGATTTATGATTTTGTGGCACATGAAAGAATGATTTCATTATGAGATGGGTGGGACCTATATCTCCCTCCAATTCATGGGTTAAATATTTATATCTCATGAGATATAAATGGCTATAATGATAAATTTATCCGGTTCAGTGATACAAGACTGGAACGAAGAGTGAAATCGATTCAGAAAGGGACTTTGTCCACTAAGATTGTCTTGGCAGCAATGCCTTGACTACTATGGAAATCATATCATTTGATTAATGGTTTTCCACAATTACATGTTTTCTTCCCATGCTATTTTATCATGATTGATGTTCCATTATGATATATGCCTTACGTACTTCCAAGATTTATGTCTTTGCTCAAGATTTTGATGTTTAGATTTTATGTTAAAGTTTTTGCATTCAAATGTTTAGGGATTGTTTTATGTTCTCTATGTTTACCCTTATAGAGAATTTAAGCTCACCCTTTTTATGTTTTATTTTCCCCAATATATAAATAAAGGTTTTAGGGTAGAAAACAAAAGGGGAATATCTTTATGGGAGATGTTTAAGATCTTTCACCATGTTTAGAAGATTATGTTCCAAGTTTCCAAAGACACTAAACTATTACGGTCCTTTGGTGTCTATTTTTGTTATGTATTAAGTATTCCGCAAAAGTTATGTAATGTCTATGTACGTCAAGTACGGGTCTCTAAAGTCTCCATAATGTACCATATTTTCACCGCCGTTGCTAGTCGGTAGCCTCTAGCATATAAGGATATACAATTAAGGCCACACGTCCCACCGACCCAGCTACCATCTTAGTGTTCAGTTGGACTGGGACGCTACAAAGTGCTAATATAAATTATTTCATTTCCTTTTTGTTACAATTCTAGGTAGTTACACATTATATTAATAATGTGTTGGAACTTGGTAAATAACCATGTCTTGGACTGATTACCCCATCCATGGGGAAAATTCCAAGTGTCCTGGGATGAGACTGGTTGTTCATACTGTTCGATATTACAAATAATTTCTATTTCACCTTGAGTGAATAGTGTATTATATTCTATTTATTGATTTATAAAATTTATGATATATTTCCCTTGTAATAATATGTAATGTATGATACTTTAAATGCATCATTATAGGCACATATAAATTCACAAGACATGCATATTCCATGACATGTAGATGCATTTGTAGATTAATTTTTGAATTGGATTGTCTGCCTTGAGTGGTATTCTATAGTTATGTTTCTTTAATATGATTGATTTATTTATCATGTTATTTTGTGTTTAGTACTTGTGATATAATTCCATGTTATGATTTTGATATATGTAAATGGTTTCATGGGATAAATATATGGGTTGCGAGTAATCGAGATCTAGTTTTAACTTGTAAGGTATATGGGTGCCTTATGATTGGGAAAAGAAAACATGTGGACTTGTACCATCATTGAGATTTATATGTTTATAATGACCATTATTAGAATTTTAATGGTTTCTAAACTTCATATGTTTAAGTGAAATTGGTTTCCACTAATGGGATCCAAATTCCAACCAATAAATTGTATGGGAGCTCAATGGATTGGTAAAAAATCTACCCATGTAATTGAACCATTATATATGTTCATGGTATGTATTTTGAAATGGTTGTAAATGTAAAAGAAGTTTAATTTGATCTTAAATGAATTTTATTTCTTTTAAAGGCTTGTGACTCTATTTCAGGGGCATGAAGGTCATGTGATTAACTTATTAAAATTCATAGTTTAACCCAAGTAGGTTAGTTGGGGATTGTCTTTTATGAGATAACCTACTATGGGTGTTTGAAACATTAATAATTAAGAAACTAGTATTGGGTTTTATTGTGATAAATACAAGTTGGCTTAAGAGGACCCTTATAGTATGTCATATCTATTATAACATATAAAGGAATTTATATGATAAATTTCAATTTATAAAGGAATGTAAATAAATGTTAAATGTTTAAGAAAAGAATTTTGATAAGACTAGCATGTTATTCCTTGGTCCTTTTTTTAAATATTTTAATTGTTTAAAGGTATAATGATAATCAATGTAATGACAAGAAAATGGAACCTTAGGTAACATCCTTAGTTTAACCATTTCCTTTGAGTTTCCTTGTAATGGAAACACAAGTGTTTTCTATAGGCAAAATTTCTTTTTAGTAATGGATTAAATGATTGGTGATGTACCCAATGAAATCTATTTTTTTAACCTAGTTATAGGATTGGTGCATATGCATTTGTAATTGGCTATCCCAAGGTAGGTAACACCCTTAGAGTTTAAATGTTTTTCTAAAGACCGTGAGATTTTTGAAGTATTGTGTCATTCAAGTGTTGTTATCACTTGTAGGAATCTTTGTTTCAAAGTGACACCCATATTCAGATGGGTGGTCATGTTTTCCTTGAAATTTTATATATGAGTGATCATCGAGTAATGATCTGTATTATTGGGTTAGACATTCTAAGGGCATGGTCAGATTCTTTGTAGGTCTCATGACCCTATCCTCTTTCCTTAAGAGACTTGGGAGGTCGTCAGTCTATTTTACAATTGTTGGGATAATGCGACTAGAGGTAGTTTTTACTTATGGGACATATGATACTTGAATTCATAGTGATGACAAGCCTATGGGTATTATCCATGATGTTCCATTCTACTTCTGTAATTTTAGGGAAGTTTGTATTGATATACGTGGTACCAATTGAGTTTCTAAATGATGAAACGAATTGGTTGAGTTTGGTAGTATCTTTGAGCCTAGTGCCATTAAGATTATTATTTCGTTTTCTCTATAGTATAGTTACATGAGTGTAAAAGGAATCAAAATCAACCCAATGTTCTGGATGAATTTATAAGAGTATCAGGTTTTTTTTCATACCGTTCAGGTTGATTATGGATTTTATGCAGGATGCTTTGATGTTGTAAGTTTGACTCTAAGAGGTGTCACATGTTCTTTGAGGGGAATCTGATCTAGCTCACTAATTAGTGGCTAATATATCTCTTGTTTTTAATACTAGGACACTCTTAAGGTGGGGAGAATTACATCAGTTCTTGTAAATATGTTTCCTTCCAAGTAGAAGGAACACAACCAAATATGGCCATTTGGAAATGGTCGATCTTATTCAAATTCTCTTCAGGATTCGATATTTTAATCATTTATATGCTTTATCGAATTCATGATATTGATGTGGTTTGATATGTATGAAACCCCTTGGAAACAACATTGGTTTGGATGGACTTTGGTGGTTATGTTTAAACGATCACAAGATGCCTCGGGTGGTAAAGTCATCGTGGTTGGTTAGGTAATGATGCATTAGTAGGTGAAGTCGAGCCTCTTCCAAGAAGTTTTCCAGTAGTGGTTCAACTAATCTTCTTGGTAATCTTCGATATCATTTTAGTGTACTCATGATTTCTGATGAGCATGCCCCCTATCTTGATGTCGTCCTTAATGCACTAAGAGATTTTCGGTATTACACCACACTAAGTTTTAAAAATATGATGTGTTATTGTGTGTATATATCAGTATTTCACATTGGATGTGTGTTTATATTTGAGTCTTGGTTAGTTCAGAGTTATAATTGGGTTCCCATGTAGGAAAACCCTGGATAGACTCTTAGATACTAGCTAATTTCTTCTTTAATTGACCGCCAGGAAGAAGCCAATTTGTCGTCATTCAATGTTTTGAATAAGACATCTTGCCTTTATACTAACATTTTAGTTATAAACATAGAGTATGGAATACTTTGAGTTGGCTCCTTGGACTCTAGTTCATTGAATCCAATGTTAACCTAGACTTGTATTGGGTATTAGAGGTGATGATTCAAAGGGTGAAGAGTCCAATGGTATGGATCATGTTAACGCTTGTTCATGCTGAGGCATGATGTATTAAATGACTAGTTGATGGTATGATCATAGAACGTCACCAAAAGTTAGGTGTGGACTTCTGTGTATGTGTTTATTTTGGATGCGATATGCCTTTCAATAAGGCATCACACTTTAGTTGGAAATGTGTTAGTTGTCTTAGATGAGTGTTTTAAAGAAGTTCAGTTGAAGGTGGATCGACATGTTTTCCTTCTTCTTCGATGTATATGGTCAAATAGAACCATTTAAGGCATGTTTCTAGGTTAATGCAAGTGTGGTTTTAAAGATCGGTACTGTCTTCTTGGAAATATTGCATGACAATTTTTGGTTTGGTCAATCAGGATTCAATCGCTTATTTTGAGGAGGTTCTGGTTATGGCCTTGAATGTAATCAGCTTTTTTCCATTAGATATTTCATGCTAGGAGCATTGCTATAATTCTTATAGGTGTTCCTTGTAAGAAAATTTTGAAGGTGGAGTACCGTGGCTATGAATTGGCCCCTTTTGAACTTCGAAGCCTAAGATAGGGAGCACCTTTATCCAGATGTTTATAGAGAGGATGATGTGACTTTTTATCTAGGTAAATGAGATCATTTATGCTTGGTTTTAGTGTATTTTATGGAAAATGAGCATTGTCTTGGTTTTTCGAGGCTTAAGTGTCATATGATTTAGTGAATTCTTGGAGGTGCATTGGGAATTTAGAAATGCAGTGAGATAGTTTGAACTGGAATTCAAGAACCTTGTAGGTTGAGTGATGTTTTCATTGTTCCCAATGGCTTTTTAATGATGAGAATTTCTATGGTGAGGATGTTTTAAGGAACCATGTTATGAATTAAGGAAAATTTTTGAGTGAATTTGAACAATTTTTCATTTACTAGATGGGAATTTCTTTGAACCGAGATTTTAATGAAAATCATGAGAGTTGAAACACTTATACGTTTTTTTATACTTGGGTTAAGTTTTGATGGGTTCTTTCGGTGTCTTATTGAGTTTAGGGAGCACCTAGACTCAAAAATCCCATGTTTTGGTGGCCTGTAGAGGGCAAGCAGTTTCTCTGAAACCATGTGGCCCCTAGTAGAAAATTGAGCAGATGCAATAAGGGAGTATAAACACACCATATGGGATATACACAATTTACCCACACCATACTCCTATCTTGCACTGTTAGTTCCACATATGTCGTACAGAATAACTATTCATCACACTATTGGAACATAATTTGGGAAACCGTGTGGCACAACTGTGCGAGGTGGGTTTCTTAGGTAGAGGAAGTCTCACAATTGGCACATGGTTTGGAAAAGCTCTATGAACTAGTTTTTAAGGGTGAAATGACCAAAATAACTTTAATGAGGATAAAATTCATTTTACTTTTCTTCTTCTCCCGCCAGCCATGCTATCCCTCCTTTCCATCAGGGGTTTCTCCTCCTCCAAGCCTAATCTAGGATTCATGAAATCTCCTCATCCAGTTTTCTGAATCAAACTACATCATTATATATGGATCCACATCAGTAAGCTATTCAATCCTATCTAATCTATATAATGTTATTCACTCCATCTGTTGCGTTATTTTGGTACGATCTCAATTGTCATATTTTCAAGAAACATTTATATTTTACCAATTTCTCCTAAACCGTACCAAATCAGACCTTGATATGAGATGAGTATATCAATATAAGTTAAAGGTAGGTGACCTATGGCTTTAAATAAAATTTCCACCAGATTATGAATAGTGTCATTGTGCTGCACAACGACCTTTGTCACGCGTTGCTTTATAATTTCTCAATTTATAATAAAATGGTCTTTTCACGTTTTATTACACTCGTTGAGCATTGTTGAGTAATTAGAGTCTTCCAATACTAATCGTAGACATCCCTTGGGTGTGCTGGATTAATTTTTCATCTTTGTAATTAAATGTTTGAATGCTCGAAATGCCTTCTAGGCATTCATCTTGGATTAATAATAGAATTTCCTTTTTTGGGTAGTAATATTAAATGCATATATGGTGAATTAAATTTGTATTCTTGAATATGATTCTTTTTTATGATAATTAAACTATTTAGGGGATAATTTAATGTTTTTATAATAAAATCCCTCAGATTAGGTGCACTGTCATTGAGATTACAAAGTGATGTTTACTGAATTGCATCTTTCTTAGCCTTATGGAATTTATGTTTTCTGTGATTATTTTTTCGTAGACATATGGAATGTTTTGTACATGACCTTATTTTTTGATCTATAATTGATTATATCACTATTATAAAAATGTTAAATGAAACCGATAACCTTCTAAGTGCTTGGAATGTTTTATAAATTAAAGGGTTTTTTCAACTCCTATATGAATTAAAAATGACCCAAGATCCTCCTTAGGGACTAGATTACTTTATAAATGACATTTAGAAAGTATGAAATTACACAATTTTAGAGGGAACCTCCTAATTGAACCCTTTCCTTATAGAATTAAATGACTTATTTTGGTAAACTCAATGACATTTTTTAATTAAATAACTTATTCACAGTGAATTGTTTTATTTAAATGATATTTTTATATTAAATGGAATGGTATGTTCATGATGGGTTTCTTCCTTAAATTAATTAAATTTTATAAATGGAATGAATTGTAACATGTGGTGATACCATGCTAATCATATCATTTTTAGTACATGCTATTGTTAAATGTAATGACCTTGATTATATAATAGGCTTATTAAATGTAAAGCATGAGAAATATTACCTTATGGGAAATTTTATTATTGGTATATGATTATGAATTATAGATAGGCTATAGAACATGGAAAGGGATTTGATGATAATGGGAGAAAATCACACTTTATTACATTGGGTGTTGAGTCCTGGCATCTCACACCAGTGATACTAGTGGGATGTGGGCCGAGGATCATTTAGAGTGATGGGATGATATATCACTCACCATCCTGAGTATCATGAATAATGCATCACACTCTATCAGGATGTAGGGAGTACACCCTTTGTCTTGAGCTTATAGGCTCATTTAGATGGGTCATGGATGTCCATGTTACACCCGGTCTAGACAGTACCTCATATTCCAGGTATATAGAAACTTACATCCACACATACTTGGTTCATATATGTAGATGCAATATAGAAATATACTATGTATATATTATTACTATATACATATGGTTACTATTAAAACTCTTATTCCAACCATGATCCAAAGTAGGTAGAGTCATCTAGGTGTCCTATTGGTACCTGAGTCGATTGGTGTTTATTTTATTTCAGTAATGTTTATTTATTAATATTACATGCACATACTTTATTTGTATTCACTAAATGGATTCAGTCCTAGAAAACATGGGTGGTAACCTACTGGGATTTATTTCTCACACCGTGCTCAGGTTACCATTGCACTAGGGAAATCAAGTAGAACATATGTTCACACAACCATAGATATTTCTTATACCAGGGAGTTAGGAGCACATGATAGAGCTGGATATCGGGATGCTTGTGTTGATCTCCCTTGGATATTTTTTTCACTATTTATTTTTTTACTATAATATATATTGTATCATGCTTCTTGTATAATATTTTAGTTTTTGTATCATCATCAGTACATGCATGAATCTATGGTATATTTCCATTGGTCATCTTTTATATTAAGTTATTATCATTCTTCTACAAGTATGTATTTATTTTATTACCACTTCTTCTATTTTTTGATGTTTATTTCTATTATACCATTGTGCTGATCTAAAAAGAGGGTACAACCTCCCCACTATACCATACTTCCACCCTTGATCCTAGTAAGCAGCCTCTGTCATATGGGGAGGCATGATTGAGGCCATGTGACCCACCGATCTGGTTACCATCTTAGTGGATTGTCAGTCCAGGATGTTATATAATGGTATCAGAGTTTATTTCATTTCATCTATCTTACTATTTTGGGCTGGTAGATAGAAGATTAACAATTTTATAGAACTTGGTAAATATTGGTGTATCTGACTGATCACCCCACCCACAAGTAAATGTCTAAGTTTCTAGGGATGGGATTGGTTGTTCACATTGTTCAATATTACATTTTATTTCTATTTCACCTTGAGTGAATGGTTTACTTTCCACTATTTATTGTTATATGAAATTTATGGTAAATTAACCTTGGCTTGGTATGGTAAGGATGAAGCATTACATGCATCATTATAGGAACATAGAAATTCGAATGCCTTGTATATTCCATGTCATGTAGTTACATTTATAGGTTTCTTGCTAAATTGGACTGCGTACATTGAATGACATGACATGATTATATTTATTTAGTATGATTGATTTGTTTAGAATTTTATTCTATATTTACAACTTGTGATGTCATGTGATGTTAATATTTTGATATATGTAAATTCTTTCATGGTCTAAATATATCGGCAGTGAGTAAACGAGATCCAATTTTCAGTTATAAGGTGTATGGGTGCCTTATGATTGGGAAAAGGTAATCTGTGTACTTGAACCATCCATGATATATATATATATATATATCTAAATACCATTATTAAAATGTAAATGGTTCATAATGTTCATTTGTTTAACTAAAATTGGTTTCCACTAATGGGATCCAAATTCCAACTTGTAAAGTGTATGGGTACTTTATGGATTGGTAGATGGCCACTAAATTAACTGAACCATTATATATGATAATGGTATATATTTTGAAATGGTTATAAATGTAATATATATATAAATTGATCTTAAATGAATTGGATACCTTATAAGTTTGTAACTCTATCAAACAGGCATGACGGTCATGTGATTAGATTCTTAAAATGCACATCTGGACCCATGTTGGTCAGTTGGGGCATGTCTTTTATGAGATAATCTACTATGGGTGTTTGAAACTTTAATAGTTAATATAATTCTATTTGATTTCATTATGATGAACCTAGGTTGGCTTAATGGGACCCTTATAGGTTGCCTTATCTATTATTACATAAAAATTAATTTATATGATAAATTTTTGATTTATAGTAGAATTTTAATATATGTTAAACATTTAAGAAAGTAAGTTTGATAATACTTTCTTGTTATGCCTTGGTTTTTTGTTTTAAATCTTTTTAATGTTTAATGATTAAATGGGAAATCAATGTAATGACATGAAAATGAAAACTTATGTGATATCATTATTTTAAACTTTTTTTAGAGTTACCTTGGAATGGAAACATGAGTGTTTTTTGTAGGCCTCTTTTCCTTTTATAAATGACTTAAATGATAGGTGTTGGACCAAGAAAAATCTATTTTACATGAACTGGTTATAGGGTAGGTGCTTATTCTTTTATTAGAGGATAACTTGATGTATTTATCACCCTTAGAGTTTAATTTCCTTGAAAAATACAATGAGATTTCTGATTTTTGGAGTCTTTTAGGTGTCATTGTCCCAAGTAGGAATCTTTGTTTCAAAGTGAAACCCTTTTTCAGATTTGTGGTCATGTTTTCCTTAACCTTTTCTATGAGAGTAAGCATCGATTAATGCTCGATTTTTAGTGGGTTAGTCATTCTAATGGAACATTCAGCCACTTCATTGGTCTTGTGTCCCTTTCCTCTTTAATTAGGTGACTTAGGAGGGTTTCTGTCTATCTTACAGTCCTTGGGACAATGTGACATGAGACAATTTTTATGCGTGGGCCATCTGTTAATTAAATTCATAGGGATGATAATCTTATAGGCAGTATCCAAGATGTTTCATTATACTTATGTAATCTCTAGGTATTATGCATTTATATACATGATACACATCCATTATCTAAATGATGAAATGAACTGGCTGAGTCTGGTAGTATCTCTGAGCCTAGTTCTATTGAGTATGTTATTAGGTTATCTCTATAGTAAAGTTTCCTAAGTGTAAAAGGACTCATCATTTTCCCAATGTTCAGGTTGAATTTCAAAGAGGATCAAGTGTTTTGACATGCCGGTTAGGTTGGTTCTGTCTTTCATACCGAATGCTTTGATTTTGTAAGCATGACTCGAAGAAGCATCATGTGTGCTTTGAGGAGAATACGATCTAGATCGCTTATGAGTGGAAAATATATCTCTTATTTTGATTACTAGTACACTCCTATGGTGTTGAGAATCATGTTGGTTATGGTAAATATGTGCCTTTTAGGTAAAAGTAACACAACCAAATAGGACCATTTAGAAATGTTTGATCTTGTTCGAATTCCCTCAAGGTTTAAAAATTTTAATCATGTCTATGATTGCTCGGAAGAATGATGTTGATGTGGTTGGTTTTTTATGAAACCCCTAAGAAATAACATTGGTTTGGATGGACTTTGGTGGTTATTTTTGATTGATCCTGAGATTCCTTGGGTGGTAAAGGCAACATGGTTAGGTAGGTAACGACAAGTTGGCCGATAAAGTCGATCCTCTTCGAAGAATTTGACCAGTATTGGTTTGATTGATATTCTTATTAATCTTTGGTGTCCTCTTAGTGTGATCATTATTAGTCATGATAATTTCCCCTATAGTGACATTTTCCTTATTGAACTAAGAGAGTGTTGATATTATACCGTACTATGTTTTAAAAATTCTTTGAGTTGTCGTGTATCTTTAATCCACTAAGAGAGTTTTGGTAATCATTGATATACCCTTATTGTAGTTATAAACACATCTCTCATGTAAACATGGAGTATGAACTAATTTGGGATAGCTCCATGAACTCTAGTTCGTTGAATCCAAGGATACCACAGACTAGTTTTTTTAGCTCATAAGTAATGATTTAAAGAGTGACGAATCTAGTGGGATGGATCTAAGTTAACCCTTGTTTGTGTGGAGGCATGATGGATTAAAAAACAAGTTGATGGTTTGATCAAGGAGCGTCATAAAAATTCAGGTTTGGTCTTCAGTGGATTTGTTTGTGGTTGATGTGAGATGACTTCAAAGAAGGCATCACAGTTTAGATGGAAATGTGCCGACCATATAAAATGAGTTTTATGAGAATGGTCAGATGTAGGTGGATTGACCTATTTTATTTCTTGTTCAATTTATATGGTATAATGGAATCATTTTAAGTAACATTACTGGGTTAAGGTGAGTGTGGTTTTAAAGTTTAGAATCATTTTCTTGGAAGGATTCCATAACTAGTTTTGGTTTGGTCGATTGGGATTCGAACGCTTCTTTCCAATTAGGTTCCTGTTATGAACTCAGAAGTAACCGAGTTCACCGCATTCGAGAAGTCATTCTAGGAGAATTGATTGAATTCTATGAGGTTTTCATTGAATGTCAATTCTGATAATGGAGGTGCCATGGCTCAGAATTGGCCCCTTTAAATGTTCAAAGCCTAATATAGGGAGAACCTTTGGCCTGATGTTTAGCTAGATGAATTCGTGATTGTTTCTCTAGCTAAACATTCTTGGGTAAGATTGACTTTGGTTTTTCACTTAGAAAATGAGCATTGGATCGCATTTTGGCGGCTTATATGTTTTGTTCTTAAGTGATTTTTTGGAGGTGCATTGGGAGTTTAGAAATGCAATGTGACTATTTGAATGGGAATTCATGACCCTTGTTGGTCGATTGATATTTTTTCTATTCCTGAAAGATTCTTGGGGAATTATAATTTCTATGTTGCATAGGTTATAACGACCCGTGTTTTGAGTCAAGGAAAAATTCCATGGGAATTTAAAATTTTGTGTTTATTGGATAAAACTTTCTTTGAACTGAGTTTCATACTAAAATAAAAATATTTGGAATAATTATTCATTTTTTTGGACTTTGATAATTTCCTGAGGGTTTTCATGGGTGTCTCATTGAGTTTTGGGAGCTTTGGGCCCCAAAATCCTATGTTTTGGTGGTATGCACAAGGTGCATGGGTTTTTTGAAACCTTGAGGCCCCTAACAATAAACCCTGTGGCTGCAACTAGGGAGAAGAAACACCCCCACACAATTTGTACATGGTTTACCCAAACCATGATTCTAAATCGCATGGTTAATGTCACTATGGTAGTACCTAAGCACTATTCATCACACGGTTGGCACATGGTTAGGAAAAATGTGTGGCACAACCATGAGAGGTGGGTTCCCTAGGTAGGTGAAGCCATAGGGTTGGTCCATAGTTTGGACAAATAATTTGGCCAAACCATACGACCCAAATTTTAAGGGTGAAATGACCAAAATGACCTTAATGAGTTCAAAATTCATTTCCCTCTTCTTCTTCTCCCTCCAACCGTGTGAGCCCTCCTCTCCTCTATGGGGTTGTCCTCCTCGAAGACTAATCTTAGCTTCAAGATATCTCTTACTTTGGTTGTACAAATTTATTGTTGTAGGTCTCTATATATCCACATAGGTAATATATTCTATGCTCTCTGATTCATTTCAAGTTATTCATTCCATCTATTGCACTATTTTGGTGCGAGCTCAATTGCCCTATTTTTGGGGAAAATGTATTTTTGTTTATTTCTTAAAACCATACTGAATCAGACCATGATATTGGATGAGTATATCATCCTAAGTATGAGGTAGGTGGTTTATAACTTTTTTCTAAATTTTATATATTTTCATGACTAGCACCGTTGCACCGCACGTGGGCATTTTTTCTCATTTCCTTATTATTGGGTCATTCATATTAAATTGATTACTATACGAATTATTAACACCTTTGAACATTGTTGAGTAATTATAGGTTTCCAATATCAATCACAGACACCCATTAGGTGTGTTGGATTAATTTTACCTTTAAAATTAAAGGATTGAAATCCCATAATTCCTTTTAAGCATTTTCTTTGATTAATAATAGTATTTAATCTTATAGTTAGTTATATTAAATTCATATTTGGTGAATTGAATTGTGATTATTTAATATGATACTTGTTTATGTGGAATGAATGTTTTTAAGGAACAATTTCATGTTTTTATAATAAAACTGCTCTGATGTGGTGTGCTGTATTTGAAATTACAAAGTGATGTTTAGTGAATTACAAATTTCTTGGCCTTATGGCATTGCTGTTTTCATAGTTTTGATTTTTCTTGACATATGAAATGTTTTTTACATGGAATTATTTATTATTACATAATATATTATCTCTCTATTATATAAATGTTAAATAAAATAGAACCCCTTCAAAGTGCTTGGCTTATTTTATAAATTGAATGGATTAAACCACACTTATCTAAATGAATTATAACTGAAGATCCTCTAAGGGGATTTTATTTATTTATAAATTAAATCACACAAGTATGAAATTACCCAATTATTGAGGGAATGTCATAAGTTCCCCTTTTTCTTATAAAATTAAATGCCTTGTTTTGATAAACTCAATGAAAATTTTTAATCGGATTTCTTATTTATGGTGGATTGTTTTCATTAAATGAGTTTTTTTTATTAAATGGAATGGAATGTGCATGATGGTTTCCTTCCTTGAACGAATTAATTTTTTTAAAATTGAATGAATTTTAAAGGGTGGAAGGACCATGATGATGATAACATGATTAGTATATGATATTATTAAAAGTGACGCCCTTGATTATATAACGAGATTATTAAATACAAAGCATGAGAGGTTTTACCTTATGAATTCTATTATTATTGATATATGATTACACTTTATATATAAGATGTGGATGATGGTATGAGATTTTATGATCATGGTTGAAAATCACAATCCCTTACATTGGGTGTTGAGTCATGGAGTCTCACACTAGTGATACTAGTCAGACGTGGGCTGAGGTGCCATTCTCCCTATTTAGAGTGATAAAATGATGGCTCACTCACCATATTGATTATATTTCATGAAATATAACTCTATATTGGGATGTAGAGAATATACCCTTTGGATTGAGCTTATATGATTACTTAGATAGGACACGAATGTCTGAGTTATGTTCAGTCTATCCAGCACCAAGTATTCCAGGTATATTTCCACTTACGTCTGCACACACATGGTTTTTATAGGTGGATGAAATATAGAACTATACTATTTATATATTATTACTATATACATATGGTTACTATTGAGAATCTTATTCCAGCCATGAGATGAAGCACGTCGAGTCAGCCAGGTGTCATATTAGAACCTAAGCCAAATGGTGTTATTGATTTATTTAAGTAGTGTTTATTTATTCATATTAATTGCACACTGATTTAATTTGTATTCAAGTACTAGATTCATGGGTAGACACCTTGGGTGGTAACCTATTGAGATTTATTTCTGACACCCTACTCAGGCTTCCACTACACTAGGATACCCAATTAGACATTATTTTTGTAGGACCGTGGATTTTTTCTGTACATTGGAGTTAGGTGTACAAGATCGAACTGGAGCTTGGGATGCTCTTGGAGATCGCCCTTAGGTCTTTACATTTCTTTATTTATTTTTGAGTTTTGTTGTATCATATATTATTATGGTTGTGTAATATTTTAGATTACGTATCATCATCAGGACATGCATGCATCTATTTTATATTGGCGTTGGCCATATTTTACATTCATTTATTATTATTCTTACATTTATTATTCTTTCATTTATTACCACATCTACTGTTTTTATGTTAATTTTTTTTATACCATTGTGCTACTCTGACATGGGGGTATAGTCTCCCCACTACACCGTCATTACACACTCGCTTCTAGTCTATATCCTATATCATACACACTCGCCATGTGACCCACCAGTCCAGCTATTGTCTTGGTGGTTAGTCGGGACGAGACATTACAGATAGGTAGTGGAGTTCCTTGATTACCATTTTGAGTGGTAACCCATATCCAATATGAGCAGTGGAGTTCCTCAATGATCCCATTTATGAGTGGTACCCTCCATCCAATCTCGGAAGTGGAGTTCTTCAACGACCCCCTTTATGAGTGGTACCCTCTAGTAGAGTTAGGCAGTGGAGTACTCTATAATTATCAAAGTGGGTCCCGACTATTGTACCAGGGCATTGGTTACCTACCAAGAGTTTGTGGACCCTTAACTATGTGACATAGTGCCGGGGCATGGATGAACTTTGATGGTTACTTCTGGGTAGATGTATGAGATATTGGGCATCATTGATGGTCTTTTAGAACTATTGGATACTATTTTTATTTAGATGTGGTGGGAGATGGAGATCCACTTACTCTCTCATTTGATATTCTTTGTAATGACCATATGTATTTCATTCTATATCTACACCTTGTATTTGGTTACTCACTTTCCAGGAGAGGCAAAGATGCACGAGGTATGGCACATTCTTTCTATGTTTAGATTCTTGTGGTTGGATGAGTCTACTCTCCTTCTATTGGTGGTGAATACTTGATAAGTAGTTCATCTACTCACCGTGTTTAGCCAATGGTGTTTGGATGATAACACGTTCACTCTTGGTTTGGGTTGAGCTATCTTTCACTGTATATTGCATATATTATCTTCTATTTCATATTGTGCCTCTTTCTTATCCCCCTTTAGCTTCTTGGGTGTCCTAATGGGTATGTGTGTGCTCACCACTCAATGGGTTTTTCCCGCACATCTTGTGTATTACGCAGATGAAAGACAGGTCAACGGTGTCCTCATAAGAGCATAGAGATACTAGGTGCTTTGGACCACATGTTGGGGTCATAGATTGGGATTTAGGAGTGAGGCTCTCTCAGCTATTTACTTTTCTAGTTTTTTTAGGTTGGGATATATTTTTAATTGGGTGTGAATTTTTCCCCTTTACTTTCTAGATTACACTACCATAATTTTGTACTGTCTAGAGGTTCATGTAGGTTTGGTTCACTTTATAGTAGTGTTGCATCTTTTACTATTTCCCTATGCACTTTTTCATAGGGTTGGTTTTGTGTGTGTGTGTACAGGTACATAGGAAAAAACCTCCTTGGGGTTAGTTATGCCTTTGACGCTTATTGCCACCCCTAACCTATGGAGGCAAGCTTGTGGTAGTTGCAGCTCGATCCCTGGTTTGGGTTGGCTCATGGAAATATATATATATATATATATATACATATTAATATATAAATAAAAAATGTATTAAATTACAATAAATGTATTTATTATAATTTTATAATTATTTAAATAAATAAATAATTGTTTATAAATATATATTTATAAACAAACAAATAAATAAATATATTTATAATTAAATATATAATAATTATATTTATAGATAAATAAATAAATAAATAAATATATATTTTTATATATTTATGAATATTTCCATATATATATATAAATATTTCTATATATATATAAATATTTCTATATATTTATAACTATTTGTATATATTTACAAATATATTTATATAATTATATATATTTATAAAATTATATATATAAACACACACATATATATATTAGGTGATTAGGTGTAAAATTTCATTTAAACACACATAGACACCTTACACATAGAGTGGAAAGGCAAGCCATAGCCGCCCCCCCCAAGGGGATAGCCCACCCATCAAGCTTGATTTATTCAATACATAGACTATAGGCCCAGTGGGCATGAATCCCATTACATAGCCCCTAGGCCTACTTTTTTGACCCAAAGGCCCACCAATGAATTGTGATGCATCAGTACCCGAT
The DNA here is from genome assembly GCA_963277665.1 of Viscum album. Classification (NCBI taxonomy): domain Eukaryota; kingdom Viridiplantae; phylum Streptophyta; class Magnoliopsida; order Santalales; family Viscaceae; genus Viscum; species Viscum album. The sequence goes on from OY728143.1 coordinate 578,221,489, forward strand.
CTGCTACAATAACCATGATTATTTATATATATTAGGTGCTTGGGGTACAATTACATTTAAACACACACACACACACACCTCAAACATAGGCTGGAAAGGTAGACCATAGACCCCGAAGGGGGTAACCTACCCATCAAGCCATATTTATTCAATATATTCCCTGTAGGTCCAGTGAGCATGAATCCCATTACACGGCCCATATGCCTAGTAGGCATGAAATCCCATTACATGGCCCGTAGGCTCAAATTTTTGACCTAAGATCTGCTGGTGAATAGTGCTTCTACAGTACCCGGGCTATTACAAGGATGTTGCCACTAATTTCCTACTACAATTCCCACTATGCTATAGTTCCTCCAAAGCTGCAGTTCCTCCACCGCTACAGTGCTACTACATTTCCACTACAGTGCTGCAACTGTACCTGCACCCGATGGGTTTTGAACCCCAACCTCGATATAGAATTACTTGGTGCTTACCACTAAGCCAAACCCCAACTACATTACTCATGCATATTTATTCTTAATTATAATGATAAATAAACATATTTATTAATATATAAATATATATTTATAAAATTATAATAAATGTTTTAATTGCAATTTTATAGTTATATATATTTATATTTATAGCCATAATTATAAATAAACATATATACATTCACTTATAATTATAATTATAAATAAATAAATAAATATTTATTTATAATTATGACTATAAATAAAAATTTTTTATATATTTTATATATAATTATAAATAAATAAATAAATATAAATTGAGATATAAATATATATATATTTATCAAATTATAATAAATTTATTTACAATAATTTTATAATTATTTATATATATAATTATTTATTTATAATTATAATTATAATTAAATATATATAAAAATTAATTTTATATAATTAAAAATAAAAAATAAAAAATAAAAAATATGATAAATATATTTATTACAATTTTATAATTATTTATGAGAAAATTAAAATGTTCTTGTGTATAATATGACTGAAATATATAAATCCTAAAAAATGAGTCATTACATACATGGAAGCAAGATTAATAAGCATGTCAATGTATAAATGAACAGTTCATGTGTCTTGAATACATAACGCATGAATGTTTCATCATAGGAATAGGTAATATAACATTTAGATCATATATAGAAAGTCAATCATGTTCACATGTAAACTTATGATAATTATTAGTGTCAATTAGAGTCACATATATCAATATAAAAACATAAACATGTCCATGAATATCATTATTATCTCACGATATATATATATATATGTATGTATTTATTGAATCAATTCATTGAAGAAAAATATTTATTTAAATAAATAAATAAATAAATATATAATTACAATTATAAATAAATATATTTAAAATATATATATATATATAATTATAAATATGTAAATATAAGTACAATAAAAATATTTATTATTTATAAAATATTTATAAAAAACTTATTAATATTTAAATATAAATATATTTATGTATGATATTATAAATCCTTTTTCTAACATTCTATACACATATATATATTTCAATTATTAAAAAATATATATTAATATATCTTATTATAATAATTATAAAAATGTGTTTTTTAAATAATGTATATAAGTAAACATTATTTTTGAATATAAATATAACAATTATATATATATTGATAATATTATTTATCAAAATATTTTATCAGCACTGTTTTTAGCACTGCCAAATGTGACCTCTATCGTCACTTTTAACTAGCATTGATAAAAGTGATATTTTTATCAGCACTTTATATCTAGTACTGATGAAAGAACACATATCCCATACACTAATTTGTGGTAGTGGTGAATGATAATCTACAATTTTCTTCTTGGTTAAAAATAATAAAAACACAAGGTAATTCCCCCTAATAATTCCCTTATATTTAGTTTACTCCTCCTAAAATATAATGAATACATACCCTATGTTATTCATGAGGTAAAATAGTCATGAAAAATATTTTCCAAAAAATATACATGAAAGTAGAAGTGAAAATGATAAGGGGAAAAAATAACTCCTCTTTATTATCCTTAGATCTTGAGAATTGTGTTCATTTTGACTCCACTTATTTTACCTATAAGAAAATAGACATAATAAATTTTTATGCAATTTATATACTAAATAAGATAAAAATAATAGAGAAAATTATTAAAAAAATTCAATAATTAATAAAAAAATTATATAAGACTCATTAATATTATTTTATTTCCCATAATAAGTGTTTAGTTCATCATCTTCAACTATAACTTTTCCATTAAACAATCTATAGTCTAAATATTCATGTAGATTTTGGTATTTGAACCACTATGTGATGGTTTCTCTATAATACATTGGAAAAATTAATTTTCCATATATGTAAGAATATTTATATTATAACTCTAATTATAATAGATTATAAATACCTTTAGTGGTTCTTTTATTGGAGTTATGATGCCTTGGTTTCTAAATGTTTCCTATAAATGTAATTTTTTCTCTTAGATATAGTGAAATATTTTAACCTCTATTGATGTAGGGTATTCTAAACCATGAGAAATTCATTAATTTTATAGATTTAGTTTTTCATTTTTTAAATTTTTATTATTTTGTTTCTCCTTGATATGTCTTCTCTTGATCTCATGTTTCTAGAATCATAACGTTGGGATATTATAATTTCATTAAACTTTTTTAGAATAAATATTCATGTTGTCCGCAACTTTTATCATATAATAAATTCTTTATTTGGTTCTTATTTAAGGAAAAAAATAACATATAATGTTCTTATAATTTTTAACAATACCATCATTTCAATCCACCTATATTGTGTAATAATATTAAACCAAAAAAAGTTTAAAATCTATTTGGTATTACATTCCAATTACAAGCAGAGATTCTTCAAAAATAATGCGCATGAAATTTCAACATTATTTTCCCTTTCAATATCAATTTAATTAAGTTTCTTATTTTCTATTAAAAAATAAAATCCAATTTTAGTATATATTTTAATTTAAATTAGAATTGAAAATTTTAAAATCATCAAATATTTCTATGTAAACTAACATCATTACATAGTCCACAATTAAATGTATACCATCATCATTAATCAAATCTGGTAATATAGGGATTCCTTCCATCTCACAAAGATTAAACATTGAAGTTCTTAAGAATGATTATGTAAGTAACACTAATATGTGGGGAATTAAATGTAATGATCCTTAGTAGGCCATTCACAACACCACAATTGGCCACGTCAAGTGACTAAGTGGTGGCCAAACGCCTCTCTATTTACCCCGTGGAAGGTAATATCCCCTTTCATACAAGGTTTTTATTGCACCTCCCCAATAACCCAAGATCAGTACCTCTAGAATAATATCCCATTAAGGAGCATTAAATGTACCACTAATTTGTTGGCCTTGTTTCACTTATAATTCTCCTCAGTAGGCATTAATGCCTAAGGTCCTGAGTTAAATTTACGAGGGATGTGAAATAAAAACCTTAGATGACAGGGGAAATTACCCTCCACATGGAATGTGTAGAGGCATTTATTACCCACTTAGCTAGTTGACATTGCTGATTACAATTTCACATATGGAATACTGAGGATCGTTACATAAAAAAGTGCCTTTTTATGTAAATTATGTGAGGGATTTAATAAAAATAATAAATATATTTATTGAATTAAAATATTAAATATATTGATTTAACATAAATATTAAATATAAGATATTATATGTGAGTGACTGTTTTTCAAAAAATGAAATATATCACAAATAGTGTATCATATGAGAAATCTGAGAACATCGTTAAGTCCAAGATATGAGTTTTACCCTATCCATGACATAACATTTCGACACATCAGGAATTTGGTTAAATCGCTTGTGAGGATAATTCATTTAGTATTATTATTATATTTTATAAAAAAATAATGGATTAAATCCCAAATGGTGTATCATATGAGAAATACGAGGCTACTATTATGTTCAACTAAGGTGTTTACCCTAGGCGCTACATAACATTTGCGTGCATTGGGTATCTGGTAACATCACACATGAGGATAACATATATAATATTTTTATTTGTATATCTCTAAAAATAAATAAATATATCCCAAAATGGTGCATTGTATGAGAAATATGAGATTGTCGTTTGGTTCAAAATACGAGTTTTACCCTTGGAGTGACACAATCTTTGTGTGTATTGGGTGTTTGGATACATTGCATGTAAGGGTAATAATAAATATATCAATTATTATTATTATTTGTGTTGAAGAAATTAAAATGTAAATTATAAGTGTAATTAAATTCCGTCAATTGATGAGTGAAATTTTACAATGTGTTTATATTTATGGGTGATCAAAGTAATAATGATGAAATTATCACCTCTGTTAAATAAATGAAATTATGTGGTTAATAAAAATTTATTAACTATTATTGAAATTTACTGGATGTTTTTATTAACATGTTATGTTTCTAGTGATGATGAATATTTAACAATAATAATAAAATATGGTTGTTGTTGTTATATTTATTAAATTGAGAAAATAATATTGATGTGTGTATATATAATGTGCGTGTATGGGTTAAATATATATGTATATATATACATGTGTAGGTTTATCTATGGATATATGAATGTGTATATATATAACAAGTATATATATTGGTTAAATATATATACGAGTGTATATATGTATAGATATGGATGAATTATATATATTTAATGAATGATTAAATACAATTAAAAGGAGGGAATAAAAATATTAATGAAAATAAATAGAAATGAAGTAGGTGTCATGGGGTGTTGTATAGAGAATGTGGGGAGGATTTAAGGTCATTTTCTTAATGCATTTGGAGAGAGGGGGAAATAATAAATGATGAATTGAAAATAATACTATAAATGATTAGAAGAAATATTATAAATTGTAGAATATGGTGATCCCACCTCATGTGAATTTTCCACCTCAAGTTATGCCACTTTTCCTCTCTCCCCCTCTCTCTATTCCTCTATCATCGATTATTTTATATTTATTTTATTATTATCATCATCAAACTTCTATTTTTAATATCTCATGTTATATTGATCAGATTGATGAGCCGTCAGTTTTTTTGGATTTATCCCAATGAGTATATTTTCATTCCTATGATTTTTTAAGGCGGTGTTGTATTTATTCAATTTAAGTTAATAAAATTCCTTCCCAATTTAATTATTGAAAAATAATTATAAAATGATAATTGTGTGAGTTAGTTGTATATAGTAATTTATAACTTCTAAAGGAAAATTTATATGAAATTATTATATAATAAGTATCAATGGATATTTTTTGGAATTTATTAAATTATATTTTATAAAAATTATCAAAGGATATTTATATAGTTTTATCAAAGAATAATTATAATGGGTTACCACATGCATTTTCTATTTTATCTTGAGATATATTTTTTTATTGATTTTTTTTATAAATATAGCTGAGGATAATATTGCAAGTGAATGTGTTAGCCTAAAATAGTAATTTTAAAATTATCCAAGAGATAGAAAGTATCATTTCATGAGATATTTTATTTTTTTTGAAATAAAATATATGCTTTGGGTTTTAGGAATCCTTGGAATAATATCATATTTCTTGTTTGTGTGTGAACTCAGTTCAGGTGACAAAACCCTTAATGAACTTTTTCATTGATTTCGATTACTTTGAGGTAGGAGTTCCTTGACCTTATCCCATTGTTTATATTGTTTATTGGCTTGATTGTTTTCATTCATTTGTATCCCAATGTGAAAAATATGTTTAATAAGTCCTTAACATTCAATAATGTCTTATACAGGTTATTGTCATGATTTTTTGGCATGAGTTTATAGCTGTAGGAATTCCTTGACATTAGTTCATGATTTATATGGGTTACTGGTGTGAATGTTGGCATGCATGTGTTGTACAGTGTGAAACCTAATAGTAGGAAGTCCTTAACTTTGTACATTTATTTTATATGTTATTGGTATGATTTTTGGTGTGTGTGTGTACCCGGTGAGGCCTATGTTTGTTTCTTTATCACATTTGGTGTATGTGTGTGTGTGTATAGCCTTTGACTTGTGCTTTTGTTGTATTTGTATGGATTGTGATAACTGTGATTATGATACTATTTGAATTGACGTGATATTTGATCTATTATTTAAATAATGTATCATATATGATGTATTTTAATCTAATGAAACCGTGTGTACATGTTTGGCCTATTTGGTCATAATATTAGATGTGACACACATATTAGTCGACATTGGATGTCATGTGAGATATGAAAAATGATTCATGACATGCGAGATTTTATGTGTGTTCAAGACCATCCTCCAAGAGGGATATGCTAGGTCAGGGTCATCATTTACTCAAACTATTCTAGTCGATGGGATGTGTCACATGATTTTGGTTATAGGCATAAGAGGTATGTGATAAAACTTTTTTCATCATGTGAGACTTAAAGCATGTTTTGGATATCTACATGAGATAGATTTGATAAGAAAATATTATTCAATGTGTAATTTGAATATCCTGACTGACAAAATGTGTCACATGCTTGAGGATATTCACTCAAAGAGGATGTGTCTAGTTGTTTATCGATGTTCCACCTGGTATAGTGCTAAAACAACTATGTTTCTCCTGGCATGGTGTCAGATATGGTAGATCCGGTCCGTAAGGAACCAACATGTGCTCAGAACTTATGTGATATATTGTATTTATATATGTATCTTATTAACATTAACGGAATAAAATTAGAGATTTTATACACTGATGTTAATGATCATTGGTGTTATCTTACTGAGTCTTTTAATCTACCCTTCATAGGTATTTCAATCTGCTTATAGGCTTCATGACCAGAGATCTGATGAAGGGAAATTGACCTAGGGTGTATAGTTTTGTAGGTGGAACAAGATGATAAAATTGTTGATAGATGAAGTTTGGGTTGGATTTTAGTAGATCATTCTTTATTTACTAATTTAAAATTTACCTGGGATACTTATTTTGTTGCGATTATTAAATCATGTATGTCATATTAAGTTTTTCCTCATCTAATTTGATTATTAATTTTATTTATATATTGATGTTTTTATTTATCAATCCTATGACTTGATAGAGAGGGAATAGTCTTCCCACAGATAGATTTAGACACTCATTTCTAGACGATAACCACTCACATATGGGAAGGTGTGCATAAGGTCATGTGGCATTCTAGATTGGACTTGGTGGTTCAGGCGAGATGTTACACAAATTGTATCAGAGCATCAAGATTCACAAACTTTTATTTCCTCTTTTCCTTGATTTGGAAAAGGATAGACATATGATAGGATGGTTGGGACATTGGAATATGAACTATGTTAGTGTCTGATCAGAACTGTATAGCAGACCTATGAGTTTCCATAAAATGCGAAAATTATGTACTGAAATTATCGTGGATTAGATTTACCGTTAGTGATGCACATGATTTTTATATGTGATTTATGAATTTTTTTTGTATATTCATGCATTATATTTGGAAAATAGGTTCACATGTCATATATACCTATTTTCTACATTCGATGGAGACAAACTAATTAAAAGTATGTTGAAATTATGATTTGTTCCTTGGATCATTATTTCTAATATTATTTTATTTTATCATACTGTATTCTATGATTGAGTGTATATATGTGGGTGTGACAAATGTAAAAATGATGGTAATATGGGCTTAAGCCTTCAATGGGCAGTATGTATTTTTTCTGCTCCTTTCAATGAGCTCAAATAGAATTAGAATGTGCGAATTGTAAACACCGATGGTGGAATTAAAAATGTGTCAATTAAAAATGTTTTAGTTAAAAATGTTTTAATATGGAAACTCCTATGGTGGCAAGTAATGGCTTCATGATCTGGAATAATTCTTGTGGATGATAATAATTATTATGGGGATAATTAAAAGATCCTGAATTTTAAATAATATTAAATCCCAATTTTTTAAATAAATTAAATATATTTTTGCATTAAAATTTAACTTTTCAATACTTATATTTATTATGGATTTAAGAAAGGGAAAAATAACTTTTAACACTTTTGAATATTATATAGAATATTTTAGGAGTTAGGTGTTGAGTTATAATTGAATTCTAAGGCCCTTAGAACCTCAAAATTGATTTAATAACAGTATTAAATATATTATATTGCATGTATATGATTTTTTTTCTAATACAATGAAATATCACTCAAATAGTGCATTATATGAGAAACTTAAGACCACCATTAGTTCTGATATAAGGAGTCTTCCCTAGGAATGGAATAAAATTTGTTTGAATTGGGAATTTGGTCAAATCACATGTGAGGATAATTTATCTAAAATTTTTATTATATATTTTCTGAAAATAATAGAATATATCCTAAATAGTGTATCGTATGAGAAATATGAGACCATTTTCAGGTCCGGGATGAAGGGTTTATCATATGTGCTGCATAACATTTTTGTTCATCAGACATTTTTTAACATCACATGTGAGGATAACTTATTTAATATTTATATTTATATATTTCATAAAATAATTTAATATCTCTCAAACAATGTTCTATATGTGAAGTAAGATACTGTTGTTAGGTCTGAAATATGATTTTTACCCTATGTGTGACATAAATTCTGTGTTTTGAGTGTTTGGATACATCACACATAAGGGCAATAATAATTATATTATTGTTATTATTTTTTTTGAAAAAATTAAAATGGAAATTTCAAGTTTAATTAAATTCATTTAAATGTTGAGAAATATTTTTTCCATGTTTTTATATTCATGGGTTATCAAATAAATAGTTATGAAATTATTTATTGTGCAAAATAAATGAAATTACGTGGTTAATAAAAATTTATTAACTGTTATCAATATTTAATGGAATTTTTTATTAAAATGATCTGGTGATAATAATGATGGTGATTTAATAATAAAAATAAAACATTGTTGTTGTTGTTGTTGTTATTATTGAATTGATAAAATAATATCGATGTGTATATATAGGGGATATATATATGTATATATATACATGTATGGGTGTATAAATAGATATATGGTTATATATATATATAATGTGTATATATATTGGTTATATATATATATATATATATTTATAGATCTAATATAAATATATATATATGTACAGGTGTATATGTGTAAATATATGGATGAATTTTATATATTTAATGAATTATTAAATATAATTAAGATGATAGAATAAAAAAAATAAAGAAAATAAATAATAAATGAAGTTGAGTTCCGTGGGGAATTTCATAGAGAATGTGGGGAGGATATAAGATCATTTTTTCAATGAATGAGGGTGGGGGGGGGCTAATAAATGATGAATTTAAAATAATAAAGGAAATGATTAGAAAATATTATAAGTGGTGGAAAATGGTGAGCCCACCTCTTATGAACTTTCCACCTCAAGTCACACCACTTTTCCTCTCCCCCTCACTTTCCCTTCCTCTCTCATTAATTCTTTTTATTTTTCATTTCATTATTATTATCTTCAAAATTTTATCTTCGATATCTCATGTGATATTGATTTTATTGATATGTCCTTAGTTCCACTGGATTCATCTCAATTATTATAATTTTATCCCTTCTCTTGTTTTTATGGATGTGAGATATTTAATTAATTTGATTTAATCCAATTATTTCACATTTCAGTTATCATAGGATAATTATAAAATGATAATTGTGTAAGATTATTGAAGATAGTAATTTTAAATTATTAAAGGGAAATGCATAAAAATTATTATAATATAAGAGTAAATATATAATTTTTGGTAATTATGAAAGAATATTTTATGCAAATTATCAAATGATATATATATATATATTGTTTTATCAAAGAATAATTATAAAGGAATACTGCATTTGTTATCAGTTTGATCTTGATAGATATTTTTTATTGAATGTGGTTTTATAATTATTCTTGAGAAGAACATTTCAAGTGATTTTTTGGCCTAAAATGTTAATTAAAAAATTATCCTGGATTGAATTTATTACCGCATGTGATATTTTATTTATTTTTGTAACAAACTAATAATTTTAATTTTAGGAATCTTTGGAATATGATCATATTTATGACTGGTATGCAAATATGGACCGAGTGATAACTCCTTTAAAAGACTTTACCATTGATGTTGATGATTTTGAGGTAAGAGTTCCATAAAATTAACACATTCTTTATAGAGGTTATTGGCATGATTTTTAGAATGCGTGTGTATCCTAGTGTGAAACCTATGTGTAGAAAGTCTTTAACATTAACACATGTCTTTTACTGGGTATTGAAATGATTTGTTGGTGTGCATGTGTAGCCATTGGAATTCCTTAACATTAGAACATGATTTATATGGGTTATTGGCATAACTATTAGGGTTCGTATGTAGCCCAGTGTGAAACCTGTGCATATAAATTCCTTGACTTTTGTGCATGTATTATATAGATTATTGGTATGACTGTTATCATGTGTTTGTACCCTATGAGACCTAAGTTTGATGTTTTATCACATATATTGTGTGTGTATGTGTATAGCTGTTGACCTGTGCTTGTGTTTTTTGCATATGGACTTTGATGACTATGATTATGATACAGTTTGAATTGATGTGATGTATAATTTATCATTTTCATTATATATCACATTTATGGTATTTTTTTCAACTATAGTTGAGCATGTAGTTTTGGTATATTTGGTCAATGTGTGATATGTGGCACAAGTATTGATGACATATGACATATGACACATGATTGATGAGATGAAATATTTGACACATGCTCGAGACTATCATCCAAGAGGGAAGTGATATGATTGGATCAGAATGTACTTTAACTATTCTAGTCAATGGGATGTGTTACATACTTTTGGAAATTGGTATAATCAGGATGTGATATGTGTTAGTTCCAGGTGTAGTGGAATCGTGCAATGGGTCGTGCCCATCTATTCTTTTTGTCATGATCAATGATCAATCCAAGATCTATATGATGATAAAAATTGTGATCAATTGAATTGAATCAAATAAAATAGATGATGGATAAAACATTGGAACCCGAGAGAGGATCATTACATATTATTTAAAATAAATTTAATCAATTTAATAATTATACTGTGTGAATTCATTACTTGTTGATAGATATGATAACAGATCTATGTTGTACAGTTGTTTCCTTATAAGAATTAAGAGTATATTCCCTTTAGAAATTTCCCACATGTGTTACAAAAATCTCCAAACATTGTTGTAGGAATCTTTGGGTGCCGGCACAACAGATCCTATCAGTTGCGTTGACCACCTTTGATCTCCATGAGGATCTCTTTGAAATAATTATCATTGATCTCTCTTGACTTGAGAGTGAATTTTGGAGGAAGATCACACTCTGCTCATGAGAGAGTTCTTAGAGAGGGATATCTCTAGATCTTGAGAGTATTCTCTCTAGCTTTTATTGTGCATAATACAAAATGAATTGTCTCTCTAGAAAAAAATAATATAATCAGGTTTGAAAATAGCTATGGTTTAAAAATAAATATTTTCACAGGATCCCTTTATTATTTATTTAATCCCTTGAATAATCCCATGTCTAAAATAATAATAATGTTATTATTTCCTCAATATTCTATTTACATGAGAATTAAATTAAATATTATTTCATAAAATAATATTATATATATTATTTCTCACTAGACCTAAAAACTTGATCCTCCTTTCCTTCACAATATTTATCGGTCCCTGAATAAGAACTATTTATTTAATAAATAAATATCATTGCATAATACTCCAATTAATAAATAAATAATATATTCACTAAATATAAAATAAATATTTATTAAATATTCTACTCACATTATATTCTCTTGAATAATTAGTGATGGAATATATGAGATCAATCAAACATGAATAATTATTAAACAACATGCAGTAACAATAATTATTCAAATGTTTAAATAATAAAAAATAATATATATTATTTAAATGAGAATCTGGATACACTTAGTGTGAGACCCTCTAGGCCTCTTTCTCAGTGGTGTTAGGTGAAGTAGCCTAAATTCTAAGGTTACCTTCTAGAAACAATCCAAGTCACCCATAGATAATTAAGTTAATATTGTAACAACATAATACCATATATGGATTCTTACTACGTAGTTTTATCCCATTATAATGATATACCTAATCAGCCTTTTTTCACACTGGTGCGATCAACCTATGTGCTCGATGTGCCCTTCTCTGAATTTTTGGAAATAGAACATGCCTATAGAACCCCATGGGCATGTAATTTTTAGGATATTTAATTTCCATCAAAGGGAATAATATATCAACTTCCATTAAAGAATACAAGTGAAAAATACTAACTCACATTATTCATTAATGTAGTATTACTTGTGATACACCCAACATATCCTACCACACTGCAAAAATATGTCATCTTGGTTTTCATCAATTGCTCAAAGTACATGACTTATAATATTCATTAATAATAATATTAATTTCTAAGGATAAATACACACATCCACAAACAGGAACATCCAATTAAACAAATGAATGTGTATTTCCTATTGACAGGTCTCGTTCTCGTAATATCCTAAACGGTATATTAACAAGGGAATTCACCAAGAGAAGGTGACTCAAAGTCCAATGATTCCCCACCACTAACAACCTGTATCATTTGTGTCCCTAAAATGATATCATACCACTATAGAACATAAATTTAAGAATAGTGTCATAGCACTTTCGAGTTATCATCATTGCAGAGAACCTCTAGGACCTTTTAGTGAGATTTCTACTATGGGAACATTATCAGATACTATGTTACATAGAATAACAACCATGATGTGATAAAAAGTTTATTAATATTAAAAACTATGAATAAATGTTATCATAATGTACAAAATATTTAGTTCTAGTGAACCAAATCCAATAGACATCTACTTGTACTAGAGACAACTACTAAAAATCTTCATTCCACTAGCTCTCACATGATACTCATGCTTATGCTGAGATATACCTTGTGTTAAGGGGTCCGACACATTCTCTTCCATGGATAATATTCTTAGAGAAACTTCACCCCTCTGATAAAAATCCCTCAATAGGTGATACTTCTGAAGTACATGATTTGTATTTTAGTGTGACCTTGGCTCTTTTGCAAGAGACACAATGACTATATTATATCAATATAATGTGATAGGTTATTTACTTCTAGGTACCACATTAAGATCCTAGATAAAGGTTTTTATAAAAATTTCTTCTTTAGATGCACTAGAATCTACTATATACAAATAGTACACTATAGATTAAACAACAACTGGCCGATTTGAACTCTTTTAGTTCACATCTCCTCTATTGATATAGAAAAAATATCCTGATCGTGACTTCAGATCATTATGATATATTAGAGAATGAGCATTAATATATCTTGATGACCAACTCTTCATCTCCTCTATACAATAGGAACATATCCTTATTTCTTGTTAGATACTTTAGGATAACCTTAACAATAGACCAATATTGTTCTCCTAGATTTACTTGATATCTACCTACCATGCTCAATGCATAGGCAACATCAGGTCTAGTAAAAAACATGGAATACAAGATTAATCCTTTCTATGAATTTCATGAAAACATAATCATTCTCTCACTCTTCTATTGTGTGTGAGGATATATTTTTTAGAAAGATGTAAACTATGTTATACTGGAAACAATCCCCTCTTGCATTATTCCCTAATATATCTATTTAGGATCTAATCAATGTATTTACTTTGACATAGTCCAAACATACTCTTGGATCTATCATGAATGATCTTGATCAATATAATATAGGTTGCTTAAACTAAGTCATTCATGGTGAAATAGTTGTTTAACCATTCCTTAACAAACTATACGACTGATATGTCATTTCTAATAATTAATATGTCGTCAACAAATACTACTAAGTTAGAAATTATATTCCCACTTAAACTCTTGTAAAAAAATGGATCATATTTATTCTTAATGAAACAAGATTCTTTTATATCTTCATTGTATCAAATGATCTATGACAAGGATGCTTTTCTCAATCCATAAATGGATCTCTAAAACTTGAAAATATTTTTGGCATCACCTGGAGTCAAGAACCATTCTAGTTTAGATATATAGACATGTTATTGAAGGTTTTAATTAAGGAAAGCAGTTTTGATGTCTATATTACAAATCTCACAGTCATAGTAAGCTGTTATAACATGTATAATTCTAAGGTATTTAATAATGGAAACTGGGAAAAAGGTTTCATCATAGTCAATTCTTTGAGATTTTCAAAAAATTCAGACACAACCCTTTATTTATAGGTATTTACATTATCTTTTATGTCTAGTTTTATCTTGAATACCCATTTATACCCTACGTTATTTACATCAATAGGTGAATTAACTAAAATCCAAACTAGATTATGATACATGGATTCTGTTTCAAAATTCCTGGCTTATTTCCATCCTAAATCTTCTAAGCTCTCCAATTCCTCTATGTAGGAGAGGGGTTGATCATTTTCAACCAATAATGAGTCACCATCTTCGGTGACTAGAAAACCATATCTCTATGGATCTATTAACTCTTTTTTTATCTAACATAGTGCTTGTGTTTTAGGAACTACTTCTTCTATCGGGACCTAAAAAAACTCTTCCTATACCAACTCTGGTGTATCTTGAGATTAAACTTCACTGAAGTCAATCTTTCTCCCACTATCCTTTCTTAGGATGTTCTCTCTATCAATAAATACATCTTTTCTCCAGAAAATCACTTTATTATATGAGGGTCTATACAAGTAGTATCCTTTTGTTTCCTTGGGATACCATATAAAGATATACTTTGTGCCATGATGTGCTATTTTGTTTCCTGAGAAGGCCTTAAAAAATTCCTCATAGCCCCATACATGCATATGTGACAAAACATGTTTTTTCTATACCATAATTCAAGGGGAATTCCATTTTTCTCTTTAGTTGGTACTCAGTTTAATGTGAATGTAATTTTTTATAATGAATATCCCCAAAAGGATAATGGATGATCTTATTGACTCATTATTGACATTTCCATGTCTAAAAAGGTACAATTCTCCTTTCACTGATACTATTCTTTTATGGCATGTAGGTTGGAGTGAGTTGAGATAGAATCCAAAAATCCTATAGAAAGTTTATAAACTCTTCATTAAAATATTCATCACATTGATCATATAAAATATTATTTATCTTCTTTCCAAGTTAATTATCTACTTTATTCTTGAGTTCCTTAAATTTCTCAAAGGACTGTGACTTATACCAAATCATGTAGATATAACCATATATACTCAAGTCATTCAAGATTAATGAATGTAAAATTATAATTCTCATTGCGATTCAGGAGGCAGCTTCAATTCAAAAAGATATTTGCAAAAACTCGGTGCGTGACCTTGGGATTATTCGGCATATTGGGGTTGATGGGAATTACCCTCACCCTATATCTACTTTTGATGTTTTTTGGCCGCCCCCTCCCCCAGGATAGATTAAAATTAATGTGGACGGTGCCTCTAAAGAAAACCCTGGCCCATCAGGTCATGGAACCATCTTCAGAAATCACCTTGACCAGACGCTCAGCTGCTTCTATGGATCTTGCAGTTTTCCTTCCTCTTTGGAAGCTGAGATGATGAGCATTATCCATGTTATCTCATTCCCAAATATACACAACTGGAACAATATTTGGATCAAAAGTGACTCCACTATGATTTTCCAGGCCATCTGGAATGGTACCATACATCTTGCTTGGGTGCTCAGTGTGCGCTGGATGGACTGCATGAACTCTCTTTCAGATATCAAATTCATCTTCACTCATACGTATCGTGAAGCAAACAAGATCACTGATGGGCTTCCAAATATGGGGTTTTGTCATGATATTATTTAGTGGGATGATCTTTCTCCTGAGTTACTCTCACTTTATGCTAGGGATGTAAACAAAATTACTTATTTCAGACTTGTGCAACTGTTTGTTTTTTATCAATAAAATTTGTGTTTTGGTCATTGACCAGAACACTACATTTTAATAAAAAATTAGAAAAAGTTATAAAGTATAAATGTCAAACTCTAGATTCTAATGTAAATGGTCCTTAGACATCAGTATGTACTAATCTCAGAATATCTATAGTTCTTTCACTATATCCACCAAATGGAGGTCTGGTCATTTTTCATTATAAACAAGCATAACTTCATTCAAGTGGTTTTAGCTCAAAATATTCTAAAAAATCATCCTGATAGATATTTCTCAAACACTTCTCATTTACATGACCAAGATGGTGATTCCATAGATGGGAGTTATATGAGTCATGTGAACATGATTTTTTTATCTATTTCCAATACTTAGTTTTCTTAATTTAATGCATAAAAGTTGTTATTTAAATGTTCCATACTATAACATATGTTGTCTTTATAGAAGAAACATGTTTTATTTCTAAACATGAAAATATATCAATCTAAATATATGCAGGATACATAAATTATGTTCTTTATAACTATTGGTACATAATAACCATCATCTAAAACAAAAATCATTCATGATGGAAATGAAAGGTGCTAGTCGCCATTTACTATAACATCTAGTCTCGCATCATTAACAACTCTAAAATACAACTATCCTCTAATAATCTTTTAGAATTTACTTGGTTCCTACATTTTGATACAGATGTGAGAACCACATAAAGTATCTAATAATCAATGTGTAGATTTTGAAAGATTACAGTCGATTAAAAATAAACCTTTAACATCCCCTTACATTGAGGTGCACTTCCTCTTCCAGTAACCTTGATAGCTAGATGAAAAAAATACTTCCCTTTTTTCTTTTCCATGCCTATGGTTATTCCTCTTATTGGAAGTGTTATACTCATTATATTTAGACATGTTGTGAGTCTTGGGATGCATTTCCTTGTTCTTACTTTTCTTATTTACCATAAATACTATGGGTTTATCATGACCCATATCCTTATCCACATGGTGAATCAAAGTAAGAAGTTATGACAAACTCTTCTCATTATATCCCATATTGTAATTAAAAATAAAACAAGAGAAGTTCTTTGAATGTGATGAATGTATGAGATCTATACACAACTCATTTGGGAATTTAATCCCTAATATGTTTAAACATTCAATATACCAAATAATCACGAATACATGAGGCCCATATTGCACAAAAACTATATGCATAGTTGTAAATAGAGTATTGGATATCATGTATCTCTCTTGTCTCTCCTTTTCTTAATAGAGGTCCTGATGGTAAGACATCATGCTATATACATATATGTCCTCATTTTGATTTAAAAGATCATTGGGCATGAATGATAGAATGAAACATTGAACATTTATCGAATTGGTCCAAAAGTTCATCATATTTTTTTAACTCCTCATCACTAGAATTATTACTAGGCACATCAGAAATAGGTTCTTCTGGCACATACACTTTCATTTCATGGAAAATGATAATGTGTAAGTGTCATTACCAGTCTTGGAAATTTTTTTCGGTGAGAAGGTTTTCCTTCTCAAGTATGCATCATAGTGATATGTTTGAATTCATTATTATTGTTTCCACAAATAATAATTTTAGTAATTTATCTTATACATTTAGGAAAATAAATAAATATTATATTTATTAATCTCCCACTATTTTATTGAAACCCAATTTCCCTCACCGTTGGCTTTATAATATCTTGTTTCTTGGAAATTAGAGTGGAAATTATCCATATTCTCCATCATGTTATTGCAACATTGTTTTGTCAAGAAAATTTAATGGTTTTGGGTAGGCATTCTAAATAACATCTTCCTTAACTCACTATTCCTTGATCTGTTGAGTGGACTCCCTAATCTTGAAATCCTTAAATTGGATTTCCTCAACCCTTTCCTCTCAGTTATACCAAGTACTACTTTGGTGGTCAACAATTTATGTGAACAATGTTAATTTAACCCAAAAATTCATGTTATAATTCCCCAATAATTGAAAGAACCCTAAATTTGGCTTGTCAAGCACTTTAAACTATCGTTTTATATTAAATGAAGTAGTGGAAGGTTATAATGACTTAATATATAATTGAGTGATTTTATCTTTTATGTGTAAATTTCCAATTATTATGTACATCACATGCATGTTAATATTAAGTGGATTTACTCAAGTGATTATCCATTATGTAGATAATATTTACACAAAATCTGGTTAATTTTAGTTTTATCTTGTATTATTATTTATTCATTAATTCATGTGATCTTGAAAAAACATCCATAATAAAATAAACATGAATATTAAAAGAAATAAAATAATAAATCAATACGATCATGAGATTTTACAAATGGTTGGTTTATATAGTGGTTGATAAACTTACTACTGACATGGAGAAAAACACATGGAACCAATTAAGGTTTGTGTTACAGCTTTCTGAGCATCCACCTATATACCTCTCTTGGACCGGTTTCACCTCAACTCCAAACATGAACCACCTCCACTAGCTTGGATGCTCCATCCATTACGTATTATTTTAATCACATGTATACGAGGGACACATCGTTTACATAAAAGAAACCATGGGAATTTAGACCCTTAAATAATAATAGGATAGAAGTCATGTAGGAAAATAATTTAATTTAATAATAAATTAAACAAAACTAATCACATACAGTGTCCTGGTCTATGCTCATGACCATCCACATTCATGCAATTAATTATGAATTTAATGAAAATGTATTTCAATTCAAAATCATTTTTAAGATAAATGTCACTTGAATCGATTAATTCTCTTCTTCAATTAATTAATTTTTTACCGTAATTCTCAGCCGGGTTTCCTTGAGATTCTCATCCATCATAATTTTAAACCAATTAAACTTATTTAATTAAAATTAACCATTCACATAAATGTACCTTGGAAGAAACATGATGAATAATAATCTAAATCTACCCAACATGTGTTATAATCATATAGTGTTTACACTTTTGACATATAGCATAACCAAGTTATCACATACTTTCATGATATGTACTATAAACTTAATGATTATATGAATTACATGATTTTTTGGTCACATGTTACGTTTTAATGAACATAGATTAATAACTTTAATATGACTCATACATGACATGCAGATCTAAATATTACACAAAAATTAGTTAAACACACATATATATAATAAAACCCATTGCATGGCTTGTCCGATAAACTTAATGACCACATGAAAGAACATGTAGATAAGGTTTACACTATATAATAAATAATTTTAATTTTGTATAATTTGGTATAAGTAAAATACATGTACAATAGAGATACACAATGTGTATGTGTCTGACCGTATATCTGAGAAACACATCTAGAGACTCAACATGTAAGTCATTCCTTAGAAAAATTGGAGTACATCATGTGTATAAAGGGATACACAACATGTGGTCTCTATGTTATATAATCACCAATTAGGTAGGCCATGTATGGAGTCACATTGCCTATCTATGATTTATGGACTAAAAATAATGTACATGGGCTACATGGAATGTACTCTAGTTGATCGTTCTCTAGGATGGCCTAGTCAACATGTGGTGTAAGAAATTAAATGCATCATGTGTATTCAATGCACATGGTTTGAATTAATTTAGAATCAATTCTTGGTGCATTAAACACCGGTACATGACATTTAACTCTAGTTACTTGACATGTTTTCTTGTTTTAACTAAATAAAATCCTTGAAAACTTCGAATTAGTTCTTCGATTTTATTTAATTCATAAAATTAATCAATTTGATAAGATTGATGATAAACATAAGTGGAAGAAATTGATCTCACAATTTTTTTAAAGAACAATTAATCATGAATTGAAAACTAAATAACAAATGTATAAATAAATCAATGATATTTAAATAATTATAAATAATTATGTGATTTCTCTTATGCCACTTTTAGGTTTTGGGTGCAGTTGAAGTGTTTAATGGGTCATGTCTAACTTTTTTTCCATGAATGATAATCAATCTGATATAAACATGATGATAAATTCTACGATCATTGGAGTTTAATCAAAGAAAAAACAAAATGGATAAAACCCCATAACTACAGAGAGGTTCATCACATATTATTTATAATTAATTTAATCAATTAAAGAATTACTTTGTGTGAATTCTTTCTCCATTTATGGATCTGACAACATATCTACATTATACAATCATTTCATTATAGGAATCAAGAGAAGATTACCTCTAGAAGTGATCTGTATGTGTTCCAAAAATCTCCAAAAATATTTATAGTAATATTTGAGTGTTAGCCCAAAAGATCATATCACTTGTGTCCTTCTCCTTTGATCACCATGAGGATCACTTCTAATGCAATCTCAGTGATATCTCTTGACTTGAGAGTGAATGGTAGAGAAATAACACTCTCTGTTCTTGGGTTCATTCTTGTAGATGGGTCTTTATAGGGCTTGATATTATTCTCCCTGACTGTCATTGTGTACAACAAAAAATTAATTGGATCTTTTAGAAAAATAATATCATTGGGGTTAAATACCACTAAGGTTTAGAAATAATTATGTTTAGAAGTTCCCTATAATATTTGTTTAATCCATTATGAAACCCAATGTCTATAATAATAATAATAATAATATTTCCTAGACATTCTCTTAACATGGAAATTAAATTAATTATTATTTAATCAAATAACATTCAATATATATTATTTCTCACAAGACCTAAAAAATCGGCCTGCTATTCCTTCACAATATTTATCAAAGCTTGAATAAAGACTATTTATTTAATAAATAAACATCACTTCATTATTCACCAATAAATATATAAATATTATATTTAAAAAATATCAAAAATACATTTTTTAAATATTATTCTCACTTTATATTATCTCAAATAAATGGTGATTGAATATATGCGATTAAGAAAACATGAAGAATTATTAAACCACTTGTGGGAATAATATTTATTCAACTTTTTAAATAATTAATAACAATGTATATTATATAACTGAGATTTTGGATACACTTAGTGTGTGACACTTTAATCCTCTTTATCATTTCCATTAAGTGAAGTATCCTAGAGTCCAAGATTAACGTCTAACAACATGCCAAGACACCCATAGAGAAAAAATTTATAGTAAAAATGGAATAATACCTCATGTGGAATCTTACTATGTAATATAATCCCTTTATAATGATATCTCTAATAATGTATGTTTCACGTTGTTGGCATCAACCTATGTGCTTGATGTCTCTTTCTTTGAATTTTCAGAAATCAAACATTCCTATAGAATTACATGGACATGGATTTATTTAGGCTACATCATTTCCATAAAAGGGACTAAGATATCAACTTCCATTAAATTATAAAAGGGACAAATATTTTATCACATTATTAATTAATGCAATACTAGTCATGATTCACCCAACGTATCCTATCACTCTACGAACATATGTTGTTATAGTTTTCATCAATACATCAAAGTGAAAAACTTATAATGTTCATTAATAATAATTTTAATGTTAATGTATCAATAAAAACATATAAATATATGAATATTAAAAGACACAAATGAATATAGATTTCTTATTGATAGGCCTCATTCTCATAATATCCTACATTGGATATTACTAGGGGAGTGCACCATGAGAAGGTTACTCAAAGTATACGAGTCTCCAAAGCTGATAACCTATATCATTTATGACCCTAAAATGATATCATCTAGATATATAAGATATATTTATAAAGATTTTCATAGCACTTTTGAGTTCTCATCAAAGTGGGGAACTACTATTACCTTGCTCTGTGACAAGTACTCTTAGGAAATTGTCACATACTATGTTATGAAGAATTCATGATGTGATAATAAGTTTATTAATATTAAAAATAATGAATAAAGGGCATGATAATGTACACAGAAGTTGGTTCTGGGGAACCAACTCCAAAAATAAGGCTTTGGTCACCATGTGATACTTGATACAAATTTTGGCGATTCACTTGAGACAGAAGTGATAAGAACACAGTGGTTGACATGTACTTGGAATATCCAAACTGGTGGAATGTATCACATGATTGGGTTTTACCACTATATGAGAATATGTCAGGATAGTTACTGATGTTCCATCCGACATTGTGTTAAAGCATGTGTGTTTCTCCAAACATGGTGTTTAAGTATGTATAATTTGTCCCCAAGGAACCAATATGTTCTTGGTAATTGTGTGATATATTGTTGTAATATTTTTATCTTTTTTAAACTCATGGAATACACTTTAATATTGTATGAATTTATGTTAAGGTCCGTTGGCGGAGTCCTACTGAGTCTTGTACTCACACCCTACTCGGGAATTTCAGTGCACTTGTAGACTTCATGGACAGAGAACCAATGAAGGGAAATGTCCCTATAGTGGATGATTGAGAAGGTGGAGCAGGAGGATATAATCATTGATGGATAGAGTTTGGGTGATATGTCTGATTCTACCATCTTTATTTATTATCTTTACCTATCCCCAAGATCCTTGTTTTATTTGGATATTATATCATGTATGTCATATTCAGTTTTTCAACATATACTCTAATTATTTATTTAATTTTAATTTTTATGTTATTATATATAGGTCCCATGAGATGATATAGAGGTTATAGTCTCTCAATAGATGGATTTAGACTCTCACTACTAGTCACAACCTATGGCATAATAAGATGCGTTCCTGAGCTCATGTGGAATTCTCTCTCGAACCGGGTGGTTAAGATTGGGATCTTAGATTAATATTGACCACTTTTCATAATTTTTTAAACTATAAGATATTACCAATTAGTGTAAATAGATATTTTATATTAAAACATTTTCCACTCCCATATGTGATGAACTATAAAAAACCAGAGTAGGCTTGAATGATTTTTTAGGTTTAACCCCAAATGTTGGTGACTATATTTTTGTTATTACTAGAATAAAAAAAGTTATAGAGAGTTCACCAATATCTTAAAGTGAACAATAATATATTATGTGAATAAATAATTATTTAATCATAATATTGGAATCCCAAAATTTTAACCAAACCCACTAATTTAGAATTAGAATCCCAATTATTTTTAAAATATGAATCTCAAAATGAAAAATATCCTTCATTTTCTCTGTATTCACTCTACATCAATACAATAATCATTTTCTTAATGTGTTAAGAGTCATAAATAACATCAAATATCAATGGGTTTTGTGTATATAAGATCTATCTTTACAAAATACTTATAATATTAGAGATTTTATATTAACCACTTACTCATTTGATAAAACATTCAGTCTTTACAATATTCTATTCACCTAATATATACAACTCAATCAAATAATTTATTAATATAATAAAAAATTCCCAAAATTTAAAATTAATTTGAAATATACTTAAAAATGATGTTAAAATTTTACATTAACAGATATTTTTTGTCTCTCTAAATATTAAGTAGATATATATTTAAATAATACCCACAAATAATATTTAATATTCCCTCTTAAAAGATAATTGTTTTATTGAATCATATATGAATATGTTAATATCTATTATAATTAAATTTTAATTATTGAGAAGTATATTTAATAATCCTTACTTGATATATAAATCATTGATTTTGAAATATATGTAGGAATCATTAATAAATAAAATGATAATATGAAACTCTATTAAAGTGGAGTATCATGGCTTCACTATAAATTTTTACAATCAAACAATGCATATTTCACACAAATTTTATAAATTAAAACTAACCATAAATGATAAAGAAAATATTTTCAATTATTTTATTATGAATTTAAGTGTTTTTAATCCTACTAAAGTGTTATTTCAATGGAAATTGTCACATTTTATGTTTTAGAAGCAATTTTGAGATTACTTGAAAAAATGGCATATTTTATAATTTTAACAGTTTTAATTTATTTCAATGATTTGGTCATAACTATTAATAAACATATAAAAATTCTAAAATTTTTATTTTATTGATTTCTATTCTTGATGGGATTAATTTTACCCTTCTGGACCCAAATCTCAATCAACCATTTATGGCCCCAAATCCAGCTCACAAGTCCAGCCTAGAAAACTGTGTACAAATTTGGAGAATTTTATTATTGGGCACATATATACTAAAATGATGAACCAAATGAGCTGAAATTAATCATTAATAAAGATAAAATTTGTAGGAACAACTTTAATTAAGGTTTATATGCTTTAATTCTTAATTTACAAGGACATTGATGCAGAGAAATTAGGATGAATTGGAATATGAAGAGTCACATGTCCCGAATAAATACACCGAGTAAATTATCTATATCACTCTCCAAATATGGAAAATGATTATTAAATTTGGTGTGTAGATATAATATAAGTACAATATAAACTTTAAATAAGTAAAATGTTTCTATTTTTGTCATTTAATTGGGATTCCATGCACATACATTCAGTGGACAAATTTGGAGGAAACATTTTCACTCCCTTTGCCTATAAAAATGTCCTTCTTCTTAAGGTGTTAGCAACTTAGGGGAACCCTTTATTGACCATATTATTTAGTTTTGTAGTTTAATTTATTTTTTAATATTAATAGATATTTTAATTATATTTTATTATTCTTCTTCATCTCATTCTCTCATATTTTTATCTTTTGTGTTTTCACTATGATCTTCTCCATTGTGAACTCTTATGCTGATGATCATGAGTAACTAACCCAAAGATATTCCCAGTGGAGTAATAAAATGATGAACCCAAGTAGGTTTTATTTTATTTTTAATGATTCTTATTTTCTTAGAGTTATACTTAGGGGATCTTAGTGGTCAAGGCACCTTTGTGTCTCAACTTGCCACCCGAAGTTTAACTTTCACTTCTGCAATATTTTCCCTCGATTGAGGAGGTAAATGTGCTGTCTCTCAGTGATCATTAAGAGAACCATATATTCACAACAATATTCAGAGGAGTATTTTCACACATAATATAGATTATGTTAATTAATTAAATTTAAAATTAATTAAGAGACAATGAAGGATCACTCGGGTTGATTATCTCGAGAATATTTCCTTTCATCTTTCAGCATTCTGTTTCCATTTATTCTATTTTCATTGCATTTTCATATTTAATTTTTGTATTTTACTATCAAATAATTTTTTTGCATTTAATTTTTCTCAAAATTCATTATATTTTCATTTAATTTACAAATATATCTTCATTTTATTTAATTCATAAAAAATATAAAAAAAATTATGGATTAGAATTAACGATTATTTGATTGTAACAACTCCTGAATAGAATGACCTAGGTCAGACACTATATTGTAATAAGTTATAAATATTTTTGAGAGTGCGCATAATAATGATTCATCACACAATAATAATAATCTATAAAATAAATTTTCTTAAACATCACAATCTATTTCACATTGAAACATTTTGGTATGATCCATCAATGTATTTTGTATGGTATCATGAATTAGTTCATGGTGACTTATTTTATATTACATGATCACTATAATTGAAATAAATTGTTTATTAAGTCATAAATCAAAGTATCTTGTGTTTTAATTTATGGTAATTTTTATTTTTTAAATACCAATAAACTCTATAATATTTAAAATTTGTCAAAAATAATTTGTTTAAAATTAAAATAAAAAAATAATCCTTTAATAATTACAAATACATCTTCCACCAAAATTCCATTCTTATTTACACATTTGATGTGTTCTAAAAAAGTTTAATAGGTTAGAGATTTCAAGATAAATTTCACCAAATCATGGTGAAATATATCCAGGATGAAGGGGAATTCACGTGTCATCATTAGTGGGAGTTTAAAAAGAGATAACACAACCCATTAAAGTATTTTTTGATGAATGGAAGCTTCATGATTGATTTTTAAATTATTTATTTTTTTTGGGAAAAAATTATGATTTTTTATGTCGTATAAATTAGGTTTTTTGGTGGGAGTATCAGGTGGATACATAGTTTTATTTGTAGTTATATTAGTTTTGTTATTTAGGTTGTATTATTTATGAAAATTGATTTATCATTTGTATGGGGATACTCTATAAACCCTGGATTATGGGATGTTCTTATCAATGGGTAATAAAGAAAGGGGATATCAACCCTTCCTTTTCATTATTCAGAATTTCCTTTGATGTGTTAGCGAATATATTTTCCAATATTTTATAATATTTAAATAATTATTTTAAAAATACAAATGGATGGATTTAGAAAGAAACTTTATATACTAAAATTAGTTTTACTATAATGAAGATGATAAAGGGTGTTTAATTTTCTCTGATGTAACTATTTCATTCCATATCCTTGTAACGTTATCAATCGAATATTTATTTCATTATAAAATTATATTTTTATATTATAAAAAAACAGAACTTGATATGAAATATTTATTTTATTAATGTAGTTTAAAAGGAAATATATTTGATTGTTTTATGATAAAATCCCATTAAATACCCTGTGTTATTTTTTTAAATGTATAACATATTGATAAAAAATGCCAATTTTTTAATAGAATCTGACATTGACCTTAGATGTCACTTAAGGAGGATAAAGCATGCTTGAATGATTATCTTGGACCCTCAATATAATTTTCTAACCAATGGTGATATAGAATCATGATGGGTGTACATGGTAGTTTGAACTGGGTCTATAAAAAATATTGGTAGTTTTATTTAAAATTGGTATTAGAGAAATGTTGGGGTAATATTATATTTTATAGATTAAAGATAGAATGGTTTGGGGATTTGGAATTAATATATAAATAGTCATATTACACCTATTTATAGTGGATGAATATATTACCATAGATGTATAAGTGTTCATCCAATGCACTTTAGGTATTAATGAGCGAGTTTTTGGTTTGATTATCATGAGTGTAAAATGGGGGGACTCAATAAGTGTCATATGTAATAACTAGAAGCTTTTTTATTTTTTTTCTTACATCATCTAGATATTGGAACACTAGACATGCACTTATCATATATTTTGATTACTATACATAAAGGGAAATTATTAATAAAAATGAAATAAGAAATTAATTAGTATTTTTTAGAATACATTATTATCGGTGAATTATGTAATGAAAGTCACTCATGTATATATATTATTTCAATTAATGATATTTTATTTGATTATTTAAAAATAAAAGGTTTTTAAAAATATTATTACCTTTTTAAATAGATTTTTTATTTGTAAATCAAGAAACATAATTGAAAACAAAATTTAATAAATTTTGTTTTGTTTTAAAAAATATAGATTTTTAGAGGAAATTTTAGGCTATGATTTTATTATAAAGAATTATTTATAAGTATATCTACTTTTAATAACACCTATTTTTAGACTCTAAAATTTATTTAATGAAATTGTTGATATTATACATGTATATACTTACAAAATTATCCATAAGGAAAAAACATGTATAACATAAGTGATTATTATAATAAGGATTTACATACTATTGGGATTAAATTAATCATCAGTATTTTGGGAATGATAAGTGTTTTGGTGTTATTTTTTTCCATTGATAATTTATGTATTTAATATTATGTTATGATTTTTATAGTTCTAAAATTGATTCATGGAGAACATCATGGGATATGGTTTAAAATGTTAGTTTTCAATTTATGGTTTGGAGGGATAGTAATGGTTTTATGAGTATCAGCCATGGTATTTTATAGAAAAAAATATTTGTAGTGGAAAGTTTATAATGAAATATGATCTAATTATATTAAATACGATATCATTTTATAATTAATTTAGTGATATAATGGTGAAAAACATGGATTTTATAATTTTTATTTTTATTGAGATAATAATTATTTTTGGTTTTTTTAATGTTCAAAGTGAATATTTCGAGATAGAAAAAGTTTTATAAAGGTTTATAAGTGATATTTATTATGTTTAAACCTTGAAATATTAAGGAGGTGGAATTATGTGTCCATTGGGATCCCAAGAGATTTATACAAGGTACACATTGATCAATCTAATGTGGTCATAAAAGATGACCCAATCACGTATACACATAAAAAACATAATTTAAATGTTTATTCATAATGTATCGCAAATAAAGAACACTCCCCAAACCAAAATGATTAGTATATTTAGAGATCATCCACATAATCATCTTATTTTACAACACAATAATCATTTATTCCATATGTTTTCCTCACATCAGATTCTATTCTAGATATATCATATATAATATTTTTCCTTATTACCTAAGAAAATTGGAAACCTCGAAAAGGTGGTATCAAATGATAAATAAGGGAAAATCATATATCATACAAATGAGAGGAACAACAGTAGGCGAGAAATAGAATGATTAATGGAATAAGATCATGAAAACATAACAAGTGATCATGTGGGACGATAACATAATAATAGATCAAGTCATAATAATATAGAACAATAAAAATATTATAATGGAAGCAAAAAATATACCCTTTATTAATAATGTAAAATAATTAAAATGATCCTGAGTTATAGTGTCATAAATCTAGAATGTGGCATAAGAATGAACATATAAATTTATAACATATATCAAGATACTTCTATAATATCATCATAACATTTTGAATTTAGATAACCCAATCATGTCCACATATAAAATTACAAATATATCTAACTAAATCTTGTCCAAACATAAAATTTTAAACATATCTAACTGCATAATGTTTATACATAACATAGTAATCTCATGCGATATAAAGGTTTCCAATTGGTTTGATGAGATATATAATTATGATCCCACCCATCACACAATAATACAACTATACATATTTATGACACAAAATATCAATAATGAATTGATTAACCCATGAAAATAAAATTGGTCATGTATTATTTTCATTATGTATCACATAAGAAGAAATCAAAAATTTGATCAAATGATATCCAAAATTTAATCACCCCAAATATATATACAACTATAACATAAAGAGGGTTATAAATGAATGAAATTCAATATTCAAAGAAATAGAATAATATAGATAAATAATAAAAAATGATAGATAAACCATGATAATATTTTTTGTTAGGTTTGGATATATTTTCTTAAAAACAATGCTAAAAGTCAGTATAAAAAATTATTTTCAAAAGGTGAAAAAAGAGTTTTTAGTTTATATTTTTAAAAAAACCCTATAATGGAACCTTGAATGAAAATAAATTAAAATTAGTAAACACATTAAGATGAAATGTTTAAATTGTATAAAAATGAAATAATTACTTTCTATAATATTTTAATAATGTTTTAAAATAATCCACTTCAATGAAATACATATAATATTTCCATTTGAAAATGGTTAAAAATACTATAGTTGTAAAAGAAATGATATAATTTATCTTTCAGAAATATGAAAAATAGATAGTTTTTTATAAGAAATAATATTTACATGGAATAAAAATACCCAAAATAAAGAGTGTAATTTTTTCCTTTACAAATACATATTTTGTAAATAATGAATCAATAAAAGAGAAGCTTTTTATAATGTAACATATATTCTATAAGGAATTTACATTAATCATTAAATATTATAGTGTATTTGATATAGAATTAAATTTTTAAAAATCCTGAATATTTGTTTAGTTTAGAGTTTTACAGAATTAGGAGAAACTCTTACATAGTAAACCCATACATTAAAAGTATCCACTTATACTCAATAACCATTTTCCACCCAAAAAAACTTAAAAAAAACAAGGTTTCAATTCTTGATAAATTTTCAAAATTTTTAGATTTACCTCACCATTGTCCAAACTATTCATTAAACCGTATTGTTTTTTTTAAATGTGGGATGAGGACAAAAAACATAGTAAGGGACATAAAATAGGAAAATTGTTAGTCCAGTCAAAAACATGAAAACCTATGTAAAGTTTTCCCTTTATCATAAATGTCATTTGAGCCTATGAAATAGAACATTTTCACATGAAAAAAACACTAAATTGTTTCCCAAATATAACTTTTAAAACCTATAGAATGAAAATAATAACACTTTTGGAAGCTTAGAGTATTATATTTTTAAAACCCTTTCAAAAATCTTGTAATTACATTAACCATATGTCCGACTACTAATAAAATTATCTAGAGAACATAATCATTACCCATTGTATTATAGAGATATAATGGGGATCATCATTTTCATAGGTTATATTGGGATCACCAATTTTTTATAAACTGTAATGGGGCTCAACCCTTTTCATAAGCTATATCAAGCTCCCCCATGACCTATAATGGGGCTCAACCTTCTATATAAGTTATATTGAACTCACCATTGAGATATAATGGGGATTAAACCATCATATAAGATGCATCTAGTACAATAATCATATATAACTCTCATGTATCATATACTCAATAAAAAACATTATGATTTCACCTTTTCACTATAAAATCCTTTTAAAAACTATTTTAACCCCCAATAAAAATACGTTTGTATATCAAATACCCTTTTCTTTTAAAAATAAAATTGAATATCTTAAATTTATGAACATATTGAAGAATGTTTTTTATTTGTAAATAAACATGAACCATTATAAAGGAAATGTATAATAATTAAGGTTTCATGATGACAATAAAATTCACTCCTGCTGTATAAGTTAAAAAAACATTCCTTCCGTATTGTTGTCGGAAAAGTCAAAAAGCACCTTATTTTGAAAATGGAAAAAATCTTCCTTTCAAACAATTTTTAAAAAATTAAAACATAGTAAAATTAATTTAATCATTTATATTAAAAGAATTTAAATCTGTTTTAGAAAACATGAACATGGAAGAAAATGTTTTTTTAAGGGAAACTTGAAAAATATAACTTAAAAAAGTCTCTTACCTTAATATAACTTATCACCTACATAATTTATATTCCTAAATAAAAACATATGTTAATTATATAATTTCTTAAGAAATTTTTTAAATTTATTATTTCTGTTATATCACTTATTTCCATGTTATATACAGTTACCTAATCATTTATGTTCATGTCAGACATTTTGATGATATTCAGTACTTATATCCAAAATGACTTCGATAGGTTGACTATGGTTAAATAGGTAATTATTAGACCATATATATAATAATAATTTATTTATTATCATTTTTATACAAAAATTACACTTTTAAATCCAACCATTAAATATGTTTATGAAAAATTAACTGTGTTACAATCATTGAGACGGTTGGTCATACGTATGCGTGAGTAATATTTCAATTTTTCAAAAATCATTATGGAAAGAAGGTAAATGTTATTTTATATTTATATAATTATCATAACATAATATACATAATATTTATTCTTTACATATACTTATATATATAATCCATGTGATATGGTGATGAAAAACACCACATCGCTTCGTGGGGGTGGTAGTCCACATGTACGCACAAACCACGTTACCATTTTGTGTGCATGGAAAGGTAAAAACATAAATGATATAATATATTTTTGGAATAATAAATATGCAATGAATATTATATATAAATATTAATTACATTATTAAAATCCATTATTGAGAGACGGTGATGGAAAATGAATTATAGCGGTTTACAAGGCGGTTGTCCACTATACAAGGAAACATTTAATTCTTTTACCATTTGATGGAATTGGATATAGATATAACTCATTACAATGACTCAATAAAATTTAAATATATATAGTATACCATATTTATTATTTTATCTTGTTTTAATATGTTTTGAGGGATTTGGAAGAACATAAAAATCTAAAACATGTAGAAAAATCTTATACCTCTTCTTTAGAAAACTTCTTTTTCTTAACACCTTAAGACCAATAAGATTGGAATTCTACCTCAAAAAATATATCTTTAATATGGATAGGAATTATAAGAAGTTATGTTTTCTTTTATTTGTTAAACATAATGGTATTTTAAGTGTAAAGGATTGAGAATAAGAGGTTATCTTTTATAATATAGAAGAGGGGATGTCTTGGAATTTCTCAAAATATTATAATATAATTTGACTATTTTAGATCCAAGTGATTCCAAATGGAATATAAATTGTTGGGCTATAAAATTTTATACCATATATTTTACCATTTTTCTTAATTAAAAGTTTATGATTTTTAAATCATTTATTGAAATATAATTATAGTAAATTTTTATACTATTCATTACTTTGAATTCAAAAACACCAAGAAAATAAATATAAATAAAAAAACTATTGAATTTTATCCTAAAAATTTATTTTTGATTTTTATAATTATTGGATCAAATTAAATATATCAAATTATATTAATTTTAATATTTTTAATAATATTTATTTTACTTTTTCATTAATTGAATAATTACTACATCAGCGTTGTGAAAGCATTTAAGGTAATTATTTCTTCCCTTAAAATTAAAATTAAATTACCATGATAAATATAATTATATAATATTAAAATAATATTTATACCAATACATACCCTCTGAATAACACCATATTAAAAATATAAAACTCATTAAAAAAAGAATGCAACATGTTGGAATTTTCTTTAATTAAAATACTATAACTGTCATAATTTCATCCGAGTGGACCAAAAGGTCACAAATTTGAACCTTAGATTATTATAGTTGATATATACTAATAAAATTGGATTTATATAAGTTTTTGGGATATTTTATGATTCTTATCATTTTATTTTTAACCCAAATTATCCGATTTACCCTTATCATGGCAAAAAATGACAAATTTTACTATTTATATTTAAGAAGAAAAAAGGGACCTATTTTCTAAATTTCGACCCACTAATTAAAAATATTTAATTCATTTTTAAAAATTAAAATCAAATTTGTTTTAAAATTTAATTAGAAAAATGTAACGTAAAATAGTTTTTTCGAAAAAATACCATTTTTAAATATAAAACGTTTTTATACTAAATTAAATTATAAAATCCATTTTTTAACTAATAATTGGAATATATTGAAAATAATTTAACTAATAAAAATTAAAAACTATTACAAAACATAATTTTACATTCTTAATACTTTAAAATAAAATATAGTTTTCAATAAAAAAGAATATTTCCAATATTCCTTGCAAAATAAATATTTTTAGAAAACTTTCAAAAAAATAATTATGAAATAATTTTGAAATTATGTATTAAATAATTACATTAAGTTTTTCAAATTAAAATTCTATAATTTAAAATTAAACTTTTAAATAAAACCATATAAGAAACAAGTTCAAAATACCCCTTTCCTTTTTGATTTTAAGAATTACATAATATTTTTATAGTGAATATAACTACATAATTCAAGGATAATAATAAATTTTAAAATAAATTATTCTGTAATTACACGGGTTTTTACAGTCTCCACCAATTTTTAAATTGTGTCAACAGAATTTTGAGCTCGGGCTCGGTAACAAATATTGAACTATTTAAAATACATTTATTGAAATCCTATATAATAAAAAGGATTAATAAAACCTTCATGAGATAAGAGAAAATGTAAGTGTGAAGGTCATAAGGAGTAACACATACAACATTACCAACTAAGAAAAAATAAGTGGAAAGTAAAAACATGGATATTTTAGACAAAAAAACTCCCAAGGACTGATTGAGAGTTATAGAGAACACATTCTTGAGAATGTTAACAATAAAAAATCCAGAAATATATAATGGGTTAAAAAGAAATCGATTTATCTGTAAACAAATTAAATAGAAAATGTATTGGTTTAAGAATACTTTTCCTAATTTTTAGGAATTATTTTTCTACATTTAATTGGAAAATAATGAAATATATCTACATGAAAAGTATAATTTCATCCTTTAATAAACATCCACCACCAACTCTTCTTTTGCTCCAAATGATGAGTCCTCAAGATGAATGTTTATTTCCTGAAGCACTAAAATAAAATTATACAATCACAAAATACATAAAATAATCACTATATATCCCCATGGTATATAGAAATTAACAAAAACCAAAACAGTTAGTAACAGATAAGATAATGATCTAACAAGAATAAACCTTTATATGAAGAAAAACAACATTTATCTAAAAAATTCTATAGTAATACAAAAAGTTTATAATAGATCATTTAATAGATATATGTCCTTGAAATTCCAAAAAAATATTATAGACTAATATTTTAACCCAAAAAAATAGTAGGATTTGATCACATAGTTTTCCAAGAAAAATTTAATATTTATCTCCCAAAAAAACATCAATCACTTTTAATGTCTCATGTTAAAAAAGTAATTTCACAAATAATATACTCTCAAAGATATGATAATCATTTTTATAAACAACCTTAATCACTCTAAAGCCAAAATAAAATCATATATGCTCCGAAAAGAAAATTCAACCCATATAATTAAATAAAATCAAATAATATTATTTTCACATTAATCATATAATGATCCTCAATTATTTTAATGATCTTTTATCCAAATAATATTAATAACACACCACTAAATAAATTTCCAATCCCAGTGTTATCTATTCAATAAAAAATTTGTTCAAAAAATCAACTTATTATTCATCTATAAAACCTTCTAACTAATTTTTTTCATATAAAGTGGGAGTTAGTATATGCCAATGGTAGGCGATGCACCCATGTCACCCTTCAGTTATGGGTTTAAACCTCATAGCCTTTATAGATGTGATAAGTTGTCTCTCGACCTATAGGTTATATTTTTTATAAAACTATAATTCTTATAAAATTCACAGAAATGTAAGAAACATCATCATAATAACCTTAATACATTTAATATTAAAGTAATGTTTTAACCTAAAAGGTTATCTTATACCTTTCATGTTTCATCCCAAAATTTAATTAACCATAATTACCTCAAAAATAATTATCTCCAAAAATACCATTAGTCACATTAAAAGTTTGTAACTTAAAGCCTAAAAAGGGGTTACAAGACATTGAACTTGTGATAAAATCTAAAATTATAAAACTATTATAGTATCTATAACTCTTAATAATACCTCATTTGAGAATAGCCTAATATCCAAAGTTGTTTAAACCCACCTCTAATACCAAATGTAAGGAATTGGACTTAAGAATTACATATTATAGTGTCATTGAGATATAATTCATCTTCTTACAATCCCATGGATATTTTTGGTTTAGAGTTTTAGAAAATAAGGAAAAAATATTACATAGTAAACTCATACATTAAAAGTGGACACTTATACCCAGTAATCATTTTTCAATAAAACAAAAGTTTTTAAACAAAAAATGGTTTATCTTCATGAAAAAATCCTCAAAATTTTCATCTTGACCTCATAAATATCAATACTATTCTATAAAACCTAGGATTTTTTTTAAAATGTTTGGTGAGTATAAAAAATCTAAGTATGAGTCATAAAATAAAAAAAATATTAGTCCAGCAAAAAACAAGAAAACCCATATAATGTTTACCTTTATCTTCAAACTTCATTGATCTTTCAAAATAAAAAAATTCCACATGAAAAACACACATATAATTTTTTATCATATAGAACCTTTAAAACCATATCAAGTAATTAAAAACCCTTTTTACAACATATAGATTCATATTCGTAAAACCCTTTCCAAACCCTTGTAATTTTAATAAACATACTATAGACTTCTAATAGAAATCTCTGGAGAACATAATCATTACACAATACATTGAAGAGATATAATGGGGTTGAAATTTAATATAATTTATATCAGTATAAAAACATTTTCTTGAGATATAATGGGGGCCAACCCTTTATATAATATATATTGGGGTCACCCATGAGCTATAATGGGTCTTAAACCTTCATATAAGTAGTATTAGGCTCACTCGTGAGCTATAATGGGGATCAACCCATCATATAAGATATATTGGGATTACACGTGAGGTATAATAATTAAGTAACATATCATGATTTTTTTATATAATTTCTCATTTTCATCATAAAACTCTTTTAAAAAATCATATAAACCAAAATAAAAACACATTTGGATATTAAAATACATTTCTATTTTAAAAATAACTTTTAATATCTAAAAACTACACATGTATTAAAGAAATAATTTCATTTGAAAAGAACAATGTAAAATTATAAATAAAAAATCAACACATTAAAGTGTTATGACCATGTTAAAATACTTTCATGTATATAAGATAAAATAACATTCCTTCCATATTTTTTTCGAAACATTCATAAAATATCTCATTTGGAAAACACAAAAAAGAATAATTTAACACATTTTTTAAAAATTAAAAGATATTAAAAATGAATTTAAAAAATCATAGTAAAAAAATTTTTAAATTTTTTTTTTGAAAACCTGGAAATGGAATAAAAAGTGAGTTTTAAAGGAATCCTAAAAAGCATTGTTTTTAAAGGAATGTCTCCTACCATAAGTCCAACTCATCACATGCATTCTCTATTCTCTTAAATAATAAACTTATATTAGTTTAGTATCTTAATAACCAATTTAAAGTTTATTATTCCTTTTATATCACTTATTTACAAGTTATATACAGTTGCATAATAATTTATGTTAATGCCTAAAATTTCGATGATATTCAGTACATATGTCTAAAATGACATCGGTAGGTTAAAAATGGTCAAAGTGATAATTATTAAGCGATATATGAAATAATAATAATAATAATAATAATAATAATTATATAGTTATAATTTTTATACATAAATTATAATTTTAAACCCAACCATCAAACATGGTTTTGAAAAATGAACTAAGTTACAATCCTGAAGATAGTAGACCGTACATACGTATGAGTAACGTTTCTATTTTTCAATGATCGTTATGGAAATAAAATAAATATTATTTTATATTTATATAATTATAATAATATAATATAAATAATTTTTTTTATTTTAATATACTTATATATATAATCTATGTGATATGGCGATGAAAAACATATCACATCGCTTCATGGAGGTGGTAGTCCACACATACACATGAACAACATTATCATTTTCTGTGCATGAAAATACAAGAATGTAAATTATATATTATATTTTTAAAATGATAAATATGTAATAAATATAAAATATTAATATTATTTTCATCATTATAATTTATTCATAAGATTCGGTTATGGAAAATGAATTACATCATTTCACGAGGCCGTAGTCCACCGTACACAGAAAAGATGAATTATTTTCCCATTTTATTGTAGTGGATATGGATATAGGTCATTACACTTACAGACTAAAATTTTATTATATTTATGATAATAGATTTATTATTTTATCATGGTTTAAAAATTCTTGAGCTATGTATAAGAAGAAACAAATCTAAAATGTGCATATGAAACTTATACCACTTCTTTGGAAAACCTCACTTACTAAACCCCTTAAGACCACTACGATTGGTATTATTCCAAAAAAATGACATATATAACGTGAAGAGGTACTATATAAAGTTATTATTGTATATATTTACTGAAAAAAATGTGTTTTAAGTGTAAAGTATGGAGAAAAAGAGGTTCCCTTTTATAATAAAGAGGGACATTCAAGTAATTTCAAAAAAATATTAAAATATAATAAAACTATTGTAGAGAAAAATTCTTCCAAATGGATTATAAATGAAAAATGGATAAAAATTTGACCATATATTATCCAATTTTTTATTATTTATTAATTTTATGTTTTTTAAATAATTTAATAAAATATTAATCACATAAAATATCATTATTGTCAATTTTGATACTATTCATTATTTTGACATTAAAAGCATAAGAAAACAATAATTTTTTTAAGAAAAATTATATCCTAAAAATTTCATGGTAATCTATAGAATTTTTTATCACCATAAATATCTAAAATTATACTTATTTTAATATTTTTAATATTATTTATTTTATTTTTAATTAGTTTAATAATTAATGAAGAATCATTGTGAAAGAATTTAAGTTAATTATTTCATCCATAAAAATTAAAACTAAATTACCATAATGAAAATAATTCTATTATATTTTATAAGTGTATTCATAGTCAAACATATATTCCAGATAACACCATATTAAAATTATGTCACTTCTTAAAAACAACAGTGTGTCAAGTCCGACTTTTCTTAAAATAAAATACTATAATGGTCGTAATCTCATGCAAGTGGGAAAAAATGGCCATAAATTGTACCATCTAATTATTATCGTCAATATAAAATCATAAAATAAGATTTTGATAAGTTTTTTTTTATTTTAGGGTTCTTATAATTTTATTGTAAATTGAAATTACCTGATTTACCTTTTTTCTACTATAAAAAATTACTATTTTTACAATTCATATTGAACAAAAATTTAAAAGGGACCTATTTAATAAATTTTTACCCACCGATTTAAAATATTGAATCCATTTGTTTATAATTAAAATAACATAATTTTCATAATTAAATTTAACATTAAACCAAAAAACACAATAAAAAACAATTTTTAAGAAAAAGGCCCTTTTTAACCATGATTTTTTTATAATAAATTCAAGTATAAAATAAATTTCAAAATAATAATTGGATTTTTTTAATAAACTTTAATTAATTAAAATTTAAAACATTTCTAAAACATAATTTTACCTTGTAAATACTTTAAAATAAAATACATTTTTCAATAAAAATTAGTATTTCTCATTATCCTATGAAAAATAATTATTTTCATAAAAAATTCTAAATTTAATATTAATATAATTTTGAAAATACAGACTCAAAAATGAATTTAAAAATTACAAATTAAAATTCTATAATTTTAAAATTTAACTTTTAAATAAAAATATATATTAACCGAGTTAAATAAAACCATTTCATTTTTTATTTTAAGAATTACATAATATATTTGTAATGAATATAATAAAATAATTATAGAATATTGATCAATATTGAAATGATTTATTATATCATTACATAGGTTGTTAAATATTCTTTATAAATAAATATAAAAATATAATATATCATAGGAAAGGTATAGTATTTATCAAACTTAGAATAACATAGCCAAAGAAGAAAAAATATAACTTACTAGAATAAGATTGAGTGAAGAAAAGATCATGAGTCTGGTAATGTATATATCAATTTCCAATAAAATAGGTAACATAAAATATAATTATAAATTCAATGAATAAAAAATAAATTATGATGAAATATTTCAATGGGGTAGTATATACATGATATAAAGGAAAATAGTTTGAGAATATAAAACATGTAAAAAAGGTGAATTGACATGAAAACACTTAATTTCTATTCCCACTTATATAAATGTTCTCTAATTACCTTTTATAATAAACATAAGTTTATTAGTAGTATATTTAATAACATTGTTTTTATATTTTCACTTAACTCCATTCATTTATGTTTTGTATTACCCATTTATTAATCATTCCCTGTTAATATTAATTTTTTGGTGTTAATTATTTGATTTATTCCATGATTTCTATGATATGGTGGTTTAAGTACTTGATCCATGATTTTAACACCATGATATTTTATGAGATAGATTCATTTTGATTTCTTTGATGTCTCGTGTTGTACTCTACACCATGATTAGCTTTCACTACACGAAACACCAGCTTAGATTGCTGTATACGCAAGCCTATTCTTAGCGTATGTTACAAAAAAATTCATGTTATTTTGATATAATTAATTTCTTGATAAACCGGGTATAAGTGATAACTAAATATTATAACCTAGTCATTATAATAGCTAGTATGAATAATATTTACTTCCATCTCAAAAACAAACTATTTAAATGAACACAAGTGAGTCAATAAAATAATAAAATCACTATTTATGTATTTTATTAATTAAATATATATGTAATATATTCAATTTGATGTTTAAAATTCATCATATATGTTTTCTACTGATGATATAAGAACAAATTCAATTTTTCAGATAAAATAAGTATTTTTCAAAAAAATACAGTTTTACCTCCTTTTGATGGTGTATCAATTTTAAATTTAGTATTGACCCCTTTATGTATTCTATTTTTTTAGATAAAAATCTTCTTTGGAATTAGGATATATAAATTTTCATTGGTTTAATTTGAGGTATTTTCAGATAAAATTCATTTTTTAATGAGTAGTGAATAATACTGCATTTTAATTAAAAACAGTTTTTTTGTCTAAATTATTTATATAGTATGGTTATCCTTTTAATTGGGTTTAAGGTATAATTAGATTAAAATTTTATCATTTAATCCAATTTTTGTCCTTGTATTTATTTTCAAATTGAAATTGGATATAAACAAATTTCAATATTTTAATGCTTTTTAATTTTTAAAAACTCTGCCATTTTTTCAACGAGGATTAATTTTAAATTAATTACTACATATTTAGTGATCTGAATTTTGAAAAATGGATTCCATATTTGGAATCAGTGGGTCAAAATTATATTAATAGGTCAATTTTATTTTTTTATATTATGAATAGTAACTATGGTAATTTATATTTACCAGAGTTAAAGGTAAATCGAGTAAATTAAGGTAACAAACAAATTGATAAGGACAAAAAAATTACACTAACACCTTAAAAAAATTTATTGGATGAATAAAAGTAGATACATATCACATAAGGGTAATAATTGACTCATTTAATGTAATTTTGTCAATGAGAGGGATATAATTATTATTAAAACAAAAGTAAGTGACAACATGTCACCCTCTTATATCTTATAAGTAAAATAATTTTAATTTCTTGATAAAATTTATAAAACTACAAAACAAAATAGTCTCCAGAAATATAATTAAATTATCAACAACATTTGAATTTATTTATAATTTTTAGAGGTTAAATATTTACCATAAATATTGACACATTGGTGATAATGTAATTATTTTATTAATAGAAATATCAAATAAATGATATTAGAAATACTAAAATAAATATAATTTG
Source organism: Viscum album (assembly GCA_963277665.1). Classification (NCBI taxonomy): domain Eukaryota; kingdom Viridiplantae; phylum Streptophyta; class Magnoliopsida; order Santalales; family Viscaceae; genus Viscum; species Viscum album. The sequence continues at coordinate 578,262,291 of OY728143.1, forward strand.
AGAGAATTGATGGAATCCATGATTTTAATGGATGGATTTGACATGTGAGTGATGATTTTAAGAATTTCATTCGAACTTATCTTGCTTTTATGATATTTTTAAAAAGTCAACAAAAAAATAGTGTCAAAATTGACACTATTGGTATTTTAAAATATAAAATAGTTTATCAATTGTTATAAAATTTTTATGAAATATAATTTTCTTAAAAATTGTTAGGATAATTACAAATATGTCATAAATGGAACTTTGTTTTCCTTTTTACATGTTATGGTAATCAAATTAACTCACAAAGTGTAAATAATAAAATATCATAGTAAGATTAAAAGGGGGAAATAAGGGTTAAATAAAAAATATAAGGGTTAAAATATATTCATAACTTGTATTATTTTAAATTGATGATAGGGATATGATGAAAAATTAACCTATATTATAAATAAATTAATTTGGGACCATTAGAAACTAAAAAAATAAATTTATAATAAATTAATATTTCAAGACTTTCCTATATTACCCCTTCCCCTTATAAAAGGCCGCCACATATACCCACTCACCCACACCTCTCATGCCCCTTTGATAATCCAAATTATACTCAAATAAGATTCAAAAATACATAACTTCTTCCTATAGACCACACTTTGGTTATAAATAAATGCTAAAGAGACCGTTTTTTCAAATTAAAAGGAGATAATAAAAAAAGAGGCAATTGTTTTATCACCTCTTTCAAAATTCTTTTCTTATTATACTTATGATACTTATATTTTTTACATAATAAAGTAATAAATATAATATCTTCTACCTAATTATATGTTATTATAATTATGGGACAAGCTTATTCCTCTTTCTATCTATCATATGAATAAAAATATCACCATGCATGCTTATGCATGGATTACCATCTCCACATCATGGTGTAATGTATTATTAAAAAATACATAATTTGGATGGGTATAATGATTATTATTATAGGTTTAAATAATTAATATAACATGATTTTATATAAAATCCAATTCCATACCATTTAACCGTCATTTTAATGATATCATCGCTCATGCATACGTACGACCTACCGTCTCAATGATGCAATGAAAATCATTGTAAAAGATCTTCATTAAAACATGATTATATACATAAATTTAATGAATAGATATGCTATATATTGTAATAATATAATTTTATAAATTATATAACTACAAACTAAGAAGTTTAAAATGAACTTATCCGAAAAAATTTGCATAATAACATAAAGCAGTTAATATCTAAATAACGAGTGACAATGAAATGTTACACACAAAAGGATGATAATATAATCATATATGATATCATAAAAATTATTATTATTCTAAAATAAGTCAATAACATTATTTTAATAATTATTAATGTATTTTGGATACATATGAAGGATATTAGACCTAAGATAAGAGATAATTTTTCAATCTCATTTTTATCTGAAATTAATTATTCGTAAGTATTTACTTGGGTATATTTATCATCCACGTCCATGTTTCTTAAATATGCATTCCAAAATATTATTTATATCCCTTTTCAATTTTTTAAATTTTATTTTACCCATTGGAGAATTTTTACTGAACAGTATAAAAGGAATATTTTTTCTTTTTCGATACAAGTTACTTTTTGACTTTTCTGAAAAAGTAAGAGGATAATATTTTTTTAACTCATAAAACATGTACAAGGACCCAGACTTAAAACATTACATAATATTGAATTAAATAGATAATTCACATTAATTATCTTTTCAGGTTTAGTGTTTTAGAGAAATAGGCCATAAATATTACATTACATCACAAAAATTACAAAGTAGACACTTCTACCCAGTTTCCATTTTTTCATAAAATAAATACTCTTGAAAAAAGAGTCATGTATATTTCCATGTTTTAGACCACATGACATTTCCATTATCCCATCCTTGACCTTATTCATCTTTAAGTCTTGTGAAATTATTTCAAAATTTGGGATGAGCGTAAAAAGCTCAGTAAGGGTTATAAAACAAAGAAAGACAACATTAGTTCATCAATACATACATATCATAAGATATTTTACATACCTCATGAAATCATATGCTTTTTTTTGACAAAAAAATCATATGATTTATGAATTACACATATTAATCTCAAATCATAAAGGTAACTTGTGTAATCTATAACAAACTTCCATTATAGATTTCAAAGCTACATAGGGAGTTACATTTAGAATACCCATCCCAGTATATTCCCTAAGTCTCTTAGGATAAATATTCAAATTTACCTCCATCATGTTACCCAATTCATTAGAGAGCTATGTTGGGCTCACATTCCCTAGGTTTATCATGAAACCACCCGTATATGAAAACAATTCCCAAGAACCATAACATATTCATAACGCATAAAACAAACATAAAGGGAAGATAAAATTTCCAAACCATTTAAATATATTGACAGAACAAAACCATTATCAAAACCATTTTCAATACCAAAATACATAAAATATTATATGGTATATATTTTCCTTTTAAAAACATTACATCTTGTTAAGGAATCCATAGACCAAATAATACTCATAGCAGTAGAAAAGGTCATTGTCACCGCTTATGTAAAAAGAAACATTCTTTTTTTTTCATTTAGTAAAATGTATTGTAGAAACAATATTCCATTTTAATGAAATAAAAAGTCAAAGAGTTTTATATACAGTATATAATAACATCCTGTATAAAACAAAACATGTCTCAATGAAAAGATACTAAGATGAAGTCTCTTACCTCGTGTCCGACTTGACCCGTTCATTCTTTAATATCCATAATGATAAACTAAAGTTAATTAATACTTTATTAATAACCTTTTTAAAGTTTATTATTCTTTTTACATTACTTATTACCTTGTTATAAACTTTATGTAATCATTTATGTTTATAATGGGTTTTTGTTGATATTTGGTACTTGATTCAAAAATAAACTTCTTATAATTACAATTTTTTCATGTGGTAAAAATTCCATTATATCTAGAATTATATTCATGATTTGGGTACCATATATATCTTATATATATTTATTTATAATAGTACATAGAATTTGGAGATAAAAATGAAATGCATCATTCAAGGAGACGGTAAGTCGTATGTACGCATGAACATGACTTTCATTTCTATATTGTATTTCAATGGAATTAAAACACAATGATACATAGGTATATTATAATTACAATATAATATCATATATAATTTCATTAAATCCATCCTTTATATGTCCAATGTATGGAATGAAAGAGTCATATCACTTTGAGGGGGCGGTAGTCCACACTTCCTCAAATAAAGTTATCATATTTACCCACTATAGAAATGATAAAGGTATTAGATAAATGAAAAATACAAAAACATAGAATAAATATAAATATAATATATGTGACAAAAAAATACAGTTCCATCATAATGGACACCATGAGAGGTGGTAGGAAATTATTGAACAATCATCGTTTCGTGAGGCAGTAGTTTTCTATCCACAGAAACACTATGTTCTTTACCCATTAGATGGAGGTGTGTGTAATTGTAGTTAGAATAATTATCATAATAAACCTAGTATATTTAGGATATTTTTTTTGTTATAAAATAAATTAATGAAAAGATTTTAGTTGGTTGGAGAAGTAAAATGAAATAAAATAACTTATGAGAAGATGTTACCTTTAAATCGGGTAACTCCCTTTGGTTTGAACCAAAAGGATTTATTAAAGTGCCTTCTACCTAAGGTAAGGCTTCAAGGTGGAATAGAGGAATATTAAAAGCTTATTTGGGTAGAGGATGTATGATACAAGGGGATTGAGATGTGTGAGTTATTTTTTAGAGGTGATAGATTTTTATAAGGGGGAGGAGGGGCTCTTTAGGAATGTTTGAAAATATTATTTTATTATATAATGATTTTCAGTTTTTAAAGGTCCAAAACTCATTAATGTAGAAGATAATATGACTATTTTTCAAAATAAAATCATCAAATAAAAATTTTATAGGTTTTAGATATTATTTTAATTTTTATAATCTTGTTTATTTAAATCATTCCTTAATGCAGTAAACACTGCATCATTATTGTGTCATAAATAATTTTATTTATTTCATGTCTAAAAATTATAAAAAAACAATAATGTAAGAAATATTTTTAGCTTTAATTAATATTTATAGTCAAATATATAACTTATATAACCCCATCTAAAAATTGATTTACTAAAAGATATATGTTTATGTCAACTTTGTCATTACTTTAAATTAATTAATAAAAAGTGTAATTATCACTCTTAAGTAGCTCCATGGGGTCCCAAAATCACCCCATGGATTCCCATGGATGAAAATATATCCATCAATAGGATTAATACACATGTTAGGGTAATTTAATATTATTATAATAATATTTTTACCTTGATTTACCCTATTTACCTTTAACCGCGCTAAATAAAAGTCAAAATTTACTATTCACCAAAATTTATTTTCATATTATTGAACCAAATTTTACTTAGTAATAACAACCATGTATGTAGGATTTTTGAAATTCAATTCAAAGAAGTGGTAAAATTTTATTTAAATGAAGAAGTCGGTTTTTGAACTACTACTCAGTGTTTTCACTATTTATAAAAAATTGTAGGTTTTCAGAAAAATAACCGAACATGAGCCTAACCTATATTTGATATTCCAAATTCTAAAATGATATATATTTTAACAAATTAAAAACATAAAAGTTTAATTAATTAATTAAACATAATTCTCATTGTCAAAATAAAAAGCGTGTTTTTAAGAAATAATAACTATCAAAAGATTGACACTTGTTTATGTCCAATTTCAATGTGAAATTACTTCTAATGACCAAAATTGGATTAAATGGTAAAAATATAATCAAATAAAACTTTAAAACTAATTAAAAAGATAATCTAACCATATAAATAATTTAGACTGAAAAGATGTTTTTAATTAAAATATAGTATTTTTCACTATTAATAAAAAATGAATTTTATCCGAAGAATACCAAAAATTTACCCAAAGTAAATTTTTATGTCCCAATTCTAAAGAAGAATTTTAATTTTTTCAAATAGAACATATATAAGATACCAAAACTAGTTTTAAAGAGGGTTCGCCATCAAAATATGGTAAATCAACCTTTAAAAAATATTAGACTATTTGTGCTTAAAATTAGATTCATTCACATTTTAAGACTCTAACTTTTATTGGATAAATATAAAAACATTTAAAAAACATGTATAATCATATTTTAGTTAGTTGTATTCATTCTTTCCAACACAAAAACTATGTGTTAACTACTTTTTAAAATAATATTATATTACTATTTTTCAGTATGACTCAACATTGTGTGAAACATAAGATTTCAAAGAAACTCGTTGTTGCATATCAGGTATGCCATCAGACATAGAATACCCTTTAAAATGAAATTAATATTTAATTCACAAATACTAATAATTATGAAAATGTATTATTTTTTATTTACATAGGATGTTAAATACTTCTCCCCTTTTGGAAATTGTGTCCTTTCAATTTTTATTCACTAATCTAATAAATGGAGGTATTTATCACTCATAACATTGTCAGATTCTCACGTTGCCTGTTCAACCATATGGTTTTACCACAAAACCTTTAACTGATGAATTACCTTATTCCGCAACACTTTCTCTCTTCAGTCAAGAATTTGGACTGGTTGTTTCTTATAAGAGAGATTCTGTTTCAACTGAACAATCACTGGACCCAAAACATGAGATGGATCCGAAATATACTTTCTCAACATTGAAACATGAAAAAAATTGTGTACCTAGGATAAACTTGGAGGTTAATCTACTATGTATACAACTAATCATACTTTCTCTTTTATTTCATAAGGTCCAATGAACCTCAGACTCAACTTTCCATTCTTACCAAAACACATCACACTTTTCCATAGAGAAACATTGAGAAAGACATGATCACCTACCTAAAATGAAAGATCCTTCCTCTGGTCATCCGCATAACATTTCTGCCTGCTCTGAGCTGCTCTCATGATCTTCTGAATCAACTGAACTATTTTTCCATCTCTTCTACCAATTTTGGTCCCATCAACTTTCTTTCAGCTACTTCATCCTCAAAAGCTGGAGTTCGACACCACTTCCCATATACTGCCTCAAATGGAGCCATATGTATACTATAATGAAAAATATTATTATAAGAAAATTAAACCAAAGAACAATGTTGGTCCCAACTTCCCCAGTAATCAGTTGAGAAAGAACGTAACATATCCTCCATGGTCTGAATTTTTCGTTCTGACTACCCATCTGATTGAGGATAAAAAGCTGTACTAATATTTAATTTAGAACCCAATGAATTCTAAAAGCCTTTACAAAAGTTATAAGAAAATCTAGGATCATGATTAGATACAAAAGAGAGGGGAACTCCATGAAACCTAATTATATCTTTAACATACAACTGATAAAGTTGATCTAGAGATAATGTTTCTCAAATTGGAAGGAAATGAGAAAATTTATTTAATCGATCAACAATAACCCAAATTTCATTATTACCTCGAGATGTATTTTGTAATCCCACAATGAAGTCCATGGATATATTTTCCCATTTCCACTCTACCACCGGTAAAAGCTGAACCATCCCTTTTGGTAACTACCGCTCTTCTTTAACCTATTGACAAGTCAAACATTTCACAGTAAATTCAGTAATATTTCTTTTCATTCCATCCCACCAGTAATACTATCGAAGACCTATGTACATCTTAGTACATCCATGATGAACTTAAAATGGAGAAATATGAACTTTACATAACAACTCATGCTTCAACTATGAATCACAAGGCACACATAATCTCTTTATAAATCTCAAAACACAATAATTATCAATGTTAAATTCAGGAAACATACCCTTCTTAACCAACCCTACCTTTTTTGTATCTCATTTTCATCCTTCTACACTTGCTTAATTCTATCTGATAGAGATTATTTCACTAACACCATAAACAAAATAGAGTAATTTTCTGCACCAACATCTTATATGCCAAAGTTCATTAGGTCTTTAATTAAAGAATCTTGTTCCAAATGTAACAAGGTTAATGTAGCATTAATTTTTCAACTCAAAGCATCAATAACTTTATTTTACATTCTTGGATGGTAATGAATTGTTCAATCATAATCCTTCATTAATTACATCCATCCACCCTCTCTCTTATGTTGAATTACTTCTGAGTGAATATATACTTCAAACATTTGTGATCAGTATTTATTTCACACTTTACTCCATATAAATGATGCCTCTAAATTTTTAAAGAAAAAACAAAAGTATCTAATTATAAATCATGTGTAGGGTAATTTAACTCATGAGGTTTCAACTAATGTGAAGCATAAGAAATTACCCTATCATTATACATAACGACACAACTGAGTCCTTTCAACGAAGCATCACTGTAGATAACAAAATCACCATTTCTGGAAGGTAATTCCAAAGTAGGAGCATTCACCAATCTTCTTTTAAATTCCTAAAAAAAATCATCACATTCTTTTGTCCAAATGAAATTAATAAATTTTCATGTTAACTTAGTCATTGGGATAGATAATAGTGAAAGTGTTTCAAAAAACCTTCGGTAATAACCAGCCAAACCAAGAAAACTATGGATATCTGTTATAATTGTGGGTCTGGGCTATTCTTCAACAAATTTTGTTTTATCAGGATCAATAGTTATTCCATTTTTGGAATCAATGTGACCAAGGAATGAAATTTTTTATAACCAAAACTCACAATTTCTGAATTTCCCATACAATTTTTGTCTTTTAATGTTTGCAAAACAACCCTTAAATTACTTTAATGTTCCTATTTAATTTTGGAATAAACCAAAATATCATCAATGAACACAACTAGAAACTTATCCACAAACTTATGGAAAATTATATTCATAAGATCCATGAATACAACAAGTGTATTGGTTAACCCAAAAGGCATAACTACCAATTCATTATGCCCATACCTAGTACATAACACATTCTTTAGAATGTCTAGTTCATTTTCTTTAAACTGATGGTACCCCGACCTCAAATCAATATTCAAAAAATACTGAGCTCCCTGGAGCTAATCAAACAAATCATCAATATGAGGCAAAGGTAACTTGTTCTTAATAGTGAGGTTATTCAAGGATCTATAATCAATGACAAATCTCATTGAACCATCAATATTTTTAATGAACAAGACAAGAGCACCCCATGGTGACATTCTAGGTCGAATGAAACATTTATCTAATAACTCATGCAATTTATTCTTGAACTCTAAAAGTTAAAATAGATCCATTCGATAAGGGGGTTTGGAAATTAGTTTAGCATCGAGAACTAAGTCAATAGTAAATTTAAATTCTCGATCAGGTATTATACCAAGAAACTCATCAGAAAAAACATGAAGATACTCATTTAACACTGGCATGTCATTAATCTGAACAGTTCCATTATTTCCAACAATATGTGCAAGGTAACATTCATTTCCATATTTTTCTAGTTTCCTAGCTTCCTAATATGTAATCAAAAGTAAGGGTTCATTCTTGTACACAAACTAAGAATATTTCTAAAAATAAACCACTTTAGATCTGCAGTCAATCTTAGCATGATAAACAGAAAGCCAATACATACCCAAAATAACATCAAACTCCACTAGAGGCAAAACAATAAGTTTTTTAGGTAAAATATTTCCAAACATAAGGAAAATAAGGTTATTATAATTTTTTTTGTCTCAAAATTTACTCCTAGTGTTTTTACCATAAGTTCAGGATTCATATCTTGAGATGGAATTCCCAATTTAGTAGAAAACTTCTCAGAAATGAACGAATGTGTAGAACCTGAATAAAACAACACATTGACATATTCTGGAAAAACAAACATTATACCTGATACTACTTAATTTGATGGTCCAATATCTGCTAATGTAGTTGCAAAGGATTTCACCACCCCTTTTTTCTTGTAGTCTTGCTGCTCTCCCTGAATTGAGTTCTTTTTTGGACACACATATTCATAATGACCCATTTCATTTCACTTAAAACATTTTAATGATAGTAAATCAGATTTTTTATTACCATTAACCTAATATTTTTCAGTGTAATTATGAACCTTATGTCCCATTTTACCACATTAGTAGCACTTACCAGAATTCAAAAGACATTACCTAATATGATTTTTACCACAATTTTCACAAACTTTAATCTTAAGTTTCTTACCATTACAATTTTTTGAAGAGTTCTTCCCTTTAGTTTTCCACCTTGACCTCTAATTTTGTTTGTTTGTCAAAGAACACCTGATCATCGGGAAACTCCATTTTCACCATCTCCTCACATCGAAATAGTTTTTTATAACCTTTGAACTCATGAGAAGATAAATTCTTTCGATACCATGTCTTTAATACTGAGTAAAAACATTTGATTTTACTATCAAGATCTCGTATGAAATTTGAAGCATACCTTGCCAGTCGAGTGAATATTTCTTCTTAAACAGCCACTGAGTCATCCTCCTACCTCAATTACAAGAATTTGTTTTCCGAACTAAGACGTACCACATTAGGATAATTATCTCAAGAAACATACCTTTGAATTCATCCAAATCAAGAGAATAAATCTTCTCACTATACTTGATATTTTTCGCCATCGACCACCACTGATCGGTTTCACCTTCAAAATGGTAAACAGTAAGACTAACCTTTTGATGTTCTAAAAAACCCATGAAATCAAAAATCTTTTCTAGTGCTTTAATCCACCCTTCTACTAGCACAGGGTTAGATGATCCTCTGAATGATGGGGGATGTTGCCTCATGAAATGCTCCACTACTGACATGTTTCCATGTGGTTGATTTAGATGATATCGTGCATGGATTCCACCACCATTTATAGCCTAAGTCAACCATGCCATCATTGCAACAAACAATTAAGTTCTGATTCTGGTCATCTTAGGTTACTGATTTGGAAGGTTGCCTTGCTCTTGATGTTGTCCCGTTATAGCTTCCATGTTTCCTCTGCAGAAAACCATTCTGAACACAGAAATATCTTAGGTGAAGCAACATGGTAATTTTTAAATGCTATATCTTACCAAATATTAATTTATGGATATTAATTTAACAATATTATAACTCCTAAAGTTGTCTAAACCGAACTATGATACAAACTATAAGGACCTGACCTTAAAACATTACATAACCTTGAATTAAATGGATAATTCACATTGAAGATCTTTTCAGGTTTAAATTTTTAGATAATTAGGCCATAACTATTAAATTAAATCTCAAACAATACAATGTAGACACTTCTACTTAGTTTAATTTTTTTATAAAATAGAAACTCTTGAAAAAAAGTGTCATGTTTAGTTCCATGTTTTAGACCGCATTACTTTTCCTTGATCCCATCCTTGACCCTATTCATCTTTAAGTCCTATGAAAAACATTTTAATACATGGGATAAGCATAAAAAGCTCAGTAGGGGTTATAAAACAATGAAAGAAAAAACTAGTTCATGAATACATACATAACAAAAATATCTTTAACATACCTCATAAAATCATAAGATTTATGAATGACACATAGTAATCAGAAATCATAAAGGTAACTTGTGGAATTCATAACATACTTATGTTGTAGCTTTCAAAGCTACGTAGGGAGTTATATTTGGAATACCCATCACAGTATATTACATAAATATCTTAAGAGAAACATTCAATTTTACCTCCGTCACATTACCTAATGCATTGGAGATCTATCTTAGGCTCACCCACCCATAGTTTATCACAAAACCACCCATATATGTAAACAATGACCAAGAACCATAACATACTCATAACATATAAAACAAACATAAAGGAAAGATAAAATTTCCACATCATTTAAATATATTGACATAAAAAATACATTATCAAAACCCTTTTCAATAATGAAATACGTAAAATAGTATATGGTATTTATTTTCCTTTTAAAAACATTACTACTTGTTAAGGAATCCATAGATCAAATAATACTCACGGCGGTGGAAGAGGTCGTTGTCACTACTTCCAATAAAAGAAACATTATTTTTTGTCATTTAGTAAAAAGAATCATAGAAAAAATACTACCTTTGAATGAAATAAAAATTTAAAGGGGTTTATACACCATATAAAATAAAGTCATGTATAAAATAAAATATGCCTCAATTAAAGGAGATTGAGACGAAGTCTCTTACCTCGTGTCTGACTTGACCCATTTGTTCTTTAATCTCTTGAATAATAATCTAAAGTTAATTTCTACTTTATTAAGAATATTTTTAAAGTTTATTATTCTTTTTATATTAATTGTTACCATGTTATGAACATTATGTAATCATTTAAGTTAATAATGTACATTTTGTCGATATTTGGTGCTTGAGTCAAAAACGAACTTCTTATAATTACAAGTTTTTCATGTGGTCAGAAGTAAATTATCTTCAGAATGATATTCAGAACTTAAGTGTCATATATATCAAATATATATAGTATAAATATGTACTTATAATAGTACATAATATTTTAAGATAAGAAATGAAATGCACCGTTCATGGAGATGGTAAGCCGTATGTACGCATGAACACTACTTTCATTTCTATTTCGTATTTTAATGTAATAAAAACTTAATGATACATAGGTATATTATAATTATAGTATAATATCATATATAATTTCATTAAACCCATACTTTATACATTCTATGTATGGAATGAATGAGTCATATAACTTTGAGGGGGCGGTAGTCCACACTTCCACAAATGAAATTATCATATTTACCCACTATGGAAACTATAAAGGTATTCTATAAATGAAAAATATTGAAGAATAAAAACAATATAAAAATAATATATATCACACATAAATACATTGACATCATAATTTCCACCATGAGTGGTGGTAGAATAATATTTAATAATCATCGTTTTGTGAGAATGTAGTTCGCCATCCACAAAAACAATATGTTCTTTACCCATTAGATGGAGGTCTGTGTATGTGTAGTTCGAATCTTTATCATAACAAAAACCTTTTATATTTAGGATACTGGTGTTTTTATAAAATAAAATAATAAAAAGAGTTATTTGGTTTGAGAAGTAAAATTAAAGAAAAGAACTTAAGAGAAGACATTACCTTTAAATCGGGTAACTCCCTTTGGGTTGAACCAAAAGAATTTCTTGAAGTGCCTCCTCTCTAAGGTAAGGATTATAGGTGGAAGAGAGGGATATTGAGAGATTATTTGGGTATAGTTTGTATGGGCCAAGTGTAGAGACCCAACGATTGACATACATGGACGTTACATTACTTTTGATGAATACTTAATACATTAAAAAATAGACACCCAAGGACTGTAATAGTTTACTGACTTTGAAAACTCTGAACAAAATCTTATACTCATGGTGAAAGATCTTCAACATCTCCCATAAATATTTTCCCATTTTGTTTTCTTAACTAAAACCTTTTTTTATATCCTAGGGAAAATAAAACATAAAAGGGTGAGATAAAATGCTTAGTAAGGGTAGGCATAGAGAAAATAAAACAAACCATATACATTATAACTTAAAAAAACATGAACATAAAGTTTAAACATCAAAATATTGAGTGGTGAAGTAAATCTTGGAAATATGTAAGGCATAGATCATAAAGGAAAATCAATCATGATAAAATAGCATGGAAATAAAACATGTAATTGTGGACAATTATAAAGCACATGATTCTATTTCCATAGTTGCCAAGGAATTGCTTCCAAGACCATCATAGTGGACAAAGTCCATTACTGAACTAGGTTTACTTGCCGTTCCAACCCTGTATTACTGAACCAGATTTATTTTCCATTCTAGCCATGTCTATCTCATGAGATATAAATCTTTTCCCATTTCATTTAAGGGATATATAGTTCCCACCCATCTCATAATGAAATCATTCTTTCATGTGCCACAAAATAAACATAAATCATTCATCATAACCTAATGAATAAAATGGGTTTCATATACATCATCCCATCATAACATAATCCACATAAAACAATGGATATCATTTAATCATAAACAAAATCAAACCATGTAAATAATAGGAACATTATACTTGACACACAACCAAAATAAATAATATAATCTTATATGGAAAATAGTTTTGAATAAACACTTGAAATGAATTCTTGAGGAAAATATCATTTCTTCTTCAAAATCATTTTATTTCCCCGAAATGTTGTGCGATTTTAAAAGAAAAGAATTTTGTTGAAAATAATCATCAAATATTGTAGAATAAGCTTCATGGAAATAAGGTGTTATGAAACTGTAAAAAATCCATTCATGCCATATAATTTAAAAAAACATTCTCCACATACTTTTGTAGGAAAAGTCAAAAAGTACATTGTATGGTAAAAAAAAGAAAGATTCCTTCCATTCATCATAGTAAAAGTCAAAAAGGGGTAAACACAAATTTAAAGAAACATGGAATAATAGTAAACATTTTATGGAATTTTTTTGAAACCAAGGATATTGATGATAAATATAACCCCTATAAATACTTACGAATAAACAACCTCAGATAAGAATGAGATTGGAATAATTATCCCTAACCTTTTGTCAAATTTCTTCAGTATGTGTCCTTGAATCATGTATAGTGGGTTTAAAAATATTATTAACTTATAAGAGAACCATAATAATATTTATGATTTCATATATGATTCAATTATGACTTTATATTACCCTTTCATTTGTCAATTCCATGTTAAAGTAGCGTTTTGGGTAAAATCGTTTCATTTATCGCATGTGTTTTGACTTGTAATTACTCATATGATTACTTAGATCATGATTACTTACTTCCAGAATTTAAAACATGATTTATATATAATATATATTCAGAATATATATATAATATATCGTTAAATGGAATGAAATACACCGTTCATGGAGACGGTAGGCCGTACGTATGCATGAACGCTAATTTTGTTTCCTTATTAAATTGAATGGAAGTAAATGAAATATATATATAAATATATCCATTAGAATTATTATTTAATATATTTCATTATTAATTATTATATATACTTCATAATCATTCTGGAATGGTTAGCATGGATAATGAATCTCATTGCGTTGTGGAGACGATAATCCGTACCTATGCACGAGCAATGATATCATTCCAATAATTATTGAATAGAATTGGAGTGAATGATATAATATCTAAGAATAAGTATGATGTTATAATAATAATATATAATTATTATTTCAACCATTTTACCCATCCAAGTATGGTGGTGGTGGAAAAACAGATTACACCACGGTGTGGAGACGGTAAGCCGTACGTACGCACACACAATGATTTTGTTTTTCATAGGATGGATAGAAGGTGAAATAGGGTTGTTTCATATTTATAGTAACATATAGGTATATTAGTTATATTGATTCTATTACCTTATAATGAAACAACTAAAGAAGAGGATGTATAAGAATAAAGAAACTTGAAATAATCGTTAGAAGTGATTAACACTTCTTCGACGCGCCTCTTCTAATCCATATCTTAAGGCACTAACGTTGGTATTTAAATAAAACCAGGACCTCTAGAATGTTTCTAGGGAAGTGGAGAAGATAAATGGATAGGTTTTGGACGATCTGGAAGGCTCAAAATGTTGTGAAGAGGAGAGGGAGGAGGTACCCTTTTATAAGAGAGGAGAGGGTCCCTTCTGGAAACATCCAAAATATTAATTTATAACAATCTAAAACCCCACCTAAATGTCACGACCCGCCCTCGGGGTCCGTGCCGTGACTACCGCAAGCCTGCCTTCCATAGGCCAGGAGCTGGCGACTAGCACCAAGGCGTAAATCCCGGTAAAAAGGGAAGGCATTGCCTTTGTAAAGTAAACAAACACCACAGAGTAAGCAAGCGGAAAGTAAACACTAAGCAAAAGTAGAGTACAACTGAAAGTGCGGAAAAGTAAATGGGCCAGTATACAAACCCAAACTGAAAGTAAAGTACAAATCGAAAGGGAAAACAGCAACTGAAAATTAAAAGCCGCTACACCGAGATGTCCACCGGAAATCCCACCTGAAGGGTGGGTACAGATAGCTCCACAGCTCTACGGGTCCCGCCGTCCGCTCCGAGCACGTCCCGCCCAGTGGTCCACCTCTGGGTACCGTCCCGCTCTGTAAGCCTCAGCTAAGGTCAACGCTGTCCGTCATCTGCAACCAACACAACGTAGTGCGGGCAAAGCCCGTACAGGGGTGAGTATAAGCTACTCAGTAGGGACCCCGAGACCCCTGAAGGTCTCTCAAATCCACAAAGGATAAACCACGAAGAAAGGTACAATCACGAAGTAACAACCGACACTGCTTAGGTATATGCCCATACATATACCTAAGACATCAATTTCAAATACGCTCCAACCTCCGAGCCCAAGTACAACTCAGTCCACACAGGAAAGTAAACGTATTCCACACAGGAAAGCATATTGTAATCCACACAGGATAGCACAACACAATCCACACAGGAAGCAACAGGATTCAGCTCACACAGGTATACATCTTCAAAGGATGATAAAGATGATCTCTGATCCATCTAAGTCGTCGGACCCACGAAGGATCGATAGGTAACTAACCCCCGCAAAAGACCCACACAGGATCGGGCCCACACAGGACCTGTAGGCGCTGGTTCACACAGGACCGCTGAGCGCAAGGACCCACACAGGATCAGACCCACACAGGATCGGGCCCACACAGGACCTGTAGCACTGATCCACGTAGGATCGCTGAGTGCTGTAGTCGTCGTCGTCGAATCCACACAGGATCTCTGTACTGTCATCGTCGCAGTCACAGTAGCAGTAGTAGCAGTAGTAGTCACAGTAACAGTCGCAGCCAGCACTAGGGTTCCCGCACACAGCAAGCTTGTTCGGAGGGTCCGCTCCACGAGCCGAGAGGCTGATACGTCAACTGTCACAAAGTCCAGAGTTGATGTATCCAAAAGTTCCGTATCGACAATAGGAACTCAACGCAACAGACGGCGCGTCGATCGGACGCCCGGTCTGAGAGTTATTGGCATTTTCGTCCCCGGGGCCCGGTTGGTTTTTAAAGCAAAACCAACCCGACCGTACACCACCTGCATCCAACCCTCAGGTGGAGTATGGCAAAAGATCCGTCTCACTAAGAGGAACACAACACGGCTGACGGCACGTCAATCGGACGTCCGTAGCTCAAGATATGAGCGTTTCCGCTCCGAAGGCCCGGTTGGTTTCGTGAACGAACCAACCCGGCCGAACTCAAAGTAATCCGAAACCTTGAGTGCGATATACCGAAACGACCGTCTCGATCCAAGGATCGCGTTGCCGTAGACGGTTCGTCGATCCGAGGTCCGTGGCTCAAGTTATGGCCAAAATACCGAATCTGATCCGAAACGGGGGGTCCGGGTCCGGGCCGACCCGGCCCGACCCCCCCCCCCCCGGGTCGGCCCGAACCGGGTCGACCCGGCCCGGCCGGCGGCGCGGCGGCGCGGTGGCGCGACGGCCTGGCGCCGCACGGAGGCGACACGCGGGGGGGGGGATCAATCCCCCGCTGATTGAAGGGGCGGCGCGGCTATATGCCGCGCCCTTTGAAAAAAATGGCCCCCACGTGGGGGCCGGCTTGGAGAAAAACCGGGGGGCCTCCTGCCCCCCCCCCCCTTTCAAGGAACCGCCCCCCTCTTAAATGAGGGGGGTTTTTAGAGCTGGCCGGGGGAATTTATTCCCCCGGCCTTTGACCTTCCGGCCGGCCAACTGCCGGCCGGTTTTCTCCAACGGGACCGGAAAATCCGGTCCCCTCTTCGGCTTCCGACGCCGGAGGCCCGGCCGCCGGTCTTCTCGTTCCGCCGCGGCCCAGAACCGGCCGCGGTGTTCATCGTCCGGCGCGGTGCGACGGCACCGCGCCCCTCCGCCGCACCTTGATTTCTTCAACGCGGCGCGACGACGTCGCGTTCTTGATGATTCTTCCATGGCGCGGCGCGACGGCGCCGCGCAAGATAAACATACAATTATCCGCGTGGTGCGACGGCACCACGCCACCTTGCTTCCACCCGCAGGATAAACCAACATGAACGATGGAGGTGGTTCGGCCGTGTTCATGCGGTCCGGCCCCCCTCACGTTAAATAATTACACAACTTAAAATATTAAAATTCCTCACGTTAGTCATGCGAACCACGAGCAAGAATAGAATAATTAAACAATAAACAACAACCCCTACCTTGGGCATAGGTTCGAAGATTTGTCAACTTCCCGCGGAAGACAACGTCGCGGAGGTCGGGCGTCGCGGTAGTCGTTCGTCAAATCCGATGACGAAGAGGTGCGTCCGATGAGATACGTCATTGGCGAATCTTTGTATGCCGATGAAGGGAGTCCGAGGAGGAAGCGGCGTTCCCTCTCGTTGACACAGAAGACGAAGAAGAGAGGAGCGGCGTTCTACGTCGGAGCTTGAGCGTTCTTCGTCAAGTTGAGCGTTCTTCGTCAAGTTGAGCATTCTTCGTCAAGTTGAAGAAGAAGGAGGAGGAGCTCTCAAAATTCCTCACAAGTTGGCAAAACAAGACTAACCAAATAAAATAAGGTTCCTCCTTATTTTATTTACCAAGCCAAGGAATTCAAAACTTCAAAATCAAAAACATAACACTTAATTAATTATACATGTCATGTGAAATTAATTAGATGTTAAGTTAAAAAACTTTTAAGAGGGAGAGAGGGGAGTTTAAGGGGGAAGATGAGAGGTTTAGGTTCGTGTGGGTCCCACCACACTTAATCCTCTCAAGGGAGGTTAAGTGGGTGTGGGTCCCACCCCTAACTCCCTTTGAGAGGAGTTAACCTACAAAAGTGAAATAAAAATAATTCCACATTTTTTTATTCAAATTTTTATAAATCTCCCAAAAACTAACTTTCGTCTCGCAACAAACGCAACTTCCGAAAAGGTCTCCTTAAGCAAATATCGGCGCTGCGAGTTCATCGGTGCCCTCAGATTTCAAGTCCGAGCACCGGATCAAAAGTTAGGAATTCCCGCTCGTTCGTTCACTGAACGTACCCGAGCCAAACTTCGGAAATTGATTCCGGGCACTCCGGGCCTCAGAATCAAGTGCCGTCAGAAACCACGCTCTTGTAAAATTCTAAAGAAAATTAAGAAAAAATTTCCCTTGAATTTTTACAGGTCTTTACATTACTCCCACCTCAGGGATTTACGTCCCCGTAAAGATACATCAAAAACTAGGGAAACAAATGAGGGTACTGAGCACGCATCTGAGCCTCCCGCTCCCATGTGCTCTCCTGGAGATTCCCGTGATGCCATCTGATGCGCACAAGAGGAATCGATCGCCCATGCAGGACTCGCTCATGTCGATCCTCTATCTCCACCGGGACCTCCGTAAAAGTCGCCCCATCGTCAACGTCAAGCTCCCTATGGTCAATGATGTGCGTCGGGTCGTGCACGTATCTCCTCAGCTGCGATACGTGGAAGACATCGTGCACCCGGTGCAACTGAGGTGGCAGAGCCAGGCGATAAGCCACCTCACCAATCCTGCTGAGGACCTGGAAGGGTCCGATGAAGCGCGGAGATAACTTGCCGCCTCGGCCAAATCTTCTAATACCACGTCGAGGTGAGACCCGCAAGAAGACGTGGTCGCCATCCTCGAACTCCAGTGGCCTCCGCCTCCTGTCAGCGTATGACTTCTGCCGGCTCTGTGCTGTCCTCATCCGCTCCTGGATGACCTGGACCTTCTCTGTCGTGGCCTGGACCATCTCCGGTCCCACGAGAGCTGCAAGATTTCTTCTTTGCCGATAAGAGAAATCTGGTTCCATCCCCTGGATGAACCACATTCTTTGCCTAATACAGTCAATCCTAACATGGATGATACTAATCCATACCAAGGATGACGTCGTAAGGCCTCGACGCTACTACTAAGAGATTCAACCGTTACTCTCGTCTCCAAGGGTTGAGTCACACTATCGGCATCAGTGTGTGGTAACTGGGTCTCCTCCAGTATATGTCTCACAAGTGAGGGTCAAGTCAACAGCCAAAACTGGAACCTCTTAGTAACATCACGAAAGAGGACAGGAACGAAAATATCACAAAGGTATGCGTTTTTATTATTATTGCAGCTCATAATACAAGACGCTACACAAAAGCAACAAGGAACCAGAAGTACAAAGGACGTATCCACTAGTTCTGCTCATGTCCATCGGCTCCCAGAGCTCCATGATCGAAGGCCTCGGCTACCTGAAGCTGAGCTCTCGCATGTTCACCTACTCCCTGTGGTCAGGGTGGACCTCCTGGTGGTGGTGGTGGCAGAGCCTCAAAGCGTCGCCCACCACCGGCTGCTCGTCCAGCTCCTCTGCCTCGTCCGCCTCCTCCCTGCGGACCGCCACGGTCGAACCTCTGCCTCTGCCTGGGAGGTTCTTCACTTAACTGCTGATCATCAGCATGGCGGGTCGGACAGTCATGAGCCATGTGACCAATCCCACCACAGGAGTAACACTGCCCACTCTCGGCACGCCTGGCTCTGACTCCACCCCGGCTTTCCCGCACAAC
This sequence comes from Viscum album, assembly GCA_963277665.1. NCBI lineage: Eukaryota > Viridiplantae > Streptophyta > Magnoliopsida > Santalales > Viscaceae > Viscum > Viscum album. The sequence continues at coordinate 578,281,808 of OY728143.1, forward strand.
TGAGCCTGAGTCGTGCAGTCGGCCACTGGTAGGTCTAGTCTGCTTGGAACCCTGAGTCATCCGTCGGCTACCTGTTGCCGAAGACTCCGCTATCTGCCGCCCTGCGGTGGGTCGCTGCGCTGCTGTAGACTCAGCAAGGAAGCTCTCGATCAGAAGGGCCCGCTCCAGTACTCCTGTCTGAGTCGGTATGCTGAGGGAGATCAGCGATGTCCTGATCTCGTGTCTCAAACCCTGCTCTAAGGTCCGGGCCCGAAAGAATGGGTCCCGTACCATGTCGGTCGAGTAGTGCGAGAGATCATTAAATCTCGCCGAGTACTGAGCGACCGTCATGCTGCCCTGCCGCAGCTGTAGAATCTCCTGGATACGCACCGCACGAAGTGTGGATGGGACGAACTCCGAGCGGAAGAGGCTCTCAAAGTCCGTCCAAAGTAGAGATGCCTCATCGTGCACATGGAGCATCAAGCTCCACCATCGTCCTGCTTCTGCGTGTAGTAGGCTCGCAGCGAGGATCACCATGAGGTCTGCTGGTGTCCTCACTAGCCTAAACACTCGTACCACTGCCTCCAGCCAGTCCTCTGCTGCATGGGGATCCGTCTCCCCGCGAAACCTGGGCGGTCGCTGGCGCTGAAACTCATGCAGTGCGCTGAGGCGACGTGCATCGTCAGCGGCTGCTGCTGGAAGCATCGGGGGCTCGGCGGGTAGCGCTACCGCCGGTGCCACTGCTGACAAAGGGCCCTGCACCGAGGCCTCATCGCTCGGTGGGCTGTCATCACGCTCGACTCTCGGAACCCTAGCTGGCTGCCGTCGTGGGGCCATCCTTAAAAGGAAACAGGTGCGCCACGGTCAGAACAGTATACCTGGTGAGCTGATATAAGTAATCACAAAGAAAACATTGAAACACACACGCAATCAATGTTTTCGTGCATTAAGTCGGGAATCAGAATCCAGGGTCCTGGTGTACGGATACGTCGGCCGCCGCACCAACACTGGACTCCCTGGACTGATAACCACACTCAATACGCTAAACATTATTGCTTCACATAGAAAAGATCAGAGTTCGCGGTAGAACCGAACTCCTTTGATACCAATTTGTCACGACCCTCCCTCGGGGTCCGTGCCGTGACTACCCCAAGCCCGCCTTTCATAGGCCAGGGGATGGCGACTAGCACCAAGGCGTAAATCCCGGTAAAAAGGGAAGGCATTGCCTTTGTAAAGTAAACAAACACCACAGAGTAAGCAAGCGGAAAGTAAACACTAAGAAAAAGTAGAGTACAACTGAAAGTGCGGAAAAGTGAATGGGCCAGTATACAAACCCAAACTGAAAGTAAAGTACAACTCGAAAGGGAAAACAACAACTGAAAAGTAAAAGCCACTACACCGAGCTTTCCACCGGAAATCCCACCTGAAGGGTGGGTACAGATAGCTCCACAGATCTACGGGTCCCGCCGTCCGCTCCAAGCACGTCCCGCCCAGTGGTCCACCTCCGGGTACCGTCTCGCTCTGCAAGCCTCAGCTAAGGTCAACGTTGTCCGTCGTCTGCAACCAACACAACGTAGTGCGGGAAAAGCCCGTGCAGGGGTGAGTATAAGCTACTCAGTAGGGACCCCGAGACCCCTGAAGGTCTCTCAAATCCACAAAGGATAAACCACGAAGAAAGGTACAATCACGAAGTAACAACCGACACTGCTTAGGTATATGCCCATACATATACCTAAGACATCAATTTCAAATACGCTCCAACCTCCGAGCCCAAGTACAACTCAGTCCACACAGGAAAGTAAACGTATTCCACACAGGAAAGCATATTGTAATCCACACAGGATAGCACAACACAATCCACACAGGAAGCAACAGGATTCAGCTCACACAGGTATACATTTTCAAAGGACGATAAAGATGATCTCTGATCCATCTAAGTCGTCGGACCCACGAAGGATCGATAGGTAACTAACCCCCGCAAAAGACCCACACAGGATCGGGCCCACACATGACCTGTAGGCGCTGGTTCACACAGGACTGCTGAGCGCAAGGACCCACACAGGATCGGACCCACACAGGATCGGGCCCACACAGGACCTGTAGCACTGATCCACGTAGGATCGCTGAGTGCTATAGTCATCGTCGTTGAATCCACAGAGGATCTCTGTACTATCGTCGTCGCAGTCACAATAGCAGTAGTAGCAGTAGTAGTCACAGTAACAGTCGCAGCCAGCACTAGGGTTCCCGCACACAACAAGCTCGTTCGGAGGGTCCGCTCCACGAGCCGAGAGGCTGATACATCAACTGTCACAAAGTCCAGAGTTGATGTATCCAAAAGTTCCGTATCGACAACAGGAACTCAACGCAACAGACGGCGCGTCGATCGGACGCCCGGTCTGAGAGTTATTGGCATTTTTGTCCCCGGGGCCCGGTTGATTTTTAAGGCAAAACCAACCCGACCGTACTCCACCTGTGTCCAAACCTCGGGCGGAGTATGCCAAAAGATTTGTCTCACTAAGAGGAACACAACACGGCTGACGGCACGTCAATCGGACGTCCGTAGCTCAAGATATGAGCGTTTCCGCTCCGAAGGCCCGGTTGGTTTCGTGAACGAACCAACCCGGTCGAACTCAAAGTAATCCGAAACCCTGAGTGCGATATATCGAAACGACCGTCTCGATCCAAGGATCGCGTTTCCGCAGACGGTTCGTCGATCGGAGGTCCGTGGCTCAAGTTATGGCCAAAAGACCGAATCTGATCCGAAACGGGGGGGTCCGGGTCCGGGCCGACCCGGCCCGACCGCCCCCTGGGTCGGCCCAAACCGGGTCGACCCGACCCGAGTCCGACCTGGCCCGGCCGGCCGGCCGGCCGGCGGCGCGGCGGCGCGGCGGCGCGGCGGCCTGGCGCCGCACGGAGGCGGCATGCGGGGGGGATCAATCCCCCGCTGATTGAAGGGGCGGCGCGGCTATATGCCGCGCCCTTTGAAAAAAAAAACGGCCCCCACGTGGGGGCCGACTTGGAGAAAAACCGGGGGGCCTCCTGCCCCCCCCCCCCCCCGTTCAAGGAACCACCCCCCTCTTAAATGAGGGGGGTTTTTAGAGCTGGCCGGGGGAATTTATTCCCCCGGCCTTTGACCTTCCGGCCGGCCAACTGCCGGCCGGTTTTCTCCAACGGGACCGGAAAATCCGGTCCCCTCTTCGGCTTCCGACGCCGGCGGCCCGGCCGCCGGTCTTCTCGTTCCGCCGCGTCCCGGAACCGGCCGCAATGTTCGTCGTCCGGCACGGTGCGACGACACCGCGCCCCTCCGCCGCACCTTGATTTCTTCAACGCGGCGCGACGGCGTCGCGTTCTTGATGATTCTTCCATGGCGCGGCGCGACGGCGTCACGCAAGATAAACATACAATTATCCGAGTGGTGCGACGACACCACGCCACCTTGCTTCCACCCGCAAGATAAACCAACATGAACGATGGAGGTGGTTTGGCCGTGTTCATGCGGTCCGGCCCCCCTCACGTTAAATAATTACACAACTTAAAATATTCAAATTACTCACGTTAGTCATGCGAACCACGAGCAAGAATAGAATAATTAAACAATAAACAACAACCCCTACCTTGGGTATAGGTTCGAAGATTTGTCAACGTCCCGCGGAAGACAACGTCGCGGAGGTCGGGCGTCGCGGTAGTCGTTCGTCAAATCCGATGACGAAGAGGTGCGTCCGATGAGATACGTCGTTGGCGAATCTTCGTATGCTGACGAAGGGAGTCCGAGGAGGAAGCGGCGTTCCCTCTCGTTGACACGGAAGACGAAGAAGAGAGGAGCAGCGTTCTACGTCGGAGCTTGAGCGTTCTTCGTCAAGTTGAGCGTTCTTCGTCAAGTTGAGCGTTCTTCGTCAAGTTGAAGAAGAAGGAGGAGGAGCTCTCAAAATTCCTCACAAGTTGGCAAAACAAGACTAACCAAATAAAATAAGGTTCCTCCTTATTTTATTTACCAAGCCAAGGAATTCAAAACTTCAAAATCAAAAACATAACACTTAATTAATTATACATGTCATGTGAAATTAATTAGATGTTAAGTTAACATACTTTTAAGAGGGAGAGAGGGGAGTTTAAGGGGGAAGATGAGAGGTTTAGGTTCGTGTGGGTCCCACCACACTTAATCCTCTCAAGGGAGGTTAAGTGGGTGTGGGTCCCACCCCTAACTCCCTTTGAGAGGAGTTAACCTACAAAAGTGAAATAAAAAGAATTCCACATTTTTTTATTCAACTTTTTATAAATCTCCCAAAAACTAACTTTCGTCTCGCAACAAACGCAACTTCCGAAAAGGTCTCCTTAAGCGAATATCGGCGCTGTGAGTTCATCGGTGCCCTCGGATTTCAAGTCTGAGCACCAGATCAAAAGTTAGGAATTCCCGCTCGTTCGTTCACTGAACGTACCCGAGCCAAACTTCGGAAATTGATTCCGGGCACTCCGGGCCTCGGAATCAAGTGCCGTCAGAAACCACGCTCTTGTAAAATTCTAAAGAAAATTAAGAAAAAATTTCCCTTGAATTTTTATGGGTCTTTACAAACCTCCAAAATTATTCATATTCTTTAATGAGATGATATAGGGTTGTAATATCATAATATAATAAAATTTAGACATGTTGGGAATTTATTGTAAACCTTATCAACTTGAGTTATCCTTATTTAATATATTTAATTTTATTTGTGGTAATAATATTCTAAATTTTAAATTATTATAAATACTTACTTATGTGTTGTGAATTGTACATAATTAGATACATTATGAAATTTTAGACCATATAATTTTCAATTTGTAATTTTTAAACATTTTTGTGATTTTTAAACAATTTAATAGTATTTTATATTTACAAAAAATCAATAGTGTCAATTTTGACAAATTTCATTTATTTGAAATTAAATAAACTCCAAACAAAAGATATGTTCGAACAAAAATATTTAATAGATACATAAAATGTAATATTAATCTTGAAAATTCGTGGATCACATTAAATATTTCATGCATTATTTATTTTAATATTTTTTAAACCATTTATTTGATATTTCAATCAATAAAATAATTTCTACATCACTATCGTGTCACTATTGATGATAATTATTTAGTCCCTAAAATTATAAATAAATTCACATGATGTTGATAATTTTATTATCTTTCTAGTGACTATTTATTTTTGAAGTCTTATGAAGTTTATCACTAAATTAAAATTACTACACTTATAAGATATAAGAGAGTGACATGTTGTCACTTTCTTTAGTTTTAATAATAATTAAATCCTTTTCATGGTCCAAAGTCTATAAAATGAATCTATTCCGACCCGTAACTGATATGGGTCGACTTTTATTCATCCGATAGAATTTTGGCTGGTGTTAGGGTAATTTTATAAGATTATTTTTACCCTTAATTACTTGATTTACCTTTTAACTGTGGTAAATAAAATTTACCATAGTTACTATTCATAATGAATAGAAATAAAATGTTGCCTATTAACATAATTTATACCAACCAATTCAAAAGATGGAATCCATTTTTCTAAATTCAAAACACAAAAGTGGCAGTATTTAATTTAAAATTAATCCCGCTGTTGAGAAAACAAGTTTTAAAAGTTAAAACATTGCAAAGGATTGAAATGTTTTTAACTATGAATTCAATGTAAAATTAATGATAATGAATTATATTATATTAAAAGGTAAAAATATATTCTATTTATAATTTAAAACCATTAAATATTATAATTTAACCATATAAATTATCTTGATTAAAAAGTTGTTTTTAATTAAAATTTAGCGTATTTTTACTATTCATCAAAATATGAAAGTTAACAGAAAAATATTAAAAAATTATACAAAGTAAATTTTTATATACTTATTACAATTAATAATATTATTTTGTCAAATTTAACTCATAAACATGTCAAAAAAAAATTTAAAGTTGGTGCGCCATCAAAAGGTTGCAAAACTACATTTTTTAAAAAATACATATTTTACCCGAAAAATTTATTTTGTTCACATACCATGTTCTAAAATATGTGTAAGATGAATGATAATGTTATAAAATTCAAAATGTGTTTAATAATATTCATAAAGGCTACTTCATAATAATATTATAACAATATATCTTTGTTTAGTGAAACTCGGTATTGTGTACAACACATGCTATTGAGGAAGGTCACTCTTGTGTGCAGCACAAGCCAAGAATTGTGTTTGCATATAATAAAAGCTATTTCGGTGTTGCATATAGGAAAATCTAATTTTGGTGTGGCGTACAATAGAAGACATTAATGAAATTAAAAATAATATTTCTCATGAAATCTTGGGGTGTTACATTCTACCCCCCTTAAAATGAATTTCGCCCACAAAATTCGTCGGAGTTATAAATGGATTACTACTTTAAAGTTTCTTTCATAGAAACCCACATCGTAAAAAGGAATACCAAAACTTTATTTTAAAAACTAAATTATGAAACATAACGGTTACCCAAATTAACTCATCATAGGTTTTCCACAAAAGAGAACATAGGTGAAAATATAGATATGGAAGAGAAATCTAACCATCAAGTTCTGATGGAGTGTGGTAGAGAACATGGATATGAAAAAACCAACAATCAAAAAGCCATAAATTTGTTATGATCTAAGGTACAATCTGATTTATCGGATATGAGGGTACTAGGACAACATTTTTTGTTTTCAAGATCATATCCCTAAAGTTGATAATTTTTTGCACAAGGGGAAATACTTACTTTATTTCAGGGTAATATCATTGTTGGTCATTCCATGAAAAATTTCCACTTCATCTCTTATTTAAAGAAATGAAGTTGAATTTTTCATTATTGAAGTGTTAACAGATCATGTGATTGAATGATGGGTCATTCCATCTATGTCAAACAAAAGGTTAGTAAAAGTTATTAAATATACATAAGTCCATATATGGTGATATTAATCATATATGGTTGCAAAAATGGACTTATACTTCATCTATCATACCGCTAATTAAAATAAAACTAATTTCTAATAACCATGGGCTTCTTGTAGGCCAGTGGTAGGCGATAAAGGCCTGTCACACTTTGTTTGTGGGTTCGATTCCCGCATCGTTGTCCGACGCGACAGATTGTCGCCCATCCTATAGGTTTTACATTCTCTAAAACTATACTATTATAACATTTCCTAAATAATATCAAAAAGTTCTATCCTTAAACAATACTATCTGATGTATAACTTAATCAATTTCAATCTTTAGTCTTATCCAAAATACTTCTGTCCAATCTCATAGTATAAAGAAAAATATTACTAGAGAGGTCATATACAAAGCATGTGATTACCATCATTTATCCTCTATATTTAATAAGATATATCTTATTGGTCATATTCCAAGCATGTAAATACCTTAATAATGTATTCTCTTGAAACATGAATTACCATAGAACCTTTGTGAAAACATGAATGCTATTAAAATTTAACTCTTTCCACATACCAAAATCACAAAAAAATCTATATACTCAAACCATGATATCACTTTGTGATTATACCAATCATGAACTCATTAATACTATCAAACATCTCATTATCTTCTTATCCCTTCATTATGCGCATATCATCTACTTTCCAAAAATATCTGAATAACATTTCGTGGTTACCGGTACCATTCAACACATTCTTTCAAATACTTTAGGAAAAACAATAGTGTAACAATCCTTAGATGTTTCATTATTCCATAGTACCATTAAATTACCTAAACAAAATAACTCTTGATAAACATACAATCATTCCAATACCCTCTTAAACCATTGACCGAGCTTCATCATTTTATTCCACAACACTTCTTTCATCTCATTTATAATTTGTAGTCTCTTCATCGTCATCAATATAAATAATACCCATATGACCATGCTGATTCTCTTCATGAGATTTTCCCTTAGGGAATTGGTTTGCATAATGCCCACACATTCCACATTTAAAATATTTAACCACTGTTGATGTCTTAGCAATACCGTTGTCCTTGTCTATGGTGTTAACTGAACCTTTTCCTATTCAATTATTAGCTTTGTGTCCTTCATTTCCACACCCAAAACATCTTCCAGTTCCTTTGAAAAAATCTCTTTGATGCCTCTTACCACATTATTTACATGATGGAAATTGAACTCTCTTTCCTCTTTGATCATAATGAAACTCCATCTTTCTCTTTTTAGCTGGGTCAGGAAACTTACCAAAGATGAGATTATTGATCATATTATGAGATTGCTGATTACGCATAATAACGATGTTTGGACTTCCAAATCCCATTTAATTTGGTTTTTCATGAATAATATCATTCTATTTTCCATCATATCATCCATTATAGTGAATCTTCCTGTTTCTATCCATTTTCTAAACCCCGAAAAGAATAGTGTGGGAGGCAGAAATCATACTAGGAAAATAACATAATCAAGGGGGAGTATGTTCAATATCTAACATATTCGGTTTAATCCTTGGTTATTAATGATCGTTATCATAATTATAGAACTATAACCTATACTTATACTTAACCTTATAGACATCCCTAGACATACATTAGAAATATCTCTAGGCATCTCACTAAAGATTTCACATCCTAGTTTCCAAAGGTTAACTAAACCTTTCCTATGATACCAACTGTAGAGACCCAAAGCTTGACATACATGGACGTTACATTACTTTTAGGTAATAATAAATACATAACAAAAACAGACACCCAAGGACCGTAATAGTTTAGTGTCATTGGAAACTCAGAACAAAATCTTTTACTCATGGTGAAAGATCTTCAACATCTCCCATAAAGATATTCCCCTTTTGTTTTCTTACCTAAAACCTTTCTTTATATCACGGGGAAAATAAATATAAAAAGGGTGAGATCAAATGCTCAGTAAGGGTAGGCATGGAGAAAATAAAACAAACTATATACATTTGAACTTAGAAAGACATGAACATAAAGTTTAAACATCAAAATCATGAGTCGTGAAATAAATCTTGGCAGTACGTAAGGCATAGATCATAAAGGAACATAAATCATGAAAAAATATCATGGAAATAAAACATGTAATTATGGAAAACCATTAATCACATGATATGATTTCCATAGTAGCCAAGGCATTGCTGCCAATACCATCACAGTGGACAAAGTCCATTACTGAATCGGGTTTACTTGTCGTTCCAACCCTGTATTACTGAACCATATTTATTTTCCGTTCCACACATGTCTATCTCATGAGATATAAATCTTTAACCAATGCATTGGTGGGAGATATAGGTCCCACCCATCTCATAATGAAATTATTCTTTTGTGTGCCACAAAATAAACATAAATCATTCATTATAACCCAATGAATAAAATGGGTTTCATATACATCATCCCATAATAACATAATCCATATAAAACAATGGATATCATTTCATAACAAACAAAATCAAACCATTTAAATAATAGGAACATTATACTTGAAACATAACCATATTAAATAATGTAATCTTATATGAAAAATAGTTTTGAATTAACACTTGAAATGAATTGTTGAGGAAAATATCCTTTGTTCTTCAAAATCATTTTTTTTTCTCAAAATGTGGTGAGATTTTAAAAGAAAATATTTTTGTTGAAAATAATCATGGAATCTTATAGAATAAGCTTCATGGAAATAAGGATTTATGAAACAGTAAAAAATTCGTTCATTCCATATAATTGAAACAAACATTCTCATCGTACTTTTTCCAGAAAATTCAAAAGTTACATCGTATGGTAAACAGAATAAAGATTTCTTCCATTAATTATAGTAAAAGTAAAAAATTGGTAAACATTACTTTAAAAAAACATGGAATAATTGTAAACATTTTATGGAAACATTTTATGAAACCATGGATATTAATGATAAATATAACCCTAGTAAATACTTATGAATAAAAAATATCGGATTAGAACAAGATTGGAATAATTATCCCTTACATTATATCCAATTTCTTCTGTATGTGTTAGAACTCATGTATAGTGGGTTTAAAAAATTATTAACTTATAACAAAACCATAATAATATTTATGATATCGTATATGATTCACTTATGAATTTATATTACCCTTTCATTTTTCAATTCAATGTTAAAGCAGCGTTTTGGGTAAAATCGTTTCATTTATCGCACGTGTTTTGACTAGTAACTATTCATATGATTACTTAGATCAATATTAATTACTTCCATAATGTAAACCATGATTTATATAAAATATATATTCAGAATATATATATAATAGAATGATAAATGGTATGAAATACACCGTTTATGGAGATGGTAGGCCGTACATAAGCATGGATGTTGTTTTTGTTTCCTTATTAAAGTGAATGGAAGTAAATGAAATATATATTTATACATAAATCCAGTAGCATTATTATGTCATATATTTCTTGATTACTTATTATATATAATTTATAATCACTCTGGAATGGTTAGCATGGAGAATGAATCTCATCACGTCGTGGAGACAGTAATCCGTACGTATGCACGAGCGATGTTATTGTTCCCATAATTATTGAATGGAATTGGAGTGGATGATATAATATATAAGAATAAGTATGATGTTATAATAAAAATAGATAGTTATTATTTCCATCATTTTACCCATACAAGTATGGTGGTGGTGGAGAAACAGATTACACCACGGCGTGGAGACTGTAAGTCGTACGTACCCACGCGCGGTGATTTCGTTTTTTATAGGATGGATAGAAGGTGAAATAAGGTTGTTTCATGTTTATAATAACATCTCATTATATTATTAATACTGATGTTATTACATTAAAATGAAACAACTAAATAAGATGAAGTATAAGAATAAATAAACATCAAAGAATCGGTACAAGAGATTACCTCTTCTTCGATGTGCCTCTTCTAAACCTCCTCTTAGGGAACTAAAGTTGGTCTTTGAAGAAAACCAGTACCTATAGTATCTTTCTAGGAAATTGGAGAAGATAAATGGATAGTTTTTGGCCAAGCTTGAAGGCTCAAAATGTTGTGAAGAGGAGAGGGAGGAGGTTCTCTTTTATAAGAGAGGAGAGAGGCACTTTTGGAAACCTCCAAAATATTAATTTATAATAAACTCAAACCCAACCTAAAAATATCCAAAATGAGTCAAATTAGAAGATAAGCTGAGATAGGGTTATAATCTCACCATCTAAAAAAATTTAGACATGTTGGGAATTTATTTTAAACCTTATCAACTTGATTTATCTTTATTTAATATATTTAATTTTATTTGTGGTAATAATATTCTAAATTTTAAATTGTTATAAATACTTACTTATGAATTGTGAATTGTACATAATTAGATACATTATGAAATTTTCGACCATATAATTTTCAATTTGTAATTTTTAAATATTTTTGTGATTTTTAAACAATTTAATAATATGTTATATTTATAAAATATCAATAGTGTCAATTTTGACACTATTCAATTATTTGAAATTAAATAAACTCCACACAGAAGATATGTTTGAACCAAAATATTTAATATATACCTAACATGTAATATTCATCTTTAAAATTCTTATAGAACATTAAATAGTTCATATAATATTTATTTTAATATTTTTGAAACCATTTATTTGATATTTGAATCAATAAAATAATTTCTACATCACTGTTGTGTAACCAATAATGATGATTATTTAATCTCTAAAAATTCTAAATTAATTCACATGATGTAGATAATTTTATTATCATTCTGTTGAATATTTATTTTTGAAGTTTTACAATGTTTATCACTAAATTAAAATTATTACACTTATAAGATATAAGAGAGTGACATGTTGTCACTTTCTTTGGTTTTAATAATAACTAGTACTCGCTCGTTCTGTTGCACAACGTACTTGATTACTGGTTTTCCTTTTAATGAGAGATTAATATTTATAAAAGTTGAGAAGAAACAGTAATGTTGAATAAATTTTAATTAGAATGTAATGATGTATGAGAATGGAATAAGCGTTCATAGAATATGAAGACAATATTCGAATAGTTGACAATGAAAAAAGGATAGAGTAAAAGTATATGAATTATTAAATTTTGAGGGAGAATATTTGCATTCATAGTAATAGAAACCATGATTTTCATTATCAATATGTCTTCCCATTAGATTCGAGCTCGTGTCATTAGAATTTCCATTCAATAGCCTCCCAGTACAGCCATCATCTACCGATACAGAGTAGTAGCAGTTCGTCATGTTTGTAGACACTTATATTGATTCCTACAATAGGTAATCCATATATATATTAATCTTAGGTTTTTAAGCCTGTCACATGTCTTTCTAACCTTTTTCCACATTATTTATCCCTAACGTGTCTGTCCTTCATTTGGGCACGTCTCCCCACTTTTCACTATCTCAATTCATCTCTGCCTCCATCTCCCGCTCCTGCTAAGGTTATCGCGATCGCGGGTCGTGACCTAGATTTACCTCGACCCCCACCTCTGTCATCTTCCATCTCCTGGTCAACCCGTAGTCAGTAGCCCTCCATCTCCAACCACTACCTTCTCCTGGTTTGAAGTAGACACTCTCCGGTGTTCATTCTTCTGGTCGTAGTCTGGATTCAAGTGTTTGGGACCTAGGGTTCCTATAAGTTCCCGACACCAGCATCATCCTCCTCCCGATTTCGCTGTAGTTTGTTGTGCGTGTAATTCCCATTCCTCCTTATCATGGTTTGAGCATACATCTCCGTCGGGTTTTTTCTATTACTCACATTTCCATCCATGTCGTCCCTCCCACTGAGGGTATCACACCTCTCCAATCACAACTCTCCAACCATGCCTCTACCCCAACTTTCATCTCTGATCTTCCTCCGCATCGATTTACCTTCTCTTCCCTCACCCCCTCCATCCCTGAGTCCCCCTCTCAATAGTGTTTCCCTCCCTAAACCCTCATATACCCCTCTCGACACCCCCATATTCCCCGTCTCCTTCCCCGAACCCCTTCTCCATCCACGACTCCAGCTAATTCTCACCTCCACATCTGCCTCCATCATTCTCCCTAAATACCTACTCAGTGTCACTCCCCTCAATTCTCCTATAATGCGTACATGGAGATGAACAATTTTAACTTTTATACCCAGATCTGGAATCACCTACCAAACTTGGGGAAGATGACAAGGTAATATTTTTCTTAGGTTAATATTTCTATTTCATATTTTTTTATTTCTTCCCATCATTGAATTCTCAGTGAAGGTGATGGATCCCCTATCTCACTAATTGATCCATTCATGCTTCCCCTCCTACCAGAGTCACTTCTATTCTTGCAGGTATGCATTCCTTATGTCGTCTAAGTATTCTCCCTAATGTTCAACATGATTTAATTACAGTTAAACACTATTATACAACATTGATTTCATTTTACTTTTGGTGTTTTTTTGGCTGTGCAACTCTGTGTTCGGGTAAATTTTTCAAGATCATGTATGAATGGGTGAATATCTTCATGGATCAGATCCTCTGAGTAACTTACCTCATAAGCTGCACATTAAGAGAGAATATGATGGAGTTTTTTCAGGGACTGCGGATTCTGTTGCGCTACGAAAAATGTTTGAATTATGAAAATTTTCCATACTTGGCCAGATCATGTACTCCAAAGGTGAAAAAAACTGGACCTTTGGTGATATGAAATTGCATATCTCTAACCTTTGGGATTTTATGAATTAGAAATTAATCCGAATCAGGAAGGGGTATTTCATATTATTTTTGGATGAAAGAGAGATTTTGATGCTTCCTGGAGATTTGGAAATCTCAACATAAATCCTGGCATACATCATATTTCAAACTAGGATATCAACTTTAACCCTTTTAATCAAAGGAATTATTCAGATCAGATTTGGATTAGACTCCATGGGTTGAATTGGGTTTACTAGAACCCATGAATTATGAATAATATTGCCTCATGTGTTGGTACCCCTCTAAAATTGGATCAGCACATGAAAAATGGCGAGTTGGGACTCTGTGCTAGGATTCATGTTGAGGATAAATTGGATTCTAATCTCCCAAATATAATAAATTTTTTTATAATGGTCACAAGATTGAGGTTAAGATTGAGTATGAGTAAAAGTCTTCTTTCTGCGTTGAATGAAAAATTGTTGGGCATTATTTTTCCAATTGCAGGTTTGTTCAAAAATAGATGAAACCAACTCATGATCCTTATACATGGACTGATGTGGTTAGAAATATGAGGGGTAAGGCTAAGGAAATTGAAAATTGGGAACCCTCGAAAGAGGAACCTAAATGGGTCAAGAAGAAACATCCCCCCTGTAAATCATGGATTAAATAACTCATGGGACATTCTTGTAGAAGGGGAAGAGCACGGGATTCAAGAAGATCATTTGGTATTTGAACATTCCCAGGATATTCTAAATATTATCTCTTCTGTTTCATATAATTTGTTTGATGATTATATAGTTTTTGGATGTATAAACTCCACTATTGTTTTGAAATTAGCATCATAAAATATGATATCAAATAATGATGTACCTGTTTTTACACGCTGTAAAATTCAGAATGTGTCTGACACACTGGATTATAATGAGCACATAATTGAAAGCACGGGGATTCTCTCTGTGCAGCGTGAGATTGGACCTGATCTTGGTAGTCCCCTACTTAAATATGTATATAGGAATTTCCCTGCTAATCAGAACATCATCTATAGTGAATCTGCATCTCCAGTTAGAAAACATTCTGTGTCATTTTATTTACAGTATGAGGGTGGTTCATTAAACAGGTTCTAAAAAGTCTCAGGTCATTTTTAATATCTTATATCTCAATTTTCTAGTATATATTTACATAATTACATTGACATTAATGTAATCCCCTCAATTTATGGTAATGATAATCACTCTTAGAAAAAATTAATGATACATGGCATTAATTCTCTAGATATCTATGTTCTCAATTATATTTAATTTGGATTCGATTTGATAGATAAAATTTTAGCACGGTGTCTAAATTACAGAAGAAATATTCCAATAGATACAATGGAATGAAATTATTTATTATCTTATTTATTAGAATGGGGTTCAATATGTTTATAGGCTGTTAAACTACTAATTCTATCATAATGAAAGTTAAAATAATATATAATGTAATTGAAAATGTGAAAAAATAGACGCCAAAAGCTACAATTACAAGAAAAAATTAGGTGGAAATTCATCATATTTTAAGAAAACATAATCTTTCATCACATCTATTCATACCCAGAAAAAGAAGTAGAGATTCCCTTGATTGAATAAGAGGGATATCCTACCTTTGATACAAAATGCTGACAAATATGGAATTAGAGAAAGCCAAAGGTTTGACATGGATCCAAAGGATTGATGGAGAGAGGTCTGTTTCCATTTTTTCTTGCTAAAAACCTAAAACCACAGTCCAAAAATCTATCCAAAACCTATTTATTTGTAATGAATAGATTAAAAATATTAAAAATTGTATATGAGTATCATACTATTTCCACCAATTTAGTGAAACAGAAAAGTGATTTTCTTGAAGTTTCATATTGGATCCATTCACATCCATGTATAGATGACCGTAAATGTTTCATGTAATTAACATATAAAATTCCCATATACTACCCTCCTGTAAGCTATTAGCATATCCTATGATTTTCCCCAGATTGAAACACTTAATAAAGAAAACA
Organism: Viscum album; assembly: GCA_963277665.1. Classification (NCBI taxonomy): domain Eukaryota; kingdom Viridiplantae; phylum Streptophyta; class Magnoliopsida; order Santalales; family Viscaceae; genus Viscum; species Viscum album. The sequence goes on from OY728143.1 coordinate 578,297,457, forward strand.
TAAAAACATCTGAAGATAGTTTATTTGTTTCAATTACTAACCTGGAAAGGAAGAAGTTTTTGTTCAAAGTCTCCCATCAAAGAAATATTTTAATGGTTCCACAAGAGACCATCATAAATTATTGTTAAAAAGCTTTCATTTAAGGAACCTGTTCATGAACAATAAGGAATCATAAACAAAGACTCTTGATGAAACTATCTGAAATGGTTTTTTATTTCTTGAAACCTTTTTCAATCATTGGAAGTTAAAATAAAGTCATTTCCTTGATCATGGTTTTATTTGAAAAAAGATCCAATGAATTCATAATTGAGAGAAAAGATGAAGCATTTAGAGGTGCATGCTAACAATGACTCCTTTGCTGCGTGCATTTAAAATATATTTATTGTTTACCCTTATTTGGGGGTTATGATCAGTGTCCATAGGTAAAACTTTTCATATATATGAAACATTGTAGTTAAATTCCAACTGCCCAAAACAACAAACATATAAAATCCGAGGCCACAAACAGCATTGAGAAAGTACATATTTGTATTTTTGGTTTTATTCAGCCTCTAGGAATTGAGGAATAACCTCTATTGGACTTGAAAAATGCATGTTTAAATAAAAAGGATGATAGAGACTGTATGGAACTCATATAGATGGAACATTGAGTGTTGATCTTACTTGCTGTTGGAAACTGCTTATAGATCCTCTTAGGCTAGCAACCTTCCATTCAGCATGAAAATGCAATAAGAAGAACCAATGATGAGATTCACAATCCAAAATCCATGTAACAACAAGGAAAAACCTAAAATTCAAGGATTAATGTGAAATGCTAACCTGTAGAAGACATTATTTTTTTAACTGAAAATATCCATTAAGTGAATTGAATTTCATAATCTCATACCTTATAACTATCAATATTTTCTATACCAATAATAAGACTAAAATATTTCTTCATGCAATACCAAATAAAATTAACAGGAAAAAATTATAAAATCCAATATGTAGGTTCAGTTCGGCATAACCTATTATAAACTAATTATAGAATCAATCAAATAAGTTGATCATTTTGAAAAAATAAGCAGTGTTTGCTTTGTTTCAGAAAAAATACTTTAATTTTAAGAAGAAATTCATTAAAATTATTTGAAGAAAATTCATTTAACAAATAGTATTGTAATAAATCTTAAATAATCACTCTGATATGGAGAAGAAAAACACCATAATGATGAAATAAAATTATCCATGGCATGCCCAATGAAAAAAAATAATGCACACCAAAACCATCTATATCAGGATTTGATGCGCCTTTTACTTTCACATTAACATTATCATATTTAAAATTAATTACATGACTATGATTTTTCTTTTTTCACTAAAAAACTATTTTAGCTAGTATGCGTGTTTAGAATACTATTTTATAAAGTGGTGAATATTGTCAATATCCTCCAATGAAGGCTTAACACCCAATAGTTTATCAAATCAATGGATACTTGTATAGGAACCCATCATTGAGCATAACCCCTCAATAACTTCAAAAACTATGTCAGTTTCATGATGAAGTCTCTATAGAATAATAGTTTGGAAGTCCCTGCAAAATTTATGCTTCAATAAAAATAGTAGCATAAATGTATGTTATTAAAGAATAACATATTTAAAGATTAAAATTAATCTTACCCAAGATCGCTTGATCTAATTAATTTAGGAACTAGATTCACATTGATTTTTTTGAGGAACTCCCCTGCACTACAATTGATTTCCATGGATACCAGAAGAAAATGATTGTAAAATTAACAATACATAAAATATGCATACAGTAAATAAAAAACATTAAAAAACTATCTCAATATAAATCTATAATTAAAAATTTCTAGAAACCTTCAATTCCATAGCTACTCAAAACACTTATGACTATCTATTATCCAATCAATGATTCCACATACATGGGATGCTAACTTATAATTCACCTTCTTGTTTTTGATCTTGATTGAAAATTAATAGCTTTCTCTTAATTGAGTATGGTTGTTTTAATAATGAATATTTATCATTTAATAAATTTTTAAAAAAATTATAATCCAAAAGTTTATTCCAATTATTCATATAATAGAAAATTCCAACGTTATTAGCTGTTTTAAAGTGTTTTTATATATGACACAAACATGGGAAACTAACTCTTAATTTAAAATAACAATACCTCAATTTAGGAAGAGAAACCTATTAAATTAATATCAAACTATTAGGTGAGTGTGAATTCCAATAATTGTGGATGATAAGGAGAAGAATATGATCCCTTGTCAAGTACAATGGGTAATGCAACTCATGATAGCTGGAATTTGTAGATACAGTAGAAGGTGTTTGGAAACTCAGATGACATAGTTACTGATTAAGATAATAGTATTTCCAAAATAGTCATGTAATAGGAAATTTAAAAGTATAATACCTCAATTAATAGAGAAATACATGATATAATAATCTCAAATTAACAGGTGAGTGTGAATTCTAATAATAGTGGATGATTGAATACATGAATCATGAGAAGTTTGATATCGATGCACATGAAATAAACTGGCAATGAGTTGTAGAAGCTCAAACTGTAAACTTCTTATTTGATAAACATAAAATTATTGCACTATTATTGTAATAAAATTGACTATCCTGGTATTGTACAGTATCCCAAACATTTCATGTTACATCTCATCATCAATATAAAGAATAAATAGTGCCTAAATCAGTTGGGTATTTTAATTTAACATCACACTACTTCCATGATGAGATGTTTCATGAAGAATAATTAAATTCATACTGCTAGGTTTGAGGCTTGAACATCACCCAAGACAATTGGGTTTTGTAAAATGAGGAAATCTAAGAACCCAAAAGATCATCGCAATAAATTTTGACCTATTTCATTATTGCACAGTATAACAATATTTACCATAGAAACATGGCATTGTATTATAAATGACTACACCAGTATTGTATAGGATTCTGAACATAGCATTACAGTAACTTCTGACCTATTTTATCACTGCATAGTATAAAAAACTATTACCATTCAAACATGGCATTGAAATAAAATGAAAAATTATGGGATTGAATAGTATACAGAAACAGGAAATATAATAATAAGAGGTAAAAAATAGGAAATGTAAATTTATCAGTTATTGGATAGGAAAAAACATGTCTTCTCCATAAACATATATCTATAAAACCTAATTAATGACCAGAATACAATTTTAAATAATGTATGTGTACTCTGCATATTATAATACACATTTTTCTACAAACAGGAATTCAAAAAATAGATATGAGAACAAAGTAAACAATTAACATGTATTAATACCATATATGAATTAAAAGGTGAGTGTAAATTCCACTCTTTTCATGTGCAATGGGCTGCGTAGGTCCTGTAAGTTGTAATATAGAGTGACAGTTGTGTAATGTATGTTGGAATGTCTGTTTGAAAATAATTAGAATGTTACCAGTATTGTAAGCTTACCCGGTGCCAATATCCACAAGAAATGAGATGCAAATGATTGGAGGAATCTTGCGGACATTGTAGCAACAATTGAGAGTGGGACATCCCGAGTGGTAGAGGATGTGATGTAAATGGATAGCCGGCGCATAAGCAATGGTAATACCGAGCGACACTATTGATACCGTGACAGAAGCCCTGGAGGAGTGGTGGGGAACAAGAAGATGGAGGGAGATGTCAACCAGGGAATGCAGGAAACATAGCTCGACTGGAGGTGAAACCGAGCGGTTGGAGAAACATATTGAATTCAACATATGCAGGAAATCTCAAGCCACAAAAAGAGAAAAACAACAACGGGAATGGATGTAATTAGTAGGGATTGATTGAAATGATGTTGTCAGAGTTCATGCACAGTGATATTGTGAGGGAATCCATCGAGGGGTTGAGGGAAACTAGGATTTGGTCGAACACGACTACTGGGGTCTTTGGGAAGTGTAGGTCTATAGAGGATGTTTCGCGAGAGGGAGGAGAAACTGATGAAACTTTGTATGGAATAAGGAAGGAGGGGAAGACATGGTTTCAAGAGATGGGATATGACATTTGCGGTGTGATGGAACCCTAGATCGAGAGGAGACGACACGCGAGCGGGATGTGAACCTGATGGAAATCATGAGCAGGGGAAGAAGGTGAAGGCGGTGTAGTCAGAGAATGGATAATGAACAGAAACCCTATTTTGGGGAGCCCGAAGAAGGTGAAGGCGGTGGACCGAGATTAAGGAAGAATGGAGGAGGACTGACAATTGGAAACCGGGGGGGGGGGACAAAAATCATGATGGGGAGTCCAAGCGGGAGTGGGAGCGGGAGGGATAGGATGGTAGAGATGTGGAGAGTAGGAGGGATGTGGAGGCATAGAGCCCTGACACATATGTAAAATAGGATGTGGAGGTTTATTTAATTGACACGTGGCTAATTGGAAGCCAGGATTAGTATATATAGTAGATTACATCCTTTTCATGGTCAAAAGTCCATGAAATGAATTAATTAAGAAACTTAGGTGATATGGGTGGGCTTTTATTCATCAAATAGAATTTTGGAAGGTGTTAGGGTAATTTTATAATATTATTTTTACCCTTAATTACTTGATTAAACTTTAACTATGGTGAATAAAATTTACCGTACTTACTATTCATAATGCCTAAAAAAGTATCTTATTAATATAATTTGGACCTACTGATTCCAAGTATGGAATCCATTTTTTCAAATTCATAACACATAAGATGCAGTATTTAATTTAAAATTAATCCGTCTGTTGAGAAAAAGGGTTTTAAAAGTTAAAACATTGCAAAATATTGAAATGTTTTTATCTATGAATTCAATGTAAAATTAATGATAATGATTTACATTATATTAAAGGGTAAAAATATATTCTATTTATACATAAAAACCATTCAATATTATAATTTAACCATATAAATTATATCGATGAAAAATGTTGTTTTTAATTAAAATTTAGCATATTTTTACTATTCATCAAAATATGAAAGTTAAAAAAACATTAAAAAATTATCCAAAGTAAATTTTTATATACTTATTGAAATGAATAAGTTTATTTTTTCAAATTGAACTCATATACGTGTAAAAAACTATATTTAAAGTGGGTGCACCATCAAAATGTGGCAAAACTACATTTTTTGAAAAATACTTATTTTACCTGAAAAATTTATTTTGTTCTCATACCATGTTCTAGAATATGTGTAAGATGAATGAAAATGTTATAAAATTAAAAATGTGGTTTATAATATTCACAATGGCTAGTTTATAATAATATTATAATAATGTATCATTGTTTAGTGAAACTCGGTATTGTATACAACACACACTATTGAGGAAGGTCACTTTTGCGTGAAACACAAGCCAAGAATTGTGTTTGCGTATAATAAAAGATAGTACGATGTTGCGTATAGTGAAAGATAATTTTGGTGTATTGTAAAACACAAGAAATAAATGAAATTAAAAATAATATTTCTCATAAAATCTCAGGGTGTTACACTAAGGGTATTGAGAGGTGTGAGTAATGGGTTAGAGGTGATGTCTCTTTATAAGGGGGAGGAGGGGCTCTTTAGAAAAGTTTGATAATATTATTTTATTATATAATGATTTTAGGTTTCTAAAGATAAAAAACTCATTAATTTTGAAGATAAGATGAATCTTGTTCGAAAAAAAATCATCCAATAGTAATTGGACAGTTTTTGGATATTTGTTTTAATTTTTATAGTCTTATTTATTTAAATCATTCATTAATGAGGTAAACACTGCATCATTATTGTGTCAAAAATATTTATTTATTTGATGACTAAAAATTATAAAAAAAACCACTATGTTGGAAATATTTTTATCTTTCAAATGAATATTTATAATCGAATAGATAACTTATATTACCCCATGTAAGAATTGATTTACTAAAAGACATATGCTTATGTCATTTGTGTCATTACTTTAAATTACTTAATATAATGTGTCATTATAACTCTTAAGTGGATCCATGGGGTCCCAAAATCGACCCAAGGATTCCCATGGTTGGAAATTCATCAAAAAATAGGATTAAGACAGATGTTAGGGTAATTTATTATTATTATAATATTATTTTTACGTTGAATTACCCTATTTACCTTTAACCACGGTAAATAGAAGTCAAAAGTTACTATTTAGAAAAAATTATTTTCATCTTATTGAACCAAATTTTACTTACTAATGACAACCATGTATGTCGGATTTTTGAAATTAAATTTAGAGAAGCAGTAAAATTTCATTTAAATGAAGAAGTTAGTTTTTAACTACTACTCAATGTTTTCACTATTCATCAAAAATTGAAAGTTTTCAGAAAAATACCAAAAATTAAGCCTAAGATATATTTTAAATTTTTAATTCAAAAATTATTTCTATTTTACCAAATTCAACACATATAAGTTTCATTAATTAATTTAAAATTAACTCCCTTTGTCAAAACTGAAAAGCATGTTTTTATGAAATAATAACTATCAAAAGATCGAAACTTGTTTATATCAAATTTCATAGTGAAATTACTTCCAATGACCAAAATTGGATTACATGGTAAAAATATAATCTAATTAAAAATTAAAATCAATAAAAAATATAATATAACCATATAAATAAATTATATTAAAAGATAGTTTTGAATTAAAATTCATTATTTTTCACTATTTATAAAAAAATGGATTTTATCAGAAAAATACCAAACATTTACCCAGATTAAATTTTGATGTCCCAATTCTAAAGAAGAATTTTATTTTTATCTAATTGAACATATAAAAGTGACCAAAACTATATTTAAACAAGGTTCACCATAAAAAGGCGATAAATCGTCCTTCTAAATAATATTAGACTATTTGTGCTTAAAATTAGATTCATTCACATATTAAGACTATAAATTTTATTGGATAAATGTAAAACCATTTAACAAACAGGTATAATCATGTTATAGTTAGTTCTATTAATTGTCTCCAATACAATGCCTAGACGTTAACTACGTTTTAAAATAATATTATATTATTATTTTTCAGTATGAATCGGCATTCTGTGCAACCTATGATTTCAAAGAAACCCATTATTGCATATCAGGTACACCATCGAGCATATCATCCCCTTTAAAGTGAAAATAATATTTAATTCAAAAATATTAATAATTATGAAAATGTATTTTTCTTTATTTACTTGGGATATTACAACATGAATGGATTTTTACACTTTAATAATGCCTTATTTCTATGAAGAATCCTTTAAAGGATTTCCAATTTATTTTCAATAAAATTATTTTATTTTAAAAGTGCCCCAAATTTTGATATAAGAAAACGTTTTTGAAGAAGAATGAATATTTTCCTCAAGAAATAATTCTAAGTGTTTTATCAAAATTATTTTCCATCTAAGATGATTTTTTTATATAAGGATATGTACTATACCTATTATTCATATTATTTTAATATGGTTATGTTATTTATTAAATCCATCTATTATTCCTGGATTGTGTTATGATGGAATAATTTTGAAGAAACCCATTTTAATTTCTTGCATTATACTATGATGAATAATTTATGTTTTTTGTGGAACAAATAAAAATGATTTCATTATAAGATGGGTGAGACCTATATCTCCCTCCAGTTCATTTGGTATATATGGATAAATCCTGAGTTATGTAGGTTATGCTTGAACCTCATTTCATGTTAACAATTCTTTGTGTGGACCTAGTTTTCATGTTCATACTTTAACTATTGGACCTAGTTTCTATGTCTATATGATTATGTAAGGGACTGATTTCATGTCCTTAATTTAATGAGTGAACCTATTACTATTTATAAATGTTCACAAAGTTATTATTTTATGTGTATGACACAATTTCATATCTTATGTTACATTTGTGATCTTATGTATTATGATCCTTGATTTTCCTTATGATTCCAGTTTTCCCTTTATATACAGGGTATGATCTTCTAATTTTATGATCACATTCTCATACCCTTTATGCTCTTGTTTATGGTTGCATACCACATTATTTTACCCTTACTAATAATCTGACCTCACCCTTTTTTATGTTTCTTTTCCCCATGATTTAAATAAGGGTATTAAGTAAAATATTTCAAAAAGGGGGTCTAGTTATTAAAGATAAAGCAAGTGATGATGTAGATTTTTCATGAACTAGTTGTTTATGCTTCCTAGTATCCAAAGACACTAAACTAATACGGTCTTTGGGTGTCTATTTTTGTTATGTATTAAGTATTCCGTAAAAGAAATGTAATGCCCATGTACGTCAAGTATGATTCATTAGAGTTGGTATCCTAGCGAAGGATTAAAAAACCTTTGGAAACAAGGATTTGAAAACTTTAGTGAGATACCTAGAGATATTTATAAGGATAATTTTAGGGATGTACTAATGATAAGTCAAGTATAGGTTACAATCCTAGGGTTTTTGTGATAATCATGAAAAACATAGGGTTTAGCTAAAGATATAATAGATTGAAATATTTTAAGTAATTTACCTTACTTATGTATTTCTAATCTATACTATGTATTTCTAACACTTTTCTTTCCAATCTTAGTTAATATAAATAACTATATATAACATGGTTAACCATTTAATGTTTTATATGTGGAAAGTATAATAATTATGAATATTGATTTCTTAAGTGGAAATATCATGATGATGGTACAAGTGTTGGTTATACTTCTATGGATAAAGATATTCTAAATGACATGTGAAAGGTATGTGATGTTTTTATAGTATTTTTTACATTAAACCTAAGAATATTGAGGTTGTGTAACCTTAAGAAATGATCCATGTTTTAGGAAATATGAAGATGATGGATCCTGAGTAATGGTTTAAGAATAAAGTGAGATTATTTAGGTGTATATGTTTCAGAATTCAAAAAATATATTATATAAATCATTAAATATATACATGTTTTAAGTATAAGGTTTCCATCAAGGATTTTAAAGGATATTTCAAATAGTTCTAAAGATCCAATAAAGTGATTTAAGGGTAAAGTGATGTACTTAAAGAACACATGATCAAGAGAAAGATAACCCTTAATATGTCCCTTATGTTAAGATAATGATGTTTGGATTAAGATATTTTCGACTTTAATAAGTATATTAGATGATGATAGTTTATTGGGAACTAATTATGGAGTTTTTGACAAATGGGTTATGATATCATGGATGAAGTATACAATATTTTAGGACCTAAGGAAAATATCAAATAAGTTTTTGGAATAAGGAAAAATGCATATTTTCAATAAGGACATCTAATGGTTCTGGTTTTTACTGTGACTGAAGAGAATATATGATTAAGGTATTCACATGTTTGGAATGTTACAACCAATAACTACTTTATAAAATTTGGGAGATGAATGTTAATCTAATTTCGTGGAATTCTTTTTACAGTTTTGGATTTTCATACTTCGAAAGTATTTTAGGCTTTTCCATTTATGGAAAGATTAAGTTATACTTTTGATATATTTGTGAGATTAAATTATTATCTCACCATATATGGTTTTATGCATATTTAATAACTTTTTATAACCTTTTTTGTGATAAAAATAGATGGAATGACCTATCATTCAATTTATGGACCGCATGATGTACTAATGATTTAGGAATAACAAATTCAGATTCATTCCTTTAAATTAGATATGAAGTGGAAATTGTTCAAGGCATTAAAAATGGCGAGATTTTAGAAAAATCAAGTAAGTGTATATTCTCTTAAAAATTCTTCAACATTAGGAAAATGGATCATGAAGTAAAAGGGTGTCTTATTATTATCATTTTTATGATATTAATGACCTCTTTCACAAATCTTATGTATATATACTTTTTGATTTATAAAATTTACTATATCATTAACATTATTATGATTAGTGATATTTATCAATCTCTATTATTATTTGTGATTTTCCTCCATGCCCAATCCTCACATATGTTCTCATACGTAGAGACAAGTTACGACTTACTTTGGGTAATTATTATTTTCCGACTATGCTTTTTTTAAATGAAGTTTTAGTTTTTAAGATATGGTTCGTATACTTTTATTACCCTAATGAATTTCGAGGGTGTAATTATTTTTAATAGGGGTAAAATATAACACCTTGATATTTAATGAGATATATTCGTTTTAATATCTTTGATGTCTTGTGTTTTACACTACACCAAGAATAGCTTGCACTACACGCAACACCGGCTTAGCTTGCAGTGTACACAAGTATATGATGGAATTATGTTACAAAAAATTTCAAGTTATTTTGATTGAGTTAGTTTCATGAAATACCAAGTATAAGTGATAACCAAATATTATAACCTAGTCATTATAATGGCATGTATGAATAATATTAACTTCCTTCTAAAAAAACTAACTTTTAAATGAAAATAAATGAGGCTATAAAAATATAAAATCACAATTTATGTATTTTATTAATTAAATATATATGAAATATATTCAATTTAATGTTTAAAATCCATCATATATTTTTTCTACGCATGATATTAGAACAAATTCAATTTTTTGGATAAAAGAAGTATTAAAAAAACAGTTTTATCACCTTTTGATGGTGCGCCCACATTAAATTTATTATTTGAAACCATTAAATGTTCTATTTATCAAAATAAAAATTTTCTTTGGAATTAGGATATCCAAATTTACTTTGGTTTGATTTTTGGTATTTTTAGGATAAACTTCATTTTTATGAATAGTGAAAAATACTACATTTTAATTCAAAACAGCTTTTTTGTCAAATTTATTTATACAGAAATGTTATCATTTTAATTGATTTTAAGGTATAATTAGATTTAGATTTTACAATTTATCCAATTTGGATTATTTTATGTATTTTCACATTGAAATTGGATATAAACAAATGTCAATCTTTTAATGTTTTTTAATTTTTTAAAACCCCACTTTATCATTTTGTCAACATGGCTTAATTTTTAATTAATTACTAAATATTATATGTTTTTAATTTTGAATAAGGGATTCCATATTTGGAATCAGTGGATCCAAATTATGTTAATTGGTTACTTTTATTTTTTTATATTATGAATAGTAACTACGCTAATTTTTATTTACCACACATAAAGGTAAATATGGTAAATTAGGGTAACAAAAAATATGATAAGGAAAACAAAATTACCCTACCACTTGAAATAATCTTATTGTATGAATAAAAGTTGATACATACAATATAAGGGTTATAATTGACTCATTTAACGAGATGTTTTCCATGAAAGTGATATAATTATAATTAAAACAAAAGAAAGTGATAAAATGTCACCCTCTTATATCTTATAAGTATAATAATTTTAATGTTGTGATAAAATTTATGAAACTAAAAACATAAATAGTCTCCATAAATATAATGAAATTAAATATAACATGTGAATTTATTTTGAATTTTTAATGGTTAAATATTTACCATACTAGGAATGGTGGGGGAAGTCCACTATATTAAAAGAGAGAGAAAACACACATACCCTTTTGGGGAAAAAGGAGATCCCAACATATATTCGATAACCCAAAGACACAATGTCCTTAAAATAAAATGTCCAAAAATCTCAATGGTACAAGTCCATTACAAAAAATGTCCCCCCATAGACCTAGAAACAAGGCAAAGAGGCCCAATGCCTAGTTGACCTAGGTTCCACTGGAAACCACACAACCACATGACCCCACAGTGACCAGATCTGTGTACCATGCTGGTCTGGTCACCAGATCCGGATCCACTGCCACCCCACATCATCAAATGACTAGATCTAACTACACCAAAACAATCTTCTCATCGCAGATTGGTTGTAGCCTAATCCCCGTTCACCCCGAGCACCACTATCGCCACCACCACTCTTCCCGGGAATAAGGATGACGCCTCCACTAGTGCCAACTATGCCCCCCGCAAAATCCTCACTAACCCCAAAAAATCCAGAGTGGCCACAAGGATTCTCGAAAGAATCTTTGCCAGCCACAGAGGACCTCTACCTCACAAGAAAATCAGTTGTTCCACTCCCTCAGAAACCTGAATTCGTAGTTCCAAAAGGATAACCAAACTCAACCAGATCAGATAGATCTGGACCAAATTGAAATTTGCTTGGATTTGACAGACAAGGAGTGCCATTGAAAAGATCCACAGCTGAAGACAACAACTATCCAATCTCTTAGTCTCCCAAGAGCCATCGACCCCGAGCCATCTTCCCACCATCGCTTAACATCTTGAAGCCCTATCGTGTAAGCGATGTCGCCCTATTCCCACCATCTCTATCTCCTTCGACCTGTGAACAATCGCCATCTGAGACACACTACCTCCACATAGCCTTCCAGTTTGAGATGACCCACAAAGGCCGTTACCTCCACCCATCGCACGCCGCCAAGAAACCTCATGTCGCCGATGGGTGGATACCCTAGGTAGATTAAGAGCTCTCTGCCAATGCAGAGACCCCTCCACGTAAATATTTACAATAAATATTGATACAATAGTGATAAAATAATTAGTTTATTAAGATAAATATAAAATAAATGATATTATAAATACTAAAAATAAATATAATTTGAGAGAATTGGTAGAATACACTATTTTTATCGATGAATGTGACATTTTGGTGATGATTTAAATAATATTTTTCAAACCCATCTTTTTTTAGGATATTTTTAATAGGTCAACAAATAAATAGTGTCAAAATTAACACTATTGATATTTTAAAAAATAAAGTAGTTTTTTAAATGTTATAAAATTCTTTAAAAATATAATATTCTATCAAATGTTTAGGATAATTAAAAATATGTCATAAATGGAACATATGTGTGTCTTTTTAAATGTAATCCTAATTCAATTAACCCACAAAGTGTAAATAAAAAAATACCATTGTAAGATTAAAAAAGGTGGAATAAAGGTTAAACCAAAAAGACAAGGGTTAAAAAGTATTCAAAACCTGTCTAAGTTTAATTGGATGATGGGTATATGACCATATATCATCTTATATTTTAATGAAATGAGGTTTTAACCATTATAAACTGAAAATAAAATTATAACAAATTAATATTTTAGGACTTTCCTAAGGTTCCCCGATTCCCTCTTATAAAAGGCCACCACATATACCCACTTACTCACACCTCTCACGCCCCTTGTATCATTAATAATCTACTCAAATAAGCTACCGATATCCCTAATTTACTCATAGATACCACACTTTAGGCATAAATCTATCCTAAGGAAACCTTTTGTGAAAATCAAAAAAAGATACACGAAAGAGAGGTATTTTTTTATCACCTCTTTCAAAATTATTTTCTTCATCTAATTCCAATTATTATTTTATTTCCATACTAAAGTAATAAATCTAGCATCTTCAACATGATCAGATGTTATTATTTATATGGGACAAAATTTTATATCCATTTATCCATCATAAAAATAACAATATCACCGTGCATACGTACGTACGACATACCGTCTCCACAACATAGTGTAATTTGTTATTAAAAAAAAATAATTTGGATGGGTATAATGATGATTATAATGGATGTAAATAAGTATTATAACATGATAAATATATACCGTCAAATTCCATACCATTTAACCATTAAGTGAATGATATCGTCACTCATGCATACGTACGGACTAACGTATCCACGATGCGATGCGATGTATTATACATGATCTTCATTAAAAAAATGATTATATACATGGATGGAATGAATAAATATGATATATATTGTACTAATATCATTCAATAAATTCTATTACTACAACCTAATAAGTGGAACATGACCTTATCTGACAAAACATGCATGAGAACATAAAGCAGTAAATACCTGAAAAACGAGTGACAATGAAATGTTACTCACAAATGGATGATAATAGAATAATTTATGATATCATAAAAATTATTATGATTTTGTAATAAGTCAATAATATTATTTAAATAATTATACATGAGGTTTAGATACTCACAAAGTATATCGGACCAAAGGTAATCAATAATTTTTCAATCTCATTTTTATCTAAGATTGTTTGTTCATAAGAATTTATTGGGGTATATTTATCATCCACATCCATGTTTCCTAAATATATATTAAAAAATATTATTTATTTCCTTTTTCAATTTTTTAAATTTTATTTTACCAATTTTTTAATTTTTACTAAATTGTATGAAAATAATCTTTTGTTTTATTCGGTAGAAGGAACTTTTTTGACTTTTCTAGCAAAAGTATGATGATAATATTTTTTTAACATATACATCATGAATAGATTTTTATGGTTTAATAATGAATTATTTCCATGATTCTTACTTTACATGATTTCAAGATTATTATCATTAAAAATTATTTCTTTTAAAATTGATAGGCATTTGAGAAAAAAAATGTTTTTGAAAAAGAAAGGATATTTTCTTCAAGAATTAATTTTATTTGTTTTATCAAAATTATTTTCCATATAAGATTACATTTTCTTATATAAGTACATATACTATCCTTATTATTCATATGGTTTTATTATTTTTATTCTATTTATGAAATCCATTTATTGTTCCTCAATTAAGTTATAATGAATGATGTTTAAGAAACCCGTTTTAATTCCTTGGGTTATAATATGATGAATAATTTAAGTTTTTGTGGCACACATAAAAGTGACTTAATTATATGATGGGTGGGACCTATATCACCCTCCTCTGAATTGGGTAATTATGGATAACTCATGAGGTATATATGTTATGTGTGAACTTAATTTCATGTCCACAATTCTATGTGTGGACCTGGTTTTCATGTCCATAATTTTTTTAGTAGACATAGTTTCCTTGTCCATATATTTATGCAAGGTCCTGATTACATTTCCTTAATTTAATGTGTGAACCTATTACTATTTATACATGTTCACAAAGTTATAAGTTTGTGTGTATGCCAAAATTTCATGTCTTAAGTTACAGTTATGATCTTATGTATTATTAGCCTTGATTTTATTTATGATTCAAGTTTTACCTTTATATACAGGGCATGCTCTTCTAATGTTATAATAAAATTCTCATACCCATTATGCTCTTGGTTATATTTACATGTGAAATTTGATTACCCTTATTGATTATATGAGCTCATCCCTTTTTAGGTTTTTACCGAGGATTTGAATAAGGGTATTAAGTAAAATATGTCAAAAGGGGGTTCTAGTTATGAAGGATAAAGAAGGATATGATGTAGATGTTTTATGAACCATTTGTTTATGTTTCCCAGTTTCCAAAGACACTAAACTAATACCGTATTTGGGCATCTATTTGTGTAATGTATTAAGTATTTCACAAAAGAAATGTAATTTCCATGTACGTCAAGCATGGGTCATCAGAATGATTATCTGCTCATTACCTCTATAAAGTTCACAGATATGATATAGATGTGGTTCATATTGTTCCTAAGTCCCATGATTATTTCATGGATGTCATGGTAATGGTTCGAATAGAACTGTTAGAAATTTTCCATTTTGGGAATATTAAATCAATAAAAAGAAATATTTTTATTAATGAATATACTTATATTAATTACCATTATAGATTTAGTAATCCAACATAAGTTGATCAGTAATATAATATTACACTATGATTTATGTTTTTATAATCATTCATAATGAAAATATTATATCATCATTCATGTTGGTGGTTAAACCTATACAGACAATAACACACTATAATTGATTAAAGGAGTATGAAATTAAAAATATTAAATAATTTAGACATGTTTATGTGAAATATAAAATCCATTTAATTAAATTTAATTTATAAAATTGATAAAAAATAATTTTAAACAACGAATTGTGCATAAAAATAATATTTAGAAAAGTGAATTTTTAAAAATTAATTGATTTTATATTTATTTATTTCTAATTAAAAATCATTCCATAAATATTAATACATAATTTAATATATAAATAATAAATTTTATTAAATTTAATTTATAAAATAACATAAATTTAGCTTTTAAACAAAAAATATAATATCTAATAAAACATAATTTTAAGTAAAACATGTTTCTTTAACCCTGAATAATTAATTGTCTTTTAATTATAATTCATTAATTGTTTCTTGGATGTTATTTATTTGTTTTAATTATTATTTATTTAATATTATCAATCCATTTTATTAAAATAAATCTTTAAAATAAATATATTTATTAAAAAAAATTGACTAAAAAATAAATACATTTTCCCAAATGAGGTAATATATTTTTATTTTATTTTATAATATTTTTTATGTTTTTTACATAAAAAATATAATACTTATATGAAATTTTAAACTTCAATATAAAATACTCAATATACCTATTGGATACTTAATGACTATATATCAAATTACCTTATAACCAATGGTAATATAAGAACTAGCTATATAATGATCATATTAAATTCTTACATATAACCTTAAATACTTCACTAAAATGATTCATTATATTACCTTTTTATATCTGCCCTATGTGTGAGGTGTGTGTATGTTTAATTCTAATTATACAACCTAATAAACTAATATAGATATGTATATATCTGTAGGTTCCCACATTACTTCCTCAAACTTATGGTTTCTCTATAGATCTTTGTCTAAGTGGGCCATCTTGTTTTATAGTACATTATCTCTGTGATCCAAGATCTCCACTGAAAATTCATCATATGAAAGATCAGGATCTTCTTTTACCACATCTTGGATTATCCTATGTGATTGATCAGTTATATACTACCATAAAATTGCTAGATGGAAATATATTGTGGAATTATGAAAGGATCAGTAGGAAAACTAGTTCATATGCTACAGTCCCCAGATAATCATGAATTTCAAAGAGGCCAATTTATCTGAGGCTAAAATTTCTATTCTTCCCAAATACCATGACCCTTTTCCATGGTGATATTTGAAGGGATTAAATTTATTAAATATAAAACTCTAGATATCATAATCTATTATCTACATAACTCTTTTGTTTAATTTTTAATTCCTTAATATGTCACTAAATGGTTTAATCCTCCTATGTTATTTCATGAGAAAAAATTGGTCCTAATATATTTCTCTCTCCAAATTCATCCCAACATGTCATATTCTGGAATCTCTTTCTACACAGATCTTCATATAGTGAAATAAAGAATCTTTAGTGGATGTTATTGTTATATGAGAACTATACCAATGGAAAATTTTGATTCCAACCTACTTTTAAATCCATTAATTAGGTTCACATCACATATTTCAATGTTTAAATGTTCTTTTATTATTTAACATAAATTTCAAGATTATATGAAATGTTAAATTTATTATTTGTATCCATTGTTTGTTAAATACTTGACAAGAAATTTTATATGATCTTTAAATATTAATCAGATATAATTGAATGTGCCAGTCCATGCAATTGTAACCCTTATTTGAAATATATTCTGGATGGTTGATCAAGTGGTAAATCCACTAAAAATGTAATTAAAGTCACTAAATTTTAAGTCGATCAACCACAACCTAAATGGAATTTTCACTTTGATAGGTCTTTATAAGACCTATCAAGAAATCCATCACGATGTTCTCTCATTTCCATATAGGAATAGGTAATTGTTTAATCATCAATATAAAATTTATATGTTCATCCTTAACTTTCTATTAGACCAATCATCAATTTTTATAGTCCAAAATATTTCCTTTAAAGTTATCCCACTATAATTTCTCTGTAATATCCCTATAAATATTGGTTTTTTTGGATGAATAGTGAACTATGAGCTATTTGTATTATCCAAATTCTACTTATTTACCCATATAACTAATGGGAAACATATTCATGTTCAAAATATTATAACTCCAAAATTTTATATTTTTAACTCTACAATATTTCCCACATTCTATTGATCCTCGATATCATTACTTTTTTATTACTTAATCCACCCATAGATAGAGGATAACAAAATAATTTAGGAAATAAAGGATATTATACCCACCATTATTATTTTCATGTACATCAATTTAATGAACATGAAAAGTGGGACTATTTCAATATTTGTCTTGAACAATGTATAATAATTCATTCTTCTTAGATAACTATCCACATTATTCACCTTCACAGGATGATAATTTTTCAAGAAATCACAATCCTTGATCAAATCTAACCATCTATTATGGAACATGTTCAGATTTTTCTCGGTGAATATATAATTTGAGTTCTTATGATAATTATATATATCACACATCTCTCCATATAGATAAAAAATCTTTATATTTAATGAAAAAATTATCACTTCTAACTCTAGAACATGTGTCAGGTATTTTTTGTAATGGATTGTTAATTTTTATGAGGCATATGATATTGCCTTGTAATTTTGAATTATAATAAAACTAAATACCTTATTTAACAAGTAAATATATATATCAAAATCCCTTCTCCAATATAGGGTAGTATGAGTAAAAGCGAAATCCCCTACATCTTCTTAAGATCATTGATGAAACTTTTACATTATTCTATCTAGAGAGACAATACTACTTCCTAGTTTACTTGTTTAGTGGATTTATAATCATGATAAATTTCTAAATAAGTTCTAATAGTATCCATAAAATCCAAGTAATATCTATATTTCTATTATAAATGTTGTTCTAGTTCATTATATAATATCCTCTATCTCAAAAGGATCTAAAAATATACACATTTTTGTGATTACATGACCCATAAAAGATAATATTTTTCGAAAAAAATCACACTTTATAAATATGGAAAAAAATTCATTCTTTCTTAAGGCCTTTATCATAATCATAAATTATTATTCATGTACTTTATTACTCATAGAATATATAATATTTCCATCTATAATGAATACCACTAAATTTTCATTGTAATATCAAAGGATTTAATAGAATGATCCATAAATATAGGGGGAACATTCATAAGTTTTAAATGCGTAATTATTAATTTTTATTATCTATATATTGTATAAAAAAATCCATGGGTATATCCAACCTTTTCACTATTAGTTGATGATATGAAGATCAATTATCCACCATTAAAAATTATTGATTACCCATATGTTGATCAAAAAAGTCATCAATATGAGAAAGATGATACTAGTTTTTAATCACAATCTTGTCAATCTATAAATAATAAAAGAAAAGATTAATTTAACCATCCTTATTATAAAAACTATTTCACCTTATAATGAAGTGATCTGGAATATCAAAACCTTAACCAAGTCAACTTGATGTTTCTTATTCAATTGCTCTAATTCAATGGGGGTTATCATATAAGCACTCTTAGTTATATGCATACCCTGGGTATGAGTTTAATTATAAACTCAAACCCATGGTCTTGGGAATACCATAAAACAAATTGATAAATTCATTAAAATATTATAGTATAGCTGGTATATCTAAAATATTGGGTTTATCCATAACCATTTGATCCAAGCATCCCTCATTATAGGGTATCAAGACCCATATTAAGAATTAGTTTCCTAATGAAGTTTGTAATCATACTTTAATGAAAATACGACCATGGAATTATTTTAGATTTGAAATGATATTTATCAATATATAAAATTAATTAGAGCTCTATATATAGATATCCAATTCATGCCTAATATCACATCAAATTATACCAAATAGAAAATATAGGGATTTGTAAGAATTTTCTTCCCAAAAACCTCTATCATAGAAGAGTTATATAGTTGTTATGAAATCATCACACAAAAATAAGATTTAAATAGTAATTCAATATCAAATCATTAATGCGATGAATCAATAATATTATAAAACATTTAAGATATGATGGAATGTGGGGAACCATAAAATAACAACATGTTTTTATTTATTGAGTGGATAATAAGTTTATCTTTCACCACATAATTTTCACGATTCACTTATGAGGTAGTGATTGTATAATATCTTCCTTGATTAATTGAATTTATAGGTTACTAACCCCAATTTTCCCTACTATTCCACACATAGTTTAATTGATTTTCACAATACCCAAACTAATTACATTTAAATAACTGAATTATGCGAAGGTCATTAGGTGGAACTTTCATCTCTTTTATTAGTTAACTAGAATTTTCATGCCTCATTAAACATAATGTGCTTGATGTAAAACTTTTTCACACTTGAAACATTATCTTATTCCATTGAGATGATTTTATAGGTGATTTATACTATATTTTCAACATATATGAAGTTTAATCATCTTTAGTCTATTATCTTTATCACTTGAAGTTCCATAAAACTCTATTTTCATTTCATTATCCAAAAATTCATGGTTATAATTCGAGAATCTAAATAGATATTTTTTAGGATAAGTGATAAAACTAATGGTGTGACTTACAAGACTCATAAAATGTACATCATTGGAACTGAAAAATTCAGTCCACTTTTTCTTAAGCTAAACAAATTCACATTACATTATGATTGGAAGAGTTTTGGGAAAATATTTATTTGAAAATAATTGTTAAATTTATACCCATTCCATGGATTGAATTTATTTCATTTGACTCTAATTATTAATCAAATTACACCATTATTCTACTTCATCTACTAAATTATATACATGTTTAATAACATTTTCATGCTCAAAGAGTAGAAAGAAAAAAATATAATTTTTATGAACTTGATCTATTTATCAATAATTAGTGGAGTAGAATATACACTGAAGGATGATGGTCACTGTCAGAAGAAGGGATTGATAGTGATTTATTCCTTCTTTTAGTAAATTTGTGAGTTATACATGGTTTAAGATATTACTTATAAACATATACAGAATATCATTATATTTTTTCAGGCCAAATCCAATACCATTTGGTTGTTCATTCAGTCAGTCATCCCATTGTACATTATATTCATTGTTCACTGAATTCCTTCTAGTTATAGAAATTTACTAAAACCAAATGGGTTATTGTTAGTAATAACCAATATTCTTTTAGTAAAATAAATGGAAAAAATCATATGAATATAAAAAATTAAACATAAGATTTATAACCTTATAACTCCTATATTTTGACTAATGACACTTATGGTTCAACATATGTGGATTTATATTTTATATTTAAATTTCATATATCCAAATTCTATAAATTAACTAAATCCCACTCTAATACCAACTTATATAACCCATTCATTACATAAAAATATTCTATATCATTTAATATGTATATATATATCAAACATAATAAAATAACACTTCTAAAACACACAGTTTTAGAATTTATGGATATTATCCACATAACCATATTACTTTACAAAACAATATATATTTCTTAAATTTTCCTCACAAGAAATAACCTTCATGAAATATCATATATAATAATATTATTCACTACCTATAGAAATAGGAAACATACTAAAGGATGAGATAAAATTATCAATAATGAAAAATGTAAGTCAATCAGTTGGAAAGGTTGTATCATTAGATCATAAAAATGCATGGAAAACAATAATCAAAGAAATTAAATTATTAATAAAATAAGATCATGGAAGCATAGTAAGTGATCATTAACCATGATAGTATAATCATGGATAAACACAATGGGATTTTGAAATATAAAAGGAACAGAATCAAAGTATAACATATACCATGGGATAATAATATAAAATCATAAGAGTAATCATGATCCATTGTTTCATTAATTATAGATGTGTTATAAGAATAATGGTATAAAATCATAACATATTTCAATGATCACTACCAAAACTATCATAAAATATGGAATATATCCAACTAAATCATGTCCAAAAAAATATTATGAACCCAACTAATTGTATAATGTAAATTCATAACATAATGGTTTAATGAGATATAAAGATTCACAAGATTCATTAGAGGGATATTTAAATCCATTCCCACCCAAATAATAATAATATAAACATATATAATTGTTCCACATGATATCAATCATATCTTGATTAACTAATGAAAATTAAATTGGTTACATAACATTTTCCTGAGTTTTCTTACATGATGAAATCAAAAATTAATTCAAATGATACCTAAAATTTAATCACCCAAAAGAAACATATCAAAAGAGAATTTATAGAGTGATACATAAATGATATTAATGTGTCATTGATAAATAATATACCTAATAATGAAAATAAAACAGAATAGATGTAATGAAATGTGTTTCATTATTATTTTGAAGGTGTTATACAAAAACTATGTAATATATCACTTTCAGAATCATTTTCAATAGGTGAAAAAATAATTTAAGTCCATATTTTAACAATAAACATCCCAAAAATATATCCTTGAATATTAATAATGTTAAATTAGAAAAAATGTTGTTATAAATTAATAATTTTTTTTGAAAATTGAATGAATCTCTTTTTTAACATTTTTGTAATGTTATAAAATAACACATATTTGTGAAATATATATAAAATACTCCATTAAAAATATTTTAAAAAATGTAACAGGTGTATAGTAAAATATATTCTTAAATTTTAGATAATAATAATATGTATTTTTTTTATAAAATGATATATATATGGAAGATAAATATCGAAAACTCAGAGTGAAATATTTTGTTTACAGTGATCTATTTTATAGAGTAAAAATCAATCAATTTTTTTGATACATTAATGAAAATTACCTAGAAGGAAATAAAAAATAAAATATGAGATGTAATAGGGGTAAAATATATCAATCATAAAATAACATAGTCAAATTTGAAAGGGTACCAATCAATGGAAGTATATTAACATGAGAAAAACCTTATGAATTTTTCAATGTATGAATCAAAAGAAAATGAATATGGAAACATGAAATGGAATTTTAAATTCAATGAACCAAAATAAAATTATTATTTAATATGTCAATAGGTTAGTATATAGACTATATAAATTAAAGTATGATGATAATATGAAACATATATAAAAGAAATGTAATTGAGGTGAAAACACTTATGTTTTGTTAATATGTTCTCAAATAAGCTCTAACTACATGTATAATAAACATAGGATTGTTATTAATATATATATTATTTTTTTATAAATAATTTATGTAATAAATGTTTTTTATTTTTTCTTTTAAACAACCATTTATCTTTTATAATTAATATTATTAATCAGGTATTAATTGTTCAATTTATTTTATGCTTACTACAATATGGTGGTTTTGGTCCTCAATCCATGGAAATGTATTAAGAACAACAATAATGTTCATGGATATGATGGGGTTTTTATAAGTACCTAGGATTTTTATATATTGATATTACTTTTTTTTAAAATTAATATTCATTACATTTCCTAAACACATGACTTGAACCATAATAGTTTAGTGCATTTGGAAACTTAAAACACATTATTATATTTTTTAGAAACATATTTAACATCTCCCATTAAGATCATCCTCTTCAGTACACCTGCTTAAAACCTTTGTTTATATCCTGAGGAAAGGAAACAAATTAAATGGTGAGCTCAGATGCTCAATAAGGGTAAACATGGAAGATACATAAGCATAACATGAGCATAATAATATAAAAACATTATCATAACATTTTAAGATCATACCTTCATATAAAAGATCATATACATGAGTTAGGGTATAAATATTATCAAATCACTAACATGAATCATAATAAAATCAAAGCATATGATCCATGAGAGTATAAAAATGGAATAAGACATGGAAATTGTGGCATAAGAAAAATATTATAATATCGTATGTCAATGATTCTTACTAAGACATTCATAGTATGTTAGGATTGAGCTAGTAATCCATGTAGCTACTTCAGGATTGGGATGTCCTGCTATTTACCTTCTTGTTTTAGGTTTAAGATGACCTCCCATGTACCCTCTTGCTGTGATCTTAGGATAACCTCATGTTTAGCTTCTTATTGCGGGCTTAGGATAACCTCTATTGTACCCTCTAATTGTAGGCATATGATGACCTATAGTGTACCTTTTTTTTAGAATATAGAACATTTATCATTACCTAATGAATTTTGGGGAGATATAAGTCCCACCCATTACAAAATGAATACATATGTGTGCTATAAGAACATTAATCATTCATCATATTAGAACCCATGGAACAAAATTATTTTCATAAACATCAATCAATCATAAAATAACCCACGGAAAGGAAATGGTTTTCCTAAATACCATTCCATCAAAAAAATAAACCATTATTATATAGAATAATAATGGTATAATTGAATCATATCTAAATTAAAAAATAAGTAACATCAAATAATGTTATCTTAGATGGAAAATAATTTTGAGAGATCACATGAAAAATATTATTGTGGAATATATCATTTTTTTTAAATGCATTCTTTTCTTAAAATGGCACAAAATTTTAGAAGAAAAAATTTTATTTGAAAATAAACTTAGAATCCTGTAAAGAAAACTTCAAATCATTAATTTTTCTTAAAAATGGAAAATTCTATTCATATCGTATATGTTAAAAAACATTCCTTTCATACTTTTTCCAGAAAAGTCCTAAAGTACATCATTTGGAAAATAAAAAAATGATTCCCATAAAACCTTGTAGTAAAGAGTCAAAAAATGGGTACAAATGACTTTAAAAATCTATAGGATAATATTGAAAACAATTTTTGATGACATTTTTAGAAATCATGGACATGTAAGATAAATATCCTCTAATGGATACTTAAAATGAAACAATCCTAAATATTTATGAGATTGTGAAATAAATACTCATCACATTTTGATCACTAGAATCGTATTCCCCATGAATGAAATAAAAATATATGGATATGAAAGATACCCTTATATTATAGATAACACTCATAAAATACATTTTTGGAAGTATATACATTGCATATAAGAATCTAGTAGTGTATAAGGCATGTGTCCCATAAATATAAAAATGAGACATAAATCCCTTACCTTAAGTCTTGACTTCTTTCATATACATTCAAAACTCCAGTATAATAAATATAATTTTATTTTACATCTATCAACAAACCATATTTATATATATAATAGAATATACTATTTATATATATATTTATATTACTCGCTTATCAATAATTCTGGATTAAAGTTATGTTTTGGGTAATAACTGCTTTGTTTTCATTCATGTTTTGACTTGTTATCCTTGGTACTATTACATATATTGTAATGTATCTTATTTTTTGTGTATTATTTTTTAAATATTATATGGAATTATTTGGAGACTAAGAACAAAGATGGAATGTAATTATAAGTCTCGGTGAGCCCATAATGGGGGTTGAAACTTTTTTTAGTTAAATGAGTTGTCGTTTGTGCGCGGTTGTGGTAGTTTCCAAATGGATGCCCGGATTAAAAATCTGAGGGCACTGTTGTGTCTGGGTTGATTAATTTAACTAAGACTAGGCATAACCTAGACCAGTGTAGGTCAAGTTAAAAAATTAATTTTCATAATTTTTAAGTAAAATAAAATAAAATAAAATAAGTTGAAAAGTTTATATTATTTTATTTGGAAACGTTCGCTGAGACACAATGACATCGAATCAGTTTTTATAACTAATGATAGAACATAATGAATATAAAATTGAAACGTAGGATCATTAATTTTGTAGTGTAATGGAACACTAAAACATGTCCCCTCTTTTTAATGGGTTAATCGAATGTTGGTTATTGGTGAAAATTCGAGAGAAAAACTGGAGAAATTTTATGGATTTGGAGAAAACTTATGACAAAGAATGACGATGAATCAAATGTGAATGTCGTTGTGCCAACAAAGTTGATGGATATCAGTGACGATGATAGCAAAATCCCTTCTCAAGGTAGGGGTTATTTCTTAATGATGTTTTCTTCCCTGTTCTTTGAATTTTATTGCGAACGTAGATCAACCCACGAACTGGTTAACCACCCGAATCATTGTTCTTGTGGGAGGAATTTTTTGGGTTTGTTACTGAGATTTTATTTTTTACATTTTATGTTTTAATTATCCCAGTTTAATCATTCTAATAAGAGTTGATCAATGCCATGATGAACGACAGTGGAGGTTTGTTCCTCAATTTTGGTTTATTGGATTTATTCTCTCTTTTTTACATGTGTTCTTCATATGGATATGATTGAGGAATCTTTGTGCACCAGTTTCTTAGTGAAATGATCCCATAATGGAGATATGGAATTGTGATGACCCAGTGAAGGTGTGAGGATGATAGTAGTGGGCGAATCGACATGGTTCGAGAGTTCTCGTTCTTTGAGTGTTCTTTGTGTGGGTGAATCAGAATGTGTTTTTAGGGTGGATTAGAGGCTTGAAACTAATGAAATAAACTTAGTGATTTCAGGGAGACCTAAACCTCTGAGTTTGGTGATAATCAGGCGGCTAGATCAAGGAGAGGAGCATCACTGTAGGTGTTCCGCTGGGGATTTTTTTTGGAAATCTCCAAAACACATAGTGTTTTTCCCAAAGAACACACTATGTGGGACCAACATTGTGGCATCTGGGGTTTTGGGAGACAGACAGGTATCACATAGTGTGTGACCCCCATCACACAACATTTGGTCCATTCCCCGAAGCTCAACATGTATCTAGGGGATACACAGACATGGGGTGGAGTACATGGCAGTGTACTCCACCACACGACCAGACGAGGTCGGTTATGTGGGTTACCCCATTTACCGATTACACAGGATGACCTATACAGGTTGAAGCTGTGTACGGGCACATGGACAACATACACAGAGCAGACCCTGGTTACTCTGACACAGCATGTGTTCCATCCTACACATCGTGTACTTACCCTTTTTTCATGGCATGTCCCCTCTGACTCAAGTTGTTACACACAAGCAGTACCTGGAGTCGAGAGACACGTCGTGTGACTCCTTCTACATGCGATGTATATATTGGGACATGGCTTGATCCTCTTGTCCACCGTTCCTTGGAAATTTTCCACTTGGGTTAGTTTACATTTTTCTCAATTCTCCTGAATTTCAGGTATCATTTCCATCCAAAATAGTATGATCCCTTCAACAGGAATTTCTGAGATAAAGTCAGGTATCCCTATGAGAGGCCTCGAGCGAGATCCTATATCCATTCTTGACCCTAGGTAGAGTCAGGTATCAACATGAATAATCCTACAGGGCCATGATCCTCTACTTAACAGGTGAATCTAGATGAGCCACAATATCCGCTGAGGCCCTCTAAGTGATCCTCATATGTGTATCGTGATCTTTCCCCACATAGAAGTGTGTTTTACCAGAATGAGTATATCTATCTCTCATAGAATTTAACAGCTAACGATACTTCCCAGACAGACGTCATAACAGCTCTGAAACTTGTGGATTGAGTTCTCCCAGATGAGTGCTTCGTAGAACCTTCGAACTGAATCCCTAGTGGGGGTATGTAGTTGTGTGACTTATCTCTAGACTACGGGTCATGGTTTTGGGTATATTTGGGTTGTATTTCTCTTGTTATATGTTCAGTAGACATATACTATGTTGAGTTGATTTTACCTCTAAATTGCATATTGCACTGTGGTTTTTGGGGTCCTCTACTGAGTATTGTTATACTCACACCTGCACAGGCTTTTCCTGCACATGTTATGTCTTGTGTAGAAAAGTGTCCTTTTTATGGAGTTTAGCGTGGACCAGGACTAGACTGAGATTTTTGAGTTCCCTACAACATGAGGTGTTTCTATGGCTATGAGAAATAGTCCCAGCACCACTTTTTTCTTATAGTTTGGAATTTTTAGTTTGTAAAATCTTGTTTTTAGTGGGATTGTATTATGACACAATTTTACCTTCTATACTTTACTTCCATTGTACTATGTAGGTTAGTCTTAGTTGTATGCATTCATTTTTTTTCCTTTTTGGTTTTTACATTTCCAAATTTTTGGGATTGGAGATGTGTGAGCGTGTACAGGTACATAGGCAATGCCACCCATGTCAGTGATATACCAACTCTGTCCTAGTTACCATCCCCTAGCCGATTAGTGGTGGGATTATGGAGTCGCGGCATGGGCCCCATTGGGACGAGTTATGACAGAGTGGTATGAGAGTGTTGTTGGTTCTACTTTAGGACTGAGATTCTATGAGATTTTGTTTGGGGAAAAAGTGGTAAGTGTTCTGAGGTCAAATTTCAGGCCATAAACTCTTGTGTTGGTGCGACCGACTGACGTATCCATACACCAGAACTCTAATAACCTGATCTTTGACTCGGTACATGAAAATACTAGTTGTGGGGATGTAAAATAATGGTACATGAATAACATAGGAATGATTTGTGCTTTTGATTTCCTTTTTTTCAGCTATCCAGATATACTCATTGACCATGGTACATCTTTTTTTCCATACAAGATGCCTCTATGAAGCATTCCCACTAGGATTCAGCAGCGCGATCATGGGGATGACCCACCCAGTGATGAGGCTTTGATACAGGGACTGGTTCCCCATGCATTACCTCCAGGTGGTTCACTTACTATACCACCACCAGTGGAGTAGCCCATGGTATCTTCAGTTCTGAAAGACAAAGGGCATATGCTGAGCATGATCCATAAGTTCTAGAGACAGAGACCCCTTAGGTTCTGAGGCAAGCCTGAACCTCAGGCGGCTGAGGACTGGCTTGAGGTGGTGACTAGAGTTTTCATCTAGTGAGGACACTGACAGACTATATGGTGATCCTAGGAGCAAGCCTTTTATAGGGTTCAATGGTACGATTGTGGAGTCTGACCACACAGACTCACAATGGGGAGACTCTTTCATGGATGGAGTTTGAACAACAATTTAGGGAGGAGTTATATCTAGTTATGCTAAGAGTGATGTGTATCCAGAAGCTGCTTTAACTCTAGTAGGGTAGTTTGACGGTGGTTGAATATTCATTGAGGTTCACCAACCTTTCCAAGTACTCGATAGATATGGTCAGGGATCAGTACATCAGAGCTCAGACCTTTGAGCGAGGTCTACGATGGGAAATCCGAGCTAGTGTCATGACTCTATGCATTTTGACTTATACTAGAGTAATCGAGAGAGCCTTGGTGATAGAGAGCTTCTTGGTGGAGTAGAGACAACCTACGATAATCAGCAGTAGGAAGACAAGTGTGTAGACCTCAGCACCAGGGAGTCGACGTCAGGAACAAGGTTTAGGACGTGGGAGACATCATAGGAAGACCCAGGATAAGGGATCGATAGTCCAAGGATCTCAGCCTAGATCCAGTCATCCTATGGAGAGATGATCATACTCATACGAGAGTAGGGGACATCTCACTAGAGATTGTCTGACCCGCCAAGCTTCTGATAGAGAGGTGCTGGATGGACCACTAAGTTAAAGGTAGAGAGTGGATTAGGTAGATCCGCCAGGTGGAAAATGTGGCAAAGAAGCAGGGAGAGCTGAAGCTGGAGGAATATGCTTCAATCAACTTCCACCACCACCCCCAGGAGGTCTGCACCAGGCTTATGAATCTGGGGTATAGGGGTGGAGACAACTACATGCGGTCGATGTGTATGGCCCAAGTACTCCAGGGATGATCCAAGGTATGATATATGTCTTCTCTACCTTAGTTGTCATACTTATAGACATAGGTTCTAGTCATTACTTCCTATACACATATATTGTGAGAAACCTTGAGATTTTGGTAGGGCCATTTACTCGAACCTTACACTTGGAGACACCTACGAGAGGGGACTCGATGATCACACACCTTTATAGACAATGTGATCTTACTCTTATAGGTGATATTTTTGGTTGGAACAACTTGGTGGAACCAGTCAAGGCATTGAGACACAATTCTCAGGATGGATTGGTTATCTCTAGTCAATTCCCAAATTGACTACTTTAGGTGAAGAGATCGGTGTTTCTGTAATGATGGGATGAGGTTTTCCTTTGTTGGTGAAAAGAAGATCCATGCAGTACAAGATGAGATCATGCATCAGAGGGTATAGCCGATCAATCTTGAGTTGTCTAGACTTATCCTCAGAGCAGTAGATGTTGGGATCTTCTAGTTCCAAGAAGTTGTGGTAGAGTACAAGGATGTATTTTCTAAATATTTTCAAGGACTACCTCCCCACCGAGAGATTGAATTTTTCATCGACTTGCATCCTAGGATGACACCAATATTCTTACCAGTATATCAGATGGCTCCCATTGAGTTGCTTGAGTTGAAGGTGCAGTTAGAGTATTTATAGAGTAAGGGGTTCGTGAGACCCAATGTTTCACCATGGGGGCCCAATTTTGTTTTCCAAGAAGGCATATGGGAGTTTGAGGTTGTGTGTGGATTACTGGTGCCTGAACCAAGTGATAGTGAAGAAAAAATATCGATTGTTGAGGATCGATGACCTCTTCGATCAGATAAGAGGGGATTAGTGGTTCTCTAAGGATGACCTTCAATAAAGTTACCACCAATTATGAGTATGAGACTAGGATATACCAAATATGACATTCATATGCTGCTATAATCACTATGAGTTCTTGGAGACGCCTTTCGGTGTGACGAATTCCCCCACAATGTTCATGGGACTTATGAACCAGATCGTCCAATCATATTTATATTGGTTCATAGTAGTCTTCATCAACGAAATTCTTGTGTAATTTTCGTAAGAGGAGGAGAATGTGAGACACATGTAGATGGTTCTAGACGTACTCTGAGATCACCGTGTCTAGGGGAAGATCTCGAAGTGTTAGTTCTAGATTTAAGAGATCCACTTTCTGGGACATGTAATCTCAGCAAATGGATTATCTATAGACTCAGCCATGGTAGAGGCAGTGTTAGCATGGAATCCACCTCAGAGCTTAAAATAGGTGTAGAGCTTCCTTGGGTTGGTAGGATATCTACCATAGATTCATTTCTGATTTCTCCCAGATATTAAGACAGATGGAATCCTTGACCAAGAATGGGTAACGATTCATGTGGAAGGAGAACTGATAGTAGGATTTCGAGCATTTGAGATAGAGTTTGAAAAGAACCTAGATCTTGATATTTCCATAGGAGGGTGTCAAGTATAATGTTTTTTCGACACATCAGGGACCAGGCTTGGTTGTGTCCTGATGTTGGGACATGTGGTGATTACTTATGGTTCGTGGCAACTAAGACTACATGATTAAAACTATGCGACCCATGATCTTGTGTTGGAATCGGTAGTATTCTCGTTGAAGGTGTGGCGAAACTACCTTATGGGTGAGCAGTTAATCATCTACTCTGACAACAAGAGCCTCAAATACATCTTCTCATAGAAGGATATGAATCTTTGATAGAGTTTTTTCCTAAATTTCTTCCATGACTATGATTTCTAGATCATCTTTACTCCTAGGAAGGGGAATAAGGTGAATGTTTCTCTTACCAATAGATCGAGCTTGGTGTTGTTGAGTGAGGTGACAGAGAATTTGGTCATGCTATAGTTATCCTTCATGGACAGAGAGGATGTATCTTACCTTTAGTCAATGGTTGTAACCCCTCAAATATTAAAGAGAGGTAGGGAGGCACAACCTGGGGATGTTTACTATGAGGATTTACATGCTTAGTTATCCACATGACATGTTGTTGATGGATTTTCACAAGGTGGGGAGAACATTTTTCTTTTCGGAGGACGTATTATTTTACCAGTGATGTTTTGGGAAGAGTTTCAGAAGGAGTTTCATACATCCCCCTAGGTGGTACACCCTGGGGCGTTGAGAAGATGTACTAGGATCTATGAATATAGTTCTGGTGGTCATGTATTAAGAAGGAAATAAAAGTGTTCATTTCTCGATGCCTTACAAGCCAGTAGTTTAAGGATGAGCACTAGGTTTCAGTAGGGTTATCTCACCCCTTGGAGGTACCTGAGTAGAATTTGGATAGGATATCGATGAGATTGGTAATGGGATTACCACAAAAATACAAGGGACACGATTCCATCTAAGTGATTGTTAATAGAATCACTAAGTCGGTCCACTCCCGAGCTATCAAAGAGAAGAGTTCCGTAGAGATATTGGGACTCCTTTACGTGAAAGATATTGTTCAGCTTCATGGAATCCCTTCAATGGTAGTCTCAGATCGTGATTCAAGTTTTAAATCCTGTTTGTGAAAGGGACAGGAGGAGGTGTTTGGGACTCAGGTATGCATGATCACAGAATTCCATACCTAGAATGATTGTCAGACGGAAAGGACCATTTAGATTTTGGAGGATATGTTGCAGGCCTGTATATTGGACTTTGGTCATGGTTGGGAGGACCACTTACCACTAATGGAGTTTTCATACAATAACATCTACCACTCCACCATTGGCATGGCACTGTTCGAGGCCTTATACGGTAAACCCTACTGATCACCAATTTGCTGGACCGACCCAGGAAAATCCACTCTCAAGGGTCCAGAGCTGGTGCAAGCTACCACCTATAAGGTGTAGATCATATGGGAGCAGATGAAGACTGCACAAGGCCGACAAAAGTCTTATGCTGATAGATGACAGAGACCTATGGAGTTCGAGGAGGGAGACCACATCTTCCTTCAAGTCTCACCTCGATGAGGGTTACAATGATTTGGATGGGGTGATAGGCTATCTTCAAGGTTCATCAGACCTTTCCATAAACTACACAGAGTTGGAGAGGTGGCATACCGCTTATCTCTACTGCTTCATTTTCACTGGGTACATGATGTCTTCCACGTGGCACAACTGAGAAGGTACGTGCAAGACCCATCACACCTCATCGATTGGGGCGAGTAGGACATTGAGGATGGAGCGAACTTTTATGAGTACCTAGTAGAAATTAAGGATTTTCATGAGAGGATCATTCCTGGGTGATTGATTCCCTTAGTTCATTTTGGGTGGTAGAAAGAGAACCTTTAGGGGGAACGTGGGAGCAGGAGGCTCAGATCTGTGCCCAGTACCCACATATTTTTGAGTATCCCTTGTTTTGGTTTTTAGGGATGCAAAGACCAAAGGTGGGGAGAATGTAATGTCTCAGATTTTTCCATGTATTATTTTTTAAATATTATATAGAATTTTTTCAAGACCAAGAGTGGAGGTGACACATAAATCCAAGGCCCGGTGATCTTGGAATGGTGGTTTGATCATTTCTTAGTTAAGTGAGTTGGTGTGCATGCGTGATTGTGGCAGTTTCAAACGGATGGATGGATTAAAAATAAGAGGGTACCATTGCATCTGAAATGATGACCTTGCATAAGAATGAGTCTAACCTCAACAAGAGTGGGTCAAGAGAAATAGTTAAATTTTTGATTTTATATAAAATAAAAAAATAAAAATAAATTGATAGTGTTACTTTATTTTATTTGGAAACATTCACTACAACAGAAAGACGAGGAATCTGTTTTGATAATTAATGACACAACATAATGACTTTGGTACTATAATGTTGAATAATTAATTCCTCATCCTAATGGAACACTGAAACTTGAACCCTTTTTTAATGGGCTAATCAAATGTTGGTCATTGGTGGAAATTTGAGAGAAACATTGAAGAAATCTTGGATATTTGGAGTGAATAATCAACAATGAGTGATGATGAATCAAAGTTGTGAATCACTAAACAATTGGAGTTAAAACATCTCAATGACGACAACAACATTGTCCCTTCATCAGAAATTCATCCCCTCTTGATGTAGGGTTTATTTCTAAAAGTTGTTTTCTTCCTCATTCTTTGAATTTAACAATGAATGTGGATCAACCCATGAATTGGTTGACTCTCAGATCGTCATTCTCGTGGGAGGGCTGTATCGGGTTCATTCTTGAGATTTTGTTTGTCACATTTTATGTTTTAATTATCCATATTTAATCATTTTAATAGGATTCGATCAACGTTGTGATGAACGACAATGGAGGTTCATTCCTCAATTTTGGTATATTGGATTTCATCCCTATTTTTACCCACGTTCTTCGTGTTCTTCATGGAGATACGAATGAGGAATATTTGTTCTTCTGCTTCTTTGCACACTGATCCCATAATTGAGATACGAAATCAGGATGAACTAGTAAAGGCGTGACAATGATAGCGACAGATGAATTGACATGGTTCAAGAGTTCTCTTTCTTCGAG
Organism: Viscum album; assembly: GCA_963277665.1. NCBI lineage: Eukaryota > Viridiplantae > Streptophyta > Magnoliopsida > Santalales > Viscaceae > Viscum > Viscum album. Next base: position 578,331,344 of record OY728143.1, read on the forward strand.
TGTTCTTCATGTAGGTGAATCACAATGTGTTTTCGAGATAGATTAGAGGCCCAAAACTGACGGAATAAGCTCTATGATGTCGGGGTGACCTAAACCCTTGAGTTTTGTGATAATCATGCAGCCAGATCAAGGAGTGGAGCATCACTAGAGGTGCACTGGTGAGGGACATCGTTTTTGGAAATCTCCAGAACACATGGCATGTATCCCGAAGAACACGTCAAGTGGGAGCACCTTTGTGGAGGATAGGGTTTTGGGAGAAAGACATGTATCTCATGGAATATGACCCCCATTACATGGCATGTGGGCCCTTCCTTGATTCTTGTCATGTATATAGTGTATAGATAGACACAGGGTAGAGTACATGACCGTGTACTCCACCAAAAGGCCAGACTGGGTCGGTTATGCGGGTTATCCCATATACTAGTTACATGAGATGGCCTACACATGTTGAAGACATGTACGGGCACATGACCAATATACATGGAGTTGAACCTGGTTACTCAGACACAACGTGTGGTCTGTTCTACATGCTGTGTACTTACCCATTTTGCACAACATGTCCCCTCTGACTTGGGCTGTTACACACGGGCAGTACCCGGAGTTGCGAGACACGGACTGTGACCCCTTCTACACACTGTGTATATCTTGGGACATAGATTGATCCGATTTTCCACCATTCCTTGGACATGTTTATTTTGGTTTAGTTCCCCTTTTTCTTATTCCCCTGATGGCCAGGTATAATTTCCATCTACAAGAGTATGATCCCTTCAGCAGAACTTTCTGAGATAGAGTCAGGTATTCCTTTGAGAGGCCCAGAGCAAGATACTCTATCCATTCATGACCCTAGTTAGAGTTATTTATTGACATGAATAATCTTATAGGGCACTGATCCTCTAATTAGTAGGTTAATTTGGATGAGTCTCGGTATCCTCCAAGGCCCTCGCAGTGATCTTCATCTTTGTATCATGATCTTTCCCCACTGTGGATTGTGTTCTCCTAGATGGAGTGTATCTACATCTCATGGATTTTCCCGAGGAATGGTACTTATCAGATGGAAGTCATCAGATCTCTCAGACTTGTGGAGCGCATTCTCTTGAAAGAGTGCTTTGTAGAACCTTCAAACTGAATCCCTAGGGGGGGTATGCGGTTGTGTGACTTGTATCCGCACTACGGGTCTGGGTTTTGAGTATATCTGGGCTGTGTTTCTCTTATAATATATTCAATAGACATATACTATGTAGAGATAAATGCACCTTTACATTGTGTATTTCTTTGTATTTTTCAGGGTCATCTAATGAGTATTGTTATACTCACCCAGCACGGGATTTGCATGCATGTGTCGTGTCTTGTACAGACGGGTGACCTTTTGATGGAGTCCAGGGAAGACTGAAACCGGACCAGGATTTTTGAGTTCCCTATAGGATGATGTGTTTCGACAGATACAAGCAGCAGTCCCAAAACCTATTTGTGCTTACTAGTTGGACTTTTCCATTTTTAAACTCTTTTTTTTGGTGGGCTTTAATTCTGTCCCAGTTTTACTTTCTGCACTTTACTTTCATTGTACTATGTTGGTTGAGTTTAGTTGTATGCGTGCACTTTATTCTTTAGTGGTGTTTACATTTCACCAATTTTGGGCTTGGAGAAGTGTTCATGTGTACAGGTATATAGGAAATTCCTCCCATGTTAGTGATATTCCTACTCGGTGCTAGTCACCAGCCCCTGACCTATTAGAGGCGGGCTTGGGGAGTCGCGACACAAGTCCTACTAGGACGACACATGATAGAGATCATTATTTAATAATATAAATAATTATAAAAATTAAATTATTATAATATAAATATGTATTTAGTAAATATGTATTCATGGTGATCTGTAGAAGTTACAGATAAAATAGTAAAATACACCATTCATCGAGATGGTTGGTAGTACATAAGCATGAATGTTGTTTTCATTTTCCTACCATATTAAAAGAAAAAAAATTATACGATACATTATAATTATAGAATAATTTTATTATATATATATATCATATATATTCATAAAAATCAAAAATTTTACCACCCATGTGAAATATAGATGAAAAACTAATCACATCGCATCGTGGAGATGGTAAGCTATATGCACGCATAAACGATGCTACAATTTTTCAAAATATTTGGTGGTAAAAATGTATATATTATTTTATTATTAAATAATTATAATAAAGTCATAAATACCATTTAAAAACATTAAAAACATCATAATTCTCACTCATAAAATATGGCGATGTAAAATGAATTTTATCGCTATGTAGAGACCGTAAGTCATACGTATGCACGAGCGATACTTTCACTTTTTGTTCGATGGTAAAGAGGATGAATAATGGTGTGTTAATAATCATAATAACTTTTAATAATATTTATGATTCTGAAGATAATATTTTATGATATATATCATATATTTATAGATGTTATAGATTTGTAGAAAAAGAGAGTGATCAGTTGGAGAGATTACCTCGTCTTCTAAATGAATCTTTTAGATATCTTCTAAAAGACTCTAGAGTTGGTATTTTGGGAAGAAAAACACTAATATATTGTGTCTATGTTATTTTATAAGATAATATTGTAGATATATTTTGATATTTAAGGCTCAAACTAGTGAAATTGGATGAGGGAGGAGGTGTTATTTTATAATGAAGCTGTTGGGAACATTTAGAATTTCTCAAAAGATTAAATTATAATAAATTAATTATCAATAAAAATAACTCCAAATGGAAATAAAGTATATGATAATGTGGGATAATGTGTAATACCATCAAAAAAAAGATTTTATACAAGTTTGTTTTGTAATTTAAAACCTTATCATTTTTATTAACCCTTTGTTATCATATTTTTATTTTAACTATGGTAACACCATTTTCAACATTAAAAGGTGGATTTTGTACTTATAAGGTGTTAATTAAACCTTAAATGGAAAATTTATTATATTTTAGGCCATAATTTATCCTATTTGTACTTAATTAATATTTATATCTTTATTAAATAATTTAACAAAATATTATTTTCATAAAAGTTTATTAGTGTCAATGTTGAGACTATTCATTACATTGACTTTATGAAAATGAATCTTGAAAGATAAGTTCAACATAATTATTTTAATACTACCATGATATTTTATATTAACCTATAAAATTCATGTATCCTATTATGTAATTTTATTTATTTTAATATTTTTAATACCACTTAATTGTGTTTTTCATTAATTGAATAATTACTAAATCATCATTATTTAATTATCTATGATAATAATTTATTCACTAAAAATTAAAAATTAATTTACATGATATATATGAGCCTTATATATTTAATAATAATATATATAGTTTAAAATATATTCTATTAAACCCTATATTAAAATTATTATACTTATTAAAATCAAGAGTTTGATATTTTGTCACTGTCCTTGATTTTAAAAATATCCAAGCCTTTTTCATGGAAATGTGCCCATTATTTTGTTGAATTCTGATCCTTATGTGTTAAGTGTAAAATTAAGTTCATCCAATAAAATTTGGGAAAGTGTTATAGTAGTTTTTTAATATTTATAATATTATTTTTACCCTTAATTACTTGATTTACCCTTTATTGTGGTAATAACTTTTTCAAAAGTTACTATTACTATTACCCAAAATTAAAAGGAAAATAATTACTAAATATGGGTCTTATGATTTAAAATATGGAAATCATTTTTTCAAATTCAATTCAATATTTTTTTTGAAATTAGTTAAAAATTAGTCCTATAGATGTGATGAATGAATGGGTTTTTAAAGTGGAAACATTCAAAATATTGAAATAATTTTTATCCAAATTCAATATGAAATTGATTACAATGACCTAAATTTTACTAAATGATTAAAATTTAATAAAATTATACTATAAAACCAATTAAAAATATAATTTTACACTATCAATTAATTAGATAAAATATCCGTTTCAACTAAAATGCAATATTTTTCACTATTCATCAAAAAATGAGACCTAACAGAAAAAAATCCAATATTCAGCCTAAGTAAATTTTTATATAACTATTTAAAATAAGAAGTTTATTTTTTCAAATACAATTTAAAAAAGTTTCAGGAACTAAATTTAAAATAATTGCACCATCAAAATTTGGTGAAACTTATTTTTTAAAAAATTGTATCTTTTCTGCATAAAATTGGATTTGTTCTTATATCATATATTGAAAACACATAAGATTAATGTTAAAAAATAGATTTAATATTTTATATATACATTTCATTAATAAAATACAACAAGAGTTATTTGTTTACTTATTGGTATAAAACACACCTTTTCACATTTATATAGTTTTTTAGAAAAAAAATTCCTCTTATTTTAAATTAGGATTTACATTAATTTATATTAATTGGTCAAAGAATTATATATATATATATGTAAAAGATAATTTCATAATTCAATTAATCCTTTAAATATCTGGAATTTTAAAATCTAGGTTACAATTTTTGTGTTTAAATAATTACAATAATAAAATGATGTTTTGTAGAAACTTAGTGCTGTGTGAAACACAAGCTAAGCTGGTAGTGCATGTAGCATAAGATAAGCCAGTGTTTCAGGTAGTGAAAGTTTTAAATGTTTTAGTATGAAATGAAAGTTATCAAATAAATAAATTATTTAAAAATATATTTCCTAAAAATCATGGGGTGTTACAGTTTTATTTTATAGAGTTCTAGAGTCCCATGACTAATTCATGAATGTTATGGTTATGGTTTGTAAATAATACATTGAAATTCTCCTATTTTCGAATATTGAATAAATAAAAGGAGTTAATTTTACTAATAAGTATAATTATAGATATTATTATCATATCATTATAAAAAAACATAAATTAATCATTACTAAAACATATTACTATAGTATAGATTTTTATTATCATTCATATTGAATATATTATTGCATCATTCATGTACATGGTTAAATTGACCCAACTAAAATCATAATAATATAATGAATGAGTATCAATATATTTAATTTTAATTACATATTAACAAAATCATAATTTCATTAATTACATCATCTATGACTAGTAAATAATATTTAATAATGGGATGGATGGGAAGATAAAAATAAAATAGATAGAAAATTAATAATTACTTTTTAGAAACTTGACCTCTTTTGTAATCCATCTTGGGTTTTGAAGGATTTAGGTTTTATTTATGAGAACAAAGGACTTAAAATATTATATTGGAATATTTTTAAGAGAAATTGAGATAATATTTTGGAGTAAAATGATTTAAATGTTTGGATTAATGTGGCTAAAGGAGGGGTCCCATTATATGCAAGTTTGAGTGTAATATTCACCAATACCCATTCTTTAAGGTTTAATGAATAAAATTTTACATTCCAAGTAGAATTAAAATGGACACAAGATGAGGATATGTCATTAATTTACCCAAAGAATCAATTTATATATAATTTTTATAGATATTTTATGACTTTACTCCTTATTTTACACTTTTTACTTCATTTTACCATTCACTGTGGTAACTCATGTTTTTTACTTCTGTAACTTATTATTATTTTACCAAAAATTAAATTAACCCTATTACATATTTTTATAAATTCTAATTCTATATATAAAATAATTTTTATTGAATTCAATTTATAGAAGTGATAAAAATTGATTTAAATAATAAAAATTAACAACGTAAAGAAAATATTTTTTAAGAAAGTGTCTTGTAAATTATTATTTACTTTACACTCATGTCATACTAATTAAAAGTCATTCAATGAATGTATATACATTTGAATATATATATATAATATTTCATTAGATTTCATACTCCAAATATGAGAAATTTGTCTTTTAAATAGAAACATATTATATATTTTTTTTTTAATTTAACCTATTTCTTTGACCATAAATTATAGAATTTTCATTACTTATAATTTATTAATTATTTATTTTTCTTTTCATTCAATGAAATTTTATTAATATATATTATTAAAATAATTATTTAATAGTAATAAATTTAATTTTTTTTTAAATGAAGATATTGCTACAAATGTATTAGTATATTTTTATTTTTTTTCTAATATTTATTACATCCCAAATATAATATTTATACAAAAAATTTAACATTTATAAAATACTTTGAAAATACTTATTAGACATATGTATACCCAATGACTATATATCAAATGACAACAAATCAGACAACCATTTATCCATTGACCATATATCCAACGATTATAAAATTGTCATATTGTATTCCTCTATATAACCCTAAATTCTTCACTAAAATCATATATCTTGTTCTCTCATTTCATTCTTAATATGTTTGTCATATTTATAATGTTTTTTATTTTAAATACATTTATCATTTTTGGAATGATCTTCATGGAAGATCATGATGATGAATATCTCAAATGTGTAGTAGTTTTATTTACTTTTAGTTTTATTCCATTAATAATTTTCATAATTCTACTAGATTTATCCATTTTCTAATATACAAATATTTATTTTATTTTTTTTATAATGGAATTAAACATTGTGTATTCTAGTTCGGTGTTCCTTGTAAGAGAATCTATCTAACAGATGATATTTATTAAAGATAAATTATTACTGAAAATAAAATATTTCACACAATACCCACTATATTTCCACTAGGTAGTCATTGGATATCCACTAAGTTTAATGTTGAGAATATTTTTTAATAAGGGTGAAATATTCCTTTTCTCATTTCCTACTTTAATACCTTATGGGGTTCCATTGGGTGGGAAGGCCCCCATAAAGGTGGGAACCTTCTATACAATGTTTTATCACCTTTCACCTATATTAAAACCTTAAATATTTTTGGGTGTTTTGGTTCTTTATATTGAAGTATATATCCCCTTATATTTATCCTTTATTCCTCTCTTTCCATTTTTACTAATTCCGTTTGGTTATGTTACACATTTCATAATTTAATTCACTATATAATGGTGAGATACATATAGGATAAAATATATTTTTTGTGTTATCGTTAAGGAAATATTAGAAAGTTGGAGTCATTTGTTGGAATGGATCTTTTTTTCATATTTTTTTAGGAGTTTTTAGATTTTGATATCAAATTTTTATTATTTTTGGTGTAAAATTTAGGGACATTTGTGGGTTAATTGGGTGGATACATAGAGTTGTTTGTCATTAATTTTTTCTTATTATTTAGGTTTAATTTTTTATTAAAATGGTTTATCATTTTTATGAAAATGGTTTTGTGTCACAATATTATAGGATGTGAGGACCAATGGTTCTAAAAGGCTTGTGTTCGAAACCCGAATTGGTTTTATTTAGGTTTTACAAGAGCTGTAACTAAAATATTATCTTGAAAACCCTATAAATATTTTAATAATTATTTCAAAAATATAAATGGATGGTTTTCAAAGAGAATTAACATACCAAATATTTTTTGTTATATTGATATTATCTGATATTGTTTAATTTCCTTTATTATATTTACTAATTTCCTTATCCTTGTAGTGTTGTGAATTGAATTGTTTTTTCATGAAAAAAATCATACATTTATATTATACATATCTTAAACCATAGATAAAATGTTGATTTTATTAATTTGGTTTAAATGGAAATATAATTGATGGTTTCATGAATATATTTCTTTGAATACATTGAATTATTTATGTTATTCCTCAAATTTTTTATTTTTTTACTAAATCAATACTTTGTTATATATATATATATTATTTAACATTTTTTTTATAATTCTATTATGATTTAAAGGTAATTATTTATTTCCTTATATAACTAAAATGAATTAAAATTCAACAAATAACATTAATCCTTTAGTTAAGTGGTTTCATGAATGAAGTTTTAATGAATTTATTAAGGGGTAATGATTTAAACTCTTGATATTGAAATTATTTATTTTAGAAGAATAATTTTTTGAAGAATTTTTTATTATTATTTGAATCTACTTTTCTTATGTTAGATAAAATTAATGTAATAAATTATATATATATATATACATATTAACCTAAAAGTTTATATTACTGAAATAGTTCAGATAAATCACTTTTGGAATATTTTTTTTGAGTGAGGGCACTTGTGTTGTTGTCAATGTGTTTGTAGCTGAGTGGTACATCCTCATGCTTGGAATCCTAAAGACCTAGGTTCAAATTATATCTAGGGTGGATTTTTTGAGTTTCTATTATAGTACAATAGTTGTTACAAGTTCATTGTAACTATTCATGTGAATTGGTTTCATAGTCCATAGATTTGGGCCTTCAAGACATAGGGAATTTGGTAGACCAAAATACTTATGGCCTTTAGGCCATAGGGCTTCCAAGAAACCACATAACTTTAGGTGATCAATATAGCTTCAGACCACAGGGCCTTTGGGCCATGAAGCAGTGAATTCAGACTGTGTAGGATCATTACCTAAAGGTGGAATTAGTGAAAGTATCATCCATTTGAGTGTTTCTTATGAGATTAGGAATGAAGATAGGGACAATGAAAACAATTACACTAAGACCAGGCACCATGAAACTCTACATGGGTAAATTATAGCAGATCATTGATGTGAGCTGAGGAACTAAGCTTTATCAATGAAGAGAATGATAAGGAGGGGTAGTTGACATGTAGTTGGGAATTTGGTCCTTAGGCTCACATACTAGTCCTTATGCCTATTGGTCTCTAAGAAATGTAATTCTCTAGGCCTCCAAGTCATTTAATGTGTCCCTCTCAAGCTAAGTTAAATATAGGGATTTTAATAAAATAAATATATGTTGTTTTCAATAATTCATGTTAATTTTATATGTTCTCCTCTTATATTGTTATTTATTTTCCCTAAAATTGAGTATTCCCTTATGTAATTTTATTTTTTATCATTAATTTTATTTATTATTTTTGGGATAGTGGTTTGTATAAATTAGTGGAGTCCTTTCTCATTCTTTTATGGAATCAACTTAGCAATATATTTTTACCTAATTTGTTCTATTGTGATCTTTTAATGTGAGACATATTTATGTAATTTTAGTTAAGTTTTGGAGATTGTGTTAGTAACTTTGTAAAGTATAAAGTCTGTGATATGTTGTGGGGATACAGATATAGTGGTAAATAATGTTACAACTTAACATTTTTAAGGTATGAATTCAATCATTATTAAATTTCAACTAATGTATTTTGGATTATTTTTAATATTTTAGGGGTTAAATAGGATTTGGGAATGTGTTTCGAGAAATGAGTGATGGTGGAGGAATCAACTCATGAGACAATTCTTTACCAAAAACCCACTGGGTTGCTAGAAATATTTTTATAGACCTTCCAGTGGCACTATACCATTAGATAACCCATTTGTGTTTTAGTGGATGGCCACATGAGTTCTAGTGAGAATGTTTAGTGTGTTTAAAATTATAACTAACAACCTTTATGTTAATTAAAATTTTTATAAAATATGTTTTTCTCTCCCCCTTTCACCCAATAGTATCACAAACCCCCTCCTTCTGAACTCTATTGGTTTCATCCTCTTATAAGGTCCATTATTTTACATTCGAGCTCTGATTGAAGATCCATATATTACATGAGAGTTATACTGGTGAGATTATTGCTCTTATTTCCTTATTTATTGTTATAATTATTCATTATTCAATGATTAGGTAGTTGATCCCTAATTTTTTGAATGATTCTTGGGTTTTATGATTTTTCTCATTTGAGTTTGAATAAGTTAGGGATCTATGACAACTAAGAATCCTCTAGATCAAGGTAGGTGTTCCATAACCATTATCCATTGTTTATGTGTGTTTTCTTGTGAAACATTCCTTGTGGTGTCACTTTACTTGATAAATAAACTTAAAATTAATATAAAATATCTTTCTTTAACATGTATGAGTGAGGTAACAATTCTTAGAGCCAAGAACAGATCTCTAATTATTATTCAATGATGTTGGGACCATCGATGGTCAGGGGCCTAATTTAAAATGGGATATCCTAATACTCAATGTTCAATGATGGGTTCCATGATTTTTATTCTTGTAATATGTACCTAGTGAGGTTCCTTAAACCTATATTGAGTATAGATAGGTGTATTCATTCCTTATGTATTGCATGGGGTTAAAATTGTGTAGGGATAATGGAATGACATCACCAATTGTATAATTGATATATATAAGTGATTATTGAATTCATCCTTACACTAAACGATACATGAGGGGTTATACCGTTAGGTTTTTTATAAAGGGGTTAGTGTGGGAAGGTCAAAATATGTAATTTATTGATGTTTCATATGTTTTTACTAACATTTTCGGAATTATAAATTAATATTATATTATATACTTTTGATAGTTGACATGGGGGTCAAAAAACATAAGGGTTTAAAAATATACAATATTGGGACGCTTTTCCAATGGCATCCCTACTATATTTCTCTAGATCAAGATTCATTTAGATGAGATCACTAGGGATCTAGGCCACATTTCTCTATTCTCTATTCATTTGAGATTGTTTAGGTTTGAGAATCCTAAGAGATAAAATCATTATGGACTTATGAAACATTAATATTGTTCACTGTTGTTTTTTCATGCCTGATACACCCATGGGGCGAGACCATAGTGAGAGAGCCCGCTTATCCCTTTTTTTGATGATGTCATTCTATGGAAAAGACGCCCATGAGGCAATACCATAGAAACAAAAGACAATTCTCTTTTTATAGATTATTAATATGTTGTTATTGAGAAACTATTGGATTTAGATACCTATAGCCTTGGGACACCATCTTATTGGGAACACACTAATTTATGGTATGATTGAGTTGTCATAAGGATGAGATAATATAGGTAGGGTCCACCATTCCCCATGGACTAGTATTATTCTATGGTTGTTGAGATACTTTTAGTTGAGACTTTACATTCATGGTAATAAACTACCCTATTGTCCTTAATATTTATATTGATATATTCAAAGACACCCCAATATTGGCTAAAATAATTATAGCAACACCTTGAATGGATATATGAGATCTTAAGGGAATTAATTTTATTATAGTAATTAATTTTTTATTTATATTTTGGTATATTAGTATAATAATTAACAATATTTTATGAGTCAGTTTAGGGACCTCGTTGGTGGTGGCCTATCAAGTTTTACTCACACCCATCTCAGGTAATTTTGTAGCCAAGTAAACTATGGTGTATCATCCAGCTATTCCAAAGGACCTTCTGTTCATAATTGAACTATAGAGTTGGGAGATGGGATCAATCATGGAATCTAGACTAGTTTGTAATGAACTCTATTTTTTTGAAACTTCTATTATATGATCATACCATATGAAATATTGGTTATATCTATATGACATTATGACATTACTAGAACATATTTTTTTTATAAAAATGGGTGATGTTATTACTATTTTTGAAATTTATCCTTGATTTACTTTTTTTTCAATTATGTTGATTGTCTGTAGAATTTTCATCCCTTGTGATTTGTTAGTGTTTAGTGTTTTTATGATTTCACGTAATATTGTTTATTTATATTTTTTGTTATTGAATATAAAAAATACCTTAAATAATAACTTATATTAATTTTATTATTTATCATAATATTATGTACTTTAATGTGTAATTGTCTTTGTTGTGGATATAATATGCTATTTTTGATAAAGAATTATTCAATTCATATTTATAAATTTATTTTTTATGTTTTATTATCACGATAAGTTGAACCAATATACTATCTCATATTATCTTGAACAACCACACGTTCTATATCTCAGGATGAATTGACTTACATTATACCGATGCCTCAATGTAGCATCCTCATTTTATATATTTTTTTATCATGTGCCAATTTCTTCCTTATCATGATCAATTGAAATAGTTTCTTATAGATGATTGATTATTTTTTATGTGTCCACTTATTAATCCAAACAATCAGCCATTTTATAGGTCACTTGATGAACCTCACAGTTGTTCTGCATGGCAATTGTTCACATACAATTAGTCTACTAATTAAAATAAGAAGAAAAAATTAATATATTTACTGTTTTATTTTTTATTTCAGGTATTTTGATATTTTCTATTATTTTAATTTTATATTAGACATTTTTTATGATATTTTTCTTTTATAAATAAAAATATATTATATGTAAACTATGAGAAGTATTTTTTATAATATTAAGACATATATGAATATTGATTTAATTTTTTTACCTGAACACATAAACCTTAATCATAGAGATTCAATTTTGTTAATTTATTTATTATGAGTGTCTTATTTGTTTTTAAGATTTTAAAATTTATATTTTTAGAAAACGTTATTTATTTTTTTACTAAAATTAATATACTATTATTTTTAGTTTTCACATCTTCATGCATGTATATGGAAAGTGTTTTTCCAAAATCAAATAATTTTTTTATATAAATTAATGATGTGATAATTATGGGGTTTCTTTTGAGAAATTATTATGAAGAAATTTTGAATAGTTTAACAATGAATTAAAATTAATCTTAATTAGTATTTAGTGTTTTAATTATTGAATGATTATTATGTAATGATAATTCCTCTCTCTTGGATAATTTTTAATTGATATATAAATTCCACAACATATTTCATAGCTGTTTTGAGTGGATAATTAATTTTATTTATAAAGGGATTCAATACACATTCAAGGATAATGGTTACTACACTACTGTTATTATTTATTTTAACATGAACATTCAAACATTTTAAGGGATATAAGAATATGTGATCTCGTACGAACAAATTTTTCGTCATCTAGATGATCTTTCAAGGGGAAGAAAATGCACTTAGACTACTAATAAAACCTTTAAAAGATAAAATGTCCCTTCAATCATAAACCAAAGTTTATGATCATTGTATTCATTGAATTTTTATTATTGATTTTTTATAAGTATTTATTAGTTCTTTCAATATTAAGACCTATTATTTATCCTTCAGTTTATACTTTGAACAAAAAAATCATTATTCTTTCTCTAGTTATGACTATTAAATTATAAATTTAATACCATTTAGGTTGTGAACCCCAATATCTAATGTCAATGTTGTAATGGTTTTTTAATCCCCATAAAAAATTAATTTGATTTTGTATAATTTATTTATAAAAATCATGTTGTTTCTAGGTTATGACTCCCCTTCAAAAATCAGTTAGTTCATAACACATATCTTAAAGGGTAGGGAGTTTTAAGAATAGATATAGGACCTATTTATACATAACTACTATAAAATTGCATATTTTATCTCTTTACTTTTCGACTATAAATTATTAGTTTGTGTGCATGATTATTAACTCTAATAATTAATTTTTATAATAAATTTAAACTATTAATTAAACTATTTTAAATTTTAATATGGTATATTCACCACCTTCTAGATGATATATAATAACAATCATAGACTTAACTATACATATCAATCCTTAATATTTTTATACAAATTTAGTTTCATGTAATATTTTATTCTAACCTTAATATCTCAGACCTCACAATATAAGGAAAAATATCTTTGAAAGAAATAAGTAAGGAATATAGATAATAGTTGGATTCCTTTGAATCCACCACACATTGTTGGAAATGATTGCAGTTACTATAAATCTCAAGTAGATTCATACCAAAAACAAATTAGTATTGGTCATTGGAAAATAATGGTCAAACCCTATTGGTTACCTAATTATGAACCTGACTTACCAGAAATAACACTTTTATATTTTTTTGAATTAAAAAATTATAAAAATTATAAATTGTATTAGTAATAGAAATGTATTAATTAATATGTTTTCATGTAATATAGCTCATGATATTTGAGAAATTATATATGTAACTCAACATGGATCAAAAATATTGATCATAACTAAGCTTAAAATGCTTTAGGATGACTTCCAAGATTTTAAGAGGGGTAGAGATGAAGGAATAAACCAAATGTTCCACTAATAGACAAGCATTGTGAACAGAATAAATACCCATATAGAAACATTAGAAAATAATACAGTTGTTGAAATAGTAATAAGATATCTACCCAAGAAGTGGAGTTCAAAAAAGTGGAAATTTATTAAAAACATTAAAATGTACACAATTAATAAACTCATTGGTTCATTAATATTACATGAACTAGAAATAAAGTACATCACTAAACATTATACTTTAAATAAGAATGGTGTTGTGTTTAAATAAAATATAACTATTCTTACTTAGTCTTCTGATTCTAAATCATAGAAAAGTAATAAATAGTTATAAAATATTACCAAAGGGGTTTAAAAATGATTAAAAGAAAAGGTGAATTCAAGAAACAATTTAAGAAGGATGATCACAAGGGTTATTGAATAAAGAAAAGTAAAAATGATTATAATGAGGTTTTCAAACTCATGTTTTATGAGTGAAAAAAGGGACACATAAATCCTTATATTTTGAAACTAACATATTTATGAAAATATTATAAATATATGAAAATGGATAAAATGGATTTGATGGTTGGAATGAGTTTCATTGACGAATATGATTCAAGTGATAAAAAAGATTACACGAAAACATCAACCGATGTACGATTATAACTAGTGTGAATTAGGTTAGTGGTTATTTCAATTGTAGTTATTATTATTATGAATCAGAACAACCTAATATGGAAGAATTAATAGAACAAAATAAAAAAGTTCAAAAGAATATTTTATGAATTAATAATTTGTATAAAGAAACAAAATGAGATTTTTTTTAAAAAAAATAATAAATTAACTTAAGAAAATGAAGTGTTTAAAATTAATTATTCTTATTCCAATGGGAATTTTTTCAATGATTTAGATACTTTACAAATAGATAATGAAAAATTGAAGAATTAAATTCTGGGTTTGAAGGAAAATTAGTCAACTTCTATTCAAGGAAAAGAGAAATATGATAAAGAGACATCCATGATGAAAATGAATAAAGATAAAAGTGGTTTTGATTATAATAAAATAATATCTATATTTTATTAATAAATTAGAGTTCTAAAGGAATTATATTGTGTATTAAAGCTCACCATTCTAAAGTAGCACCCCAAACACTTCATGAATATATTCTACTTGTAGTCTATATTTCAGGGATCACTAAGCCTATATGGAACAAAACATGGTTACTTATAAGATATATCCATAACATAACAAATTAAACCTAAATTTTTCACTTCTATGATGTGAATTTCGAAAACATGGCATACATGGTTGCGATCAGTAAGTTATTTGGAGTCCGATAAGAAAAAAATCAATTTTCAGTGAATAGTAACCTACCCTTATGAATAGTAAACTACCCTTATGATTAGTAACTTACCATTCTAAATAGTAATATGACTCTTATGAATGATATTCATACCATTTAGTGCATAAATTAATTTAGGCAGCATAAAAATGAAGATGAAAATTTTATGTGTTTGTATTTTTCGATTAAATAATGATTTTAATTAAATATTTAATTAATCATATTTAGAAAATTATCTTTAAAAAATGGACTTTATTTTTGGATTCTACATATCTAAAAATGGTAAGGGTGAATTTTTTGGATTTTTCTGAAATACTTGAATTTTGATGAATAGTAAAATCTGATAATTCACAATAAATGCTAAGTAATGGATTAATTGGGTCATTGATGATGATCTGCTGATGTAAGACCAATTGGTTCGAATTTACATGCATATATTACTGTTCTTGGTCATGTACTACTCACTATTGGGTTACTTGTTAGGAAATAATAAATTAATGATAATAATATTTAGAAAACTCCCCTCCCCTCCACTATATAAACCACCCTTCACCCTCTCTTCCTCCTACACCTCTCAAGCTTCAAGACTTGCCTAAATTATTCCAAATAACATTTCCAAGATCCTCCAAAATGTAAAATATCTCCTAGCCTCTTCAAAATACCAAAACCTCTCCCTTTAAGAGGTTCTCATAGGAGGAAGTCTCAAGAGGTAAACTCCTTTTTCCAATTCCTTCATGTCTTTTAAGTTCTTTTCTTTTTGTTTCTTTCCTCACCTCCCTTCACACAAATTGTATGATAAATCCAGTAAAATAAATGTACTGGAATGTTTTTATAATAATGGGATATTTCATTATCTTCTCTCTTTTCCCCACCCTTTATTTGGAAGAAATGAAAGCACCGTTTGAGATATGCTAATTCGGCACATTCAAGGACAACGTTTTATCGATTTCTGTTATAATATTTAATTATCTTCATGAAACCATTTATTTAATGGTTGAAACAGATTATTATATAAGTAATATAATCTATTTTTAGTTTTTTAATCCTTTTTTACAAATGGTATTAATTTATAAAGAAAAACATGTTCATTGTAATCAAACTCACCGTTTAACCAAAACGGTTGTCACTAAGGTTATGTATATGTAATAATTCAACCTCAATATAAGTAAACAAATTAAATTTAAAACCATGTAATCTCTTGGAATTTAGCTAATTTAATATAACTTAATTTCTGGACAACCACTTCAATATTTTATATTTATCCGAACATGAATATAAGTGAACCAATATTTTAAAAACATGTAATCAAACGAGCCCAAACAATGAAATTGAACATTATAACCATTAAAAAGTCCTTTAATGAAATAAAAAGGGTTATAATAAATTATTTATATATAGTCAAGGTTCTGTAATTATTAATTAATAAGCTTAATTTGTTAATTCAGGTCTTTAATAACTAGTCAAGAACAACTTCAAGCATAAGGTAAGGGATTGCTTAACTCAATTTTTATTCTTTGAGTTAAACATCTATTTCATTGGTTATGTTGTTCCAAGAATATATGTGAATGACCTATTATTGTTTTATACTGTATATCCAATTATATTTTGTGGTTTTTTATTTGTCACAAAAATATATTTCATTGACTTATCGTCACTCTAATGACACAATCTTTGTAAGGGATCCTCTCTCACACTTTTGTTCAGGAATTTCCCCTATGTTTTGACATTTTATTTTTAATTCCTAACGATGTGGTATGTTTTATCACCTACCCCATACCAACCTTGTGACATATAAATAATGTAATACCCCTTTACATTTCATTAATCCCTCTCAATAACACTCATTACCATGTCGAAATGTTTGTAAGGGGTTTCTCATCTCACTTTCATTTCTGTGAGATTTTCATTATTCGACACTTATTTCTTGTATGTGGTATATGTGTAATTTTATTTGATATATAATAACATGATTATTTCTATATTCATGTTATTAAATGTTTCATTTTAGGGTTATTATGTTCTGGTCATATGATTCGACCGATTACATTGTGGTAAGAGACTTTGTCTCAACTACTATTTTGTTGTGACTAACTTTGTGTGGTGCACCTAATAATCCTTATATGGTGTAACTACTTCCCATTTGAGGTCACTTTTCATTTGAAATTATATTTATATTAAATATCTATAATCTGATATCATGGATATTTTTGTTGACTAAACTGTATACCATTTTACATACGGTGTTTATTTGGAAAATTATTTTAATTATGGAAATATTGATGAATTCGTAAACTCAACTCTATAAGGAAATTGAAAAGGAATATTGCTCTTGTATTGAATCATTGTATGAAGAATGATTTGGACATGAAGTGATGGGTGGGGCCCTATATATCCCCCGATACATTGATAGGTCTCATGAGAAAAATCTATTTGGTGACAAACCCTTCGAATTTGTTTAAAAAAATCGGATAGGTTTCTACCCATAGAACTAGAAAATTTTTATGGTATTATGGTTTCATGTGTCAAATACATTACATCCAATCAATAAGAATTATATTTATTAATTATCAGTTATTATTTTTATCCATGAGGTTTTTACTATGAAAAAATATATGGATGCAATTCCATTCTCAGTTATTTAATGGCAGTAGTTTTTCATTTATTCACTATGCCATATAGATTATGTCAGATTGATTGTGATTCAATTATTATTGTACTCATGTTTCCACTATTTTTAACCTTTACTAAGAATTTGAGCTCACCCCTTTCATTGTTTACCTTCAACAGGTGATAAAGAGAACGTCATTTATTGAGTTCATGTGGATGCAATTTTTGTTTTGTTATGTATTGTATCTTGTAGCCCTATTCAATGTAATTTGTGTTACATTAATGTATCTAGTTTCTTCAAGACTACTATACTGATCGTTCCTTCATGATTTTTAATTCCTTCTAACGATGCCAATATCACAAGTAACACACCGGCTCCAGCCTAGAGGGGTTGGGGTGTTACAATTGGTATTAGAGGAATTTTTGTAGAAAACTTGGAAACTAGAGTAGGAAATATATAGTAGGGAACAAATCCCTAATGTAGTATTTGAAGATAAATATAGAAGAATGTCCTGGTATTTTGGTAAAGAGTAGATTATGTGGATATTTTAAGCAATATGTACCTATCTGGATACAAGTAGGTAGAGGCAGCTCTGGCACAAATGTATCTAGGGGTAAAACTCGAAAACACCAGTTTGAGCTAGACTCGAATGGGAACTGGTGCATGAAAATGGGCCTTTCTCTACTCTTGGTTACAAAAATCCTAGGGGATATGCTTAGGATAATTCACATTTTCTTTACAATCCATTATGATGGAGTTTAATGTAAAATTTTCCTCATAGAAGCCTTGTTTATAAGATCAACTATGAATATAATTTCAATCTATGTTGAGTGCTTTTCTATTTGAGATTCATAAACAAATCTAGTGTATCCCATTATTTAGAAATGAAGTCTAACAGAATAAGGGGAATAAATACTCGTAGGAAAGGTAGGGATCTCCCTACTGAGCAAGTCAACACAGTCAATGTTGGAGCAGATTAGATAATGACCATATTGGGAAACTTACTTAGGTTGTAACGAATAACCATTCCACACATGTGTTGGATAGTTTCATGCAGCAGAAGCCCCCATATTTTAACAAGACTACTAACCCAATGGTTTCTAAACAATGGATCAAGTCCCTTGAAAAGATATTCATGGAATTAAGATGTAATGAAAATGAAAATGTAGTACTAGCAGTATATTGTATTAAGGGAAATGTTTATCAATGGTGGTCCTTTATTCAGAATACCATAGAGGAAGAAGAAATAGAAGATATAGAATATAGGACTTTTAAAGAAATATTCTTTGAAAAATATTTCCCTCGTCAGAAATGAACTAAAATGAAGAGGAGATTCCTTAGCATAAAAGAATGGTAAAATACAGTGTTGTAGAGTATGAGGATAATTTCACAAGGCTGGCCAGGTATGCCGTATATTACGTACGTGAATCGGAAAACAAGATTGATCATTTCATTGAAGTCCTTAAGCCAAGTCTTCGAAGGGCACTGGCTTCTCAATCATTTTCATTATATGATGAAATTGTATCAAGTTCCATCAAAACAGATAGGGAATTAGCTAGATAAAATATTTTCAAAGGAAACCAAGATAAGAAACGGTACTATGATAACAAAGGAAAATGAGAATCACCAAACAAGATCAAGGGAACAAAGCTATTCCCACAATGTTAGAACTGTGGAAATAATCATCTTAGGAAATGATTGAAAGGCATGGGAGTCTGCTATAACTACATAGAAAAGGGTCATCGATCAGATGAATTCAAGGGGAAGAAAAAAATTCAATGATATTACATGATAAAATTGTAGAGAGATGGGATAGTATGAAAATGAGTGTCATAATCCCCAAGAAAACATGCCTCAAAAAAATCCAAAAGAACAAGGGAGAGCCTATGCGATTACAACCGTGGAGGTTGAAGTTCCTAATGACATGGTGGTAGGTACTTTAATTGTTTCCTCAAACTTAGCCAATAGTTTATTAGATTCTGGATCATCACATTCATATATATCTTCCCAGTTTTCGAAGAATATTAGATATGTTCAACTTGATTTAATAAAGGAGTTTTCAGTTAAAACTTCCAAGGGATGTATCATTGCAACAAAGGCATGTCGACTAGTCCCCCTCTAGACACCAAAATGTACATTAGTTTCTAACATTATCATCATAACAAATACGGAATTTGATATAATTCTCAGTATGGATTGGATGTCAAATTATGATGCAGAGATTTATTGTAAGAAGAAGGAAGTTACAATTTTTTAAAATGGTGTTGAATCCCTTGTCTTTAGGGCAGAAACTTCACCACATGATTCTTATCTAGAACCACCCAAGTTGCTCTACTGAATAAAATATGTAGAGAGGAAGACAAACCAATATCTATGGGTGAGGAAATAAATATTAAAATTGAAGATGTGAAAATAGTTCAAGAGTAAATTGATGTATTTCCATAGGATTTACCTGGACAACCTTCATAGTGGAAAGTTGAGTTCTATATTGATTTAATTCCTTATGAAAGACATATATCAAACACTCCCTATAGAATGGCTACTATGGAATTAGTAGATCTAAAGAAACAAATAGAGTATTTGAGTGAAAAATGAATTATTCGACCTAGTGTTTTTCCATGGGGAGCCCATGTCCTCTTTGTCAAGAAGAAAGATGGATCCATGAGGCTTTTCATTGATTATAGGGAATTAAATGCTATTAAAATAAAGAGTAAGTATCTTCTGCCTCAGATTGATGATTTATTTGATCAACTTCATGGAGCTCAATACTTTTCGAATATTGACCTTTGATCCGGATATCATCAGTTTCTTGTAAGGAAGGAAGATATTCCTAAGACAGTATTTCGTACTAGGTATGGGCATTACGAGTATACACTAATGCCTTTTGGACTGACAAATAAACCCTCTATTTTCTTGTATTTAAAGAATAGTGTTTTCAAGGAATATCTTGATAACTTTTTTGTGGTATTCATTGATGATATCCTAATATACTCAAAAAGTTATGAAGACCATGAGAATCACTTGCGGGTCATTCTACAAACTCTTAGAAGAAAACATTTATATGGGAAGTTTAGTAAATGCAAATTCTGGCCTCAATCCGTTTATTTTCTAGGACATATTGTCTCTAAGGATGGAATCCTAGTTGATCCTGTGAAGACAAAGGAAATCTAAGATTGGCCCACACCCACAAACATAACTGAGGTACGCAGTTTTATTGGCTTAACAAGTTACTATTGGCGTTTTGTTCAGAATTTTTCCCGACTGACTAACCCACTAACAAAGATCACACATAAAAGAGTTAAGTTTGTGTGGATAAAAGAATGTACGGAATGCTTCAAATAATTGAAATGAAGATTAGTCAATGCTCCAATTTTGACTCTTCCATCTGGAAGTGATGGATTTGTAATATACAACGATGTATCAAAGAATGGACTGGGTTGCGTCCTTATGCAAAATGATAAAGTTATTGCTTATGAATCAAGATAGTTAAAGAAACATGAGAAAAATTATCCAACTCATGATCTTGAGTTAGAAACTATAATCTTTACTTTGAAAATAGGGGAATTATCTCAATGTATAGAGATGTGAGATTTATACGGACCACAAGAGTTAGAAATATATTTTCACACAAAAAGAAATCAACCTGAGGAAAATAAGATGGCTCGAGTTACTCAAATATTATGCTTGTTCAATACAATACCACCCAGAAAAGGAAAAGAAGTTGGTATATGCATTAAGCAGGAAAGATCATGGCTTTCTATCTCAAATGAGGATTTAAAGAGATCTTATATTCATGGATCTACTGAAGATATATATGGGAATTGTTATAGAAGGGGAAACATCAATCCTATTTCAAATGATTGCTAAACCATATTTATTAGAGAAGATAAAAATCCCTCAATCTGATGATGAAAATCTGCAAAATAAAATTAATGCAGTTAAGTATGGGAGACTGGCTGACTTCGTGTATAAAGAAGGAGTTATGTATTTTGAGAATAGGTTATGCATTCCATTAGTACCTGAGCCAAAAAGAGAACTATTAGACGATGCTCATATCTCAAATTTCTCTATACACACATGTATCACCATGATATATAAAGATATGAAGGAATATTTCCGGTGGGATAATATGAAGCGGGAAATCACTGAATATATGTCAAGATGTCTAGTTTGTCAACAAGTGAAGGCAGAGAGACAACATACCAAAAGAGTGATGCAACCTCTACCTATTATTATGTGGAAGTGGGATAACATTACGATGAATTTTATCACCGGACTACCAAGGACACCTAGAAGGAATGATGCAATATGGGTAATTATTGATCAGATCACCAAATCAGCACATTTCCTTCCTATAAGAGAGAATTTTCCACTTGAGCACTTGAGAAGACTTTATATTAATGATGTTGTAAGACTTCATAGTGAACCTATATTTATTGTGTCTAATCGATATACTCGATTTACATAAAAATTCTGGAAAAGTCTCCAGAAGGCTTTGAATACTGAGCATTGTATGAGTACTTTTTATCACCCCCAAAATGATGGATAATCTAAAAGGACTATTAAAATTCTATAAGACATGATGAGGTCATGATCTCTTGATTTCCAAGGTATGTAGGATCAATACTTTCCTTTTGTGGAATTTTTCTATAACTATTGTTTCCACTCTAGTATTCAAATCGCTCAATATAAAGCATTATATGGAAAGAGATGTCAAAATCCAACTTGTTTGGATGAAGTTTGTGAGAGGAAACTTATAGGCCCATAAATTATTGAAGAGACCACGACAAAGGTAAAGACAATACAAACCCATATTAAAGAATCCCAAAGTAGGCAGAAGAGTTATGCTGATAACTGAAGAAAGGATTTGGAATTCCAAGATGGAGATCATGTATTTTTTAAAGTATCTCCATGTAAGGGTGTCTTAAGGGTTGGTAAGAAAGGGAAACTGATCCCCAGGTATATCTGACCATTCGAAATTCTGGAAAGAATCGGAGCAGCAGCTTACCATTTAGCAATGATTCCAAATCTCTCGAAAGTCCATGATGTGTTCCGTGTGTCGTTGTTGAAGAAATACATGCTAGACCCAACACAGGTACTCACCTATGAAGAAATTGAACTGGAACCTGATTTTTCATACTGTGAAAATAGTATTGGGATTCTTGACACAAGGGAGAAGGTATTGAGAAATCGAACAAGTTGCCTAGTAAATTTTTAATAGAGGAACCAGAATATGGAGGAAGCAACATTTGAACCAGAGGATGTCATGAAAAAGAACCAACCACATCTTTTTGGTGAGTTTCATACATAAAATTCCGAGGATGAAATTTTTGAAGGAGGGAATAATGTAGCACCCCAAACACTTCATGAATACATTCTAGATATAGTCTATATTTCAGGGATCACTAACCCAATATTGAAAAAAACATGGTTACTTATAAAAAATATCCATAAACAAACCAAGTAAACATAATTTTGTCACTTCTATAATGTGAATTTCAAAATTTTGACATACATGGTTGTGATCAGTAAGTTATTTGGAGTCTGATAAGAAAAAATCAATTTTCCGTGAATAGTAACCTACACTTGTGAATAGTAACCTACCCTTATGAATAGTAACTTACCCTTATGAATATTAATATGACTCTTATGAATAGTATCCATACCATTGAGTGTATAAATGAATTTAGGCACCTTAAAAATGAAGTTGAAAATTTTAAGTGTTTGTATTTTTCGATTAAATAATTATTTTAATTTAATATTAAATTATTCATATTTATACTTTTTTTTTGAAAAATGGACTTCATTTTTGGATTATACACGTCAAAAAATGGTTAGGGTGAATTTTTGGGATTTTTTAGAAATACTTGATGTTTTGATGAATAGTAAAATCCGATAATTCACAATAAATGCTAAATAATTGATTAATTGAGTCATTGATGATGATATGATGATGTAAGCCCAATTGGTTCGAATTCACCTGCATATATTACTATTATTGGTCATGGAATACTCACTATTTTTTTTCTTGATAGGAAATAATAAATTAATGACTATAATATTAAGAAAACTCCTCTCCCTTCCACTATATAAACCAACCTTCACCCCCTCTTCCTCCCACACCACCCAAGCTTCAAGCCTTGCCTAAATTCGGATAAATACTCTTTCCAAGATCATCCCCCACATCCAAAATCTCCTAGAATCTTCAAAATACAATAACCTCTTCCCTTAATAGGTTCTCAAAGGAGTAAGTCTCAAGAGGTAAACTTCTCTTTCCAATTCCTTCATTTCTTTTAAGTTCTTTTCTTTTTTGCTTCTTTCCTCACCTCCCTTCACCCAAATAGTATGATAACTCTAGTAAAATACATGTACTGGAAGTTTTTATATGCTAATGTGATATTTCATTATCATACCTCCTTTCCCCACCCTTTATTTGGAAGAAATGAATGCACCGTTTGAGATATGCTAATTCAACACATTCAAGGACAACAATTTATCGATTTTTATTATAATATTTTATTCTGTTCATGAACACATTTTTGTTATAATTGTACCAGATTATTATATATTTAATATATCCTATTTTTATTTCTGTAATACTTCTGTACAAATGGTATTAAGTTATAAAGCAAAACATGTACATTGTAATCAAACTCACCGTTTAACCAAAACAGTTGTCACTAAGGTTATGTATATGTAATAATTCGACCTCACTCTAAGTAACCAAATTAAATTTAAAACCATGTAATCTACTAGAAGTTAACTAAGGTCATATAACTTCATTTCTGGACAACCACTTCCAACTTTCATATTTATCCCAACATGAATATAAGGGAACCGATCTTTTAAAAACAAGTAATCAAACGAGCCCAAACAATGAAATTGAACATTATAACTAATCAAATATTCCATGAATCAACTAAAAAGGGTTATAATAAATAATTTAAATATATTATAGGTTATTTAATTTTTAATTAATAAGCCTAATTTGTTTATTCAGGTCTTTAATAACAAGTCAAGAACACCTTCAAACATAAGGTAAGGGATGCTTAACTCAATTTTCATTCTTTGAGTTAAAAATCTATTTTATTGGTTATGTTGTTTCAAGAATATGTGTGAATGACCTATTATTGTTTTATAATGTATATAAAATTATATTTTGGGGATTATTATTTGTTAAACATAAATATTTCATTGACTTATCGTCACTCTAATGACACAATCTTTGCAAGGGATCCTCTCTCAGACTTTTGTTCAAGAATCTCTCTTATGTGGTGCCCTTTTATTTTTAATTCATAATGATGGGGTATGTTTTAGAACCTCCACCATAATTCCCTTCTGACATATAAATAATGTAATACACCTTTAACTTTCATTAATCCCTCTCAACAACACTCGTTACCATACCGAAATGTTTGTAAGGGGTTTCAAATCTCACTTTCATTTTTGTGAGATTTTCATTATTCGCCACTTATTTATTGTATGTGGTATATATGTACTTCCATTTGATATATAATAACATTATTATATTTATATTCATGTTATTAAATTATTCATTTGAGGGTTATTAAGTTATGGTCATACGATTCGACCGATTACATTGTGGTAAGATACTTTGTCTCAACTACAATTTTGTTGTGACTAACATTGTGTGGTGCACCTAATAATCCTTATGTGGTGTACCTATTTCACATTTCAGATCACTTTTAATTTAAAATTACATTTATATTAAATTTCCATAATCTCATATCATGGATATTTTTTTTGTCTAAACCATTTTCCATTTTACATATGGTGTTTATTTGGAAAGTTATTTTAATTATGGAAATATTGGTAAATCTGCATACTCAATTCTATACGGATATTGAAAAGGCATATCTCTCTTGCATTGAATCAATGTATAAATATTTTTTTGGACATGAAGTGGTGGTTGGGGCCCTCTATAGCCCCTCAATGCATTAGTAGGTCTCATGAGACAAATCAGTTTGGCAACAAACCCTTCGAGATTGTTTCCAAAAATCAGACGGGTTTCTACCCATAGAAATAAACTGTTTTTATGGAATTGTGGTTTCATGTGCCAGATACATGATGTATAATTAATAAGAATTAACTTTATTCATTATCAGTTATTTTTATTATCCATGAGGTTTTCACTATGAAAAACTCTCTCCATGCAGTTTCATTCTCATTAAATTAATGGCATTAGTTTTTAATCTATTCACTATGCCATATTGATTATGTCAGATTGATTGTGATTAAATTATTATTTTACTCATGATTATTATATTTTTAATCCTTACTGAGTGTTATAGCTCACCCTTTTCATTGTTTACCTTCAATAGGTGATGAAGAGATGGTCATTTATTGAGTTTATGTGGTCTCAGTTTTAGTTTTGTTATGTATTGTATCTTGTAACCTTTTTCAATGTAATTTGTGTTACATCTATGTGTCTAGTTTCTTAAATAATACTAAAATGATAATTCCTTGGGATTTTTTATTCCTTCTGACCATGATAATATCACAATTAATTCATCGGCTCTATCCTAGAGGGGTTGGGGTGTTACATCTAATGAATGACCATGTAGCACTGCTAGTTTCAACTATGTAACCATTTATATTGGATTTATAATTATATAATGTGTTTAGGAGAATTTGGGGAGGGTTTGGAAGAATATTGGACTAATTTTTGGTGATTTTTAATGGTTCATGGTTGGTGTACAGTTGGGGGAAACCATGAAACACATATAGGAAAACATGCACATTGAGACAATGGCTAAAGGGAAGGCACCCAGGAAGGTGTAAAATTTCTCCAAACCATGTGGTCACCTTATAGAAAATACGAAGTGTTGGATAGAGATATTTTTAATTTTTGGAACATAGTTTGTCTAACCATGTGATTTAACCATGAAAGTCCCCCCTTGAGACAAAGCTGGGGCATAGTTAGCACATTGTTTGTCTAACCATGCAACTAATTGTTTCCAAATTAAAAAAATGTCTATAAAACGTGAATCTAGGTCAGGATTAGACATTAATCTCAATTGTTTTCAACATTTCAACCCCAACTTCTGAATTCTCCCTCTAAAAGGATAATTAAGCTTTTCACATCAATCCATATCTTATCCTAAGTCATTTCTTGGTACATTAAATCCCATCATTATCGGTAGGTCTTCATTTATGGTAGTTGTTCTTGGTTTTCTTTAGATATACTTCTCCCTTTCTACCATTTATTATATATAATTATAATTTGGGTATATTTAAGTGTTTTAATTCCATTTATGATCATATTTGTAATTTTTGATGATAGGGTAAGAGATATCAAGTGGTTTTTTGGAGATTCAACAGAGTTTCCTTAACATTTTCATGCCATTTACCATTTTACCAATATTTTCAAAGGTAGTTTGCTTCATTCTTTAATCCTCTTATTAAAACATCAATTATTAGTTTCAAATTGATTTTGAAATTATTGTAATTTTTTTGTAAAACCTATTTTATATAAATTTACTATCTTGTTATATTCTACTTGCATGAGTAGGGAATTCATTTGGGGAAATCCTATTAATTTTCATTACTCACCCCTACTTTGGTACTTTGGTGTTTATATAGATATTCTTCTTCATGGAATAGTAAAAGGCAAGGTATGATAATTCTTTAGTGGTGTGTCATGGTAATTGGGTTGTTTTTTGGAGTAGGAACATGGAGAATACTGATGCTTTGGAGGCATGTGGCGGTCATTGAGTTTCTTAGTATTGTATTACATTGTATAATTTTATTTTTTGTATTCTTCTAATTTAGTACCCATTGTAGTTTTTATTTTGATAAAATGGTATTTATTTGAGTTGTTTTATGTTTTTATCATGTATAATGTAGTTTTATTTTGCAATGGAATTTTGGTTGGTTATTTAATTTCAAGGGAAAATCTTCCCCCATTTATTAATGAATCCCTTGATATTTATTTCTAGCCATTGGTGTTTTGGGGATGTCTCTTAAAGAAATGTAATTTCATCTCACCTTATCAAGTTAATGATGAGGTGTAAGATGTTACAAGTGGTATCAATATTGGTCATTTCAAATAAATTTGTGGAATAAGTGGTATTAGTCTTGGACCTTCCAAATAACTTTTTAGAACAAGTGGTATTATTCTTGGTCCTTTTAAATAAATTTTTAGAACAAGTGGTATCATTTTTATCAGTCTTGGTCCTATGTAACAAGTGGTATCATCTTGTTTGATCCTTGACTAACTAGTTTTCTTTAGTTTTCTCATCTTTGAGTTTAAATTAATTATAGTTTATTAATTTTTTTTGTGTTGGTAGAAAGTTTTGGGATTCTCAGGCATTGAAATTTAAAGCATGAAACAATATATCTAACCATTTTATACTGAAATTCAGGTTATAAAGGAGTTGGGTACATAAGTGTTTTGGATAAAATTATAGGAATTGTAATCTCATTGTCCTGAGTTAAGCTAATAAGACAAGCATGACATAGATTATATAAATTACATCCCACTAGGAGTTCATATTTATTTTTTAGTAATGATTTATGATTTGTTGAAATTTGTTGATTTTTGAAAAATGTTGAAATTGTTTTCAAATGAATGATTTTGAAAATAGTGTAGTTGTGGTATTTTGAAAATTGTTTGATTTTCAAAAGAAATATGAAATTTTTCAAAAAAATGGCTCAACCTAGAAAAAGTTGATTTTGGAAAGCATTATTATGATAATTGTGATGTGGTAGAATTTTAAATGTTAATTATTTAGTTTCTAAAGAGTGAGACTTATGTATTCTTTTGTTTTTTAGGAAATGGAACATGTAAGGCTTTGTAGGAACCAACCATAAGAAGCTACTAAAAATGTGGTTACACCTTAGCCACCTGTGAACCAATAGGTAGTTCAGAGTGTATTCCAATATTTTTAGGTTGTGTATATAAGAATAATGAGGAATGAATAGAAGAAATTTGACCATTTAATTCAGTTACATAAGCAGAATCCACCCATCTTTTTGGGTGATTCAGAACAAAAAAAGGAATAGGTTTAACTAAATAGGATAAATCAAATATTTGATTTCATTACCACACCAATAGAGTTTAAAGTAAATACGGAGACATATATGATGGAGGGTTTGGCATTCCAATTGTGGTATTTAGCTGTTCAGGCTAAATTAGAACAAGTCCTTACATGGGATCATTTTGATGATTTTTTAACAAACAATTATATCCTCATACATTTAAAATTAAAATAATGAAGGAATTATCAGCTTTAAGTAGGAAACTTGTTCTGGCATGGAGTACATGGATAAATACATAAATTTAGTTCACTATTCACATGAGGATTTTTCTGGTGAATCCTTTAAAGAACACATCTTTGAATTTGGGCTGAGGTAGGAGATTTGTTCAATATTAATGTGCTCTATATTATAAATTATACAGAGATGGTCAATAGAGTGATAGTGGTGGAAAGATAAATCTCATGGGATATGGGAGGATGAAGCATGTTGATACCTATGAAAAATAGTGGGAACTCTAATGCTTGGAGAAAGTAGTAGAGGGACACCTATTTCCAAGGTAGTGGGATGATTAAGAATCAGATGATTGGATTGGTGAATCTTCCTTCAAAACCAAAGAGCCAGCCTAGATGTTTTCAATGTTGTTTGTTTGACCACATGAAGCGATAGTGTACTATACAACCTAGATAATTCCACAATTTCAATGAAATGGTCCATCTTCATCACTTTTCATAGTGCTTTGTGGTCGGATGTTTTAGGCACTACTCAAGTGCCACAGACATTATATGCTTCAAAAGTTTGAGTGTACCATAATAACTCTCACCAATAGAACAAATCTATCCTTGATGACTCCAAGAATACCATTAATACTTATAAATTTCAATCCCAAAAGGGAAATAATGAACGAATTGTCACGATCAAGGAATTATATGGATCTAATTAGGTTATTATAGATGAACAATCTAGACCATGAATTGTGATAGGTATAATTATTTTTAATTATAACCTTATGAAATATTTTTTTTTCATTTGGGTTCTTCCCATTCCTTTATTTATTCTCTATATATTGATTTTGTATGTTTAAATGCTGATCTTATTATTTGTATGTTAAATTTTCGAAATCCTATGGTTCATATAGAATTTCAAGCCTTACTGGGTAGATAATGTTCCATAACTATTGATGGAGATGAGTTGATGTGGGGTTTATCTGTAATTGAGATTAATGTCTATGATATAATCCTGGGTATGGATTAGTTGAAAATATTAAAGTCTCTAATTGATAATTATACCCAATAGTTCAGTTTTACAACTTAATATTGTGTCACACATCTTTTTATAGGAGACTAAATTGTACAGGAATATGGTTTGGGTTATTTGGAACAGACTAGATGTTGTATATGTATTTGGAATCATTGGAAGATATTGAGAATAGTAGTTTTCTAGAAGTTGTGGATTAGTTTCCAGATGTCTTTCCTAAGAATTTATCAGGGTTACTACCTATAATAGAAGTCGAGTTTACAATTGATCACATCCTAGGGACCAATACTATTTCCCTTGCATCATATCAGATGTGACCAATCGAATTAAGGGTATTGAAAGTGTAGTTGGAAGAGATGTAAAGGAAAGGTTTCATTCGGCCAAGCATATCTCTATGGGTAGCACTAGTCTTGTTTGTTAAAAAGGAAGATGTAACTATTTTGATGTGTTTGGATTATCATAAGCTTAACCAAGTTAAAATGAAGAATATGTATCCACTTCTAGTTATTGCTGATCTATTCTATAAATTGAGTGGAGATCAGTGGTTCTCTAAGAATGACTTATGATTAGGATATCAACAATTATGGGTTTGAAATGTTTATATTCCAAAGATATCTATCAAGAGTAGATATAACCATTATGATTATTTTGTAATGCCTTTAATTCATAAGAATGCACAAGTGGTCTTTATGGAATTGATGAATCAGATATTTCAGTGATATCTAGATTCTGTTGTAGTGGTTTATGTCGATTTCATATTGGTATATTCAAGGAAAGGGTCTAAGCATGAACAATAATTGGATATAGTGTTAGGAATCATGAGGGATCATCTTTTATATGTCAAATTTTCAAAGTGTGATTTTTGGATACTAGAGTTATGTTTTCTTGTCCATTAAAACATGGAAAGAGGTGTTTCTATGGATATAGAAAATATATAAGTTGTTATCTCTTGGATACCACAAAAAATGTCTTCGAGATGTGGAGTTTCATTTATCGAGATTGTTATTATCAAAGTTTTTTACAAGATTTATAATGACTATCTTTAACTATTAAAACATGGAAAAATAATAATGATCCATTGCATTTGAACAAGGAATTTCATAATTATTTTCAAGAGTTTAATGTTTTCTTTACATCAACACCAATCTTTATTTTAATGGAATTATGACAAGATTATGTGATGTATTGTGATGCTTAGGGATTAGGGATAGGATGTGTTCTTATGTAGGGAGACTATGTTGTTACTTATGTCGTAGGTCATCAATGGTTTCATTAAATGAACAACCAAACACATGATTTGGAGTTAGCTGTAATAGTCCATGTTTTGAATACTTGACTTTGTTACCTCTTTGGTAAAAATGTACTATTTTTAAGGATCATAAGATCTTGAAACATGTTTTAACACAAATAGATTTTAATATGAGATAAAGAAGATGAATAGAGTATCTTTGAATTTCCAACATTGACATTACGTATACATTGGGAATGGTAAATTTGGTGGTGGATGCATTAATAAAAAATTCACATTCTCATTCGGAAAAAGAAGATTCATAAGGGTGGTAGTTTATGTCTATCCTAGCCAAAATGAACTTGGAAAGTGAATATCAAAGTGATGTTGTGGTTTTATTTCAAGTTTCATTTGTTCTTGATTTGGTGAAGACGTCTAAAGAGGCACAAACACCCAATGAAGAATGTGTGGTTGTGAGGTCAAAAATCAATGGCGGGGTGACCATTTTGGGTTGGATGCCGGATGGGAGTTTAGTGTTGTGGTTCATAAATTATATGCTCATACCTATGTGTTTTTAGGAATAACTTCTTCATGCTAACCACCATTCAAGAGAGGCTATTAATCCTTTAACACAGAATATGTATAAGGGATTGATAGCATAGTTTTGGTGTATTAGTATGAAAAGGCATGTGAATGAGTTTGTTTTGATATTTTTAACTTGTCAACAAGTTAATTAAGAGAATAATCTACCACAAGGTATGTTTCAGTCTTTAACGATCCCATTTTGGAAATCGGAGTAGATTACTATGGATTTTGTATTAGGTCTACCATGAATGGTTAAAAAACATGAATCTATATGGGTGATAGTGGATCAGCTCACAAAGTCATCTCATTTCACCCTTATTCATGAATATCATATGGTGTATGACTTGTCAAATATATATATTAGAGAAGTGATAATGAGGCATGGTGTACCAGTTTCAATAGTTTCAGACAAAGATTTGAGTTATACATCTTGTTTCAGGAAATCCTTATATAAATCCCTTGGTACTCAGTTTACTATTAGTATAGGGTATCATCCTCAAATGGATAGAAAATCTTAACAGAATATACAAATGTTGGAAGACATTTTTAAGATTTTGTAATAGATTTTGGTGGCTCATGGGAAGAGCACATTCCATTGGTGGAGTTCTTGTATAATAATAGTTATCAATCCTAAATACATATATATCCTTCTGAGTCATTGTATATGCATCCCTATAATTATTCACTTTATTGGTTGGAAATATGTGAGAATTAACTGGTTGGGTTGAGCCTTGTCAAAGAGATAACATAGAAGATTCAGTTGATCATAAAATGGATGGAGAGGGCACAGAGTCATAAAAAATCATATGAGGATCATAATCTCAGGACATCATTATTAACAATGAGGGATCGTGTGTTCTTAAGGATATCTCCAAGTCTTGGACATCAACATTTTGGGAAATATGGAACGTTATCTCTTATATACATAGGCCCTTTTAAGATACTTGAACTAGTTGGTGAGGTGGAATATTGGTTGGCATTTTCACTATGTTTTAGTGTCATTCATAATGTGTTTCATGTATCTCAATTGAAAAATTATCAACTTTATCATGACCATGTAACACCCCGAGCTTCCACGATACGCTTCTCTTTCAATAATGCAATAGCTTGCATTGTACGCAAGTTCTAGATTCTAACACACCGCGACCAATCAAAATAGCCATTATGAATATTAATACCCACTTTTTGAAATTACATATATTTTATATTTAAAAATGGAATTCATTTATGTATTCAGAATATCAAAATTAGTATATGTTGAATTTTTGGTATTTTTCTAAGAACTTCCAATTTTTTATGAATAGAGAAAAATACTTAAAAACAACTTTTTTAATCAAAATAATTTATAGTGATAAATTATATTATTGAGTGGTTTTATAGTATAATTAGAATATATTTTTACCATTTTATCCAATGGTGGTCATTATAATTAATTTCACTTTGAAATTGGACATAAACAATTGTCAATCTTTTGACATATATTGTTTCTTAAAAACACGCTATTTGTTGTGACAACGGGAATTAATTATAAAATTAATTAATGCAACTTATATTTTTGGATTTTTTTAAAATAGACATCATTTTGGAATTCAGAATATCAATTATATCTTAGGGTGAAATTTTGGCATTGTTATGAAAAACTTCAATTTTTTATGAATAGTGAAACCACTAAGTGGTAGTTAAAAAACTAATTTTTTGTTTAAATGAAACATTACCACTTCTGTGATTTGATTTTCAAAAATCCAACATAAATGGTTGTCATTAGGAATTAAAATTTGGTTCAATGGGATTAAAATAATTTTTGGGAGAATAGTAACTTTTAAGATTAATTAATCGCGATTAAAGGTAATTAGTGAAATTTAATGTAAAAATGATATTACAAAAATATGAAAATACCCTTACACTTGTCATACCCTTATTGTAAGAGTCATGTCTGACCAATAAAGTCCATGAGTTAACTTGGGGACCCCATGGAGCAACGTTTGTAAGAAAATGACATTAATAACTTTTTATTTAAAGTAAAAATAAAATTATCACAAACATGTGTTGTTTTACTAAAACAATTATTACATGGTGTTATATAAGTTAAAGATTCGACTATAAATATTAATTGGAAATATAGAAGGATTTATGATATCATGATAGTTTTTTTATAATTTTTAGACATTAAATAAATTAAATTTTTTTATGACACCATGATGATGCAACGATTACCTCATTAATTAACGATTTAAATAAAATGAAAATAAAATGTAAAATCTAAGACATAAACTTGTCAAAAACCTATTGTATGAGTATATTTCGAACCCTTATCACCTTATCCTCAAAATATATAAGTGTGAGACCTTTAAAATCCGAAACTCATTATATAATAAAGTAACATTTCATGACTTTCCAAGAGTGCCCCTCCTCTCCTCTTATAAAAGGCCCCCACCACTACCACCTTATTCACACCTTACAAGCCATTTGGATCAGCCAACCTCTGCCCAAATACTCTATAAACTTCCCTATCTTACTCCTAGAAGCCTCTATTTGGGAATAAGTCTTCCCAAGGAAGCCTTTGGATCAAATAAAAAAGAGTTACCTGATTTTAAGGTAATGTCTTCTTTTATGTTCTTTTGTTTTATTTTGCTTCTCCAACCCCCTAAACTCTTTTTATTCCTTTATTTTGTAAAACAACCAGTATATTAAATATAATAGGATTTTTTTATGATAATATTTCGAGCTAAACTTACACACACCTCCGTCTAATGGGTAAAGAACATATTGTTTCCGTGGATGACGAATTACTGCCTCACGAAATGATGATTGTTCTATCTTCTCATGCCACCTATCATGGTGGCCATTATGATGACACTATATTTATTTATGATATATATTATATTTATTTCCTCTCTATGATTCTTTATTTTACATTTAAAACATATCTTTATGCTTTGCATGTTGTGCAAATGCGATAATTTCATTTGAGGAAGTGTGGACTACCGCTCCCTCAAAGTGATTTGAATCGTTAATTCCATATGTGGGACGTATAAAGGATGGAGTAAGTGATATTATATAAGATATTATACTTTAATTATAATATAACTTTATATCATTATGTTTCATTCCATTAAAATATGAAATTGAAATGAAAGTAGCGTTCATGCGTACGTACGGCTTACCGTCTCCATGAACGGTGCATTTCATTTCTTACCTCTAAATGTTATGTAATATTATAAAAGCAAGTATATACTGGATATATATGATATATATGATATCTACATCTTGAATATAATTCTGGATTTAATGGATATTTTAACACATGAACAATGTGTAATTATAATAAGTTTATTTTTGACTCAAGTACCAAAGATCGACAAAACGACCATTATTAACTTGAATAATTACATAATGTTCATAACATGGTAATAAGTGATATAAGAAGAATAATTAACATGAAAAAGGTTCTTAAGATAGTATAAAATAACTCTAGTTTATTATCCAGGAGGTTAAAGAATGATCGAGTCAAGTCAGACACGAGGTAAGGGATCTTCTTAACCCAATTTCCGTTCTTTGGGTTAATCTCCTACTTTCAAATTATGTCATGATATTATTATGTCATATCTTGTATTTTTACTTTCTTTATGTGTTCATATAGTGAATACACATAATAGATCTATTTTATTTAAAAAATGATCTTTGTAAGGGAACTTCTTAACCCAATTTCTGTTCTTTGGGTTAATCTCTTACTTTCAAATTATGTTATGATATTATTATATCCTATCTTGTATTTGTACATTATTTATGTGTAATTATAGTGAATAAACATAATAGATCTATTTTATTTAAAAAATGATCTTTGTAAGGGACTTCGTCTCAATCTCCATTCATTGAGTCATATTTTGTTTTATACACAAATTTCTTTTATACGGTGTCTAAACCCCATTGACTTTTACATTTATTCAAAAGGAATATTTTTATACGAAGCGTGTTAATAAAAGACAAAAGGGAATGTTATTTTTTGTCATACGTATGCGGCGACAACGACTTCTCTGCCGCTATGATGATTATTTTAGTTTCAGCTTCCTCTACAAGCCATAGATTTTTTTAAATGAAAAATAAAAACCAAGTTTTAATTTTCACTTATTTTGGTTTGGAAAATGGATTTGATAATGTTTTATTATATCATTGTGTTGTATTGATATATTGTGATTGAAATGTTGAAATGTTATGTTTTCTTTATGAATGTTTATGTGATACGATTATGTTATGGTTTATGATATGTTTAAACCTGTTCATATGAGGAATGAATTGGACTTAATATGTGACAGGTGGGGCCCGCTATAGCTCCTCGATGCATCGACAGGTCTCATGAGACAAACTAGTGTCTTGGAACGAGGCCTTGACAAAATATTATTTGTAGTCTTGGCATGAGGCCTTGGATACATGGTTATGATAGTATTGAATTATGTATTGTATCATTTTGAAAGTGGTTATTGACATTGCATGTGATTATTCGACCAGTAGAATATCCATGTGAATAAGTAAATGGCATTATCTCATTTCACTTTTGCCATATTATGTTTAAGTTCAAGTTTAAAAGGCTTTTGTTTTAGTTATACATTGCCTTAAATGATTATGTTTATTTATGAAAGATTCTGCTATATTGTTATCCTTACTGAGCATCTGAGCTCACCCCTTTCAATGTTTTATTTTTCCCAGGTTGTGAAGAAATATTTTATGACTGACCTGCAGGGATAGTCTGAAGGGGATATGGGAGTGGACTATGGAGACTATGTTATTTTAGTTTTTCACTTTATGATGTAATGTACCATTTATGAATGTATCTATTGTTTCCAAGTCTACTAAACTAATCGGTCTTTCGAGACTTGATCTTTTGTGATCATGCCAATTTTATGCAATAATGCACCGACTCTGCGTAACTAGGGTTGGGGCGTTACAGTTGGTATCAGAGGCAGCTTAGTACTAACCTTGGAAGCTAGATTTAGATAAAATCTGATTAGAGTACATAGCCCTAAGATAGACTTTGAGGATTAGTATAGTAGAACTACCTAGATTTTTTGTATTATAGAGATTTTTTGAGTTTTCTGAGAAATACATCCATGTCTGGATACGAGCAGGTAGAGGTGGCTTTGGCACAGATGTACCTAGAGGTGAAACCTGAAAACACCGCTTAAGGATAGACTCGAACGGGAACTGGTGCACGACAACGGGCCTTGCTGCACTCTTGGTTACGACACTCCTGGGGGATATGTTTAGGATAATTTTCATTTTTTTAAAAACCATTATGAAGGGTTTATGATTATATACTTCCTCAAAGAAAACATTTTTTATGATTATGGATTATATCCATAAACCGTTCAATTTACATTAAGAATTTTACAAGTTTGGAATTATTCATTTCCATTCATAAACTAACCTAGTTTACGCCATTGTATAGAAATGACGCCCAGTAGAAGGAATATGAACTCCATCAATACGTATGCTCCAAAGAGTAAGAAGGATCATATCTTTCACGGTATTAAGACAACATTTATAAGGGAAATAGTCTCCCATGTGTTCTCAACATATGAAGAAATAGTATCATGCACTACGGGAAAAATGAGCAATTGCGACGGGTTATTTGCGACGGGATTAAATCCCGTCGCAAATAGTCATGTTAAAAAAGTATTTGCGACGGGGGTACATCCCCGTCGCAAATAATGAGGCATTTGCGACGGGATTGCTTTCCCCGTCGCAAATAGTTTTCCCGCGATGCGCGCCAAATCGCGGGAAACGTATTTGCGACGGGGAAATATTCCCGTCGCAAATAGCCGGCGGCGGTAAATGGTATTTGCGACGGGAATATTCCCCCGTCGCAAATACTATGTCGGCAGAGGGTTATTTGCGACGGGACCCGTCGCAAATAACTATTTACCGGTTGACCGTAATAAATGTTGGCGAAGGTATTTGCGACGGGACCCGTCGCAAATAATACTATTTGCGACGGGAATCCCGTCGCAAATGGACCCGTCGCAACTAATCTAACCTATAAATACCCCCATCCGTTTTTTTCATTTCATTCTCATTCTTTATCTTCTCTCTCTCTCAGAATCATATTTCTAGAGTTTAGTTTTTCTCCAGTTTAAGTTTTTTCTCCGGAGCTGATATTAAAGTTTTGAAGAACGATCAGAACAGATCAATTTTCAAGGTATTTATCTTCATTTTAATTTTTTATTTATTTTTAATTTTTTATTAGTTTTTATTATTATTAATTAGTTGTAATTTAATTTTGTTTACATTGTTTTATTACTTAATAAATTTAAATTATTAGTATTGTTTATATGGTAATTAGGAATAATTAGTAATAATTTTTAATAATTAAGAATAAATATTAATAACTAGTAATAAATACCAATAATTAGGAATAAGAACATTATTACATTATTAGTTTATTTTATTATTAATATTAAAATAATATAATTTTTTATATATATACAGTTCTTTTTTCATCTGTGTGTTTGCTGTCTTCACATGTATTATTTGTATGTGGAGATAGAAAACGCACAGATGAAAAAAGAACTGTATATAAATTAGAAAATTATATTATTTTAATATTAATAATAAAATATATTAATAATGTTATTATTTGTAATTATTGGTAATTATTTCTAATTATTGATAATTATTCATTTTATTACTAATAATTATCAATAATTAAGAATAATTAGTAATAATTACCAATAATTAACAATAATTAGTATTAATTACCTATAATTAGTATTAATTACAAATAATTAGTATTAATTACAAATAATTAGTCTTAATTACCAATAAGTAGTATTAATTACCAATAATTAGTATTAATTACCAATAATTCGTAATAATTAGTATTAATTACCAATAATTCGTAATAATTAGGAATAATTAACAATAATTAGTAATAATTAGGAATAATTAACAATAATTAGGAATAATTAGTAATAATTAGGAATAATTAGGAATAATTAGTAATAATTAGGAATAATTAGTAATAATTAGGAATAATTAGTAATAATTAGGAATAATTAGTAATAATTAGGAATAATTAGGAATAATTAGTATTAATTAGGAATAATTAGTATTAATTACCAATAATTAGTATTAATTACCAATAATTAGTAATAATTACCAATAATTAGTTTTAATTACAAATAATTCGTATTAATTACAAATAATTAGTATTAATTAGGAATAATTAGTATTAATTACCAATAATTAGTATTAATTACCAATAATTAGTATTAATTACCAATAATTAGTATTAATTACCAATAATTAGTATTAATTACCAATAATTAGTAATAATTAGGAATAATTAACAATAATTAGTAATAATTAGGAATAATTAACAATAAGTAGGAATAATTACGAATAATTAGTATTAATTAGGAATAATTAGTAATAATTACCAATAATTAGTATTAATTACCAATAATTAGTATTAATTACCAATAATTAGTAATAATTAGGAATAATTAACAATAATTAGTAATAATTAGGAATAATTAACAATAATTAGTAATAATTAGGACTAATTAACAATAATTAGGAATAATTAGTATTAATTAGGAATAATTAGTAATAATTACCAATAATTAGTAATAATTACCAATAATTAGTAATAATTACCAATAATTAGTATTAATTAGGAATAATTAACAATAATTAGTAATAACTAGGAATAATTAACAATAATTAGTAATAATTAGGAATAATTAACAATAATTAGTAATAATTAGTATTAATTAGGAATAATTAACAATAATTAGTAATAATTAGTATTAATTAGGAATAATTAGTAATAATTACCAATAATTAGTATTAATTAGGAATAATTAGTAATAATTACCAATAATTAGTATTAATTACCAATAATTAGTAATAATTAGGAATAATTAACAATAATTAGTAATAATTAGGAATAATTAACAATAATTAGTAATAATTAGGACTAATTAACAATAATTAGGAATAATTAGTATTAATTAGGAATAATTAGTATTAATTAGGAATAATTAGTATTAATTACGAATAATTAGTAATAATTACCAATAATTAGTAATAATTACCAATAATTAGTAATAATTACCAATAATTAGTAATAATTAACAATAATTAGTAATAATTACCAATAATTAGTATTAATTACCAATAATTAGCAATAATTACCAATAATTAGCAATAATTACCAATAATTAGCAATAATTACCAATAATTAGTATTAATTACTAATAATTAGTAATAATTACGAATAATTAGAAATAATTAGAAATAATTAGAAATAATTACCAATAATTAGCAATAATTAGCAATAATTAGCAATAATTTGAAATAATTAGCAATAATTAGAAATAATTAGCAATAATTAGAAATAATTAGCAATAATTAGAAATAATTAGCAATAATTAGTAATAATTAGCAATAATTAGGAATAATTAGTAATAATTAGGAATAATTAGGAATAAGTAGGATTAATTAGGAATAAGTAGGATTAATTAGGAATAATTAGGATTAATTAGGAATAATTAGTAATAATTGCCAATAATGACCAA
Organism: Viscum album; assembly: GCA_963277665.1. Taxonomy (NCBI): domain Eukaryota; kingdom Viridiplantae; phylum Streptophyta; class Magnoliopsida; order Santalales; family Viscaceae; genus Viscum; species Viscum album. The sequence goes on from OY728143.1 coordinate 578,371,817, forward strand.
TAATTGCCAATAATTACCAATAATTGCAAATAATTAGGAATAATTGCAAATAATTAGGAATAATTAGGAATAATCAGGAATACTCAGGAATACTCACGAATACTCACGAATACTCACGAATACTCACGTATAATCACGAATACTCACGAATAATCACGAATACTCACGAATACTCACAAATAATCAGGAATACTCACAAATAATCAGGAATACTCAGGAATACTCAGGAATACTCAAGAACACTTAGCAAAAAATTGACAATTGACGACCCTTTAAGATTTGAACATGTTAATAATAGAACAAAGTTTGTTCTGAATATTGATAATTTTAATATTTTTTAATTTTTTTTATTATTTTAATAATATTAATATTGTTTTTTCGTAAATATTGATAATATTTTTTTTATTACTAATAATTAGTAAACGAAATCTGCTTGGATAATGAAGGGAAAATTTATAACCATCTCCACAACGATGATTATCAAATTTCCTTTCATTATTCAAGCAGTTTTCCTTTTGCTAAGTATTGCTAAGTATTGCTAAATTAGTAATAAATAGTAATAATTAGCAATAAATTGTAATAATTAGTAATAAATTGTAATAATTAGTAATCCTTGCTTGAGTGTTTTTTCTAACAAATTATTCAAAACCAGTAATGCTTTTATATTTTATAGAAAAATATGGAACAGCGAGGTCGTCAACAGTCATTATTAGATGACCGCATATGGATAAATCAACGCAGAAATCCAAATGGTTCTGGTTTAAATCCAGTATATATAGAGGGTGTGGAGATTTTTTTATCATTTGCGGCATCAAATTCAGAATTTGTTTCAGAAGGAAAGATAAAATGCCCTTGCAGAAAATGTGCATTGAGAACGTTTGACACGTTTGACAAAGTGGGGGAACATCTCTTGCGTTTTGGTTTTCAAGCTGATTATGTTTTTTGGTATCAACACGGTGAACGCAGTTCCAGAGCAGCTGATACCAACTTGATTCCGGATCCATCCCAGTTTCAAGATTTAGTACATGATGTTGCAGGTTCATCTGTTCAACATACAGAAACTCCGGCTGATATAGCTTCAAATCCTGAGTTGGGACCGTCTGAATTTTATGAGTTGTTGAAGTCTGCTGAGGATGCATTATATCCTGGCTGCAAGATGAGCAAATTAGAAGCAGTTGCAAAATTTATGGCTATCAAATCAGATAACGGAATGTCAAACACATGTTTTGACCAGATATTTTCTTTGCTGAAAACACTGTTACCCGAAGGAAATGTTTTACCTGCAAATTACTATGAAAGTAAGAGGTTGGTTCGAAATTTGGGGCTTACTTGTCAGAAGATTCATGCATGTTCAAATGACTGCATTTTATATTCAGGGGAAAATGAGTCGTTGGATAGTTGTCCCACATGTGGGCAACAGAGATATAAAGAAGGACAACACGGGAAGTCTGGTTTGATTCCTGTAAAACAGTTGAGATATTTTCCGCTTACATCCAGACTTCAGCGTTTATTCATGTCTAAGAATACAGCGACAATGATGTCATGGCATAAAGAGAATATTTCAACCGATAAAAGCTTGAATCATCCAGCCGATGGTGATTCATGGAAACATTTTGATAGAGTGCATCCATCATTTGCTTTAGAAGCTAGAAATGTTCGACTGGGCCTTTCCACTGATGGTTTCTGTCCGTTTGGATCTTATGGTAGTCAATATTCATGTTGGCCTGTTTTTTTAACTCCGTATAATTTACCTCCATGGATGTTGATGAAGGAGCCATATATCTTTTTGACTTTACTAATTCCAGGACATCCGAAGAAAAATATTGATGTTTATTTGAAGCCATTGATTGATGAATTAAATTTATTGTGGAGTACTGGTGTCAGTACATATGATGTTGCAACGAAACAGAATTTCATACTGAGAGCAGCATTGATGTGGACAATAAGTGACTTCCCGGCTTATGGGATGTTATCTGGCTGGAGTACACATGGTCAGAAATCATGTCCTTACTGTATGGGAGAGAACAAAGCATTTATGCTCATTCATGGAAAGAAACCTTGTTATTTTGACTGTCATCGCAGATTTCTTCCAGCTGATCATCCTTTTCGCAGAAACAGATCTCATTTCAGAAAAGGAACAGTTGAAAGGGATGGACCTCCAAAAATGCTATCAGGTTCGGAGTTAAAATCGGTTGTATTTTCATTACCTCCCATCACTTTTGGTCCCACAATAAACCAACAGAAAATTTCTGGTTTTGGGAAAGAACACAATTGGATTAAACGTAGCATATTTTGGGATTTGCCATATTGGTCTGATTTGTTGGTCCGACACATGTTAGATGTCATGCATATTGAGAAGAACTGTTTTGATAATTTGTTTCATACAGTTTTGGATACGCCAGGAAAGAGCAAAGACAATGTAAATGCACGTTTAGATCTTGCCCAAATTTGCAGACGTCCAGAATTGGAACTATTTGAGAATGTCAGAACAGAAAGGTTACTGAAACCAAAAGCAGCTTATACACTGTCTAAAGAAAACCGTTTATTATTTTGTCAGTGGATTGCAGATTTGAGACTTCCAGATGGCTGTGCTTCCAATTTGGGTAGATGTGTAAAGAATGGTCATATTACTGGATTGAAAAGTCATGATTGTCATGTTATAATGGAGAGACTTCTACCAATTGGATTAAGAGGTCTGTTGAATTCTGTGATTTGGGATTCCATAACAGACATGTCTCATTTTTTTCGGGAAATTTGTGCGGCTACGGCAGATTATGATGCTCTAGGCAAACTTGAAAAAGATGTTGTTGTAATTATATGTAAACTGGAAAAAATATTCCCGCCGTCTTTCTTCGACTCAATGGAACATTTGATGTTACATTTGCCATATGAAGCCAAATGTGGAGGTCCGGTACAGTTTCGATGGATGTACCCATTTGAAAGATGCATGCAAAAATTGAAAAGAAAAGTACGCAACAAAGCATCTGTTGAAGGATCTATTGCAGAAGCTTATTTGCAAGAGGAAATATCTTTTTTCTGCTCCCATTATTTTGAATCTGAGTATCCTTCAAAACACAACCGAATGGGACGGAATGAGAGGAATATTGATGAAATCGACAATCAATTATCTGTTTTCAACCAGTCAGAGCTTGGTTTTGGTGGAGTTTCTGAACGCTGGCTTTCAGATGATGAACATCATAGAGCTCATACGTATGTTCTGCTCAACTGTGAAGAGATGACATCAGTTGTACTGTAAGTGTTTATATCACTTATTCTATCATTTATGTTACAGTAAATAACTTTGGTTTTTATAGGTTGTATGATAATCATATCAAGAAACAAATTCCACAAATTACAGCAGCTGCTCTCGAAGAACGGCGACTGAAAAATTTCTCTCAGTGGTTTCAAAAACTGGTAACATAAATTCTTTATCATTTAGCAACTCATTCAATGTATAGTTTACTATATTGATAATTATTTCACAAATCTTCAGGTGTCTCGACATGCTGATAAAATTGACAAACGGCTCTGTGTATTGAGTAACCCACCTTCCAAACTTGTTAAAACTTATAATGCATATGTGGTGAATGGATTTCGATTCCACACGCATGCATATGGGGAATCGAAAAAAACAATGAACAGTGGAGTTAGCTTGAGAGGATCTCATCATCGAGAAAATGAAGTTGACTTTTATGGCATGCTTGATGAAATCATTGAACTCTGTTATCTTGGACAACATTACATAACCATGTTCAAATGTCGGTGGTTGGATACAGAGAGAGGCGTGCGTGTTCATCCGACTCATGGAATCATCGATATTAAATGTAAAAGTGTTCTCGGAGGGGGCGCGGTCTTGCACGATTGATGATTCCTGACCCCGTCCCCGAGCGACGTCCACGTCTTGGGTTTGATCCGCGCACCCGGAGGTGTGATAACCTGTGTAATAACTTGTGAATTTGACTAAGATTTCATTAATCTATTCACATAATAAATGTTTATTATTTTTTCAGTTTTTCGCATATAGCAGTCGGACAGGGCAGCGCTATTTTGCGCAACTATTTTTCTCAGCCGTGGACCACATGGGAGCAGATTCCCATTGATGTGCAGCAGGCCATGTTCGGCCATTGGTTGGTACGTACGTAAATAAATAATTTTTATTTTGAAAATTATTTCATTTCTAACTTGATATTTTGATTTATTTGTAGGGTTTATGGTATCCGATCGAGGATACCATGCGTGACGCCATCCACGAGGCATGGGAGGTGGCCATGCGTGATCGCCTTCGTCAGTTTTTGCACAATTTAAGAAAAGCTGCGATGAAGAAATCAGGAGTGTCAGATTTTGAGGAGTCATGTAGAGCACACCGACCAGAGTACATTTCATCCCATGTATGGGATGGATTATGTGCGCACTGGTTGAGTGGTGCCTTTCAGAGGAGATCATCGGTGGGGAGGCAGAATCGGGGGAGGCAGGAGGTGACTCATCGAGCTGGGAGTCGTTCTTTCAGTACTCATAGACAGCATCTGGTACGTACATTATTTATAAATATTTTATATAACTATAAATATTAACAGTTTATTTTTTATTCTTATAGGCTGTCGAGCACCCCGATATTACAGAGTACGACGTATATCGGAGGATGTATAGTGATCCTGCTACTGGGGAGCTTAGAGGTGATCGTCAGCATCACATCGTGGTCAGTATTATTTGTTTTCAAGTTTAAAAATTAACTGCATATAATATATTCACAATTTTAATTTTAAATTGCAACTGTAGGAGTCATATGAGGCCGCAGCGGCACAGGCCCGGCCTGAGAGTCAGGCCGAGTCATCAGATCAGACCACTGCCCGTCAGTTTGATGAGGCGGCATGGATGCAGGCCACCCAGTATGCCTTCGAGAAGGGCCGGGTAGTTGGTATCGGCTCTCGACTGACTCCCGGAGATTATTATGGCAGTGCTGCGATGTCGGCGTCCAGCTCGAGGGGAGCTCGTGCATCTTCTTCTACACAGTATGAGGAGCAGTTGCGATCTCAGACTGCACAGATAGAGAGTCTCCGACAGGAGCAGGAGCAGATACGTCAGCAGCATGAGGAGGAGCGTCGACGCCAGCAGCAGCTGTACGAGGAGCAGACGAGTCGGTGGCAGCAGCAGCATCAGGAGCAGATGGAGTACATGCGCCGACTCACTCATGCTTTAGGGATGGAGTTTCCTCCACCACCATCTGCAGATCCCCCACCTCCCCCCCCTCCTACAGATTAGAGTTTGTATTTCTGTTATAAAATTTGTGAAATCAAAATATTTTTTTTTTCTATTCGTAGTTTCTGTCTCATTATAAAATATTAATAATATTATATTTTTAAATAACAATATTAATATGAATAATAATAATATTTATATTTTATAATATTAAATTTTATATATATATTAAAATTTTATATATATATTAAAATTTTATAATATTATAATTTAATTATTTTTTGGTAATACTTGAATTATTTTAATATTTGAATGTAAAATAATTCTATTATTTTTATATTAATTAAAATAACTTATTAATATTTTTTTATTTATGAATTATAATTATAATATTATTATATTAATTAAATTATTTATTAGTATTCTATTATTTTTATTTTTGAATTATAATTCTACTATTATTATATTAATTAAAATAATTTATTATTTTCATTTGTAAATTATAATTCTATTATTATATTAATTAAAATAATTTATTAGTAATTTTTTTTTATTTTTTTATAGTATTTGCGACGGGATACTATGCCCGTCGCAAATACTAGTATTATTAATATTTTTTTATTTTTTTTAAAAAGAGTATTTGCGACGGGTCCCGTCGCAAATACTATTCATAGTAATTGCGACGGGTCCCGGTTCCCGTCGCAAATACTAGTATTATTATTTTTTTTATTTTTTAAAAAAAACGTTATTGCGACGGGCCCGTCGCAAAAACAATTTGCGACGGGAACCGTCGCAAAAGGTATTTGCGACGGGCCCGTCGCAATAACTGTTTAAAAAGTTTTTTACAAAAAACGGAATACTATTTGCGACGGGGAGAATGCCCGTCGCAAAAAAGGGCTTTAGCGACGGTCCCGTCGCAAATAAGTTTAGTTGCGACGGCGTTTTCCGCAACGGGCTATTTGCGACGGGACCCCGTCGCAAATGGCTATTTGCGACGGGATACCGTCGCAAATAGCCCGTCGCAAATACCTGGTTTTCCAGTAGTGATGTGTTAATAAGATAAGTAACGAATTCTATGAGTCTTATGGCTTTGAAGGGATGAAAGAGAAGAAAAGGATGGAAGAGAGAATGATGAATAAAGTGATGAGGGAAAAGAAGAATTTTCCAATATGTGATAACTGTGCGAAGAAACACCATGGAACTTTCCTGAAGGGAATGAGAGTTTTTCATAAGTGTGGAGAAATAGGACACCAAGTGCGTGACTTCAAGGGTAAGAAAAAGGATTCAAATGTACAATGCTTCATCTGCAAGGAGTGGGGACACTACGCAAACCAATGTCCAAATCATCAGAGTATTCCTCAAATGATGTTATTGGATAATAATAAAGTTATGATACTACCATAGATGAGGAGGAATGATTAGAGTTCTTATGTTGTTATTAAATAATTTTTTCATTTGAGTGTTGTATCAATGATGTACTGGTTATAATAATTATGGAGTATATAAGGATTGTACTGCAGTACTATTTTATCAAGGATTTGAGATTGTGTGGAACGAAGAAAAGTGACTCCACAGCAGGTTAAATTTTTGGAAAATATATGGTTGAGAGAAATATAAACCATAATATGGTTCTGATACCAAGATAGTGATTTTGGAATAATACATTATTGATTTGGATAAATTATATTGGATATTCTTAACTTCCTTGAAACTGATTAATGATTTGTAAACATTTTTTGATAGAAGGAGTATATCTAGTATTCTATAAGGAATAAGGGATCATGAATGTAATCAATAAGGATTTATGGTAATTCAGGATGTTGCAGTGTTTTAGAAGAATACATGATGAAGGTGTTCACATGTTGTTACGCGGAAAAAAGGATCTTCATTATGTTTACCTTCCTTATAAAATGTGGAGTGTGAGTTGGACAGAAGTATTTTGGATAACTATAATGGTTGGAATGGATTAAGTTGAACCTTGGATAGTATTGTTTAAGGTTAAAAAATTTATTCATATTATTTTTGGAATATTATAATACTATAGTTTTAGGAAAAGGACAACCTGTAGGTTGGGGGATAACCCGTCGTGTCGGACAAAGCTGTTGGAATCGAACCCACAACCATAGAGCGACATGCCTTTATTACCTACCACTAGCCTACATGAAGTCCCTGGTTATTACAAAATAATTTTCCTAATCTAAATGGTATGTGTTAATATTTTGAACCCTGTACGATTAGGATAAATATAATAATTTTTAGTTCTATTATCTTTTTGAGTGAATGATGAGTTTGTGAATACACATAATAGATCTATTTTATTTAAAAAATGATCTTTGTAAGGGAACTTCTTAACCCAATTTCTGTTCTTTGGGTTAATCTCGTACTTTACAATTATTTCATGATATTATTATGTCCTATATTGCATTTTTACTTTATTTATTTGTACTTATAGTGAATACACATAATAGATCTATTTTATTTAAAAAAATGATCTTTGTAAGGGACTTCATCTCAATATCCATTCATTGAGGCATATTTTGTTTTATACACAAATTTCTTTTATACGGTGTATAAACCCCTTTGACTTTTACGTTTATTCAAAAGGAATCTTTTTATATGAAGCTTTTTACTAAACGAAAAAAGGGAATGTTTTTTTGTCGTACGTATGCATCGACAATAACTTTTTCTCCTCCGTGATGATTATTTGAGTTTCGGCTTCCTCTACAAGCCATAACTTTTTTTTAAATGAAAAATAAAAACCAAGTTTTAATTTTCTTTATTTTGATTTTGAAAATGGTTTTGATAATGTTTTATTATATCAATGTGTTGTATTGATATCTTGTGATTGAAATGTGGAAATGTTATGTTTCCTTTATGCATGTTTTATGTGATACGATTATGTTATGGTTTATGATATGTTTAAACCTATTCATATGAGGAACGCATTGGACATAATAAGTGATGGGTGGATCCCTCTATAGCTCCTAGATGCATCAGCAGGTCTCATGAGACAAACTAGTGTCTTGGAACAAGGCCTTGACAAAATATTATTTTTAGTGTTGGCATGAGGCCTTGGCTACGTGGTTATGATAGTCTGGAATTATGCATTCTATCATTGTGAAAGTGGTTATTGACATTGCATGTGATTATTCGACCAGTAGAATATCCATGCGAATAAGTAAATGGCATTATCTCATTTTACTTTTTCCATATTATGTTGAAGTTCATGTTTAAAAGGCTTTTGTTTTAGTTATACATTGCATTAAATGTTGATGTTTATTTATGAAAGCTTCCGCTATATTGTTATCCTTACTGAGCATCTGAGCTCACCCCTTTCAATGTTTTATTTTTCCCAGGATGTGAAGAAATATTTTATGACTGACCTGGAGGGATAGTATGAAGGGGATATGGGAGTGGAATATTGAGACTATGTTATTGTAGTTTTCACTTTATGATGAATGTACCATTTAGGAATGTATCTAGTGTTTCCAAGGCTACTAAACCAATCGGTCTTTCGAGACTTGATCTTTTCTGATCATGCCAATGTTACGCAATAATGCACCGACTCTGGGTAACTGGGGTCGGGGTGTTACAAACCATGTTATTCAATGGGATCATGTTCCCCTAGATCTGGATGTTTCACTGGTGTATATTTTAGTGAAGATTATGGATAGGCAAGAAAAATTCTTTCATGGAAAACATCATCGTTCTAATTTAGGTTTTGTGGAAACATTGTTAGATTAAAAAAGATACTTGGGAACATTATAAATATATGATCAAGAAATGGCCCCAACACTTTTGAGACACCAATGTTTTTCTAATTTCTAGGGGTGTAAAGGATAATTTTGGGGAGAATATAGTACCCCTAGTTTCATTTAAGTGACCCTTATTTTTGTTAAGTACATGATGTGTTTGGGTATAGCTTTGGTGGTTTTGAAATAAGTTTTAATGTTTTGTGGACTTAAATAAGGGTTCATGGTTGGTACACAAAATTTTGAAATCATGCAACACAAACAAGAAACTTTTCACATTGATATAGAGGAAAATGAGAAGGCACACGGGTAGGTGCACTGTTTGTCGAAACCATGCAACTACTATGAAGAAATTGTGAAGTGCTGGATAGAGAAATTTTGAAATGTTGGTGCATGGTTTGTTTAATCATCTAAGACAACTATTTGAGGCCCCCTTGAGACAAAAGAAGGTTCATGGTTAGCACATGGTTTGTCTAACTATGTGACTAACTTTGCATAGTTTAAGAAATAGATTCAGAAAAACTAGATCAAGGCCGGGATATGCCTTTAACCCCTATTTCTTGCTTCATTTTGAACCAAAAATGGGATTTATCCCTCTTAATGGCTAAGGAATATTTCCCCCTAAATCCAGAGCTGGTCCAAAAGCGTTTCTTGGTGCATTGATTTTTGGATCTCTCGATAAGTCATCATTTATAGTAGTTATTCTTAGTTTTCCTTAGATCTACTAATACCTTTACCTTGGTCACTTAGATCAACATCTAAAGTGGATATATCTAAGTGTATTAATTGCATTTATGATTATATTTGTTCTTTATAAAGATATGAGAAGAGATATAAGGTGGGTTTCAAGAGATTCCATATGCTTTCATTTATATTTTCATGTATATTATCATTTTCTCCAAAGTTTCCATCGTCGGTGGCTTCAATCTCGACTCTTCTTATGAGAACATGAAGTATTAGTTTCAAATTAATTTTTTTGATTGATTTTTTTTGAATTTATTATTGGAAACCCACTTTGGTGTCAGTTTAAGGATTTGTAGATGTTAAGTGTTTTTCTGGAAAGTGAAACTGGTAACATGATTTTAAAATGATGATTTTAAAATGATAGTTTGGTTTTGATGCATAAAAAATTCATTTCAATAAATGATTCATTTTATTGAAAAGAATTGTTTTAAAGTTGTGGAATAAAAATATAGTTTTATTGAAATTGTTGAAAGGGTTGTTTTAGAATTGGTTTTTTGCATAATGGTTTTGTCTATTCAGGTGGATTTGAGACGGATATGTGTATGATGTCTCCCCCATAAATAGTGGGATGGATTAGGTTCAAGACATCCCCCCATAAAATTATTCATTGAGTGATGGATTAGTGAAAGGATGACCCACCACTCATAATTATAAGGACATCCAAGTTACATGCATGGATGGATGTGTGGGTATGTGGAATGGAATTTTTTATTCCAAAATAGAATTTGTGAAATGGTTTTAGAGCACTATTTGGTTGCTTTTCATGGAAAAAATTTTAGCATGGATTTTTTTTTATTATGCAACTACATGGATTTTTCAAAAACTATTTCAAATTGATTATATAACTTGTTTTATATACATGTGATGACTTTTCTAATTCTACAGGCATGAGAAGGGAAGTCATTTTGTGAAATCCTACTGAGTTTCATTACTCTACCCTACTTTGTAACTTTGGGGATTTTTTAGATATTGTTCATCATGACACATGTAAAGGTATGTTATCACACTTATTTAGGGGTTTATATTGACCCATGGGTATGTTCTGTGGAGTTGGAGCGTATAACATGTTGGATATTTGGATTCATTTGGTGGTCACTGAGTTTTGAAGTCTTGTCTTCTTCTATTTAATTTTATATTTTATATTATTTCATTGTGGTACCTGCTGCAGTTTTATTTTTATATAATGGCATTTCATTGAGTTTTTTACCTTGTTATCATGCATCTTATATTGATTTTTTGTTATGGCATGTCTGTTTGGATGTTTACTTTGATAGGAAAAACCATCCCCACATGTTATTGAATCCCTTGGAATTTATTTCCAAACTTTAGCATCTTAGGGAAATTTCTTTTGGCCAATTAATGTCCTAAAACCTTCTCAAGCCCATGATAAGGGGTGAGATGTTACAAATCATTTGAATTTACTCCAAATTTATGTCGTATGAAAAATTTTGTTCCTAAAATTTTATCATCAATATTTCCATATAATATTTGTTTACATTGTGTTTGGGTACATATAAATTTATACTGTAACCATATTGAACCCAATATAACATGAGAACCGTTTTTTTAATTAATTATTATTTTCTGAAAAAATGACTTAATAGTGTCATATATTTGTAGTATGATGACTATAAATTCACTAGAAACATGAATGGAGACCCGTTTATGTTTTTAGTATATAATCAATGTGATGGATGAACTACAACATTTAATGACTAATCAAATGGAATGGTTAAGGTATTTTGTGAATTAGGTATATCTAAAGTTCTTTTAATTTCTTTATTATTATATATTAATTTATTAAAACAAAAAATAAGTAGTCTTTCATAACTATATAGTGATGGAAATAAAGTTAATTGTTAATAATATAAATGTTTATTATTCAACAATGAAAATTTTATATTTTATGATAATTAAAAAAAGAATATCTATTTTATTGATTTCTATGATTTAAAATAAAATAATTCTAGGTGTCATAATACACTATATATAGATTATATATTATGGAATCAGAGGCTTTGACATGATAAATTTCATCTATTATACAAATTTTCAAATAAAATACTTGTACAAAAACATCCCAATTTAAAATTTACTAAGGATTTTATGTGTGATTTTAGTTTAAAAGGTAAAAAAATAGAATTATTTATAGATATCTTAATATAGTTATAAATACAAGACCATTGAAACTTATCTATTTATATATTTTTTGGTCCTAGGTATATTTATATTTTCGGATGTAAGAAATATGTTTTCAAAATTATTAATAGTTTTAATAGATTTACATGGATATATTTTGTGTCTAATAACAATGAAATGTTTTAATTTTTTTCTCGATTTATGTTGGTTAAATATATAAAAGGTTATCAAAAATTTTCTATTAGAAGTGATAATAGAGGTGAATTTATTAATCTTCATTTTGAAATTTTTTGTAAAGATAATAGTTATTTTCATAATATTTATAATCATAGAGCACTACAAAATATATTGTTATAGAACATATAAATTAAATTATTATGGTTAGAAGGACGATGAATTAATATTGTTTAAATGAATATTTTTGTGATGAATCTATAAATATAATTCCATATATTTTACATAGTGTTTCATTTATAACATTTTGAAAGCAAACCCCTTGTGGATTATTTAAAAGGTAAAAATCCTTATGTTGATTATTTCAATGTTTTTTATGTAATGTTTTTATTTTAAATACTTATAACAAATTTGATAAGTTTGATTTTAAATGATTTGAATATTTTTTTGGGGTATTCTAAAAATTATAATGCTTATAGAGTTTATAATAAACAACTTATGATTAAATAACTATATTTTTATGTTAATATTTTAGAATATTGTTTGAAAAATGATTCCATATTAGATATTTTTCAAGACGATATTAATGAATTTAATTTTGGTGAAGAAAAACCAAAATATGATAATGTAATTATTTAGGGGTAGATTACTCATTCTCATTCTGATTCTAAATATTCTGAAATTCATAAATACCACTGTTTTGATAACATGATTGGTAATTCCTAGTTTGGTTTTAAAACTAGAAACTCAATTTTTATTTTTTATTCAAATTCCTCTTTTATTTATAATTTTGTTTCAAATTATTTTTTTGATATTATAAATTATTATAATAGGATATTTATATGTAATATGAAATTTATAAGTTTTCTATAGATAATGTTTTTATTTTAGTTATTCCCCCTATAGATAAGAATTTTAATGGAATAAGATAGTTTTTTTAGAAATAAAAATGATGAATCTAGTCATATAGTTAAGAAAAAAGTAAGACTCATAGATCAAGGTCATTATTAAGAATATGTTATAGATTTTGATAAATATTTTTGAATGTTTATATAATTGAATCTATAATAATTTTGTTTAATTTTTCTTGTTTTCAAAGCATTAAATATTTTCATAAGGATTTTAAAAGATATTTTTTAATGATTTTATTTCTGGTGAAATTTATGTTTCTCAACCACATAGTTTTAAAAATGAGAAATTTCCTAATCATGTTTTTATGTTTTTAAAATATTTATATAGTCTTATGATAGAACATTATTCTTGGTATTATAGAATTACTTTGAAATTTTTAAAAATGATTCTAATAAAGGTAAGGTAGATTCTAAATTTTTAATGAAATAGATTTAAAATTTTATTTTAATTATTTGAATTTATGATGATTATATATTTTTCAAATATTCAAGTGATTTCATTTTAGAATTGATGTAAGGTGAATTTGATATGAGTTTGAGGGGAAAATTAAATTCTTTTTGGGCCATCAAATTCATTAAATATATGTTGGAATATTTGTGAATCACAATAAATATGTTAAGTATTTTGTTAATTCTTTGGTATATATTCTTAAAACCCTTAAAAACCTTCATGTGTACTAATTGTAATTTAGATTTAGATAAATCTAAAAATATAAATATTTTAAACAAAATTGATGGTGAAATTATATTTATTTTGTATTTGACTAATTCTAGACATGTTATAATGTTTAGTATTTTTTGTGTAAAATATTTAATTTGGATCTTAAGGAATATAATTTAAAATATTTTATGAGAATTAGTAGATATATTAAAGGAATTATTAGTTGTGGATTATTTTATTCTATACAGAACTGTTTTATTATTATTTATTCTTATTCAAATCCTATAGGTTATAGACTTGATAGAAAAGGTACTTTAGATATATATCATATTTTAGTAAAATCATAGTTTATTAAAGTTATAGAAACAAAATTCAATTTCATTATCTATTGTTGAAAGTGAATATATTTCTACTGTATCATGTTTCTCACAATAATTATTTATTAAACAAAAATATTCTAACTATCATTTTATTTTAAAAAATATATATATATATATAGTTATAAGTTTTCTAAAATTTCAATTTCAAAAATCTTTAACAACATTCTATAAAAAAAATTAACATGAAATATAAATTTTATAGTGATTATACTAATAATGGAGACTTAATTTTGTAATACGTTACATTTGAAAATAATCATACTGATATTTTTTTCTAAACCTTTGTATTTTGAAAATATTGAGAAAATAAAATTTGATCTCAATATGATTGAGATTTAATTTTCAATTTTGTTTTACATTTTTTATATATATGAATTAATATTAATTTATGAATGTAAATTTTATAATGTTTAAAAATTATTTTTTAAAAAATCTATTTTCAATAAACTTATATTTTATTTTTTTACTTATTGAAAATTTTCAAAAATTGGTAGACATAAGAATATCATTTTTAAATTTTTTTAGTTTTTGAAAATGTGTTTTTTAGTTTTTGGTGTTTGATATTATTTCAATTATTATTGTTTATTTATATTTTGTGTGCTAGATCTTATAAATACCTTAAATATTAAATTAATTTTTTTAATAATTTCTCACATCATTATGTAATTAAATATGTAATTATATTTATTGGGGTTATTCTATATTATTTTTTTATAAGATATTTTATAATGAAATTTTATATCTTTAAATTTTTTGTTATCAAAGTCACTTGACCCACCATATAGTCTCACAATAGCTTGGTCTACTATATGATCTTCTTCTTATGGTCACTTAAACTTCAATTTTTTATATTATAAGTAGAACACCCATTTTAACGTAAGAAGGGGGAAAACCCTTACAGACATCATTGAATTAAGACAATCACAATCCAAAGGTCAAGCGAGACAAACCAAGACGTCAAATTGGAGATACCCCTCTCCAGCATATAACCATGGTAGAGATCTCCACCAAAGCCTGGATGACCGAAGAACATGTGTCAAGTGTCAAAGCACATGCCTAATTCGATGGCTGATGTCATACCCTATCAAACATCCAAATCTGAAAAGCACTGTAGTGGTGAATAGAAATCTCAAGAACTTCCTCTGGGGCCTGATCTATGTGGAGTCCGGGTGTATCACCAAAATAACAGACCTCACAAGAAAAAACCTTTCCACTACTCCACAATCAAGGATCCAAGTATCCAAACCCCACCTCCCTTCACTAGACCCCCCTGCCACTGCAGTCGCACAAGCCCGAAAGACAATCTAAATGGAACAAGATCAAACCATTATCACCTAGGACTGAATGAACCAACCCCGTGCTAAGGGAATTCCACTGATAAAGTAATCTGGGTCAACTAGAAATAGAAACTCCACTCTGGGCATGGATATGCTCCAATCAGAACCACAGATACACCTCACTAGGTTCCGAAACTAACCTTACAGTGATGATGAACCAGTGGAAGGGCCTAGAAGAACCTTCTGTGTCGATCCAAACCAAAACCAGATCCATACAATTGCACAATAATAGAATTAATAAAATGAGATTTGAATAAAAAACAAACTGAAATTTAAGCTCAACACCTCCAACTTCAAAACACACAGATCTGGGCGAGTCACACTAGAAGCATCTAAGACCACCTGGTCATGAAATCCAAGCTGAGAGACCTTTATGGGGTTGATCCACATCATCGAATTTGATGGAGAACACCGATTCACCACCACCAAGACTCGTCGTCTTCAGAAGAAGCGAGTCGCACCGAGCGAACACTGAAGCATCACTGAGAAGCGGAAACGTCGAGCCCCACCGAGTTTCTGAGCATTGGATCCAAAAGCGTGAGGTCAACCGATCAAGCTGAAAAGATATTTAGCCATCACGAATGGACCTCAATGGAGGGGTACTGGGAATCGACTCAAGAAGAAACCCTAGGTGGCGCAGGTTTGGGAGTGATGTCGCTCCGATGCAAGCCTCACTTCCTATGGTCCCTTGAAATGCCACATGCTTGTGTCTCACTATATCTTCCTCGTGGTATATTGTTTTTATTAAATGGATTATTATTTAATTTTGTGGTAAATTTAAATCTATTCTAACAATTTATTGAATGTTGTTTTAATGTTGATTGGATTTCTGTTCTTGGAATAACTTGTTAAACAACACCATCAGTCATTTGTTATTTCAATTTCTTATTGAACCTCATATTTAGTCTACACACAAGTTCAGTTGAATAATTTAATAAAATATTAAAATATTTAAAATTTTAGTTTGTTATTTTTTTCATGTATTTTGATATTTTCACTTATTGTAAGTTTTTGTTAGATTTTTTTTGATGATTTCTTTGTTTCATAAAAACATATAAAATATATGGAATCGAAGTTAATCATTTTTAAATAGTTTATGTAGATTTAAATATAGATTTTAATTTTTATTACATTTATGTATAATCCATTAACATAAATATTTAATATTTAATATTAATTTATTAAGAGTATATTATTTTTTTAATGATTCAATTTTTTTGTTATAAAGTATATATTCCAAAAATTCAATTTAAAACAATATTATTATTGGTTTTGATAACTGTTTGCATGTATATGGAAGGTGTTTTTAGAAATTAAAAATATATTTTTTGTATAATGTAACAACATAATAATTATGGGATTTCATTCAATCAATTCTTATCGAGTTATATTAAATAATTTAATGATGGAATCAAATTATCTTTAGCTTGTATTAAGTGATTTAATTATAAAATAATTATTTTTTAATGATACATTATCTCTCCCTAATACTTTTTAATTGATATTTTAACTATATTACATGTTTTTTGGATATATTTAGGGGTTATTTAGTTTTATTTAAAAGTCTCCGAGACACATTTATTGAAGATAGAGATAGCATATTTTTATGATTTTCATTTTTTTGAACATTCAAACTTTCAAATTGATGTATAATTTTTTGTTCCTATGGAATCAATTTTTTTGTATCGTAAATGATATCTCAAGGTGGAGCTAATCTACTTTGTCTAATATTATTACCTTAATTAGAGGAATTAATGATTTAATCGTGAACATAATTATATGCTTCATCAGTTATCATCGAATTATTTTACCTGATTCTTTTTGAGTTTTAATCAACTCTTTCTATGTTCTCACCGAAGATAAAAACTTTGGTTTATTATTTTCTCAACAAAAGAATTATTCTACTTCAAATTGTGAATCCTAAATTATAAATACAATGGTATTTTGGTTGTGACTTTTAGTATCTAATGTTAAGGTTGTAACCAGTTTTGACACCCTATACAGGATGTAGGTTTTTTTTATACTTTTTATATAAAAATTATGTTTTAACTATGTTAAGATTCTCTTTTTAAAACTCTAGTGGTGAATAAAAAATGTCTCAAATATTAGAGGGGTGTAAGATTTGATATAGGTCTATTTTTTACCAATCTACTATATAATTTTCAGTGTTCACTCTTTAATTTTCCATTTAAAAGTATCACTTTTCATGTTTGATAACTAACCTTGATCATTATCATTGATTATAGATTTAAGTAACTAATTCAGATATTTTAACATTTTAATCTGGTATATTCTCCCCTTCCCTCTAGGCCATATTTCATCCCTATATCATAACTAACATGATATATGGTTATCTTTACCTTTGAGCGTATAGTCTCACCACTTCATAAATATCCCCTCATTATTGGTTATAATCCTCGGGTATACATGAGGGTATTCTTGATGTATTTAGCACCTGGTTCAGTCACAATGGTAGTTAACCATATTAGGGATTCAAAAAAATTGGTATGAAATAATTTTTTTTGTTAATATTACAAATTTTGATATCATAGACAACATATATGACATGTTCAGAGTCCTTGATTGACCTTATGAATGGGACTTTATAACCCATGTATTGAGCAATTCTATAATATCAAGAAAAAGATTGTTGTTCTTGGTTTTCTGTTTCAACATTTGGGTCAATTGTTTTGAATATGATGAATTTTTATGTTGACATATGCTTTATTGGTTTTTTACTTTTAGATATATGTGTAAAGAGAGTGTATGTTTATACAAAATCTTTTTTTCATATAGGATTCACAAAACATTATTTATGTTTTTTTGCGATTAGGTATCTTGATTCTAATATGAAGTTCATATATTTTATATGTTAGTAATAACGTATTTACATATTTACTATATAACTTTATCCAATAATTATATATAACAAAGCCATGATTATGTCATCCTATTATTTAAATGATAAAGTGATTCCATTATGAAGCTGATTCAATCCAAAAAATATAGTGGGTGAATATTTCTATATACCATTTTGGAGGCTATATTAGAACTCTAAAATATTAGGGTGTGTGTATAGCATAGTAGGAAAGTCTTTATTAGAAGGTGGAGATGAGCATGCCCCACTTGTTGAATGCCCCACCAGTTATTGATTTTGATCCCCTAGTCTCCATTGTTCCTCCCCTTCATCAAAAGAACCATGAGAGTTTTCTCAATGCTATTAAGTCTATTGGAAATGGAGCTAGGAAAGGCTAGCATTCCAAGTATTATCAGACCATAGAGTTTCTATTGGATAATCCTCCCCTATTTACTAATGTGTGTGGACATATGGATATTGAGTTGTGCATTGAGTCTATACATGCTATCTTTCATCATCTAGTGACACCACGTGAGAGGTTGATGAATATTATAGTCTATATACTTCAAATACCAGGGAATTGTGGGTTAGATTTCCTTTTCTAGACTGAGTAGCATATCATATGGTCCTAAAAGGACATTTGTAATCTCCTTTCATAGAATTTATTTTCTAAGATATTAAATATTAAGTGTTCATGCAGGAACTTGGTGGTAGATTATGATGTTTTTTTTGAGACTCTTCATTTATAAAATTCATTGGAGAGTGATGATAAGAGTTCAATGATTGGAGGATAGACTCAGATAGTAAATTAGTTCCAAAATGAACATATTTTAACATACATGTTTTTCTAAAACAATGAATCAATTACTTATTAAAAAGAGTAATATAGTTAGGGACAGACCCTATGGGTAGTTGGGTTATTATACTGGGTATGGGAGTCGATCATCAGGTTTCCAAAATTAGTGTTTGGATGGTTCTCATTTGAGTGGTGATAGACATGGTAGCTATTAATGTATATTATATTTTTTCTAGTATGAAAGAGTTATACCTATATTTTATCAATGTGGTAGAGTGATGAATATGTGACTATTATGTTAGTGAGTGCATGTGGAGTGTCATTATTTCATGAATATATGACATGTTCATTATTTTGTCAAGTATATATCATACACCCATTGGATGAAGTAATGACTTGGATTAGGGATCATTGTGGGATCAAATGTGTTGTCGTAGGGTGGTAGTTGGAGTTCATCAGGTAGGATCATGTGTGGAGGTGTCATGGTTCTTATTGAAAGATGAGGTAGTAGAGAAGTGCCCACTAGGATAGTTTGTGATTAAGAGTATATAGTAGATTCTTGGGGTTTTACCAACATTAGGCTATTGAGATGACACCTACTGACCATGATATGGTCGATTTTACTATTTATGGTATGATCTAATAAGAATCTACCCTTTCATATAATTTATATAAAACAAGTTAGTCACATTAATTTATTTCTTGTTAGTATGATTGTGATTCCCCAACCAAGATCATTGGGCTTGATCTATAGGGACACATTACGCCATGCACCCCTCCCAATATACAAGTGGCTTCTAACTAGCTATCAGGGCCAGAATAGAACCATGGGGAGACTATATATTTAGTAATAGATAACCTTCAGAGTAAAAAATATAGTGTAAGTAGATGAAGTAATAATATCATAATCTCATATAATATCATAATAGAATATAATAACCAACATCTCAAAAAAAAATGATCCCCACATGGGGTGAATCAATATATATAAAAGGCACAAAAGAACAAAATAATAAATGAGGAATCACAATAAAATATCCTAGAGTATGTTTTGATATTAGATCAATCGTATCCACCAAACTACTACAAAATATTACTTTAACATCGTTAGAATATGCCTTTCTCAACATTAAATAAGTGATGAAAACCTGAGTGCGGTTAAAAGACTAAAACTGTTATCAGTTCTAAAAAAGCAATGTTAAAGGCCCCCTTTAACCGTAATAAAAAGTATTGGTAAATGGGACCTTTACAAAAACTTTTGTTATCACTGTTGAAGGGCCCATTTAAAAGATACTTTTTGGTGCTATTAATGGGGGGCTTTAATAGTGCTTTTTTAGTGATGATAAAGGCATCACTGTTAAAGGGGGTAAATTAATATTTTTTTTCAGACACCTATGTGCACTACCCCCTTTATCAGCGCTACGATGAACCCTTTAACAGTGCTCCACCACCACCCTTTATCAGCACTTTTCACCCCACCATCTTTTACCATCGCTCTTAAAATTTATAGCCTTATGTGCGCCCGTCTGGATTTGAACCCTCCACCTCTCCTTCTATGACAGAATTCCATTAACTCTGCACCATGTTGTTCTGCTATTTGTTCAATGATATTTATATTTATTTATATATAAAAATATATTATTATTTTAAAATATATTTATATAATATTTTTGTGTGTGTTTGATATATATTTAATTTTATTTATTTAAATATATTATATATTATATTCATTTATATATATCATAATATAATATAAATATATATTTCTTTATTAATACACACATATGTATAGGTATATAGACTGTAAAAAAGGGTTACCTATTATTTAAAATGAATTTTTAAAATATATATTAATTTACATATATTATAATAAACATTTTTATATAAATATGTTGATATATTTATTTATATGAGTGATTTATTATAAGTAAATATATGAAAAAATACATATATGTAATTATAAATAAAAATACATTGTGAAAATTGATAAAATTTAAAAACCATAATATCAATATGAATCTAGGAACTAGGAATAAATTCAGTATCCACCAAAAAAAGGCAATAAGACCCCCATAAATGAGGTTTTAAAAAACATCAAATTTTAATAAAATAGGGTACCCTGACTAAAAACTCAATTTTGGAGTCCTTATATGCCTTTTTTGGCCTCGAAAAACCTGACATAGGTTAACTTGTGTAAATAAGGGCAAAAATATCATTGCTGGACTTGATTTAATATTTAGTGAAGCTCAAATAGACTCCCATATCCAATGTTATGGCAGTTTGATGTTTGAGTTACATCTTGAAATTATTTTAGGTCTTTTATTAATTTTTTAATTTTTTTTATTTTCAAATTGATATTAAAGGACTATTAGTCGGTATTAATAAAAAAAGTATTAATTATAAAAATTATTTTAATTATTTTATAAGCCATTTTTACAAAATATCTTATATATTAACTGTAAATGCCTATTTACCTTATCTAAAACATATTTTAAAAAATATTTATTATATTTAAATAAATATAAATATGTTAATATGTTAATATATTTTTATCAATGAAATATAATTTTTTTGAAGTATAACTTTATCAGCGCTACTAAAAAAGCACTAATAAATACCCTACATTTAAAAATGTTTTTTTACAAGCACTGTTAATAGACCTCATTTATCAACACACTGTTAAAAGACCTGATAAAGGGTGAGCCGTTATCAGTGCTTGTAAAAAAATCATTAATAAAGGGATCCATTTAACATCACTGTTTTTAGATTTATTAAAGACCCCCTTTAATAGTTCTTTTTTTGCACTGATGAAGGGAATAATTAACCGTATTTTTAGCTAGTACTGTTAAAGCACAAACACTGGATAAACCCAGTTTTTTAGTAGTACTGAAATCTACTAAAAAACCCATAATATGGTCATTACCATTTGCTATATCCATGATTATAAGTTATATACATTCACTGAGCCTCCCCTGTAGGGTGTGTGTATAAAACCCTTAGGACTCCACCAAATTGTCTTTAGAATAAGTTAAATAGTTTTTAAATTTATATTCATTGATAGTGATGAATAATTAAATAAAAATTAAATAACTATTGGTTCACTATGAAAACCAGATCCCAATAAATTACAAATCATACCTTCTTCAGTCCCATTCTAGAAGAAAGTGTTTATTGAAACTTCATGAAATTCAGAACATAACCCATGCTCTACCGCTCAAGATAGGAACCTATTTCCAACATTTAAACCATTAATTCTCACTCATGGTGTGTCATATCACGTCTCAATCCACACATTATCAATCATGGTGGACCCAATCTTTACAATCATGACAATTCATTCTCACTCAATGTATACTGCTTATCATGTCAAAAGTCGCACCTTATTACTTATGGTAGACCAAGGTACCAACAATGAAGAACCAATAAATTAGAAAAAACATGCATCAAATTCCCCTACAAGAAATGAGACTCATCATCAGAACCCTGATAACACTTTTCCAAGCCAATATAGCTTCAACCAAGCACAAAATGGATCCCTTGATGTCAAATTTCCAAAATGTACACCCCTTACATTACCCATTTATCATGGTGGGACTACCAAATTAACAAATATATATCCCATAACTCCCATTATAATGGGTAAACCACACCCATAAAAACCTAACAATTCACATCGATACCAAAATTATTGTTTTCAAAAGGCTACACATTATCCCACATACAAGTAGAGGCGTAAAAAATCATACAAAATCCTTAAAATGTTATGGATATCCTACCACAATAATGATATAATACACTGACCAAGATACACTACAAAAATCAATAACAAACATCTATAATCATTGAATCATCCCAATATCATCTCGTTTGGAGTTTAGGAAATGGAAACCAAGAGATAGAGGAAGAAGAATGTAATTGGATCTTAAAATCAATAAATGGGATCCTCCACAATAAACGACACTTTAATTGGAGAAGAAATATGGTTAATTAATCATAAACCATATAAGGGGAGATCCAAAAAGTTTCTAAGTAAACAAAGGATCAAGGTAGAAAATGAATAAGGGTTAATGGGGTTCTACAGTGAAATTAGAAGTCTAGATTTTTAAATAAAAACTACCCATTATCATGGTCGTCATGAGAAATGAGGGTCACAACACAACAAACCCTGGGTAGAGATCTTGTTACTATGTAAACAACATAATGGTGAATCTTATAAGGGTTCTATGGAAATATATTGTATATAGAGAGCCTCTATACTTGTTAAAGCTATCTTATAGTAAAAACCAAATTTCACACCACAAATAACCATTTATAGTATAATTTCCTATTAAGGCTCAGTCTAATTCTCCAAAACCCACTATTGATCTATCTACAATCCCAAAAATATCCAAATATCATCAAGATTTGTTAGAATAAAATAAATGTAAACGTAACATAAATTTAATTTTTTGGGAAATTATAAAATCACCATATAAGGAATTTTTTTCCATGAGATGTGTCTCTAGTGATCATGGGAAACATTCTCTAGATACTGTACTCATAGACCTGAATCCCACTCCTATGACTCATATTATATTGGAAAAATATTCCAAAATACTCACATGAGAGTAATTTTATTCCTATATGGCACCTTTTCACTATTATCTATAATCTACATTATGCATTCCTCAAATGAAGCATATGTCGCCAACTCAAAATCATCATCACCAATTACATGCACAAGGTTTGGATTGTAAATTCATAGTGGAGATGAATGAAAAACATATTTAAAACATTTATATAATGAATAATGAAAAAATAAATAAGCCACTATCCCAATTCACTCCACAATTTCAAATAAATTATCATACTATAGTATATGCTTACACCACATCCTTAAGCATCAATGACCTAATTGAGGAGATATCCACAATAATACCCAATCAATAAAAATAAACTCCATGGTTCACCACCTCTATTTGATATATGAATGTTTCCTATTCTGAGAAGTATCCAACTGTGTCTGGATCAAAAACACCCAATCTATGGTTTCATATACTAATCTCAGTCCCACCACTACTGATTCTCCAACCTCCGAACCAACACAACAATGAGTGGTATAACCTACCAAAAAGAGATTCAAAGGGTTCCATCTTGATCAAGGATTGATAGATATTATTAGATGAGAAAACTACCAAGTAAAACAGTTATTTCAATCTCTACCAAAATCAAGTATGCACATGCTCATCATATCTTCATATAAATATATTGTTCTCTCTAAATTTTTTTCTATATGTGGAAGATATGTTGTATTAATTTTCATCTATGACCTAATGGCCTTTTGAGATAATTTTCAAAATCATGTTTTGTTCTATGAATACTAATCCCACACTATTTTTATAGGAACATTGTGTGAACACACCACTTCCCGCACATATTACCTTCCCACCTCATCTATGAATTAAGTCTCTTGATGTAAGAACCCGGTTCTTATTTTTGAGGTACAGATTTCTTTTTTTTCCTTTTCCTTAAGTGTTTTTGAGAAAATATGGGAAATGGGAAAGAATGCTAAATTTTGAAACTACACGTCGTGTACTTTTGGCCGTGTTGGGATAAGTACACAGGGCCTGTAGCCTCGCCAGTGACAAAGGGTGTAAGAACTGACTCCATGCCGTGTAATGGTCCTTTACACGCTGTGTAGTCAGTCAGTAGGTAAAAAAGTAAGGCGGTGGAATCACTGCCAGCTGGGCGGCAGTACACGCCGTGTACTTGGGAGTACATGCTTTGTACTCTTGTCGGCAGATGAACAGTGTGGCGGTGCTGCAAAATGAACAATTAAATGAAAGGAGTACACGCCGTGTACTTTAAAGTACACGCCGTGTACTCTGTTTTTCGGGCTTAAAATAGGCAGTAGCCTCCTCATTTGGCACAGGAAGCGTTTGAGCCGTTTTGGATCCAAAGGAGGAGGCCAGATCTTTGAAGAACCGCCAGGCGTTCGTTTGGAATCCGATTCCATCACGGACGATCCCGTTGGAACCGCACAGGTAAGGGCTTCCACCTCCTTTGTTGGTTCTTGACAATTCTTCACCTAACTTAAGTTATTTATGTTTGAATGGTTTTTTTTGTCAGATATACATCGTTCTTGGGCGTTTCTGGAGTCGACGTTTGGGTATAGCGTTCGTTGGCGTTTGAGGTAGGTGGCTTTGTGTTCATTTTCCAACTGTCATGCGTTTTGTGTGTTTTTGTGCCACGAACCCATGTTGGGGTGTCGTGTGGCTGAGGCCGTTGCTATATTTAATGTCTAGAATTGCATAGGTGATTAAATTTTGATAATAAAATTCTTATTGGGATCGTTTCTTGGATCCAGAACCACCCCGGGGGTGTGTTTCTTTGTTTAGCCGTTTAGCCAGGATACCCGAGGGTATGCCTTAAATGTAGTAACTGTAGAATTGCCTTGAGAGGAATTGCTTGTTTACTGCATCTTGAAATGTTGGTCATGGCCCAGTTACCTATTTAGCCTGAGGGCATGATTGTGATTAGCCTAAGGGCGGGACTATATTAGCATGAGGGCGTGACTATATTAGCCTAAGGGCGTGACTTCTGTACCTGAGGGCAACACTTTGTATGCCTGAGGGCGAGAATTCTGTTACAATGCCTGAGGGTGAGATTCTGTATAGCATGAGGGCGTGGTTCACTATATTAGCCTGAGGGCGTGGTGCGGTTGAGCATAGAACGATACTAAATAAAATAAATTTAAATGAACAATAAAATGGCAATTTAATTGTTAAGTCAGTTACTTCTGAGTACTGCTTACTTTATTGCATTTTACTGTTGCACACTGTTGTTGAATGCTTACACGCAGTTGGTCACGGGCCTTTGGTGGGTGCATACTGAGATATATTTCTCACACCCTGTTTGGGTCATTCTTTTCTGCCCAAACAGATTACGTTTCTGTAGGTGTGGATAGGGGCAAGAGTCTCTATATAGGTACTTGACTATTGCTGTGGAGTAGGAGGGCATTGGACCGAGCCTAGGCTCGCGATGCCGCTACCAGCTGTTTACTCGTTTTGTTGTAATTTTTTTTTGGTTGTATCACAGTGATGTATAACATGTTCTGGCTGTTTTCTTAGAATTTGAAACATGTAGCATCGTCATTCATATACTGTTGGTTATATCCACAACTGTAGTTTATTTCAGTTGTGTGTGTTTACTGCTTCCGCTGTTTGTTGTATTCTTATTATAGTATTCCGCTGCGCTACACTTTGACAAATGAGGGCATAGTTTCCCCACTATCAGACCTAGGCCCTCGCTGCTAGTCGACAGCCTCTGGCATTTGGGGAAATGTGCTTGAGGTCATGTGGCGAACTGGGCTCGGGGCACCCGTTGCGTGGCACCCGGGACCGGGACGTTACAAAGTGGTATCATAGGAGTTTCTTTTCTATGATTACTGTTTGGAGACGTAGTCAGTGATAGGACGAAAGGTAGTTGGTAATAAGTTGTGCCCGGGTGTAGCTAACCCGTGTACAGGGAAAAATACAGTCTGCCTCGTATTTTGCAATTCTTCTGAGTTTGCAATTTTACGGTTGTCATGTTTTCACTGTTGGGTGACACACTTGTATTTTGATGTTATATTTATCTGTGGGTTCTAATTAATTGCAACTCGATGAGATGTGGGTATGCCGTCTCATGCATCATATAGGCACATGCTAGATATCACATGCCATGCATAGTTTCCATGCCATGTAGGTGCATTAGAAATTGCATGTTGTTGTGATAGTTGATGTGCTAGAAAGGCATGCTGTTGTGATAGCTGCACTGATAAAAATACCTGCTATTTGATAGGGTAATTTTTATGTGAACTGGCTATAGAATGGACGCCAAACATTGGGTTTTGGAGAGTATGGGCCCCATTGACCGGAATTTGGTGGATCACTGACTGTTTATGTTGTTAT
Source organism: Viscum album (assembly GCA_963277665.1). NCBI lineage: Eukaryota > Viridiplantae > Streptophyta > Magnoliopsida > Santalales > Viscaceae > Viscum > Viscum album. The sequence continues at coordinate 578,398,695 of OY728143.1, forward strand.
AACACAGATAAGCTGTCAAACATTGATTCGTGGGGAGTATGGGGCCCCACGGGTCGGAATTTGACACTTACGTGTTGTTTTCAGAATTTTCTGGGTTTCAGAGAAGTTTCTGAGGCATACTATCCGGAAAACCCAGAATACACGCCGTGTAGGACCTCATACACGCCATGTGTGTTCTTCTGTTCGGGAAGAAAAATGAACTTTTTTAGTACACGCCGTGTACCAGGAGTATACGTCGGGTAGTCTCTTCCTGTGTCACAAACCGTGTGGAGGGTGACCCAGGGTAGAGAAAGACTTGGGTAAAACATGCCGTGGCAATAATGAACACGCCATGTAGTGTGACCTGGGGACTCGGCCGTGTAACTAACAACACGGGCCGGTGTCACCTCTCAATTAACACGCCGTGTAACTTTGGGACATGCCGTGTAGTCTTGTCCGAGGACAGACCGTGTGGAGTTAGCCTTGTGGCTGGGAAATGGGATAGTGTACACGCCGTGTTCGGGTGTAACATGCCGTGTAGAGTAAAGATGAGTAGTCGGCCGTGTCACAGACGACACTGGCAGTTGGAAAATAACACCGTACACGCCGTTTAGTTTTGTTTAATGAGAGCCGTGTGGCTTAGCCGTGTTGAAGGACCCGGGCAGGGTAAAGGAAGTCAAGTACATGCCGTGTATTCAGTGTACACGTCGTGTAGTCTTGTTCTTCAAATTTTGAAACTCCTTCCTTCTCCTGTTCCTTGGTGGTTCCTTCATTTCAGTCTTAATAATTTTGAATCTGAGGCGTGATTTTGACCTTGTAGTGTCATTCCGCCTAGACGACCGCGAGTTGTTCGCCAAGAGGGCGGTGACGATTATACTCCGGAGATTGTGGGCCATGGGCTAACAGTTGATCCACCAGCAGAGCCAGATGCGGCACCAGCTGTTATACCAGAAATGGGTGCGGAGGCGCAGTTCCGTGAAAGCTTATTGCGGTTCATGCAGACCTTTCAGGGAGCACCGCAGGCTGCCACATCTATGGCTGAGCTGACGCGTATTTTTCAGCAGCAGAATCTGCCTATGTTCTCAGGGGATGGCGGACCACAGGCTACAGAGTCTTGGCTAGGATCGATGTAGACTATTTTCGAGCATCTAGTGATGCCTCTAGGGCGGAGGGTCAAGATCGCGACTTACATGATACGTGATTCCACCAAGAGTTGGTGGGATGTTACCACCCAGTCAGAGCATCACAGGGACATGGCATGGGAGGATTTTCAGACAGTCTTCTATGACTTCTTCTTTTCCGAGATGCTGAGGGAAGATAGAGCTCGAGAGTTCATGAATCTGCAGCAGGGCGCTATCTCAGTGATGGACTATTCTGCTCATTTTACGGAGCTTCAGCGCTTTGCACCCGTGCTGGTGGGTGATGAGATGCTGAGAGCCAGACGTTTTGAGGATGGTCTTCGGTATGACATCTGAGTGCTGGTGAATGTTTTCAGGTTACCTACTATACACGTGATTATTAACCAGGCGTTGATTACAGAGAGGAACCTGTGAGAATCTAGTGGTTTGGGCCAGGGCGGTTCGGCACCAGTTACTGGTACTATTTCTGCTGGCAAGAGGAAGAGACATATGGACTTCTCTCAGGGTGGCAGTACCAACCAGATAGCTTCTACAGGTGGTCCGGTCAGGTGCTACCAGTGTGGTAGAGAGGGGCACAGGAGGCCGCGGTGTCCACGAGAACCAGTGGAGTGCCGAGCTTGCGGTAATATGGGTCATCTCCATCACTTTTGCAGGGCGGTTCTACCAGTGGCTAGTGAGAGGGGTTCTGTGCAGGCTCCACGTGCGGGAGCAGGACTAGTAGCTTCTTACCAGTCAGGGAATTGGAATACGCCAGGCCGTGCAGGAAGATATGGTGGTCATGGTCGTGGTAGCCAGACACCAGGATCATAGAGGCAGCAGGGCGGGACAGCTCAGGGTAGCCAGGCTGTGTCGCAGGGCCGCGGCACTGGGTAGGCATATGCAGTGCAACAGACCCAGCAGGAGCAGGATCCCGGACCTTCAACAGTCAGAGGTACTATTTTAGTAGCTTCTGTCTTGTCTTCTGTACTTTTTGATACGGGTGCTACACATAGTTTTATATCTATACCCGTGGTGGAGAGCCTTGGGCTCTGTGTTTTTACTTCTTCCTATATCTTGACGCTAGACACTCCGTTGGGGATGAGAACGGCTGGTGTACGTCAGTGCAAGGAGTGCCCCTTGAGGTTGGAGGGTGTCACTTCCTTTGGGACCTCTATGTCCTGGAGATGACGAGTTATGACGCCATTCTCAGGATGGAATGGTTTGTTCCCTTTCGAGCCTTTGTAGACTGCTATCGTTGCAGGGTGCATTTCACGTCACCAGAGGGCAGGGAGTTTCTATACAAGGGCGAGTGGGATGTTCAGGCGAGTCGAGCTGGACCAGCGCATCATGGGTGAGGTGGAGTCACAGCCTAGATTGCGAGCTTATATCTGGATGACCAGGGGACTTGTCAGATGGATTTACCTCTAGTTGTTGATCGTTTCAGGGATGTCTTCCCGGACGAATTTTCAGGTCTACCTCCGGTGCGTGAGGTGGATTTCTCTAGCGAGCTTGTGCCAGGAGAAACACTAGTGTCCATTCCTCCTTATAGAATGGCCACGCCTGAGTTGCAGGAGCTCAAGAGGCAGTTAGAGGAGCTACATGCGAAGGGTTTTATCCAACCTAGTACTTCTCTTTGGGGTTCTCCGGTCCTTTTTGCGAAGAAGGCGGATGGTACCCTTAGGCTTTGTGTGGATTATCGAAATTTGAACCAGTTGACGGTTAAGAACCGATATTCCTTGCCGAGGATTGATGATCTGTTTGATCAGCTTCATGGAGCACAAGTGTTCTCAACGATTGACCTGAGATCCGGATATCATCAGCTGTGCGTTAGACCATCTGATATACCTCTCACAGCTTTCAGGAGCAGGTATGGTCTATATGAGTATATCGTTACGCCGTTCGGACTCACGAACGCGCCGACAGTTTTCATGGCTCTGATGAATCATGTGTTCCATCCGTATCTTGATTCATTTGTGGTAGTATTCGTGGAAGACATCTTGGTGTACTCTCACACTCGACACAACCATGCCACCCATCTTGAGATCGTATTGAGTACACTGAGAGAGCATCGGTTATATGCTAAGCTCTCGAAGTGCCACTTTTGGATGGACCAGATTCACTTCCTGGGTCATATCATCTTAGAGGAAGGAGTTGCAGTGGACCCAGATAAGGTGAGAGCAGTAGTTTCCTGGGATCAGCCTAAGAACATGTTTGAGATACAGAGTTTCTTGGGGCTGGATGGTTACTACAGGCACTTCATACAGGACTTCTCTTGCTTAGCAGCACCGTTGATGGGTCTGACTAAGAAGGGTGTGAAGTTCGTTTGGTCAGAATCTTGTGAGACAGCTTTCCAGGATTTGAAGGGAAGGCTGACATCAGCACCGATCCTGATACTCCCAGAGCAGGGGAAGAGCTATATAGTTTACTGTGATGTATCAGGGATTGGGCTGGGTGCCGTTTAGATGCAGGGCAACCGAGTTGTGGCGTACGGGTCTCGGCAGTTGAGGACACATGAGAGGAATTACCTGACGCATGATCTCGAGTTGGCTGCAGTTGTGCATGCGTTGCACTTTTGGAGACATTACCTGTTGGGAGAGCATTTTGTGGCTTTCACCGACCACAAAAGCCTCAAGTATATATTTACTCAGCGTGACCTGAATCCGAGGCAGAGAAGGTGGGTTGAGTACCTGCCGTCCTTCGATTTTGAACATGCCTATACACATGGTAAAGGTAATGCAGTAGCCGATGCACTGAGCAGGAAGACTCAGATACATGCAGTGCAGGAGGCCAGTGGTGAGTGACATCTTATGGCTTTGTTCTCTGAGATGCATCTGGAGGTGCATGACAGTCAGGGGCAGACTTATCTTTCCTCGTTAGCTATGAATTCTACCCTCCTGGACAGAGTGAGGATGAGGCAGCTATCGGTTTCATAAGGCCTAGTTCTACGGGAGTCGGTGGAAAGTGAGGATCCTCCTACCGGTTGGGTGATAGGTGACGATGAGGTTTTTCGTTTCCTTGGAAGAGTATGGGTTCCAAGGGATATACATGGGGAGATGATGCAGGAGTTTCATTCTTCAGCTTGGGAAGTTCATCCCAGGGATCCCAAGATGTACCGAGACTTGAGACGTCAGTACTGGTGGTCGGGTATGAAGAGAGAGATAGCCGGTTTTGTCACGAGGAGTTCCACCTGTCAGCAGGTGAAGGCAGAGCACCACAGACCAGGTGGGCTGTTACAGCAGTTTCCCATTCTGTAGTGGAAATGGGATGATGTCGCGATGGATTTTGTGACGGGTTTGCCGAGGTCACCTCGAGGTAATGACGCCGTGTGGGTTGTTGTGGACAGACTCACGAAGGTAGCTCACTTCTTTCCGATCAAGGAGACCTTCGGTGTGGAAGAGATCAGAAGGATGTATATCCGAGAGATCGTACGTCTTCATGGGGTCCCTTGTTCTATCGTTTCAGATAGGGTCGCCTGGTTCACCTCTTGTTTCTGGCAGAGTTTTCAAAGGGCGCTGGGTACACAGGTGCTTCTGAGCACAACATACCACCCTCAGACAGATGGCCAGTCAGAGCGGACGATACAGGTGCTATAGGACATGTTGCACACATGTGTCCTAGACTATGGGGGATCTTGGGAGAAGCATATACCCTCAGTCGAGTTTGCCTATAACAATAGCTTTCATCAACTATTGAGATGGCACCATACGAGGCTTTATATGGTAGGCCATGCCGATCACCATTGTGCTGGTTAGAGGCAGCTGAGGCAGCTTTACTGGGGCCATAGCTCATGCAAGAGACATCTGAGCAGGTCCAGTTGATTCAGAAGAGGATGGCTACCGGGTAGTCTCGTCAGAAGTCTTATGCTGATCGCTGCAGACGACCTTTGGAGTTCGTGGTCAGAGATCAGGTTTTCTTGCGTGTTTCTCCGAGGCTGGGACACAAACAGATCAGGAGACAGGGTAAGCTTTCACCGAGGTATGTGGGACCATTTGAGATTCTGGAGAGAGTCGGGCTGGTTGCCTATCAGTTGCCGTTACCGCAGCGATACTGAGCCATGCAAGACGTCTTCCACGTGTCTCAGTTGCGTCGCTATCATTCAGACATGTCTCACGTCTTTCAGCAAGAGGAGGTTGAGCTTCAGCATGATGCGTCCTTTGAGGAGCATCCGATCCGTATCGTTGACAGGAGCACGAAGGTTCTCCGAGGCCGGTCAGTTCCTCTCGTACAGGTGCTATGGCAGCATGACCGAGTGCAGGACGAGACCTGGGAGCGGGAGGACGACGTACGTGCTCAGTGGCCAGAAATGTTCTGAGATTTATCTTTTCCACCCTAGAAATGGAATTCGGGGATGAATTGCTATAAGGGGGGAACTTTTTAAGAACCCGGTTCTTATTTTTGAGGTAGGTGTTTCTTATTTTTCCTTTTCCTTAAGTGTTTTTGAGAAAATATGGGAAATGGGAAAGAATGATAAATTTTGAAAATGCACGCCGTGTATTTTTTCCACACGCTGTGTACTTTTGGCCATGTTGGGATAAGTACACAGGGCATGTAGCCTCACCGACGAAAAAGGGTGTAGGAACCAACTACACACCGTGTAATGGTCTTTTACACTTCGTGTAGTCAGTCGGCAGGTTTAAAAGTAAGGCAGTGGAATCACTGCCAGCTGGGCGGCAGTACACACCATGTACTTGGGAGTACATGCCGTGCACTCTTGTCGGCAGATGAATAGTGTGGCGGTGCCGTGAAATGAACAGTTAAATGAAAGGAGTACACGCTGTGTACTTTGAAGTAAACACTGTGTACTCTGTTTTTCGGGCTTAAAATAGGAAGTAGCCTTCTCATTTGGCAGAGGAGGCGTTTGAGTCGTTTTGGAGCCAAAGGAGGAGGCCAGATATTTGAAGAACCGCCGGGCGTTCGTCTGGAATCCGATTCCGTCACGGACGATCCCGTTGGAACCGCACGGGTAAGGGCTTCCACCTTCTTGGTTGGTTCTTTCCAATTATTCACCTAACATAAGTTATTTACGTTTGAATGGTTTTTGTTCTTCATCAAATCTACGTTATTCTTGGGCGTTTCTGGTGTCAGCGTTTGGGTATAGCGTTCATTGGCGTTTGAGGTAGGTGGCTTTGTGTTCATTTTCCAACTGTCGTGCGTTTTGTGCGTTTTCGTGCCACGAACCCATGTTGGGGTGTCGTGTGGCTGAGGCCGTTACTATATTTAATTCCTAGAATTTCATAGGTGATTAAATTTTGATAATAAAATGCTGATTGGGATCATTGCTTGGATCCAGAACCACCCCGGGGTGTGTTTCTCTATTTAGCCGTTTGGCCAGGATACCCGAGGGTATGCCTTAAATGTAGTAACTGTAGAATTTCCTTGGGAGGAATTGCTTGTTTACTGCATCTTGATATGTTGGGCATGGCCTGGTTACCTGTTTATCCTGAGGGTGTGGTTGTGATTAGCCTGAGGGCGTGACTATATTAGCCAGAGGGCGTGACTATATTAGCCTAAGGGCGTGACTATATTAGCCTGAGGGCGTGACTTATGTGCCTGAGGGCGACACTTCGTATGCCTGAGGGCAAGAATTCTGTTATAATGCCTGAGGGCGAGATTCTGTATAGCCTGAGGGCATGGTTCACTATATTAGCCTAAGGGCGAGATACTGGTTGGCCTGAGGGCGTGGTGCTATTGAGCACAGAATGATACTAAATTAAATAAATTTAAATGAATAATAAAATGGAAATTTAATTGTAAAGTTAGTTACTTTTGAGTACTTCTTACTTTATTGCATTTTACTATTGCACACTGTTGTTGCATGCTTACACGCAGTTGGGCACGGGCCTTTGGTGGGTGCCTACTGAGATATATTTCTCACACCCTGTTTGGGTCATGCTTTTCAGCCCAAACAGATTACTTTTCTGTAGGTGTGGATAGGGGCAAGAGTCCCTATATAAGTACTTGACTGTTGCTGTGGAGTAGGAGGGCATGGGACCGAGCCTAGGCTCGCGATACCGCTGCCAGCTGTTTACTCATTTTATTGTACTTTGCTTTTGGTTGTATTACAGTGATGTATAACATGTTCTGGATGTTTTATTAGAATTTGAAACATGTAGCATCATCATTCATATACTGTTGGTTATATCCACTACTGTAGTTTATTTCAGTTGTGTGCGTTTACTACTTCCGCTGTTTGTTGTATTCTTATTTTAGTATTCCGCTACGCTACACTTTGACAAATGAGGGAATAGTTTCCCCACTATCAGACCTGGTCCCTCACTGCTAGTCGGCAGCCTCTGGCGTTTGGGGAAATGCACTTGAGGTCATGTGATGAATCGGGCTTGGGGCACCCGTTGCGTGGCACCCGGGACCGAGACGTTACACTTGAATGGGAAAGAAATGTGCATATTTCATCAACCAGTTAACTAACACCCACACCACATTATAGAATCATGGGTTTTGGGGTGGTCCCATGATAAAGTCCATGTTCACCCCATATAACTTCTATTATAGAACTGGAAGAAACCTCCTAGTCACTTTTATTATTCCTTTATCCTTTGATAGGTAAGGTTGTGAGAATTGAACCTTGCAATACCATTCCTCATACAAAAAAACCAAAAACAGTACCTATTTTCTCAACAAATATTAGTCAAGAATGGAATTACCACCCATCATTATGTATAAGAGTCCCTTTTACATTATTTCCACATCAATATATGGACCTCAACCTTAATACTTATGTACAACACATATTCCCTTTTATACCTCCATCACGGCACATGGTCATCCTTAATAAGTTCTTCTTGCATCATGAAACAAGATGAATTTGATGGTTGGTTAGAATTCACATAACAAACTGGTGAATATATAATAAACTAAATTTAATAAACCACCGTGTTTATATTTTCCAAAATATATATCTTCTATTCTAGGAGTAAGGTCATATGCTGCCACTCCTTGTTTGAAGTTCAAAATCCCTGATCTATATTCATCTTACTTTGAGAATCTACAATGAAATTTCATTTTCTAATGGAATAAACCATATCGATGTAGAATGTCTAAAGGTACTTGACCCAACACATCTACCAAAAATTTAAAACTCATTGAGTGAATATGTATCATAAACTCTTATTAAGAATGAAGATGAAAAGCCTTTCACTAAAGGGATAACATGCCAATATTTCAAGTAATGAACCAAAACTACCAATTCAAAATTCTGGGTTTGTTAGTATTCTCATGAGGTAAAAGTTGAAGAGATCCATAAGCAGCCATATAATCCATCTAAATAGAGATAAATTTTATTCTAACACCAAAACAATCACAAAAAAAATACATAACTGATACATTATTTTAGACAAATCAAAATCCAATAAGACATCAACCTCTTCTTCAACTATTAGAAGGCTCTTCGCACATGCTAGTAAACTCAAAAAAAAAAATTATTTATTATCCCAACTATAGGCATCTAAAAATGAGAGAAATTCTCAATTAATCATCTAAAATACCCAACCAACCTATGAGAGCACCATATATCAATCCCATTTTTAGTGCAATCCCAATATGTCAATGCTTCGATTTTCTTTGGATACACTGAAATCCATAACACTTAGACCACATTTACAAGAGAAAACACATCTTAAATTTAAAATTGACAATTTGAGTAATTGGAATAATGCTGATATGACTAAATTATTGTCAGAACTATCTCCAGGTGCACAACTTGAGACTTTTGAGTTCATGAATACACCAGAATGTCATCAATAAACACCATTATAAAAGTGTCAATATTGGGATGAAAATACAGTTCATGAGATCTATGAATATTTATGGTTCATTCATCAGTCTTATAGGAATCACAAGATAATCATAAAACCTATACCTTCTCATTTATTTCATCTTTGGTACATCTTCTACCCTAACCCACAACTGATGGAAACTCAATTGTAGTTCAACCATGAAGAACCATTGGTATCCCCTCATCCAAATGAATAGGTTATGAATTTAAAAAATATATATATCAATTATTTACCATAACTTAATTTAGATTATAATAATCCACATAGAACTTGAGTCCACTATCCACCTAATTGATGAATATATCTAGAGAACCCCAAAGAGAGATACTCAAGTAGATAATACCATTTTCTTCAAGATACTCAAGTTGTACCTTCAACTATCTTAACACTAATAGTTTTATATAATAAGGGGAATCAATATGGAATATCCACCCAACAAAATATAAACTTCAAAATTGATATCTCTCAATTGGAATGTATAATAAATTCAACTGAAATATATCTCAAAAATAGTCTACGACTAGAGGAAAAGTGGTTGAAACCACCACCCAATCCACTAAAAGAACCAAACTAGCCACTTGTGCTATAATGTATCATACCTAATTGAAATTGGGTCCATCTCTACCTGCCTCATCATCCCACTCTTCCATAAGATCATACTCCTCTCCCCCAAGAAAGGTAAAAGACACCTTCCAATCAATGTGACCCTAAAGAGCATCAACTAATCCATCATGAATATAACATAAAAGATAGGTATATTAAGTATATGAAATCCCATAAATGTATATATACTCCAATTACTACTCTACATGTAAGAAACCTCAAAACATGATCTATCGTCCTTCCCATTCAGTGTTTCAAGTAATAAAAACCTAGGGGGAACCCTATGGTTTAGATAAACCTATAACTAACTCATTAAGAAATGAATTAATGAGGATAGGAACTATAAAAAAAGAAACTAAAAGTATTGAGGTAATGAGAACCACACCTATAAATTCCTAAGAATATCCATAAGCTAAAACCTTCACTAAATCAAAAACTCATACAACCTCAAATCAATGGCCCTACCCCCATGATCCCTGAATCACCTATGGAACCGAACCCTATGGTGTTTTAATCTTTGGATTTTAAAAACCTAAAAAAATCCCTAAGCCTAACCACCTAGAAGTATCTCTGTTATTCATATATGTTCCACCTAACTGAGACCTCAGGTCCTAGGTATACCCAAATACTATTCCCATATCTGATTATGATATCCTCAAATAGAAGTACGATGTATTTCCCATCATAGTGCTTGAATGAGACTCTCTCAAAGGAAAAGTACACAACCACCAGTAATACCCTACCTATTTTCACTAAAATAAAATAGGATATTCCCTCCTAAATATAGAATAGATGAACCACTATTTTTTCTCAATTGTTTATCAATTTCCTAGAGTATCACCTTAAGCATCAACTTCCTACCATGGGAAAAGGAACCAATAAATTCACTCAAAATGACAACTCTTAGCCAACTGAAATAGGAGAAAACCATAATATGTTGTCCTATTCTAGGCCCTTTTTATAGTAGGATTATTATAGACCACATATAAGTATGAGGTTAGATCAAATATTTGGACTTTTCACTACACCTTGGGATGAAGGATGATCTCAAACATCCTAGTTTTTTATCTTAATTATCATAAAAAAATGTAGAAAAATATATAAACTCCACAAAAGGGGGAACATAGTTAGCCATGTACATTTACCCTATTCGAGATCCATAAAAATTTGATCTCTATATAAAGTCAACATATCTTGAAATAAATCCTTAAAAATAGGTCCCTGAAATCTTCCCATGATATACCCTCATGTCTCTAAGACTAAATCATCAACCAACACTACCTTATGGAAGGTCCCTTTAGGATATATACATCTATATTCACCTGATGATCATCAGGTGTCTCTATAAGAATGAATAACCCATCAAGAATATTTATCTAGTCCTTGGTATCCTAAGGACCAAAAAAATACGAGAAATTTGGAGGGTTATGAAGTTATAAATATTTATTGAAATCCACAATAATATATTACCCTCAATATGAAGATCCACTTTCTATAAGAATTATTCAAAAAGCACCTAGCTGGAGAGTCTCTACTTCCTAGAACACGTGGGAGGAATTGAAAGGATTATCCTCATTTAACTTATGGGTATCTAGAGGTATAATAGGAATATTACCTACATTTGGAACCTCCTCCCCCAAATCCCTAGGTGGAACTGTAGGATTTCAAGGAATTAGAATTATCTAAAATGAAAAGTAATATACTATAAAAATCATTTAACGATATAACCGAATAATAAACTTGATCAAGATAAATTAATTATATATCACTAATAATGTATTCGGTTAAACAGAAAATATATTGTTGTTCTAATTTAATTAATTTAAATATAAATAAATTATAGGAAGTCAAAAGTATAACTTGTGAACCAATATGACTATGCATGATGTATGTACCTACCCACTATTTTTAATTGGGACAACTGATAATAAAATCCCTTGAACTATAGTAGCACACAAATTCTAAAAGAAAAAACAATAAATTATAACATTATAACCAATAAAAAATTCCCACTACCCTAGTAACTAATATTTCAAAAATATAGGTCCTGTCAAGACATAATCATTACTTATTACCTGATTTTTGATTATCCTATCTCCATTATACAAAGCCCAAATTTTAATAAAAAATAGCACATTGATATCAGTTTTTGATGCCGATGATTATATTATTATGCGCGAGTGTCTCAAAACCTCTTGAATTCCAACCCGTACGCAAGAGGTTATCTACTAATAATGAGGGAACCATGGTGAGACTATAGCTTCCGTATTAGACAACAATTAGAGTAAACACATAAAATGGAAGCAATAAAAAATGAAAGTAGAAGAACTATGTAGAAGAAGAAATAATAATACCCTCACATGTAATATCAAAATGAAATACAATAATTAGAACCTTAGGTCAAAATGGATCCCCTCATATAGTGTATCAGTGTAGATATAAGTCATAAAAGAGAATTTTTTTTTTGGAATCACAATAAAAGATCCCATAGTATGTCATAGTATCACCCAATACCATACACCTTCATCTAATCAGTAGTCTATAATAGGGTCCTTTCCCTTGGCTAGATCCTCGATCATAAATACTGCATTTAATTCATATACACATATATGTTGTGAGTCTAAGCCCAGTATGCCACCACCAATGAGCTCTTAACGTAAGTGAAATAGTTTCAATGGTAGATTAATCATCTAAAATGAATAAAAAAATTATATGTAATAATTTCCAAGTTATCACGTGCTAACTAGGACACCATGAATTCTAAACCATGCCTTTTTTGGTCCCATTTTTGATAAAATTGTCTATTGGAACCTCATAGTTATGTCAATAAATAACCCGTTTTCTACCACTGAAGACAAGACTCAATATTCCATATTTGAGCCATCCCTTATCACTATAGGTAGTTCATACCATCTCTCAATCCATGAATTATCATTCAAAGTGGACCCAGACTTCACAATCCCAACCATGCCCTCTCACCCAAGGTTGGTCACATATCACATCTCAAGTCAGACCTTATCTGTCATTGTGGACCCAAACACCAGTGATCAGGAAGAATAAAAATAAAAAACACATTAAATGCCACTATATACCTGGAGAATCATCACCTAAACACTTGTACCTCTTTTCCAAACAAATGTGTCCTCAACCGTGCTCGAAAGGCTCTCTTAAGATCAAAATTCATTGGCAGACAACCCTACCATTACCTATGAGTATAGATGGAATAATCATCTTCACAAATCCATAACCCATCAATAACCCTATAATGGATAAAAATAATTCAAATATATATAATCGATCAATTATAAATGAAAAAAAGACTTCTCAAAGGGATACAGATATAAATAAATACAGATAGAGATATACAACTTCATATAAAAGATGTAAAATGGAGAGAAAGTCCCACCTCAATCCAAATAGGGAATAATTTCTAAGATTCACATCTTATTTCAATACCAAACAAGCTAGAAACTATAATTATACCTAAATCATAAAATTTAGGTTTTTGAAAAATGATAAAAATATAACGAACAAAAATTAGGCAATCAGGGCTTAAAATCACTGGAAGGGAGTGTTTAGAATGAACAAAAAATGAAACAATGATGAAAAAAGGTGTTTGAAGATCAAAATTTATAAGGGGAGTTCCCAAAATTTACTAGGTCAATAAAGTATTTGAGGATAAATAGGATAAATGGTTATGGTAGGATAAAATGTGAAATTAGAAGTCTTCCCTATTTTAGAAAAACAACCTAGTGACATGGCAGCGACATGACCTAAGGGTTATAGTGCAATGATGCCTAGGAAGAGAGCTTATCCATAAGTTAAAAATATCATGGAATGTATCCTAAAGTAAATTACATTATTGATTATATATATATTGCCTCCCCTTATAAGAAATTTTCTATTTCATGACAGCTACCCATTATATCATGACCGACCAACAACATTAGAAATTTAATTGCAAGCCTAGTTAAGTTTCTCAAAACCCACTCCCAGGTCACCTAAAACCCTTAAAACATCCAAATATCATAATTAAACATTATAATAAATTAAGTTTAAATTTGGAACAACTTTAAATTCAAGGGGAGTTATAGTTCTTCTGATATATGGTTCATGATCAAGTGTTAGTATGGGGTAATGCATATATATAACCTTAGGGGAGAATTCTATTGATATTTATTTATGTTATGAGTGTTACCTTAAAATAATTTGGTATATAAATCCCTTGGATTTATTTATTAGAGATACATATTTTTTTTTGTTATTCTGGATATGGATTATCTAACTCAAATCACACTACTACAAAACATGTCTTAACACCGCTGACCTTTATCATCGATAGAAAATAGCACTGATAAAGGTTTGTTTTATTAGTGCATTTTTGTTGTGCTGATACAGGGTGCCCTTTATAAGTGCTTTATTTTTTGCACTGATAAAGGACACCCTTTAAAATCTCGTTATTTTTAGGGCTCATAAATGAATCCTTTATCATAGCTTTTTTAGTGCTGATCAGAATACGAATAAAATGAAATAATTAAATACATTAAAATTAAAAATGAGTTTATTGAAAAAATATTAAGAAAAATATTAATTAAAAATTATTGATAAAAATTAATAAATTAAGTATATTATATATATATTATAAATACTACTAAATATTATATATTAAAAATATAGATATATGTAAAATAAAAAATAAAAAAATAAAAAAATAAAAAATAAAAATAAGTAAATTGAGAAAAATATTTAACATTTTGTCAATTTAATAATTATTAGTAATGTAAATAAATAATATATATTAAATATATAGATATATATGAATGAATATAAATAGTATTTATATAGTACAAAATATTTATGATTTACATTAAATAGTATTATATTTTGTTAAAAATGATTTATAATAAAAAATTAATATGAATTAAAAATACTGACTAATTACATCGAGTGATGGATATAATTCAATGTTGTTTGATTTTTGAATTGAACATAGATCAAACATATTATATTGATTTCATACACACTTAATGTTAACTCATTTTTATATACAACAGACACACAAATATATATTTTGAGAATTTAACCAAATTATATAATGTATTATATATATATAACTATTTATTTACAATGTTTTAATATTTTATATATGTATTCAAATTTATTTAAATATAAATCCATTTTTTTAATGATTTATATTTACCCAGAAATTCAATCAGAGGCGATACTCTGACCATTTTTTAAATAAAAGAAAATCCAACAGACAAGAACACCAAAGTGAAATGTCAAGTACACATCATATTAGTCTGATCCATCACCATACCCATTATATATTGTGTAATCTGCAGTAGCTGATTCCCACTTTGAGCTATCGTAATGGCGCAAAATATTGGCGTACTTCCTTCTGAGATTCAACTTCTCCAAAGAGAGAAATTCCTTAGCAGACCGCTCAGCCCAACCTTCCCCCCGAATGGAGGACCTGGTAGTCATTGACTTTGGCAAATAAGAATAGTCCCTCCTTGGCCTTCTTCGTGGTGGGGCAGTCATCAATTCTGCATTCCCAGACACCTTTCTTTTCCCACCATGGACAACATCACTGTAGGAGGCCCGGACCATGCCACCTTCATTTTCTTTGTCACTATCGAGACAATCCCCCCATTGTCCAGGAATGTGAACAACACGGTAACCCTCCTCTACACCCCGTTCCTACTGAGATTGGATGTTAGAATCAAGCATATCAAGACACTATGAGTTACCCGTAAGCGCGAAGCCAAAATTTGTCCCCTGCTTCATGAAGATATCACCAGCAACAGCCTCCTATGAAGTGATTCCATCAGAATTGATTGAAAAAACATCCCCAATGTTAGCAACTTTCCCATTCCCCAACTATTGCAGACAAATTCTAGTGGAGTCAAGATCAGGAACCTCAAAACCATCCTCCTTCCCTTGCAATGGTACAACAGAACCATCTGAGTCCACAACATTATGCCCCTACAAGGCTTTTCCACCCATAGCCACATCCCCATCTCAGTCCAACCCCACATCATCCATAGCCAAACCAACAAAATTGTTGCTCAGCTCAACAGCCTGCTTCGCTGACCCGTGTTCTACAGAAGACTCCTTTACAAACCCCTCCTCCATAGCCCATGCACTACTGATGACCGCATCGTTCCGGACAGCACCCTCCCTTCGTCGGTCTACATTATTAAGTCCACTACTCATATTCTCCTGCTCACCCTCCAACGAGGCCAAGATCTCCCCAGAGAGGACCAGATTGTATGCACTAGTCCCAGCTACAGACCTTGGTTCAATTACAAGATTAGATTTCAGTCTGTCAAACACTTGCAGGACTAATCGGTTTAGAGGCACCTTCACTGTCTTCAAACCACCTGCAAGGCCCGACACCACATCAAAATGACCTTACCTCATCCCCTTATCTGTATGTCCAGTAGGCTGCGCTTTAACCAGCCCTCCTTCAGAGTACACGGAATCCAAGCGATCCCCTTGCCCAAATAAAACTCCATGATTGGTATTCCCATCAACGTCCACCAGGCCATCCTTCACAGCCACCTGAGTCGAATTAGTAGCAGCATGCCCCCCGCATCCATCCCCACTGTGTTCATCCATCCCTTGTGAGTGAGAAACAAACCCTCCCCTGCGGCAAACAACCTCCAAGTGCCCAAAATGATTACACTGCTCACAGAACTTCATCCATGACTCAAAAACTATATCTTGCATCCATCTAAAATCTCTCTCGTCAGTAATCCAGACACAACTCATAGGGGGTCTCGCAACATCATCCTACACACATATACGTTGGCAAACCAGGAAAGACACGGACTCAGTCCGTTGATCAGAGCAGATAAATCTTCAAATCATGTTTCCAATTGCACAGAGAATCGGAGGATTTTGAAAAGAAAGGGGGAGACCAGGAAGAATTACCCAGGTAGCAATCGACGATGGGTCGCACTGCATATGAAATTCAAAATCCCAACAGAAGAAATAAAAGGAAGAGTCGTCGCACCTTCTAGAAGCCCGATACCAAGCGATGATCAAATCATCCTTCGAGCCAAACCAAACCATGATATGTCGTCGATCGAGTAACCCAACAACCAAATGCTCTTGAAGTTCCCATGATTTTGATATGACTTGGGAAAACGCTTCCAACGATGGTCGATGAGGATGAAAATGAGCTACCAGGGTAAATTTACACAGATTCTCAACACAATTTATCTCAGTTGGGATCGGCAACAACTGAGGCGCCTCTCGAAAGAGAACCAAAACTTTTGGGGTGACAGAAATTTTAGGAAAGGGAGGATAAGGATACACTAATTCTTCCTTCCCATGAGACAACGAGCACAAACCTCCCCCCTCCGGTAGAGAGGGGGGAGAGGAATCCGGCGGCATCGATCTAGGTCATCGGGGGAGGCCGAAGTGTGGGAGCCTATGAAAAACACCATCTTAATGATTTATATTTACTTATTCAAAACTTATACAAATTTTTAATATTATTAATATTTACTCATTTTTAACATGCATGCACTTAAAATTAAATATTCATCAATAATGTTAAAAATATATTTGTAAAAATATATTTATAAATAAATATATCTATAAATATTTATTTTCTATTTTTATGCATTTATAATTATAAATAAAAAATTATATTTTTTAAAAGTATTTATATAATTATAAATAAATAATTATATATATTTAAATAAATATAATATTATAATAAATTTATTTAAAAACTGAATATATTTACAATATTTATATTTATATATATGTATTATATATATAATTATATAAATATATATCATGATATAAATATTAGTTTTTTAAACGTATTTAAATAATTATAAATAAATAATCATATATTCGAAGAATTTTAAAATTATTATTTTATAAAAAGTATTATTAATAAAATGTATTATAAGTATTTATCAGCACAATTTTTAGCACTGATAAAGATTATTTTTATCAGTGCTTCTTAACTAAGCATTGATAAAAGGGATATTTATCAGACCTTTTTTAGAAGCACTGATAAAAGTGTCCTGATCTATTTTATGAACCCTAACCACTACGAACTAGTTCACGATATTCAAAGCTCTCCATGGAATCCAACTATTGCCGATTCTCCTCATTTTGAATCAATGCTCGAATCTACGCTAGAATCTAGGCTCCAATTATTTCAGGACTTGAATCCAAGGCCCGAATGATTCCAGTGTCGAACAGAACCAAGGATCGAATGAAATCATAGTTTTTAAATATATCTACTTTCCATTGGTTATCCACTAAACCTTCTCATCCAAAATCTGTGTATCCCAACAACTCCATTTAAACTATCCTATAAAAAAATAACCCACAATTCACTATTTTTTAGATATATTGATGTATCGTCTTTATCGATCGCATGTGGATCTCCATCGGACAACATAGGTACTGTATTAAATGAAATATATCAATCTAAATGTTGGGAAATGTTGTTGTGTGGTATAATAGGCTCCAAATACCTATATTTAATGAAATCTACCTCATTTTAATCATCATATCATGAAAAATTCATCCATATAGCAGTTTATATTGTCATTGGTTTGGAATGTTCCATTGAAAATAACTTGGTAATGTCTTTTACTTATTTTTATTGAGAAATTTATGTGATATGATTTCCTTGGTTCACTTATCACTAGTGAAAAAATGTATTTCCACATCAGATTTTTTACATTGTCACATCAGGTTTTAACTGACCTCTATAAAGGTGACATTAAAAATTGACGTTTCAACATCAGTTTTTATAAACCAATGTCTAAAAATCAATTAAAATATGTTTATTTTCACTTTTTGGTGTCATTTTTTTTAAAAAAAATGATGTCGAAACTCATCCACCGGGGAAATTTGGCATCAATTATCATATAATCCAACATCGAAAGTTTGGCACCAGGGGTCTTCAACATCAACTTCTATAAAAAATATCTCCAAAAGTCCGGGTACTTTGGAATTTGAAGATGGTTTTTATAAACCAAAGTTAAAAATTAAAATATTGACCATTCAATGTTGGGGTCTTTTCGAACACTGACATCTAAATTATGATTCTAAATATATTTTAATGCCTATTTTGATAAAAACTGATGTGAAAAGTATGATTTAAAAAAAATATTTTTCACATCAGTTTTAGTAAAAACCAATATTAAATCATTGAAACTCTAAATATTGGAATATAGTTTGTTTCACAAGATTATATTTTACAATTCATGGAGCTAAAATGGACTTATAGACCAATAGTTATGGTCATCATAATTTGTACCTCTTTATGTTTCGATAGATAAAACCCACTTCAAAGAAAACCAGAGAAAAAAAATCAAAAAGTTTAATCCAAATGACCAAAAAAAAGAATAGACATAAAACATAATGATAATTATAATATTTTGTTTGGTTTCTATTGAATCGATATATTGTTGGACGTTATTTTTCTTCTTTTTAAGAAATAATTCATGAAGTAATGAAAGCAATGATCGATAAATATTTTTTCACCTCAGTTGATGAATATCATATGGAATTTTTATCTTTGTAACTATATAAAAAGAATTTTCATCATCCAGATAAAAATTATCAATATTTATAGCGTTAAGTAAAACAACAATATTAAATTAAATTATGAGATTAAATACCCAATACAAATCATCGATTGAAGAAATGTTGAAATATTTATTAGATAAAATAAGTAAAAAGTACTAAAAAAATTGAATAAGGATTTATATATTTTAAATAAAAAATTTTATGGTGTTTATGTATTAAAATTTAGGTGGGATTTTGAAGATATGAACATTTATTGTGAAAAATTGAAATACCAAACGCCCATATTTGAATTTTTTCTTTTAACATGGGGAAAATGTATAATTGATGCTAATTATTTTATCATCTTGGAATTTCAGGATCAAATACTAAATAATTGATTCCAAAAAAGTTAATTATAACATTATTTATTAGAAAATCTGGTGCTAAAAAAGTGAATTTTTACATCAGTTACTGAAACAAAGTGTATGTTAAAAGTTAAGTCTTATAATGTTTATCTTGTAACATCCATAATTTTGAATCCTAAATTCTTTTTTAGATCCATGACAACTCAAAATGAAGATTGAAAAATTATATTCAACTTGGTAATGTTTTTTAGAGTTGGTTTTTTTGAAAATCCAATGCCAAAAAGTGACTTCTAACATTAGTTAATTAAAAAATGATGTTTTAACCATAGGAATATGTTGTTTGACTTTCTACATAAAATAGGTTTTTATCTGTAAGTCAATTTTTATTCCAAGAACCATCGAATAGAATATTTAAAAAGGAGATAAAACTTTCTAATTATTTTTAACATTGAATATTTTAAAATACGATGCCAAAAAGTGACTTTTAACATTACTTACTGAAAAAATGATGTTAAAAGTCAAGTATTATAATATTATACTTCCAACGTCCAGAACTTTTATTCTGTAAGTCCATTTTAGCTATATGAACATTCATATAGAATATTTTGAAATGAGATAAAACTTTGTAATGATTTTTGGCATTAGTAATTTGAAAAAATGATGATAAAAAGTGACTTTTATCATCAGTTACTAAAAAACCAATGTTAAAAGTATATGATGAGGATATTTAAGATAAATTTTTCTAGAACTAATGTTAAACATGAGATTTAAATTTCAGTTTTGGATAAAAGATATAAAATTTACTCATGTAAGACTTTAAACATCAGTCTTTAAGAACCAACGTTAAAGTTCCAACATTAACAACATTTTTCTACTAGTTTAAAAACCAAGTAAAATGTTTCACCAGTCATAAAAATTTGAATATCATAGCACATATTATCCAAAAAAAATTACATTATTATTTTTAATATTCTAAAATATTATTTATTTTAAATATATGAGAAAAAAATCCTTTGATCATTCTTCTTCTTAATGTAGAGGCTGCGATCAACAGTACCTCGCTAAAAACCATTCTTTCTTAGGTGTTGATCTAACCATAAATAATAAGTACTCGATGATTTTTTTTTATCTTAAGAAAGAGTTATTTAACTTGAACACATTTCTCTCATTTTATTCAATAATAAACCCATACAATTTCCCAATGTATAACCCCCTTAACAACTTCATTGAAGAACATAGATTTGACATCCATTTGGTGTATATTTAACAAAATTTACACTGAAATAGCCAAGAAAACTTAAATAGTTTCCAACCATGCTATGTGAATAAATTTATTATAAATATAAATTAATTTGATCTAGTATTTCTTCTTAAACACTATTCGTTCTTTATATTTAGGAAGTTTTCCATTGTCAATAAGATTGTTACTAAACACTAACATGGTTCTGATAACATTTCTATCTTCTAGCCTTGGAAAAATTGGCCACATCCAATTTTTTTTATTCATATCATACTTAGAATGCATATATTTGATCCAAACATCATCCTTGTTGGACTATATAAATGATTTAAGCTCTACTTTGGAAAAATGAGTTTTTTGTAGAGTCTTACTCATATTTTTCACCAAAATTATATGATCACTAGTAACATTGCATTCATCTCTTTCATCCTTACTTGTATTTGTTGTAGTTGATAATACTTCTTCATTTTCATAACCACCAATTTAAAACTTTGATTCTACCTCATACCTGTGTTTTCCAATCTATTCTATTCAATTCAATATTAATTTCCTTCGATGTTTGATGATTATTTTAATTATTAACAATCTCTCCATTATAATTCGTAAAAAATATCTATAAATTTTATCTTTTCATAAAAAAAATTAACCCACCATTTTTAAGTTATTATTTAATTGAATAATTATCTAATGTGTTCAATTTTTCACTACCAAAAGTTAGTTTCTTCTTTAGAATACAACTATATAAATTTTTACTAACCCAAAATAAAAAAATGGCCCAACATGTTTTCTGTACCTTTGCAAATATATATCCATCTTTGAAATGATAACCCAGTAATTAATAATTCTTAAAAATAAATTCATTTATTTCATCATACATATAATAAACACTATGTACATTTTACGTCAATCTAACTAAAGATAGATCATTCTTTAGCATTTTCTTTTGGTTCCACCATTAGGAATATCTGATTACTATCCATGTTATTCTCACAAATGGGAGTCAATACCCCTTTTAGAGAAAACAATGGAGTACAACAATCATCCTCACCGGTTTAATATAAACAATTGTTATTGTTCTAATTTGTTAGTTGAGAATCCTCCCCCATAAATTTTATGTTTCTTGTACTTCTCTGAGTAGTATTAATCATATGTATAACTACTGATTTGAGTATTTCAAGTAATATAGGTGCCTGTCCATAATAGATGGAAGATGAGTGTCGAAAAAAAAATGAAATTATAATTATTCAGAAAATGAGATGATGAGGATTAAAATTGTATATAACTTTAACCTTTGGATGAATTTAGATAATTACACCAAACATAGCAGATTAATTCTTTTCTTATATTCAATTACACATTTTTACCAAAGCATAGTGAAATTATTTGAAAAAAATCCAATGTTGGGTTTTTCTTAATAGATTCATCTATAAATTTAACCTTTGATAATGAATATATTATGTGTATTTATTTATTTATTATAAAAAATTAATATTTTATGAACCTAATAGGGAATCTCTACTTTTTCTTAGATTATTCAAAGCTTCAATCAAAGGTATCCATTTTTTCTTCAGCCTCCTGACTCGTTGATTGATTATTTGGAGAGATCTATTTTTATTTTTTTATCATCATTATTTCTTAACATCGACATATCCCTATGTTCAAAAAAGTTTCCATAGTAAAATCACTATCCATAGAATTAATGTATTGTTTTATATTTTTGTTTTATTTATTTCTTCTTCTTATTACTCATATAATAAGTGTTTTTTTATACAGGTAGATTTTTTTTTTCGAGTTGGGGTGGTCTGTTCAAAGATACTCATGCTTGTGAGCTATTTCACTTCAAGACTTAAACATAGGAAATAAAAACAAGGAAATTCAACCATAATCCCTACAATAATTAAGAAAAAGTGAATTCCTGATACATATTTAATTAATTTGTTTTATCATTTTATCTACTATTTGTATGTTAGTTTCGTTATCATTTTTATCTAATACTTATTTAGTTTTTTCATAGATATTTTGGGAGGTTATATTTGTCTTTCAACAATATTAAACAATCCACCAAAGAGACAAAACATTTATTTATGCCAATGTTATCATGTTTTCCATTTTCATTTCCTTTCTTTGTTAAACTACAAAAAATTCATATTGATTCAATGTTTTTAGCCAAAAACCCTTTTCCATTGTTGAAATATAGTATATTTGAAGAAGTTAATGGACCCATTGATGTGAATTCTCATTATATAATGGGTACATGATCTTTCTCCCCAATTTAGATTTCAACAATGAGAAAGGATTTCCAACTATGAAAATTGAGTCAATACATAGTGTTGGTAGTTAGACATAGAAAATAAATATAAATCATGGTAAAATTGGATGTTAGGATTTTTTTTTGACTTTGGTTTGTGTAGGAATCATACACAGATCAATGTGATATGCAATATGAATGATATGACTCCAATATATTCTTTTTTCTAAATAACATAAATTTTAGTAAAAAGTACAACTGACGTACTCATAATTGAGAAAAACTACTCTTATTGTTTTGATACTTTAGGAAACTGATCCATAAGTCATTTGGAACATGTAGGACTCATGCGTACCTTAATGCGACCCCTGATTTGACCTATATGACTCTAAGTTCATATTTTTATTTTAAATTGGCATAAATTTCAGCAAAAAAGGCATCTAACCTACTAAAAATGATCAAACACATTTTAAATATTTTCATAATTTAGGTAAATATTCCATAAGTAATTTTTGACATGTATGAATCAGTCACACATCGATCTAATACACGATGTTTCCAATATGACTCAATGGGTATGTTATCTGTTCAAAATTGATATTTTAGTTCCAAAAGTTCCACTAACTAAAAATAGAGAAAACACACTCATATTTTCTTGATAATTTAGTAAATATATTAATAATTCATTTGTGACTTATATGAACAAGTCTCATGTAAAACTGGTATAGGATGTGATGAGTATAAGTCAAATTTCATGTTTTGTGTTTAAAATGAAAATTTATTAAAAAAAGTGATGTAATCAAATCTAATGAAACTGATTCCGATTGTTTGGATAATTTAGTAAAATGATTAATATGACATTTGAGATGAATATAAATCATCCAAACCTCAATCCAATGAATGGTGTGGATTATATAACCCCAAGTGTGTCTTTTTTATTTAAAATTGACATGAATTTTAGTAAAAAACAAAACTGACCTTCTCAAAACTGAGAAAAAAAATTCGTATTATTTTAATACATTACAAAAATGATCCACAAGTCATTTTTTATTTTTATGCATCGGCCTCACCTAAATATGATACATGACACACCTGGTATGACTCAATGTTTTCGTTGTATGTTTAAAATTGATAGTTTAGTTCAAAAATTGGCACTCATTGAAAAGAGATAAAACAAACTCATATTTTCTTGAAAACTTATGGAATTTATTTATAAGTCATTTATGAAGTGTAGGAAGTGATATCACATAAAACCAATACACTATGTGATCAATATGAGTCAATGTGTGTGTTCCCAGTTTAAAATATAATTTAAGTAAAAAAATTGATGTACTAAAAACCAAATAAACAAATTCTTATTATTTTGAAACTTTATTAAAATTATCCATAATCAATTTGGGATGTTTATGAATCATCTAAACCTCAATTTGATTCATGATGCATGTTGTACGACTCCAAGTAAATCCTTTTTTATAAAATCAACTTAAATTTTAGTTTAAAGGACAACTGACCTACTCAAAACCATGAAAAATAATTTATATTATTTTGATACTTTTGGAAAATTGTCCACAAGACATTTGTTATGTGAATGAAGAAACCACACCTCAATATGATTCATGGTGTGGCCAATATGACTCAATGTGCATATTTTTATTTAAAATTGACATCAATTTTAGTAAAAAGTTCAACTGACCTACTCAAAATCAAGAAAAAAAAATTCATTTTGTTTTGATACATTAATAACATGATCCATAGGTCATTTCTGACATGTAGAAATTAAATGATCCTCAATCAGATACATGATGTGCCCAGTATGACTCAATGTGTCCATTATCAGTTTAAAGTCTACATTTTAGTTAAAAAAGTTCCACTTAATGAAAAAAAAATCAAACATACTCATATTAACTTGATAACTTAGGAAAATGATTCATAAGTCATTTGGTATATGCAATAATTAGTATCATATTAAACTGACACACTATGTGACTATTATGAGTAAAAGTACATCTTTCCATTTTAAAATTAAATTTTAGTAAAAAAGACAAACAACATAATAAAAACTGAGAAAACACAATCATATTGTTTTGATACTTTATTAAAATTATCCATAATTCATTTTAGATGTGTAGAAATCATCTGGACTTCAATACAGTGCATGGTGTGACTTTTATGACGCCATGTGTATATTTTAAATATATAAGTTTTATTTTAGTTTAAAACGCATATAACATCGCTAAAACTAAGACAAAAAAACTTAATTGTTTTATCATAATTTTTTATTCTATTATAGAATTAATTTCCTTATCATTTTCGTCTTATACTTATTTATTTAATTTTCACAAAGATAAGGACTAAAGATGAACAAGAAATGGTGTGACGTGCTAGAATCAACTGTAAATAAATATGATACAGAATATTCCTACTATGATTCAAATTATATTTTAAAATTAACATTTTCTATTAAATTATTTTCTTATATTATTAATAAAATAAGAAAGTTTTTCATATATAGGTGATTTTATTTCTTGAGTAGGGGATAGGATCAAAATAAAAAGGAAGACTGCTATTTAAAATGTATGTAATAATCTGTACTTATGTTATTATTTAAACCAATGTTTTAAATTTATATAATATAGTGTTTTTCATGTCTTTGTGTTGTAAATTTTATTTAATTTAAATTATGAATTTTTACTATATTTTTATGATTTCATGGTGTTTTTGGTGTTATGATGTGCGGTTACATCACACTACAATGGTGTTGTAGTGTGTTGTTACCGCACACTGCAACATTGTCCTTTTTATGTGCTTCTATAAGCACTGATAAAGGACCCCTTTATTATCATTTTTTTCACTAATAAATGACTAGGTCTTTTAATCTCACATTGATAGTCAGTGCTTCTCTATCCCTGATAAATGCTATTTTAGCACTATTAAGGGCCAATTTTGTAATAGTGTTGAGAGCATATAATTTTCTATCACCGGTGAGTATCTAACATGTAAATTGGGAGTGACTCTTATACCTTTGTTGGTGAGTGTAATTTATAGGCAATCTATTCAATAAATTTATATTAGAATCATGGAATGATTTTTTCCATTTATCCAGTGTTATTATGAGTGATGAGTAAATTTGCTATAAATTATTTCCTCCAATTATTGACCAGTTCCATGATTCCTTTTCCATGGGCTTCTTAGGTATGCCACATAATAGAGGCGTCTAGTTTATGATCAATATTTATCCATGTGTAAATCCTATCTTCAATCCTCCTTATATGATGGATGCCAATATCCATTCCTCTTTATAGGATAGCTCATGTGGATATTTGGGAGTTTAAGGATAAGTTAGAGAATCTTATGGTGAATGGTTTTATTCAACAAAGAAAACCCACTTGGGATACATCAATGTTTTCACCAATATGGTGGGAATATTATTATAACTATTTGTGAATTAATTATTGTTAAACCGTGTATTGGTTAATAAATCTTAGCATTTCCATCATATTTATGTTTAACTTGAATAAATAAATAGAGAAAAGTGGTTTACTAATATTGAATTTAGGTACGATTATCATAAACTATATGTAATGCCTTTAAATATTCCTCATACTATATATATGAGTAACTATAGAATTTATTAATATCATGTATTATCGTTCAAATGAAGAACACACCAACTTTATTTATAAACATGATGAATAGAGTCTTGCACCCATTTCTCAATTTATTTATCGTGGCGTTCATTGATGATATTTTGGTGTACATGCTATCAAAGGAGAAAAATTATCAATATTTTGAGAACCCTCTAAGGATACTTATAGAGGATTGACCTTATGCTAAGATTTAAATTTTTTATTTCTTGATAAATGAGATCCACTTATTTGGAAACATGATGTCATAAATAAGATTATTATTTGACCATGTGATGGTTTTGGATTTTTATTATTGGTAGAAAATCAAGAACATCATTGATAAACATACCTTCATAGGATTCATATGATTTTAAATAAAATTCATTCATGATATATCTTCTTTGGTAAATTTGATGACTTATTTTACCAAGAAGTGGAATAAGTTTCTATGTTTTGAATCATATGAGATAGAATTATATAATTTGAATATTTTATCAAAATATTCACTATTTTTTACTTTTTTCATCAAGGTAAGAAGTATACATTGTTTTTTGATGTGTCAGACAAAGGAATTAGAGTAGTCCTTAAGAAGGATGGGTGTTTGGTTCCTTGGGTTTTTATGTAGTTGAGGCTGCAAGATCATAATTATCCAACTCATGATATTGATTTAGTGAAAGTAGAGTGCACTTTGAGATTTTGGAGTCACTATCTTTCAAGTGAGTGGTTTATTATACACACACACCATAATATAATTAAGTAAATATTTTTTAAATGGGACATAAAGCATTTATAGAGGAGGTGGGTTGATTATTTTGGGTCTTTTTAATTCTAGATAGAGTATACCCCTATGAAAGGGAATGAAGTCTCTAAGTCACTGAGTAAGAAAAATGACTTATAGGTAGTGTATGTGACTATTATCAAGTGGAAAATTATGAGGATATTTACTATGATTCACCTTGACATTCAAGTGTATCATGATAGGGAGGCCTTGACGTCTATGATTATTTCATTATAAAGCATTAAAAGAGTTAATGAGATTTAATTATGTTACATTGATTGGATAGTGATGTGGGACAATATATATAATGGGGAAATAAAACTTGTTTTATCCCTTAATTATGATGATTATTTTACATCTAATGCTGGGTTGTAGTCCTAATGAGATTACATAAGGAGCTGATGTGGGATTCACATGTCTAAAGATGGGCTGTTCTCCCGAGAATACCATGATATACCATAATATTTACAAGTAGTGATGGTGTACTTGGATGAAGAATTAATTAGAATGGTTTTATTTTTGATTCTTTACCTGTTAGTTTGTAATGTCAAAGAACTAATGACCCACAAGTATTCTTCATTCATTACCCATTAATGAGTGGATGTTTGACTATGATACTATTAATTTTGTGATGTGGTTTTTGATGATGCATCGAGTCCGTGATTCAGTATGAGTTATCATCAACCACTTGACTAAGGTAGTATATTTTAAACATATTCAAGAGAACTTCTCCATTGATGATTTGGATAGGTTATATTAGAATAATATTGCGCATCTTCAAGGTGTAACTCAACATATCATTTCTGACCATGCTTCCCATTTTCTATCATTCTTTTAGAAACGTCTTTAGAAATGTATAGATACATAGGTGAACTCGATTCTTTCGTACCATCGTCATACTAATGGGAAGTTTAAGTAAACCATTTCACTGTTAGATGAAATGTGGGGGGGGGGTGATATGTACTTGATTTTTGTGACACAAGATAGAGTCATCATGAGATAAGTGAGTTCTCATTTATTAACATCTTCTAAGAATCAATTTTGATAAGGCCTTTCCAGGTTTTATAAAATAAATTGTCCTGATTACATCTCTATTGTATAGAGGCCTAAGAGTCAGTAGTTATTAGGTTAAGTCTCATACATGAGAAATCAAAGTATATTGGATTGATTTGAAAGAGATTAGATATGAAAAAATTAATAAATTTTCATATAAATACGAGAGATATAATCCTATTGAGTTTGAGGTAGATGACCAATTTTTCTTATGATTATTACCACATTTTGGGAACAAACATATTCAAAGTTAGGGGAAGTTGGTTCAAGGGTATGTGGGGGTCATTCAGGGTTTTTAGAAGGACCATTACCATGTTTAATTGTTTAGATATTCCTTAATAGTATATTTATTTTCATGATGTGTTTAATATATCTCAACATAGAAGATACTATCCATTTCCATCACATGTGTATGACATTAAGGATTCCATTTTGGATCTTGACACATCATTCATGGTGTGGCCAATTTTTATTATGGATTGGAGTGAGAAGGATGTTCATGGGAAGAGAATTCCTCTCGTATGAGTGTAGTGGAAATATATATGTATCTAAGAGGATATGTAGGGGTGAGAGTATTTTTTTAGTTCAGTGTCTATAACTATTTGTTAACATAGATCATTAATGTATAGTGACACATATTAAAGTTGAAATGCACTATGGTGGGGTGGTTTTAACACCCCGACAATTTAATGGTGCGAATTTGATCTATTTTTAGTTGAACCTTGTGTATTTTAACTTATTTTGAATATTATAAGGTACAATGGAGATCATTGATATTGTTTTGATGAAATAATCTCATGGTGGGGGAATCTTCTTGTTTTTAGATTCCCTATTGGAACCTTGATGGGTAGTAACTAATGTTCTGATGACCCATGTAGTGAAACATTACCTATTATAACCCACCAGAGTTCCGATGGGTTCAAAAAATAGTTTTTGTGGGACTCATTGGTGGTTTAATTAATAAATTTATTTTCAATTTATTAAAATTGTTTTATAATTTTATTTTCTTTGAATATTTTACCTAAGAGCATTGCATGCCCCTTCCTATCTACTCTTTTTGTTAGTCACTCATCCAAGGAAAATTCATCATCATTTTGGATCATATCGAAGATACTTTTATCATTTGGGTGTGATTCAAGTGATTTTAAGGTTTCTATTCCATTTTTTATTGTTACTCATCACTATTATGCCATGTTTAGAAGGTTGAGTGTTAATGTGGGGGGTTTTCTGAAGTTCTATGATTTCATTCATTTTATATTGAATCAGAAGGGGATATTTGATCAATTGTACTTCACAAGACCAAGGAGGTGGTCCATAACCATACCCTATGGTTGATGAATTCTTTCATAGACCATTTGATATGTGGTTACTCCAACCCTGAAAATGGGACTAAAATTAATTTTAATAATCATTCTTTGACCCGTATGAGTAGGGTATTTATTATTAAGGCCATAAAAGACCCTCTTTTTATTATTCCTTAACACCATGGCTGTTGATCGTCAAAATCTTGATTTAAAGTGTGATGATACTAAGATCAGGAGACTAGTATTAGGTTCGTTGGGTTGAATTGTTTTATGATATATCTGTTCAGTTTCCTTAAAACTTCACTGAGTATAAAGAGGTGTATGTCTGCTTTAGGGATTTCATGGGGTCATCCTTGTAAAAACATAGTTGAATGAAATAGAATATAATTTGTTAAAATATATGAGGGATGAAAGAACTTATTATTACATTGAATAATTACCATGGGGTTATACATTTTTGTTTTATTATAAGGGAGTTTGGAATGGGTGGACTGACCTAGGTGACTTAATGACATTTTTGATGTTTTAAAAAAACTTTTTTGAATTATAAATTACTATTATTTTTATTATTTTGATATTTGACATGAGGGTTTGATAAAACTAATGTTTGAGACCAATATAGACATAGGATTCACTTCCCATGATCTTCTTTCTATATTGATCTGAATCAAGATGTTTTGGTATGTGATCACTATAAGACACATCCTATTTCATTCACTATCCTTCCATTTTTGATGTATCAAGATTACTAATATCTAAGATCATTATAGACCCAGGTTACTTTATTGTTAGTCAATATTACTATTCCATTATCCAAATTTCTATATGGTGATACCATAGTGATAAGGTATGTTTTTTTACCTTAAAATGATGATTTTATTTAATGGTTAAGATTCCCATGGTGTGAGACAGTATTTGTAACGAACTAGACCAGGGTTACCTGACATGTCAGCAATCCCAACCCACCACTGGGATCGAATAAAATTTTTAATTACCCTGACCATAAACTAGTTGCTTATAATTAGTAATGTCCCATTTAAAATTATTTTACCTTCATAATCATATAAAAAAATAGTAAAAACTACTAATAATTTGATATATCTTATCTAGGAATTAGATTTCCATGCATACCCGAATAAATAGATTAAATATATATATATAATTAAATTCCAAACAAAATTACACAACATGAATAAAAAATATGAAAAAATAAAATAAATAATCAGATAAACTAAACATAAAGACTAAACATAATGATACAATTAAAACCAAAGATAATATCCATGCTAGAAAGGCCGATACATGACCAACCAAAAATAAACCAAAAAACCCCAAAATAATTATATCTAAGTGACCACATTCAATCATAACACCCCAACATAACCTAATAAAAACAACAAAAAGTATCTTCCAAGGAAGATCATAACTATACACCTAAAAATTTTTATAATATGATACACACAACTGTGTGTATGAAGGATACGAAAAAAGGCCCCCATAATATTTCACTAAAGTATTTGAGAAATTACGTTTGAAATACAATTAATTATTTATAATTTAATCCATAATTATAGAATAGGGTTTCCAAATGTAATAAACAATAAAAAATATAATTCCATTCACCATTTCATAAACCTCACCCTTTATTATTTTGTAAACATGGGTGGATCCATCCATTTTAAATTGTATTTTTCTAAAATATTGAAAAAAAATTTAATTAAAACTTTTCAAAATGAAAAATTACATTACATTATCATAAAATAAGGTTTCTTAAAAACCATTCCTAAACCAACTTCTCTCATTTCAAAAGAAAAAATAAATTTAAAATCAACTTTCAAAATAACATTTTAAGTGTTGCATTGGGAAAATTAAATAAATAATAAAAAATTACCCACAAAGTAGGGAAGCACCCAATCATCAAGAAATGAAGAGATAGTACAAAAAAACATAACCATAAAATAATTTCATGATATCCATTAAAAGTAGGGGAACATTAAAGTAAAATAACATATAAAATGAAAATTAACTAATAAGGTATCATGTGAACCACACTAGACTCTAACATGATTGATACAAGACCTCGTCCCATTGTATCTCCATATCTAAGTGCTCCTAGTGATATTGGAACATCCTATTCAACACCCCTTCATGTCACCAAGTTCATGTGCAGCCCATAGGAGCCTACAAATCCTCCAGGGAACTATCTGGTGAGAACACAACAAGCTCGTGTAACATGCATCCAAACCTTCTATTAGCTATTTAGTTTCCAATAATATTAATAAAAGTAAGTGATAACTAATCATGCATATGATTTTCACACAATTAATAATAAAAAAATACTAATATACTCATCTCACCTCTAACAACCTCTCAACAAACATTCCCACTTCACAAACAATTCATATAACCAAATTTACAACATCCCCCTTAGGGACTACAAACCATATCAAGAAATACAATAAGAAATGGAGTAATTATAGGTATTACACTTTTTTAGATAATAATTCTTAAATTTAAAAAATAGGGAAATCTATAAATACCATATAAGGATGAAAAGACATTTTACATCAGTTTGAAATAGCACTTTAATATATTCTTTGAAATAAAACAAAGGTGAACCACATATAAAACCAATTAGAAATCATATAAGATCAAAATAGTCTATATTCAGAAACCATTCTTAGAAAACCACACTTATATCAATTTCATTATCTAAATGGGGAAAAAATCCTTTAGTCATAGTTTTATTGAAATAAGTCATAGAGACATTTTCAAAACACTTGGGCTTAAAATAGTGCAATAGAAAAACTATAAAATCCATCAATCACCTTTATGCCAACTGAACAAACAATATAAAAATTATAAAATATATAGTAGCTATTACATATAGATGAAATAAAACCAAACAATTCCTTTTAAAATAACAAATACCAATGACATGTATATTATAAGAAATTAAAAAAACATAATCTAATATATGACAAACTACATTGTAACACATCACCATAAAAGGTTAAAAAAGAGACAAATTTATGTATGAGTTGTATTTGTTTTCAATGGTTGTTATTGGTTTCAATCATATTCAATGAAATATTAGTATTTTACTGATGAAAATGTGTTGAATACATTAGAAAGAAAGAATGTCAACAGATGTAGCTAAGATATCAAAGATATATAACAAAGGGAATGTAGCTTGAATGAATAGATGAAGAATAAAGTGATCAAGAATTATTATCTTAAGAATGTTCTTTTAAATACTTATAGATTATTTAGGCTGATGATTGTTAAACTGACCTTATGTTAAAAACATATGTGTCAACTATGTTTAGTGGTGAATTTTTTTTGAAACTAGGATGAATAAGTGAATACCACATAAATATTGATTTTCATGAGGAATAATGTAAGAATAAGAGGATTTATATACATAATTCCATCATTCTATGAATGAGTCTTGAATAAGAAAGAGTTTTGGTTTGGAATGTATTTTCAAAATGGTATATTTCATACAGATATTTTTAATGTGTTAAGTAAAATGTATATCCAACCATGATACAACCAAGGTTTATCTCAACCACATATGTGGGACCCTACAGTCAACCATATAGTAGAAAATTGACTTAACCAGCCAATTGTAGTAGTAGGAAGCATAATATCCCTAGGTAATTCTTAGAAGAACCATACAAGTTAATATGCATAACACCTAAAAAGGAATTCACATAGTGTGTTGGAGAGTTCTTGGGGGGACTGTGTAAGGGTGCGACATGACCCATGGAGGATGTGTGTGTAGTTTTTAAAGTATTGAACCTTTTTTAGGCTTGAGAACATTATAAGAACATATTTAATTATTCAATGGAGTATAGAGGAATACAAAATCGTATTGGAAAAATTATAAAATGCATAATGTTAATACATTTTAAAAAGATACAAATATAATATATGTCGCTCGATCAAATGGATCTTAGTAGCTTAATCATCCGATGTTGTTGCATTCAATCTCTTGATGCTTGAAGGGTTTCTAGCCACTAGAGTTATGGATGCTTAAATATTATATTATTAGAGATGTACCCATGATTTTTGTGTGATCTAAATATTTAGAAGAGGAATATGAATTTCCATGAATGAAATATTTTTATTGCATTCATATGGATTTTTAAAAGAAGTAAAAACTTATAAATTCAAATGAAGGTGTAGAGGCCATTCATGTATCTGATATAAATGGAAAAAGTTTGATATTTTAAATATCATGTGTTTATCTTTATATGCATGATCAATTTTTATCAAAATAATAATGACTTATCACATAAAAAATTCAATGTGTTTTTCAACAACATATAACCCATTTTCAAAGAATATAAATTCTATGATATATGAGAATTAAAGATATTGATTGATGTGGCATAAAAGTTGGGATTTTGAGTTGTTGAATCATATGGGATAAGTTATTGAATACTCACCTATAAATACCAATACACCAATATCAATGAATGATGCGTTAGTTTTGAGAAAGGTTCTAATTTTCTACAAGAAAATTGAGTATCTTGAGACCTTATTTTTTTAGGATAAGTGTGTTACACAAGCCTCTTGGATTTCTAAAGAAGGGTAGTTATGCATATTGGTTAGTGTGGAAAATAAAAACTATATACTACCTTTATGAAGAATAACTTAATAGTTCTATGATGTGATGTTGTGTTTTATCCCATACAAATACATGATTCTTAAAATGTCTGGAGAACTAGTGTTAGTTTAATACTAAATCCCTATGTAACTTAAAGAAAGAGTTCCTTGTATAAAACCTTATGTAAAGAAGATTAATCATTAACTATTGTGTTTCATGAAGAAGGATGAATGGGTACTGAAATCCTGAGTCTCTATGAAGGAGATGGAGAAAGTAGATAGCGTGCTCCTCACACTTATGTTGTGTGAAAGTAAAAGTTGTTGTCTGAAACAACCATTAGATACACATGCACGTAGTAGAGTCTGTGATCTTTGTTCACATGGAAGAGAAAAATAAGAAAACATTCACTGATTTGTGAAAAATAAATGATATTTTGAAAGCATACAGTTTCACATTGTGAACTATATAATAAAAATATTTGAAATGAATCATAATAAATTTGTAAATAAAAGTAAATAGTTGGAAAAAAGAATTAAGTAAACTTGTTTCATGAAATAATCCCTGCACAGTAACCCTGAAATTATTTTCATAAAGTTAATATAACATACATTAATAAAATAATAGATTAAATTATTTTATTACATGTGATAAATCAATAATAGAAGAATAAAAATGGTATAATTACAATTTTTTATCTTCTTTATCAAATATTTAGTACCTTATAGTATAATCTAATATCCCATATTGTTTTTCTAATATCAAAAGTGAAATAAGAATTGGTGAAAAAGTTGATATCATATAATTATCAATTGGGTTGATGAATAATAAAGGAAACCCGATATCATAATAATTGTCAATATTGTATATCAAAGAATTTTGAAAACTAATTCCACAGTTATATTTAAATCATTGAGACTGAAGAAGAGAAAGTGTTTTCCTAGCTATCAATTAATTATTATTCAAGAAAAAATAGTTAAGTTAAAGAAGAGAATAAATTACACTGGAAATATATTTTCCTAGGAAAACACCAAATTATAATAAGGGAGAGGAAAATAACTATATACATCTATATAAATTGAATAAGATGAATAATGAGTATAATATTAGTTTTCTACTATTAATAGATGAAGTAGAGTTATTTTTATACTACTGTGAAAGTAAAATGTGAAGAATAAATACTATAAGAAGAACATAGTTTTGTGAAATCCATTAGATGCCTCAATAGGTGGATAACATTCCTGGTGTGACCAACTACCTAATGAAAATGGTGATGACTAACATCATAGGAAATATAAAGAACTAGTAAGGAGGTATATGTTAGGCAATGTTTTCACCAGTATAGGTAAGAGGATTATTTTCACCCCCTCCTATATATAGGGTCTCACACAAGTATAAGGATTGTTTTCATACCAAACCACTAAAATAGGTATCTCATTATGGTGGAAAATATGTGTACTATTCATCACAATAAATAGAAAGGACTAGATACTCAAATTGAGTAGTGAACCATGTAAAAATATCTTGTTCCATATTTACCATATTTTATATACATTATTAATCTAATAAAAATAAAATAATATATTTAAGATCCTAATAGTTTTAAGCGGTGAAAGAGATAAAAGTAATAATTGGTGAAAATGTTCCCAACCTTGATTCACCCCCTCAATGTTGTCTATATCCTGAAGTGGTCCTCTCGGAGAATTCCCAAATATGTATAGAAACACCATCTAGAATTACTAAATAAAAAAACCCCTAAATTTGGGTCACCCTGAACCCTAAATATAACCGTTTTTGTGGCGAGGGTTCTAGGGGGTGTAAGATACAAAAGGGAAATGGAATGAGGAGAGGGGATAATGGAAAAATATCTGGAGGATAAGTATTTAACTTGGATAAAATACTTGTAATTGATGGATGGATTAAATAAATTGATGAAGGAATGAGTGTAAAATCTATTTACATTCACACTAGGTCTATCCAAATGAGAATAAGTGAGTGTGGGCTGAACAAACATTCAAACCAAGAGTGCTATAAGTGTTTAATAATTTTTAATTGATTCTTTCAAGATCATATGGTTAGAGTACATTATATATAAGACCATGCACTGACTAGGAATCTCACATTAAAACCACCTAGACACCATGTATTGTTTGGACACAAGGTATACCAAAACATGTGCCAACTATGAAAAACCTATTTCTAAAAATATAGCATTACATATGGGAAACTCTCACTGTTTTCCCTAACCATGCACTAACCATTCACTAGAGTAAAACCCTTTATAATTTAATATTCTAATATCGAAACTTCAAAAAAATTAAATTACCACAAAAAACATAATAAAAAACAAAATAGTGCCAATATGGTTTTAAAATTCTCCCTATCAAGCCACTTTATTCTACTATTTTGTTTTTTGGTAAAAGTACACGTAATGAATTGTTAAAAATACTACACCCAATCCCATATGGTGGGAGGATGGGAAAAAGATAAAGAATACTCCTCTAAAAAGAAGCACTACACATTAAATTATCACTCGAATAACACATGGAAAATCCTCAAAAAATCTTAAAGAAGATCCATTACACAACCATCCAACACATGATCTAAGATGATGGAGACATGTTATAGGTACAAAAGTTAGAGTTCCTCTAAAATAGTGAAACTAAGGACACAAATATCTATACCAAATATCACCCAAGATTAGTGAGATCATCCTATTACACTAATCAAAATAGATACTCAAAAAATCATGTTCACATCCTAATGGTAAGTTACTACAATATAAAACTAAAAAGATCACCAAAAAAGGTTTGTCTATAATTCTATCCATAATCACCAACTAGAATCAAAATAAACATAACCCACAGGCACACCCTTTTGAAAAAAAGATAGGATCCCACCTCAGGTTTCATTAGTAAAAACAAAGGCATCTTGAAACCACAACTCTGGTTACCATATCATGGAGAACCTATAGATATCATTTTTATATACTAGAAATCACTCAGAACCACTAAAGAGACACCAATATATGGTATATAAGCATAAACTCAAGTGATACCAATGTTCAACCCATCAAAACCAAATAAAAAACACAACCATAATCATAAACACAAAATATTTAAGGAACATTAATAAATCAATATCT
This sequence comes from Viscum album, assembly GCA_963277665.1. Classification (NCBI taxonomy): domain Eukaryota; kingdom Viridiplantae; phylum Streptophyta; class Magnoliopsida; order Santalales; family Viscaceae; genus Viscum; species Viscum album. Next base: position 578,436,111 of record OY728143.1, read on the forward strand.
AAGTTTGATCGAAAATCCAATATATAAAAATTTATAAATAATAACCCAAAATTATCTAAGGACATGCACCATAAGAGAATTACCTCAAAAAACCAATGACCCCTAAATCAAAAATAAATAATCATGACAAATCCCAACCATGTACAATATTTTTTATTTAGATAATATAGTTTATAAAAATTATAAATATTACTTGAAGTCTACACTAAGATCATTTCTTTAAGATCAGGCTAAGAAATGACACAAAAAGGATTAAATCCAATTGTAAAGAAGGATTTTAGATCCAACATCATATATAGGGTCTAATAATATTTTAATACCATAAAGGAGAAACCAAAATAATGAGTGAAATCACTCCTAAAAAGTTTTTTAACTTCTATTGAGACCTTTCTAGGATTATTATACCAAATAAGATAAAACCTGAACACATCCTATTCTTTCTTCAAAAAATAAAATCAAATACTCCACATAAACCATGGGAAACTTAAAAAAATAAGATCATCTACTTGAAAATACATTGAAACTTTTTATAAATGTTATCCTTTTTTAAAAACATAATTATTTAATTTAAATAATGAGTAGATTTTTAAATAAGACACTTATTCAGAAACAACCCATCCTTTAACCATTAATATTTGATTATAATATTTATGAAAAATCCACAATATATATTATTTATAAGTTAAAAACCTCTTATCCCATATCAAGGGTTTCAAAATAATAAATTTAAAATATTAAAAGAATAATTTCACCATTCAATCATTTAATTTAATTTATAATACCATCTAAAATTCTCCCATCATTTTAAAAAAAATTAAAATTTTAGTTTTATTAAAAATTTTCCACCTTGGGAACTAAAATTATTGATTTGAAATTAAATTTCAACTTTATAAAACAGAAATTTTTTAAAACATAATAGAATCACCCCATATAGAATTAATTTTTTTCAATAATATTTTCCCCTTAACTACTATTTCTTGAAAAACTCCAACTGATTTTATAGACATATATTCTTAGAAAATCAATCATTCTTAAGAATTTTAACTAATTTGAAACCTAAAATAGAGAAGGAAATTCCATATATGTTTTTAAAAAATTATTTTAAATTTCATTATCAAACCAACCAATTTATAAAAAAAATAGTTAGATGATTTAAAAATCATATTACAACTAACCCAAACAATACAATTTTGAAGGAAAAACACCATTTCCCATAATATCATCTTTGAAATCAAAAAATTGATAAAATTATACCCTTTCACAAACCAAAATTGACAATAAAATTCATAAATAAGGGTAATTATATAACTGTTAAACATAATACACTCCAATAATCACAAATTATCCAAATAGGCCCATCAATTAGAAATCAAATAAGCTATAATATCATTAGGATAAATTTGAGAATGGAAGAGGTCAACCAATAAACCCGAGGGATAAAAATAACAATGAAAAATATGGTTGAATAGTTTGGTAATATATAAACAAATAGTGAAGAATCTTCCAGATTGGTTTCCAAAAACATTAGTACAAGCTTCATCTCGTTGGAATAACCATGAGACCTTACAAAAAATCTCCTGCTTCATATCAATTTTCACTCCAAAACTCCAAGTGACCACCAATAGAATTTTAAAACTAAATAGGGACCAAAATACCATCAATAAATATCAATATATATATATATATAATCTAAAAATGATATAAAATTCAATATTAAATTCTGGAAAACCCATAGAAACATGAGGCTAAAGGTGAGAATGATCTAGGTATACTCTTTATGAACCTAACTCCATGTTTTGACATGATATATCCATAATACCAGACTCAAAATATAAAAATAAAGTAATTTTGGAATATATACCATTCTAATAACTAATGATATAATTATATTTATAATAAACCACCCCTCGATAACCTGAAACATCACCTAAATTGGCGTCCCACTGGGCTTGAAGTGCGTTCATAATCCACAAAAGCTAGAAACATGTTCCTGGGTTTCATGAACAATCTCTCAAGAATAATTTCACCCTTTTAATAATTTTAAAAAGATGAAAAAACAACATAGAATCTGGTATTCCCAATCCAGACATTGGAGGTATATGCATAAAAAATGATATATATATATATAATAAAAGTCCAAACATGGTTTATGAAAGTGAGATAAATTAGAGGAAAAAATAAACCACATAATCGTATTTAATGGAAATAAACAACAAACATCATGATATAATAAAAAAATAAAATATCTTGGATGGAAAGGATGATACATGAACAACCCAAATGAAACTAAAAACAAACCTGAACTTATAAATGTAAGATCTATATGTCCAAAATCACTCTGCACACACCACCACAACCTAACATGGACTTGAAGAAGCACTGCACAAGGAATATTATTAATGGGTGCCTAAAAGGAAACATGAGAGCTATATAAACATGATAATGTATATGTTTGGTGTGAGAAAAATGAGGCTAGTAGGATATAACCAAAGTGTTTAATAAATTCTTTTTAAAATACAATTACAAAAATTCATGTTTGAGCCATAATATGAAAATATATTTTCCACCAAAAATAAAATATAAAAAATATCATGTCATGCACTATTTCATGAAACATATCTTTTTTTATTCATAAAACATATGTGGAACCTTCTATTTTATTTTATCCATTTTAAAATCGTCAAAATAAGTGCTTTAGGATATTTCAAAAATAAAAAAACTCTTACTTTATCATATAGAAAATTTTAATAAAAGCCATGCTTAAACCCAGTTATTTTCATTCCCTTGAAAACACTACTTTTAAATTCATTTTCAAAACATCCTTTAAATGTTACTTTAAGAAAATAAACTAAATAAAAAGGGAATACATGCATACCGGGTAATCAAACTATCATAAATAAATAAAGTGCTAGTAAAAAATGTAACCCTAAAATGGTGTCATGTAATCTAATAAAACAAGTCTATATAAGAAAGAAAAAATGGAAATACCCCATAAAAAATCATATAAAAAAAGGTACTACATGAAACAAACTGGTCTCTAACATGAATGATACAAAATATTTTCTCCTTAGATCACTCTCTCTAATCCCCATAGTGAAACTAGAACATCCCATTCTACACCCCTTTAGGTCACTCAGTGTAAGGAATTCATAGGAGGTGTTAAATCTAATATGGAACCACTTGTTCATAACATTAAAACATAGCATAACAAACACCCGAACATTCTCTTTTCTTCTCAAGTTCCCATGATATTAATCAATAGAGGTTAGAAACAAGCAATGCATATGATCATCACATAATCAATAAAAAACTTTTCTAATAAACTCTTATCTATACCAACACCCTAACATGAAATAGATCCATTTCAAAATCAATTTATATAAAAAAACCTAAAATATCCTCAAGGGGGACGCAAACTATATCATGAAACACAATAAGGAATGAAACAATAGAGGGTTGTGTAATTTTTTAGAGAGACCTTCTTAAAATTACTAAATATTTATTTCTATAAAAGCCATTTTAGAATATCAAGAAAATTATCAACATTTTGAAATATCAGTTCAAAATATATTTTTTAAATAAAACTCATGTAAAAAAAACATAAAACTATTTAAAATCATTAAATAGGTAAATCCACATTCTTTTAAATCCATGCTTATATCCATTTCAAGAACCAAACGAGGCCAAAAGCCTTTAATCATAAAAATAAATTTATAAATAATCTATAAATTAACTTTCAAAATACTTGAACATAAAAAAATTATTTATAAAATATTAAAAATTATAAAAAGTTTCATACCAATGGAATAACGTTTAGAAAAAATATAAAATATAAAATAACTATTGCATATAAATTAAATTTTACTAAATAAAGCCTTCGTAAAAATTAATCACCCAATGTTAAGTCAATTAATGTAAATGCATAGAATCATTCCTCAATCAAAATTAAACCATGTTACAATGTGTCACATTGAATGATGAATGCACAAATAAGTAATGAAACACACTCTACATGACATAACTACCAAAAATCATCATTTTAGGTCACCCTGAACCCAAGATATTATCATTTCAGTGGCTATGGTTCATATGGGATTGAGAAAAAATAAAAATGGATTTAGGGGAAGTGACAAAGGTAGAATAAAAAAAGGATAAGGATTTAACATAAAGAAACTAATTAGAGTCAATGTAAAGGGTCTAGAAATTAAATAAGTACAAAACTTACATGTGTATTCCCCAGGTCCGGTTGGATGTTAAGGATGTATAGGTAGGAAGAAAAACCAAAAAAATGAGATATTCATAAGTATAAAATCTTTTTAAGTGATTGTGATAAGCACACATGTTTTGTCTATATAGTTTACTAAACCATGAACTGAACACATGGCTCAAATTGGAACCTCTTATTCACCTCACATGGTTTCGTTTCATGATTTACGAAACCATTCACTATTAAAAAACCACTACTAGAACTAAAAAATTGTTTATGAGAAATGTACATGGTTTCCCCTAACCATATGCTAGGGGAAAATTGGAAAATTTAATATTCAATGCCTAAAAAATATAATATTTTAAATTACCCCAAAATAATATAAAATTGAATACATCAGTGCTCCTAGGGTGAAACAATTTAGATAGGGTGAAATTGTCCAATTTTTTAGTGATTTTTATGTTCTAATCGAGAAACCGTTGGGTTGATATCCTTATAGCCATGGGATAGATTTCTATTATAATTACACTAATTTGATATTGGATCAAAATTTAATAGGTCATAGATATTATAGGAAGGGGTTTCCATTATATTTTACCATCTATTTTTCTATGGTGGTCAAGATACATTGATTTGGGACTTGCATGCATGGGAACATACTTCTCTATTGTTATTTTTATTCATAGTGATATATTTAGAGATACGATAGCTCCGGTCGAAGTTGGTATGGTCACAACCTGGGTGGTTAGCTCAGAACTTAAGGGTGTAAATTTTATTATAATTATTATTTGTTGACTATTATTCTATTATATGTTTATAAGAAAAAATTATATTTTACTAGTCTATTTATGGTCACCATTGGTTGTGGAATATTAAATTTGACACATTCCCTACTCATGATCTTTGGTACCTGGGTATAGCACATGGTTTATGATCCAATTAAGGGAGGGCCCCTATTGTTGATAGTTGAACCATAGAGCCGATAATAGTTGGGAGATGGGAATAGACCTAAACTCAAGAATGGTTTACAACCATCTTTATGATTTTGTTTACTTTTGGGACTATTACTATAAAATAATACCATATGAGATATTAGATTATTTGTAAAACTATATGAGATTATAGATTAATCTTTTTATAGAATGGGGATATTATTATTTGTTGTGATCATTTAGATATTATACCATTATTTTCTTCTTTTATACTATGTTTAGAACCTAAATAATTTTATTCTTCTATGATTCATGTAAATTTATACTAAAAAAAGTATAGTCTCCACACTTCGATGACATTTATAATTATATACATTGTTCGAAGAGTGTGGGTTTAGGCTTCATCTATAGTTAATTAGTTTTGTTGAGGGAAACAATCTATAATAGAATCAAGGAAATAATATTTTTATATAATAATTATCTTGATGGAATATTTGGTAAAATTGGATAGTCAGTATCTGGTGTTAGTATTGTTTCTTGAGATTTCCAAAGAGATAATATTGATATGTAAAGTATATTGGCATATATAATCATATAAGTAAAAATATTTTTCTCCTAAAACCATGTTAAGTTTTTTATCTTTAAATGACATTGATCAAACCACATTTCATACCAAGTTAAGGATTATATTTTATTTTTAAATGATTCATGGAGTAATATCTTATTGTTATTATTATTCATTTTATATGGGTTTCATTTAATATTATATGAATATGTGAACTAAAGATAATTATATGTCATTTTATCCATTTCAAGAGTGGAATCCGTCCACATGGTTTGTATATTTTCATATATTGTTCTAAATGGCATGTAAAACACCTCAACCCTTTCACGATGTTGAAAATATATTAAAATGTATAAACAAACTATTCATCTACATTTATGTGTGCTTTTATGAATTATATATAATTTATGAGATTTAAAGATATATCATATAACATGTATTTCCCTCCTAAGTGAGGATATAATATATTTATAGATATTTTTCCTCATAAGAGATGATACTTAATAGGAAGTATTTTCCCCTCCTATAATGATTCAAATATATAGAATAATTTCCCTCCCAAGAGAGGTTATAGTGTATATTCAATTTCTCAATTTACTTTATCTGATAAAGATTCATTCCCATGTATTAAATATTAAGCTATTATTAATGAATATGTAGACCCTAATTTTAGTGTGGGAGTTATCCATTTTCTCTCAAAATTTAAACTTTTGGATGATCTATATAATGTTATGTTTGTATAATTTTTTTCAACTAATAAATTTATATCTTTTTGTGAATTTGATAGACACATTCACAAGGATAAATTTGATTATTCACACATTGGATTTGATGTATCTTTGTATTGGTTGTTATATGTTAATAATCCCACCCTGCCTATGCATATTTCTGAATATGTAGTTGAACAAGTGAAATTTTAGGCAAGAGATCACATGCCAATAAATATTATTAGATATTACATAGTCTATTATGGTGTTAACATATCAATAATGGAATCCAACTAGTTATAGAATAAGGGTGGACTATATGGGAAGGGGAATTTGTGGTACATTGCGAATTTTCTTTCATTATTACATTTGGAGAACATATATTATGTAGTTTAATTTTTTGACAATTTTTAAATTTTCATTTTTAATGAAATATTAGTTATTATGTATTATTATATAGGTATTATAGGAACCCCTAGTACACAAGTTTCATATTTTTATAATTTATGACATATAGTGGGGTCATATTAGATTTTCATCATAATCAAACATTGGCCCAGGTTGTCATTTAAAATGTATAATTCATTCACTAGTGATTAACTCAAACCCTTTTCACTAGTTTCAAACCCCAAGAAATCATGGAATGAGTATGGAGAAAGTGATAGTTAAAAATGGATCAATATAATATTTGGGTTGGGTTATTACATTCTATGTATAGTGTATTGATGGGATTATAACCCTGAAGGGTGAATATGATTAATAGGTTATGAGGTGATGATAAAATAGTTATGGAACATGGTTTAATTATATAATATTGTGGTATGATGAGAGATTATGTTATTGTTATGTGGTGGTGTGGAAGTTGGGGTATGTGTTATATATTGGATAGTTGAGGTAGATTTACCCATGACATATGGTAATTTGGGTTAATGATGGATAAGTAAATGGAGTAGAATTGAGGCCTATTAAGTAGATGATATGTTAGTATTATTATATTATAATAATTCTTTATATGCCATGATTATAATTGTTATTTTTTATTCATGTTGAATTATATTATAATATTCTTGATATATTGTAGAATGATCTGATACTTTACTAGGAAAGCTCAGCCAGAGACAAAGTCTCTGACCATTTATTAAATAAAACAAAAGTACAGTAAACAAGCATTACAAACCAGTACTAACAAATAAATGTCATAAAATCCATACCCGTCGCCATATCCATCACCATGTCTAAGGTAAATTGCTTCATATGTAGTAGAATATTCCCATTACAAGCTATCATAATGCTTTAGAGCCTTCACATACTTTAGTATGAGATTTAGTTTCTCCAAGTACAAAAACTCCTAAGAAGAGTTCATCCCTTTTCCTCTGCTGATAGAAGATTTGGTAGGTATTGGATTTGGCAGAGAAGAATAATCTTTCCGCTGCCTCCTTCTCGGTGGTGCTGTCATGACTCCCTCTTTCCCTACCACTTCCTTCATTCCATACTGAACAATGTCACTATAAGAGGTTCAGACTCGACCACTAGCATTATCCTTGTCACTATCAGATATATCCCCCCATTTCTGAGGGATATTCATCACCTGATAGCAGTCCTCCCCTCCATGCTTCTACTCAGCATGACTGTTAGGATCAACCAGTGCTAAACACTGAGGTCATGCCGCAAGATCATGACCTTCAAGTGCCCCCTTTTGTACAAGACCTCCTCCAGATACAGTGTCCTGCGAACACAAGAAAATCTGCATGTTTCCACCTGCACTCTTAGGGAGTTCCTCCTCATCATGAGATATTATCCCATGATTGAATTCCTTTTCACAATGGCAGGATCCATGCCCTTGCATCTTCTCAAACAAGCTGCCACTTTTCTCACAAATATGTGCCGGACCTAGACCCCCACTCTCATTCAGTTCCTTATTTTCAACAGACCCCAGCCATAAGACAGAGTAGGGGAAATTTGATCCTGAACCACTTCCAGTTCCTCATTTACCAGACCATCAAAGCTATTACTAACCTCAATGCCCCCACTTGTTGTGCATGTTGTGTCTTCAGCCCACGTGAATCCCTCACCCAACCACCAGTTTCAACCAAGGACCCTCATTCCTGAAAAGTCATGACATGTCCACCCACAACCTCCTTACCCCCCACAAGTACCTCTTCTTGATTCCCACTGGCTACCCCAGCGAGTTGAGTTATCTGCTTCATGTTAGTCTCTAGTCCTCCTAAATAAACCACCCCAAGATCCCTGCGTAGCCTTCCAAACACCTCATCCACACTCGGATTTAGAGACTCCTTCGCTGTCCCCATTTTTATGTCATTCACTGTATTGAGACTTGTAAGACAAGGCCTCATCCACACTCCAGTACCCAAATTATTCTTACTTTCCTGAGAGTTTAATTCCACCACAGTCGCAGCCTTTTGAGCCAAAACCACCAGCAGAATCACCCGTCTACCACTATAGTCATCCATACAATGCCCAACATTTAAACACCAAGATCAGTAGTCAATCCAGGACTCAAAAAAAATAGACTATTTATATCTAGACACTTCACTCATAGCAATGAAAAATGACTTGATTGGTGGTTTGGATAAATCAACTTCAACACAAATTCTAGGTGAAACCGGGTGGAATACAACCCTATTTCTACTATCCGAGCATAAATAACGACCAAATAAATTCCCAATCATGCGAATGATGGAAGGGTTCTGAAATGGAAGTGGAAATTCTGGAAGTCTTACCCAAATTTCCATGGTCACAGAATCACACTTCATATGGTAATCATAAGACCATCGGAAGAGAGAAAAGAGGGAGCCATCATAGTTACACGGGGCAGAGGACCAAGCCAGGATCAGTTCTTCTTCCTACTCAAATCGAACCATTATGTTCTTCGAATCAAGAAGACCCACAGTGGCGCATTCTTGAAGATTCCAAGATTCAAAGATAAAGTTATGAAAATGATCAACTGGCGGGCATCGTTGCTTGAAGTGAGCTATCAAAGTCAGATTCCGCAGGGAAGAGGCGTCAGTGAACTCTCGAGCCATGACCGAGAGCTGCAGAATCCCATTATGCAACTCACAAACTTTTGGGGAGAGAAAAAGTTTCGGGAATGAAGGCAAGAAAATAGGGTTTGAGAAAGGGAGAAAGCGTTGAACACTAGAGGGCTGCGGAAATCCTTCCTCCACCAGGAGAAGAGGGATCTGCTCGGAGGCCATCACTGCCTACGGAGGCAATCACCATCTCCGAACCCTAGCTTCCCTAGCTTCCATCTGCTCTCTCCAGGATGATAATTCCAGACAATGATCTATAATTATCTGATACTTATTTTGTAGGATAATGGGGGGGTTTATTAGAGGGATGTGGCATTCTATTATATTAGTGTGATGTGAGTGAATTTTTATTCCCTAAGAAATATATTGGGGAGGTTTTTTGTACTCTTTACATAGATACAAAATTTTTAAAATTTTGTCACTATAAAATAGTTCTTTATATAGTTATATGATCATTTTTATAGAGGTAGATATTTTTTGATTGTATTTATTTTCATGTGATGTATGAATAAAAATATTTTTTAGAGGATGTGTAGCTATAGAATTTTAGTAATGTGGGTGAGGTGATGGATGGAATGGTTTAGATATTTTCTTGTGTTGATATGTCATTATTTTTATATTCTTAATTTATTAATACAAATTTATGTCATTCAATGAGGTATTAATATGTCTATTCACTTAACCCAAAACAGGATATTTGAGGAATATATTCTATGTAATTTTATTCTCACTCTATTATTATCTTTTTTTTATGAACTATGAGATCATATTGAGGGTCGTGTCGAGCGATGTTAATTCAAACAAAAAAATGAAATAACTAGAAGTCTAAAAAGTTATTAATTTAAGTTCCTTTATCTTGATATTGATTTTTTTGATTTGGTATTACTATTACTTATACATTTATTTAGTTGATATTTTGTAATTATTTTAAGGTTTTATAGTGGATGAGGTGGTGTTATTATATAAAATAATTGAAATTTATCATATATATAATATCTTATAACCATGGTTCTAGTCACCACCCCTGGTCTTTTTATAGGCAGGAAGAAATGGTTACCTTGGATCTTACTTATAACTCAAGAGGAATCCTAGTGGGATTAGGATGTGATATGGATTTTAAAATTATGGTTTGAAATTTTGAATAGTTTTATTTTGATGGGGAATTTATTGGAAAATATATTATTGTGGTAATTCTATTGTATGGATGTATTTTATATTTGATTAATTTTAATAAAAATGTATTGTCATTAGAATATATTTATATTTTTAAATAAACAAATTTTATCTATTCAAATAAATTAGATATATGTTTTTATCATGTTATGGATGTAACAAAGAATGATATGAGCCTTGCGAATTTTGAAAACACCTTAATGATAGATTACTTTTTATAAAACTAATTTCATATGATTTTATACTTTAGAAGATGAATATTTAATTATTTTAAAATTTTATTTTTAAATAGATTATTTTTTGTGAATCAATTATTCAAGATAGATTTAACTTTTTATATTGCTAGGAGATGACTAAGAGAATGATATTAAATAATTCCATGAGGATGGTGTCATGTATAGAATATCAACTAAGAAAGGAATCATCCATTTCCTAAAAGGACTAGTCTAGATATCTGTCATCAATGAGAGGGCGGTGAATTAGTGATCATGTATCTTTTTATTTTCTTCTTTTATAAAAAACCTTTGCCTCATGTTTTAGAGAATTTACTCTACTAAAACAATACACATAAGCACATCCATTGGTGGAAAAGAGTTTTTATAGTTTACTACTCAATATGAGAATCTTGTCTTTGGAATGATCTAGAAATAATATGAGATCACCCATTAACTTTAAAACCATCTTTTATGTTTTATAGAAATAACGGTATAACCATTACTTGAATTTGACCATAGTCCATTGATAGTGAATGTTCTCCTCACATATATAAAAGGATAAACTATATTTTTCAAAAATTAAATTAACCTTCACTAATGGTCATCAACATGTTTTCACTATTCTACATTTATTTTTCACACTCGTCCTTTTATAAGTCAGATACTCTTCCTCTTCTATTTGTACAAAAGTAAAAACAAATAACCTATCCTATTATTCTTCTCTCTTTCCAATTCTTAATTTTTCATGCTAACTCCCAATTATCTAAAATATATAAAACATATATCAGGATATGACCATTAAATTTTCTCATCCTTCTTTAATCAAATATTTATAAAACTAAAAAAATACATTTGAATTTATATTTCTAGAATTCATATATATGATATTATCTATAAATTATATATGAAAGAACATCCATAACTGACTATAACTGCATAAAAAACACATTGATATATAACAACCTCTTCACCCTTCTTTAAACCTTTATTTCTTATAACCATATACAAATCCATTTATATGAATCATTATATAAAATTTATGGTGACAATATTGTGCCAAATTAAATCTTAGAATACTTCCTCATAAATTCCATCAAAACTATACCACCTTATTTACATGAAAATTACACAATACACTACATACAACTATGATATTCATTCATGAAATCAGATGTTTCACCCTTCATTCATAGTGAAATGCATGCAATGACAAGTGAACTTCACAACCATCTTGGCCATTTATCTTATGTACAAAACCCCATATATTAACCATTTTCCAAAGTGGCCCATTAACATACATAATATATTTTTCTATGTTAAAAATTATTCTACATGATCAAATTTTTTCTAGGAATAAATCATGTATGTGATAAATTTACACACATATATTCATTTTCATATGTATTATGTTTAGATAAAGAGATTCATTCACATACAAACATTAATTTTCATACATAGTACGTTTTCATACAAAGATTATCTTACACAAGAAAACCTATATGTTGATAAACCCTTACAAAACTTCTTATTCGAGTCTAAATATTCATCTATTAACTTATATATGAAAATATTTTCTTATATAGAACATGCAGACAGATTGACATTTGTTGTTATGCACATCTCCAACCAGATTCTAATCTTTACCTTTCCCCTAATTTGTAATTATTCCTTCTTTAAATCTTCATTGAAGAAAATATTTGAATGAATCATGATATTTTTTGTTATGATATTTATACATTTATAAGATTACCTTAATTTGCATCAATATATTTAACCACTCTTCCTGTAACACCATATAATTAATTTTTTGACAACAAAACACAACACCATAATCATTTACACCTCTTTATCCTTAGCTTATTCATTTATAAAATAATAATTATAAACCTATTTTTCTCAATAATCTCTCTATTTAGATATTTTTGTGAACCCAAGAACATAAATTAGTGAAGCTATGAAACTAAATTATTGGATCTCTATCAAGTACTTCTTTTCCAATGTGATCAAGATCGATGTAGAAAACAAGAATTATTAAACATTAAAAACCATTATATCTATAAAGAAGTGATAAAAAACTATTACAAACATATCTCATCATTATGTAGTCATAAATAACTGACTTTAAACTATAATGAAATAGTTCCTATAACCACTTCAAAAAACTATTAAAATAGTTTATGCATGTTTACATCACAACTTACCCATTTAAAAAACCCCCATTAAATATACTATCTCCCTTGTTTGGAAAAGGACATATTAATGGATAGATCGAAAATGTCATATTATATCTCCCTTTGATATTAATTTCCAAAGACTAGCAAAGGTAGGAGAAAAAACACTATACCTTATCCCTATAATGAATAAGGATAAACAATTAACATGAACCTCATATTAAGAAAAGATTAATTAGGTAACAGTTTCATAAACACATCAAAAATATGATATTTTTTTTTGGAATAAAGTAAAAATTAAATTCATTTTTCTCCATAAGAACACTGATGAAGTGATCATTAATATAAATGTTCGTACTTTTATGAGGTTCAAGAATATTATTTGAAAAATTGATAATAGTATAATTATTATATCCAATAAGAAGTGGTAACTTCACATTAACTATTAAGTCAACTAACTACATCTTCATCAAAATTAACTTTGTTGTGGCTTCAGTTAAAACTACATATTATTCCTCTATAGTTCTTAAAGTCACTGCACTATGCTTCTTAGTGTTCCAATACACTCTCCGTTCACCTAAGAAGAAAACAACACCTAGAGTGGATCTTCTATCATCAATAAACCTACCAGATCTACATAAGTATTACCAAATAGATCAATCATTCCTATGATTCCATATTTAAACCCAAAATCAATTATTCCTTTTCTATATTTGGGAATTATTTTTATAGGGACAATATGGGATTATTTTGGAGCAGTTTTATACCTGGTACAAACTGTGAAACATACAAAAAAATAAAACTTGAATCCATGAGATATAAAACAATTTTAATTAACTTTCTAAAATATCTAGGATTTATAGGGGTCAGAGGTTTTCATAGCCATCAAAATGAAATTTAAAATCTACACTAGTAGAGTAGTGAAGTGTCAAAACATACAGAAGGTAGGTGAGTATTTAAAGGTTTAAAACAAACCCCACTAGTGTCAATAGTGGGGGAACTTCCTTTTATTTTTTTTTACTTTTTTTATATTTTAGTTTTAGAAAATTTAAAGAAAAAATAAAATAATTTTTAGGATTTAAATAAAAAAATAGAATGGGAAAAAATATGAAAATGTAATAAAATAGTGGGAAACATAAGAAAACATTGATAAAATCAAGAAAGAGTTTTTGGGAAGATCAACACAATTGGTTTTAAAAGGGTTCATCTTCACAAAAATGTAACTGCATTTGTAACCACTAAAAAGAGTGATTAATCACCCTTTCTAAGAGATTAATTATATAGATTGAATAATTTCATAGTTTTCCACTCAGATAAATATTCAACTGCAATGGAATTGAAATGATAACGACCAAAAGAAATCAGGATGATTGGTTTTGATGATTTGAAATTAAATCATTAAGAAATTTCATCCACGATCAAACTTTCCAAATGATTGTAGAGTTTTTTAGATTGAGAGAAGGTGAAGTTATGAATATGTAAATAATTTAGATTCTATCTCACCGATCAAATCTAAATAGATTTGTAAGATAGGTAAATAAGTGAATTAATAAAAACCAGATTAAGAATAAAATACCCAAATTAATTGTTTTGAAGATATGAATGTTCAATTTAAAAAGAAAATATTTGGAATAATAAAATATAATAGGGGGAGAATATTTCCACTTAAAAAAATAGTGCATGATGTTGTGCTACTTGAAATCTCAGTCTCTGGTATCAATCTATACTTTTCTACTCGTCCTGCTCTCCATCTCTCAAAAATGTCATGAAAATTGAATGAGAGATCTTTTTATCAGCTTGTGATGTATAATTTTAAATCATTTTCCATCTAATACATTCCACCCATGTTTTCAACCAACATTCATTTGTCCTTCACTTTATATCTTCACATGTTCATTTTTTTGTGAGAAGATTGTTGTACTATCGTAACCCATGTAACTAACTCTACTCCAAGTGGTTGAACTAAACCTGGACATGAACCTAACTCCCACATGAATCTACAAATTTAATGTGAAGAATAGCTAAAAATTGTTTGTAATTTAATAAGTAATGTTATAATAAATATTTAATTGTGTTATTAATTTGATTAAAAATATTAAATTATTTTTTAAAATAATTTTTTATTAATTAATAGATATTTTAATTGATTATTTTATTTACTTTATTTTATTATAGTTAAAACTATTATTTTTTATTAATTATATAATTATCTAGTCGTTAATATTTTAAAAAATATAAAAAATATTATTAAAATTATTATATTAATATTAAAAAGTAATTATTAAGAAAAGTTATTTTATTAAATATTATTATTATTTCTGTTAAATGTTAAATAATAATTATTAAAATTATTAAATAATTTAAATTAATTTATTATTGTTATAAAATTTTTTACAATTAAATTATTTTAATTAAAGAAATATTTTTATTTTTATTTTTTATTAAAGTTTTATTATTTATTAAAATACAATATTAGTTTTGTTTTTATTAATTTAATATATTATTTATTATTATTATTATTTTATTTTTAATTCAACTTATCTCCCCCATTATTTTACCCAACACGTGGCAAGGGGGAGGGTTTTTTCTTCCCCTCTAAACCAGTAGTGGATGGTCCACTGTAGGTCCTATAACATTGAGCATTTTCATGACAGAAGGTTGACCAATTCCTCAAGAACATCCAAAAAAATCCTCTAGAGGCACATCATGATGGTGAATATGGGAAGAGGGGATTCCAATTTTGTGTTTCGGATCTGGTGAATGAGGATGTGGTTGATGTTTTTCTGTGGATTGTGTTGCTGAGAAGATTAGTTACAGTGGTATGATTGATCAGTGAATCAGTGAGTGCATGTTGTCAGTAGGATGGAGAATTGGAGGGTCAATAAATTGTGGTGTTGGTAGGTGCTTTGGAATCAGTAGCTGGAGAGAGGGGCGGTGTTAATAAGATGAGCCATCGAAACAAAAATCAAGCTATTGATGGAGTGTCGGTAAGTAGAAGGATAAAGTATGTCATAAGTTCTGATGTGGAGAATGTGTTGTCGATGAGACAGATAGAAATAGACAACAATGGAGGGGGTGCAGTAGTGAGTCGATGAAGTGAAGGGGTGTCAATAGCTTAAGAAATTGGTGATTAGCCCGTCAGTGATTCAAAAAAAGAACAATTATCACATAAAATATACATTGATAAAAAGTTAATAAAAATAAAGATTAAAAGATGATTCAATTTAATTTAACAAATAAATCAAAAAATAAAAATTGAATTTATAAATGTCAAATGAGTTAACTAATAAATGAAAAACTAAAATTAATTCAACAACCACCTTAATCTATTAAATAGAGCAATCTTGATATGAGACATAAGAATTAAAAATTGAATTATAATATAAAGATTTATAAAGAAATAAATTAATCAACGAATGCATATTAATTATTAAAATTAACTTATTTAAAATAAAAACAATTAAAATGTTAAATATTAAGTTAATTAAATGTAAAAAAATGATTAAATGATTAGTTAATAAAAATGTCATATTATTAAAAAATGAAGAAGATTAAATCCAATAAACCAACTGGTTAATTATTATAGTAGAAAAATTAGTAAAACTATGTTAATTATTTTAAAAGCTAAAAATACATAAATAATTATAAAAATTAATTAATTAATTAAATTAATTATAAAATAAAAAAGTGTTTTAATTTACCAAAAAATGAAAAATAAGATAATTAAATGAATTAAAATTAAATAAAAAGATGTGAACAAATATATAAAATTAATACCACATCAAATTCCCCCATACTTAAGCATTTATTGTCCTCAATCAAAAACATGCTTTACTATCATTTTAAAACAATTTTTTTATTAATCATCTCAAATTGAAGCATGTTAAACAATTTAAAAATATAGGAAAGGAAACTGTAAGTGAATGTTTTGAAAAAGAATGTTTAAAATGAAATCTACCCCAACTTCATATATTTATTGGGTAATTCAGAACGCAATGAATCATCTACTTCTAAGAATGTCATGACTTATATATGAAACTACCTACTCACATACTTCTATTCAATATCAAGATCTATGTTTTAAAGTGCTAAAAGGTTAAAATTAAGTGGATTCAAGAACTTAAAGAAAAGAACCTTGTTCTTTGACTTTATATTATTTTTCAAAAAGAAAAAATTAAATTAATTTTTTTGAATCACCTTGTTGATACAAAAAAAATAGTTCAATATGAATGGATTTTCCACATCTTCATCTGGAGTTCATTATTCTCCTTACCTTAATCAACTCATTTTTTGACACTAATAAATTTATTTTATTTTTTCTAAGCCATGTATGTTGTGATGTGCACTATGCATATGCACTAATTCAATATTTTATAGATGGGTTTTATTAACAAAAACACACCCAGTACCCAGTGTCTTAGATTTTCACTATGGGTTCCCAAATGCCCATTTTACTATAGTTTCAAAATATTCACAAGAAAAGATTTTAAATTGACTTACTAAGTTGATTTTTTTTAAATAATTAAAAAGTGTTTCCCCTATGAACAAGTTCAAACTTAATGTTTCAAGAGTTATGATCTCAATTCCACAAATAACTATCCTATATCAATTCAAATATAGTTCATAAACTGAATATTCATAAATCACTAAATAGGTTCACTCAACAATCATTCATCCTCTAAGTTTCTGATTCAAGAAAACTCTTAACTACTAGTAAAGTAATTGTTCTTAGGAAAGACTCATTTGATGTACCATGTAAAGCCTAAAGAGACTAAAATTGTGAATGAATTTTGAAAAATGTAAAAAAAAATTTACCAACAGTTTAAAGAGTTAAGGAATCTGATAGGCTTCCAATAAATAATAACTTAGCTCAAAATAGGATGACCCCTCCCCAACACATAAAACCCAAATTTGTCCCCAAATTTGAATTCAAGAGTGGAGAATACAATTTTATAGTTAAATTTCAAATAATATTTTCATTTTAATAGATTGATGACATGTATAAGGGTCACATTGTGGTACACACAAAATATCTTCCATAATAACATTCTATATTACAACAGATTTTTAATAAAGTAGATGCATTATCATTTAAGACAATGATAAAGAAATTCTCAATTATGTTCAAAAAATATCATGTAAAACATATTTGACAATAGTGAATAGGGTGTATGAAATTTAAAATTTTGATTCAAAAAAGTTTTCAGTTGTGCAGAAAAAATTATGCTAAATCACCCAACAAATTAAAATAGATTTAATAAAACAAAAAAACCAACCTATATTTACCTCCCAAACTTAATTTTTATGAGTGAGGAAATTTTAAAACAAAAAACATAATTTCAAGCAACAATTACATGCAGAAGAAG
This sequence comes from Viscum album, assembly GCA_963277665.1. Taxonomy (NCBI): domain Eukaryota; kingdom Viridiplantae; phylum Streptophyta; class Magnoliopsida; order Santalales; family Viscaceae; genus Viscum; species Viscum album. Next base: position 578,454,497 of record OY728143.1, read on the forward strand.
TTTTTGAAACATACCAACACAAGCAACAATAATTGTATGAAACGATAAATGTAGAAATTTTTTCCAGCAATATCAAGAAAAAAATAGGAATAATATAATGATTAACATAGGGAACTTCCTCGATTTAAGAAGATTTCTCTTCAATGTAATTATAAAAAAAATTATATATCATAGCTAAATGCAATCCTCTAGTTCAAACAATTATACTACCTAAAAAATAAAAAATATAAGAATATAAAATCAAGAGATGAAAATAAAATGTAATTAAAAACAAGAGGTATTAGAAAACATAATTTTAATCGAATGGAGCTCCGAATGAATTTTATTACCAATTGATTATAATGGGAATGATGATATTATATAGGTACTATCAACAGAAGAAAACTAATGACTCACTCTTATCAACTTATTAGTGAGTCACCATTGAGTTGAATCACCAACAACAGTGTAATGGTGACTCAATAGTGATTTTTAAGTATTTCTTTTAAAATCATAAGGAGCAAAAAAATTAAAACAGAAATTAAACGAAATCATTTCCCTGACATATTTTTTTTCCAGCCAAGATCCATTACTAGAATTCTACTCCTTTTCAAAACCATCAGCAACAAGATTTTTTTCGAGCAAGAATAATAAAACAACACAAGAAGAAACAATGATGACAAAAACTATAAGTAAGAAACTCATAAATCAAAATAGTAAATAGGAACAAAAATAAACACAATGAATAAACCATGGGTTGACTCCCATGAAGCACTATGTTTTATGTCCTTATTTAGAATTTATTTAAGTACAATTTGTTTGATTGAAATAAAAAAATCATGGGTTGTCTCCCATGTAGCACTAGTTTTAAAGTCCCCATCCAGAATCATATAGAAACTAACTGTAGTTATTAGGTGGTTGTGGATTCTTATCCATAAAACACCAAAAATTGACTGCCCAAATGTTTTAACAAAGCATTGAGAATTAAGGGCACTGATAATTAAGAAAATAGAAACTGAGTTTTCATTATCAACAAATATCCCTAAGTAACACCCTTTAATAGTTGACAACGAGATGATGTCATCTTCTGGAATTGTTTCATATTTAAAAAACATAATTTTTTTTATGAAGGGACAATAATGGAATGGGTGATTCTAAAGGTGCGACATTATCCTCACAGTTATTTCTCTCAACACCAATATCATATAAATAAAATTCAAGGGGGATAATAACTGAGTCCAGACTATAAGGTTCAATAAGGGGATTAATAATGCATTGAATAGAATTAGAAACACTGTAACTCAAGTAAAATTCACCCTATAAACTACTATCATCATCAAAATACGATTTAACAACCAACTCAACAACGGAAGACTTAGAAAAACTCAGAAGAGTTAGTTTTTGTACATCCAAAAATTCATCTTTCACAATGTTATAAATCTCTTACCTTAATTCCTCATCAGAGAATAAAATATTATCAACAACTGCTTTTGAAGAATTAATTTAGCTGAAATCATCAAATGTGTATTAGACCACTATATGATGTTTACTATCAAAACGTTCACTCTCTAAATCAATGATAATAGATTGTTCCAATTAAATTTTAGTGGGGGAATTATTTAGTTTAGATTCAATAAATTTAGTATTTATATTGTTTAAATTTTTAAAAAAATCTCCATGTTGGTTAAAACTGTTTTCAATTTCAATACACAATGTTACAGAAAAGTGGTCAATCTTAGAATATAATAATGAAATATCATTTGTTAATATTTCTTAAAATGAAATTACCTCATCCTATACATAACACATTGTCTCAAATATTTAGGGTTTAAATGTTTCTAAATATGTAATTGTAGTTTTCTGTTTAGATTCAAAAATTTCAGATTCAATTATTTCAAAGTTATTGTATTCTAACAAATTATTCTCTACTTTAAATCCACCTTCATTTTTGAAAATTTTAGGAAAATTGGGTGAAGAGTTGTTGACATTCAAGTTCTCTTTATTCAAACCCTCTTCAACCTAAGTTATTACATTTTCAAAGCTCTTAAAATAGTGAAAATTTTTAGAGTTAGGAATCATAAACAAGAAATGGAAAACCTGTTCAATATCTTTTAGTTATTTCATAAGCTTTTCCAAATCAAATCCATTTAAATTCTTGATAAATTCATCCGGATTGTTTTCTTCATCCAGTGAGTTTGAAATTTCTAAATTTTGTTCATCAAAATTAGATTCTTGAAAATAAAAGGGTTGTTTCTTAGGTTTGACATCACTATTTATTGGATTATCATTAAAAAAAATGTCTCAAATTATTTTTTTCCTCACATTCTCCCACAAATTCTTTTATAAAAGATTCTTATTCATTCATTTCACTTTGTACTTGATCCTTAAAAATATTTTTTAACTATAAGAGAATTATTTATAACATTTCAGTTTTTGATCTTAATCTTGAATATTCAAATTTCAAGTTCATGATTTTTGTTTAACCAAGAGATCCTAGCACCAATATTAGAATTCATTTTATATACAGTTTGGTCAAGTTTTTCTATGTTGTTAGGTCTGGGCTCAAAATTTTGTTTATGTGCATCAACGTAATTAGTATGCTATGGTTAGTTATAGACACACTACTAGGTAGTATTCCTATTACAGCCACAACAGATACAATAAGGTCTAGATTGATAATTTGAGCCATAATAATATTCCATTTCTTTAAAAAAGTTTTAATCAGATTAAACATACACACTCAAATAGAACAAGCATATTTTTGAAATCATATCAAGTAGAAGATATTTTTATAAAGTATATAATTTTTTGTTTGTTTTTTTTGGTTTTTATGTTTTTTTAATATTTTTTTTATTTTTTTCCCAACACTAGTACACTTAGTTCATGACTTCCTTGGAAATGGTGCCAAATTTTTAAAGGGATTGGAGGTCTTCACTTCCCTAAAAATTAAATTTAAAACATAAACTAGTATAGTAGGGAAGGGTTGAACCCCGAGGTGGGTAGGTGAGAGTTTAAGGGTTTAAACAAAACCCCATTAGTGTCAACAGTGGGGGAACTATCTTTTTATTTATTTTGTAACTTAATTTTATAAATATTTTATTTTTAGATAAATAAAGTATAAAATGATACATTTTTTATGATTTTATAAAAAATAAATAAAATAAGAAACAAATAAGAAAAAGTAATAAAATAGTGAGAAACATAAGAAATGACTGGTAAAATAGAGAATTATTTTTGCGGAAGATCAACTAAAATAGTTTTAAAGGAGTTTATATTCAAAAAAAATGTAATTGCATTTTAAAACACTGAAAAAGAATTATTAATCTCCCTCTCCAAGAGATTTACCACATAGATTGAACAACCTCAGATTTATCCAGTCAAATAAAGAATAAACTACAATGGACTTGAAATGATAACGACCAAAGCATTCTTACCTATTATTTCTGATGATTTAAAATTAAACATTTGAGAAATTACAATGACAATCAAAATCACCGAATGATCATAGAGTTTCTTATATTGAGAAAAAGTGGCAATATGAAAATTAAAAAAAAATGGAATCGATCTCACCGATCGATTCTAAATACATTAATAAGGTAGGGAAAAAGTGAATTAATGGAAACTAGATGAAGAAGAAAATCCCAAAATTGGAGTTTTATCCAATAGGCATGTTGAATTCAAAAAGAAAACAATTTTAACAATAAAAGATAATAGAGTGCGAAGAGTTCTCCCTTAGAAAATAGTCCATGCTCTTGTCCTACTTGAAATCCCAGTCTCTGGTATCAGTCTCGACTTTACTAATTGTCTTATATCTAGCACTTGAAAATTTCGTGAAAAGTGAATAAGATATCTTTTTCTCTACTACTTCCCTCTAATTTTAAATCATCTATCATCTTCTACATGTCACCCTTGTTTTACACTGACATAAATTTTTCCTTCACTTTTCATATTCACATATGCATTTTTTCATAAAAATATTTTCATAATATCATAACTCATGTAACTAACTCCACTCTAGGAAGTTGAGCTGAATCTGGATGTGAACCTAACTCTCGCATGAATCTTCAAATTTAAAACAAAGAAGAGTTAAAAACATTTTTTAATGTAATAAAAAAAATTTCAAAAAATATTTACTTATATAATTAATTAGATTAAAAATATTAAATTATTGTTTGATAATAATTTTATATTGATTAATAGATATTTTAATTCATTGTTTTATTTACTTTATTTTATTCTCTTTAAAACTATTATTTTTTTATTAATTAAAATTTATCTAATTTTTAATATTTTAAAAACATTGTAAAACATTATTAAAATTATTAACTTAATATTGGAAGGGTATTATTAAGTATATTTATTTTATTAAATAATAATATTATTATTGCTTTTAAAATTTAAATTATAATTATTATAACAAATAAATTATTAAAATAAATTTATTAAGTCTATTATATTATATACAAATAAATTATTTTATTTTAACAATTAATTTTATTTTTAAATTATTATTATTTTTATTATTTCTGTTTTATTATTTATTAATATATATTATTAGATTTTTGTTATTATTTTAATATATTTTTTTTATTTTTTAAATTATTTTTAATTAAACGTATCTCCCAGCATTTGCTTCTTCAGTGCATGACAAGGGGTAGTGTTTCTTCTTCCTCCCTAAACCAGCGGTGGCTGGTCCACTATAGGTCCTTTAGTGGGGAGCTTCGTCATGACAATGGGAAGACCAACTTCTCAACAACATCCGATGAACTCCTCCAACAACACATCACGATGGAAAAATGACTACTCTCCCTTGTAAATCAGGTCACCACAAACTATCCTCTACAATTAGTGGTGATGCAAGTAGATTTAGAGGGTTATGCGGCTACGCACGACGACGATGATAGTTGTGAGATGACCTCTCGTGGAGACACTAGAAATCTCTGATGCAGTGGTATCAGCTTCATTGTTATTCATTGGTGGACTCGGGTGGTGGTTCCCCCTACTATCCATGATTACGAAAAATGAAACTGGCTAGGTTAAGATCCAATTAGAGGGGAGTCTGGTTTTGTGTTTCAGATCTATTGAAAGTGGATTCAATTGAAGTTTTTCTTTGGATTTTGTTGCTAATGAGATGGGATGTGGCTGGATAATTGATTTGGAATCAGTGAGTGCATTCTATTAGTAGGATGGAGAATTGGAAGTTTGGTTAATGGAGGCTTCTGTAGGTTCCTATGCATTGGTAGAAGGAGGAATGGATGGTGTAGGTAGGATGAGAAGCCGATGCGAAAATCAAACTATCGATGGAGTGTCGGTAAGTAGAAGGATAAATTATGTCGATTGGTCATGCTTTGGAGAATGCGTAGTTGGTGAGATAGATAGGAATAGAAAAGCATAGAGGTGTTCATCAACGAGTCTCAAGACACTAAGAGAGGGAAGGGGTATCACTAGTTCAAGACATAGGTGACTCGTGTTTTAGTGACTCAAAACTAAAAAAAATGAACAACTATCACATAAAATTTATAACGACAAAAGGTTAAAGAAAATAAAAAATAAAAAAGTTATTAAAATTTATTAAATAAATAATGCTAAAAAAATAAAAATAGAATTATTAAAAGTAAAATGAAAAAATAGTTAATGAAAACCTAAAATTCATCTAACAACCATCTAAAACAATTAAACAGAGAAATTTAGATAGCATACTTAGGAATTAAATGTTGAATTAAAACATTAAAATTTATAAAGAAATAAATTTATTAATTAATGAAAATTAATTATTAAAATTAATTTATTTAAAGTAAATACAATTAAAATATTAAAGACTAAGTTAATTAAACGTAAAAAATGATTAAATAATTTGTTAATAAAAATGTCATATTATTAAAAAGTAAAGTAGATTAAAACCAATAAAATAATTAGTTAATTGTTAGACTAGAAAACTAATTAAGACTAAATTAATTATTTTAAAATATTTAAATACAAAATTAATTATAAAAATTTATTAATTAATAAATTTAATTATAAATATAAAAAAGTGAGTTTATTTTTCCAAAAAGTGCAACGTAAGATAATTAAATGAAGAAAAATCGAATAAAAAGTTGTGTAAAAATATGTCAAATTAAGGCTACATTAAGGATCAACACAATTTCCTTACACACCTTTTCATAGTTTTTTTCCCACTAAAATGGGTATAGAAATAGTTTTTATTCTTCCTTGAAAAACCATTTCATGAGTTCCTAAGAAAACTTTTCTTGAGAAGGGATAAAATACCTTTTATTTTGAGATATTTGTTATCCAAGAAAGTATTTCATCTCTCCTATCTAGAAAAATTCAAATAACTATTTTGTATCTTCATATAAATTCTCACACGCTTCTTTATTATCTATCTTAATAATAACAAGAAGATTTACCTTTTCAATTTTTATAATTATGATATAGTCCACCCTTCCTTTTATAAAACTGAAATTATTTAAACAAATATCTAGCTTGTAATTATAGGTTCATGGGGATTGCTTCAACTAATATAAATACTTCTTTAATTTAAACACATATATATATTCCCTTCCATGAAATAAACAACTTGGTTTCTCAATTTATACTTCTACTATTTTCTCCCTATTGAGAAAATAAGACTTCACATCCATTTGAAATATCTTATAACTCCTTTTTGTTGAAATATGCTGAAATATTCTCATGGTTTCATGTCTTTCAACTAGGTAAAAGGACTCATCATAATAAATGTCTTCAACATAAGAGTATCCCTTAAAAACTAGTATTTATTTTTGTTTTCATACCACATCACTCTTTTAATTCAACTTTTTTAGAAAATGTCACTTTCTTCTAATAACATTTTTTTAGGAATGGGTACTAGATCACATATCTTATTTTTATCAATATGTTTAAATTATTTATTAATGTAAGTGCCTTACTATTTATACCACAATGATTCTTGAACAACTCTTTTATCAACCTAGGAAAACAATGATATATGTTATATCCTCAATGCTCATCTATTTTAACCTATTAATCTTGATCTCCAATGATATTTTGTATGTCCAATTTTTTTTCTCCAAATATGAGATGAATTAAATTATCACTCATAATTTAAAATGGTTTTACCAATATCTTAATCTTATATAGATTCTACATAATGACTTCTATTATAAAATTTATCAAGTTTTTTGGAAAAAACAGCTTCATATCCACTTTATGATATATCTATAGAAGACAATGAAACCCTTCAAACATAATATTCTAGAACATTTACATCCACAAAATAAAAAAGTATGATATTTTCCAAAATATATCATACGAATCCTCTTCCATTAATGTAGAAAACATAGAGTATATCATTAACACCTCTTTCATCAAACATCTCAATAAACTCACCTTTGAATTCGATAATAAAGGGGTTTCTAAATACCATTAGGTACTTCAAACATGGGGTATTTTTATAATACATTTAATATAGAGACATGTCTATTCTTTTTATATGGGAATATCACTTTTGAGTTTAGACTATTTTAATAATAAATTTCCTTCAAAAGAACCAATAAGTATCATATTCAGTCATTATGGTTTTATCTATCTCAACCAATATGCTGTTTTTTGTTTCATCTAAGACATTTTTTGTGGTGTTTATGATGTGATAACCTCATGATGAATTCAATTATTTCAATAATAACATTAAAATTTTATATTTATTCATTAAACACAATTTCCTATTTAGATCCTCTATATAGACCAACTTTATTATTTTCCAACACTTCTCCTGAATCTTTTAAACATCTTTAGATCCTATTATTTATGTTATAAAATCCCAATACATTTAATAAAAGTGAAATAATTAATAAGTGAAATAAAATAATTATATAAATTTATTGATTTCTTTCTTATGTTCTCAAATATTCAAAAATAGATATGCTCCTGGGGACGAGATATATGTATCAACGCCTTCTTATATAAATAATTTTAATATTTTATTTTCTAGAATATAGAACAACACTTATCTTTGATTATTATCATAATAGGGGATCTTGAAAACTTCCTAAATGTTTTAACTAATTTATATTTCTATAGAGAATATGACAAAGCTATCTATTCTATAATTGTTTTTATACTTTCATAGTTATATATCATAAATTCTATGCTTCTCTAAGCTGGAACAAGATTCCCTTGGTTAGTTATCCTATTATCACAACTTACTTATCTTGAATAATTTTTATGATAAAACCATATCTTGTAAATAAAAAATCATTTACCTAATCAAATTATCATAGAACACTCAGTAGATTTTGTTTCAATCGATCAAAAAATAAGGTAATTCTATATTTGAATTTTTATTTTCCAAAAAACCACAAATCAAATGCCTTTGATTTCAATAAATTCATCATTTCCAAAATTATTTACTCCCAGTTTTTAGTATTTCACATTAGTAAATATATTCAAATATTCAATATTATGTAAATAATCCGCACTATCAAATATCTGAGGTTGTTATGTTTTTGAATCCATGAGTGCAGTTTCAACTAATCGAGCCTTCTCTTTACCCAATTATTACTTCTATTGGTGATTTTTATTTTTTTCATTAAAAATTTATTAGGATGGTAGTATAATAAGAAAACCTTTTATAATATGTCTAGGATGATCACTCCTCTCATAGATAAATTCAGGAATTTAGAATCTATTCTCAGTATTTATATTATAGTGTTGTAGATTTGGTCTCCTTGAATAGGATGAATCCCCCTCCAAATAGATCCCATAAACCTCTTAGATCCATTATTGTGTTAATAAATAACACAACACATATTATATATATACCAAAATCCTCCATAACACCAAAAATATCCATAAAAACACATTTCCCTTTATAACCTTCATGTTAACCCAAAATATGTGACTATATTCCAACATCCTTGGGAACATAAATATTGGATTTTTTATTAACCAAAATTTTAGAATAATCTCATAATTTTATTTTTTATATTAGATTTATTCTTAGTCTTATAAGAGTATCAAATGGTATAAGTATTTTTTTCATCATTTTATTTCATATAAATTCTATATTTTTTGAATTTTTTTCCTACATATATTTTTCTATTGACTTGTTTTTTCGTTTAACCTATTAAAACATGTTATTGACCTTTAAGGATGATCATTGTTGATCATTTTGGGATTTATACTACTTAGAGTTTTTCAATATTCTAGAACTAAATTTTTTATGTTTTAAGCTACTTTTATTTTCTTTGATTAGTTTTTGTTGTAAAAGGTTATATTCTTTCTCCTTCTCCCTAAATTTTTTTTTCAATCGTGATGTTGAGTTTTTTCTCTTCATTAAGTAACTTAATCAGATTTAAAATCTCTTTTAAAAATATAATTTTTTATTCTTCATGCAATTTTTTCATGATTATTAGTAGGTTTGATATATTTCTTAAAGTTATTATTCTATTTCTCATTTTTTCATATTTTTAGGATACTTTCTTACAAAAATATTTTTATAATGAACACTATATGAGTTCTTTGTTATTCTTCTTCTTCAGAGTTAATACTTTCATCACTAGTAAAACTCTCATCTTTCACCTTTTAAATGTGTTTTTTGTCTTTCATCAATAGAATCATTAAATTCCACTTATTTATCAATATCATTGTATTAGTAGTATTTGTACAAAAATTTTCGTTTTTTATATTTTGTGAACCTCTTATTTATTACTTTTTTAGAAGAATATGATTATCTTATATTATTCTTTTGAAATATTCCTTAGCTACCTTTTATTTATCACTATCTTCATTTTCCTTCAATATTGGGAAATTCCCTAAAAAATGTCCAATGGATCCACATTTAAATAATTTCAATGGTATCTTTAATTTATAATTCCTTGTTCTACTATTCATATTTCTAGAATAAAGAAAAGAATTCAATAAACATCTTCCTCAATTAATCTCATAAACTATAATCACAAAAATGTTTATCAATTACAACTTTATTTAACTTTTCATGATTATTGGGTTTAAAAGAGATTTCATGATCAGTCTTTCAATTTCATTTGATAATATTCTATTTTATCATCCCATATGTAATGAGAATACCATGAAAATAATAAATTGAATTTTTTTAGTCTCTTTATCATCTAAAGATGAAAATTTGGAATCCAATTTTTCAGTAATAATTCATAATATATTTTTAACAACCATTGAGTCATAAAATGTTTCATCAAGGATCATTAACATGCTTATAATATCATTACCCATTGTGAATAATTCAGCAATAGATTCATAATCTTCCATTTTCAAACATTCATTTTTAGACAATAAATTGGTAACATTTCATTATTTAATTTAATGTTTCCTTCATAAATTTTATCCAATATATATTTGACACATTATTTAGTTCTAATTCCCTTAAACCATAGAATTTTATTTTTTGAGCGCGAGATTGGAAAGAATGTAATTTTTTGATCATTCACCATTATCTAGATTCAACTTATCTATGAATATTAATCGGTCACCCTTAGTAGGAGTAAAACCATTTATATAAGATTCTAGGACTTTTTAGCAAATAAATAAAAGTTATTGTAACCTTATATCCTTCCATATATGATATTTTTTCCCATCAAAGACTTGAATCCCCATGTTTTTAACTATTTTATGAACATCCATGATGGTATTTTTCTTTTTGAACCTCCAAATAGCCAAGATCCCATGAATGATACTACACTTTGATACCAATAAAAAGGACTAGTGAGGATCTATTTGATCACTGAGAGGGGGTGAGAGAGTTAATGATCAACTCTTTTTATATATTTTTCTTTTATGAAAAAACAACACCTCCTGTTGGATTGAATTGACTCTATTATAATAGAACACTTAAGAACACCCATATGAAGATGATAATTTACAATTTTTACTACTCAATAAGTGGAGATGGTCCTTAGATTGATTTTCAGAAAATCTTAGATCATATTTTCACTAGAAACTAAACATTTATGGTTTATATAAATTAGGGTATATACATCCCCTGTATTTCACTATAGTCCATTTAATGTGTATTTTCTCCTTGGACAGATAAAATAATAAACCAAAATTTTCAAAAATTAAATGAACCTTAATTAACAGGATTCAACACATCTTTACAATGATGACTTAATTCCTTACACATTACCTTCTACAATTCATATCTTATTCTTTTTTGATTTATTTTATAGAATTGATCAAGAAAATATCCTCTTATTCTTATATCTTTCCACATATTTTTTTTGTGATTACATTTGATGTGAAATAACTATAAAACATATATCTTGTTTCAACATTTATCTTTTCTGATTATTATTTCTTAAACTATTTACAACACAATGTAAATAAATTCAAATTCAAATTACCATAATTATCATATTAGGTATGAACCATAACTTTCGTATAGAACCACTTATATAACTTACTACAACTGCATCAAGAAAATACAGAAATATCAAAGCCTATTCCCCCTTATTTAAACTTGTGTTTCTTCCACCATTCTTTAAATTAATGTTAATACATAAATAAATACATTTTATGATGATAGGATTGCAAAAAATTGAATATTGGCATTCTATAATTATTTTATCTTGACTCACTATTGAATAACATAACCTAGTAGTCCAAATATCCGCAAGTGAACCTCCGTGTATGCTAGAGGTTACTAAATAGTTGTGAGGGCCTAAGGTGTGTTTGTGGGGAGACTATTAAATCTTTTCAAAGATGTGAACAATGGTTAATATAGATAAATAAGAAATAGAAGTCTAATATAAATAAATAAGGTAGTAAAAACATGCATAAACATCACATAAATTAACAATCATCAAAAATATATAAATTGTATCATATAAAAGAGATAATGGAATGTATCTACAAAAAGGGAAAATAATAATACATTGAAGAAGTAAAAAAGAAAATTATATGACGTACAAAAGAATAATTAATGGATAAATCTATCCAAGAATGTCGAGAATAATACAGTCATATACAACCAAGCTCCCATCCAAATGCAATAATTCAGGTTCCCAAAAAATTAAACTTCCCTTTTTCCTCACAAGTGATCATATAATATTTTTAGGTACCAACAAAAGACCAGATAGGGTGTAAGATAGAACTCAGTATGACACCACCAATGGTGTTCTTACTAATCCAATTTGTGAATATAAACATTAACATTATTTAGGTATGTTAATGAAAATAAGTGATAATGTAAACAAACCATACTTACTTCAGCCTCAATTAGAAATGCCTCAGAACATGTGGTTATTTAATTATAATATAGGGGTTAATAATTATGATATAATGGTAAACATGGAGCAATAATGATGATAATAATAAAATGAAATCCGAGGATAAATTAAGACATCCTTGACCTCATGGTTTGAGCCAAATCATTGTAGTAAACCATGTAGTCTAACTACAAAGCTCTGAGTGTAATCAATGGGGTATTCCAAATGGAATTCCACTATAAAAGGTTCTATGTGAGTTTATGCATCTCTTACATAGTAATCCTAGGATAATAATTTCTAGACATAATTGGGTGAATTCATGGCGGCGTGTGTTTGATGAAGTCAGGTTAAATCAAAGAAGTGTATCCAAGGAATTCCATATCAGGAAAAAATTCTGGTAAATCATCAGTACAATGAAAAGGCCTTCACATAATAATACAAAGACAAGATTCTATGGTGGGAATCTATCATAGTAATTATATCAATGAATCAGAATGGAATACTCTGAGTGCCCAAGTCATTCCATCTAGAATATAAGGTGGGATCATGTCTAAACATTCCTATAAAGAAGAAAAAAGTTCATATACAGTAGTCACATTATACTCATTTAATTTATATGAATTTTTTTAGTTCATGTAATACTCATGTAAATTTAAGTTCATTAGGTTTCTTCCATTACCTTTCATCATATGTGCAAAGGTGAATCAAGAAATTACATCCAATTATCAATTTCAATACATTTTCAAGGATAAGTGATATATATATATATATTATTTAAATTTAAAAATTTAATGTTTCATTTAATTGTGAAGGAAAAATTATCTCAACAGAGGTCCTGTCAAGTACACCTAAATAATGTCTAAGGTAAAGCCCACACCGATCACTAAAGGAATAATAAATAACACACCCTACTTAGGGTGGTTAACATTGAGGTCTCAACCTCCAATAATGTCCTGAAGTTTCATTTGTGCATTATAATACAATCTAAATGATTTTGATCAAAATCATAAGAATTATAGAAGAAACTCCTCATGAGATCAGTGTTCATACAATTTAAATGTTTATAAAAAGAAGAGGCTATAAGGGAAAAGTCATGATCCACCTACCTTACTCCTATAGTAAATCCCTCATCCTGTATCGACCCTTAGTTTTTCCCAGATCGAAAGAAAATGGAATAGTGGATAAAAACCTAAAAATAGGGAATATGAGCACACACAAAAATAGAATCATGAGTAGGAAGTTGAATTATGAATTTAGTCGAGATATTATGGATGTTTATCCAACATGGTGGATGGATCTTGATTTGGAAGGTAGATGAAGAAATAGAATCAAATATAAGGTATGGAGGCTTGAGAGCTTCCAATGAGAGGATGAGAGGGGCTTCTGTCCACCGGAGAGAAAAAAGAAAGAGGGGTTAGGCCATTTAAATAAACTAAAATGGTAATTTATACCAATTTTAAAGAGGTTCATGGTTTGGCCGCATGGTTTTCCAGTCTATGTTCCTTGTATGTGTTATCTACTGTCCAAGGATAGTGGATCACATGTTTGGGGGTGAAAATTGTGTCCAACCATTCTTGACCCCTGCATCTCCCCTTTCCAAGGGAACACACCACTCATCAGATGCATCAAAATGTAAGAAAAGTTTCGTAAAACCCATTCACTCACCTAGATGTACCCTCTAGCACCCCACAAGATTTATCTAACCATGTGCACTGGGATACATGGTTTATAATAACCATGATCCCATGATGTTTTCTCCAATATCAAGAAATATAAGCTCTCAAAAGACTTTGATTCCCCCAAACCATTCCTTAAACCATATTTCACATTCATAAGTATAAAATTAAGGATTTAAACTAAAATTAAAAGGTTCAGTACCTCCTAGAAAAACTAGGTTCTTGCCGTCTTCTCCCCTTAACTAAACATGTCCCAAAGATTCACTTCCAATGGTGGTAGAACATCGCCTGAGAACAACTCCAACCACTAAGCTTATACATTAGTCTCACTCTTCCATGTCTCCTCCTGTACAAGGCCATACTTATATAGAGCACTCAAAAAAGGAATAGACCTGCCATGTAGATACTCCATGTTCCCATCAATGAGAAAAATTGGATACTCCTCAAAACAAGCATCAATATCAATTTCAACATCCTCAAGATCAAAATTATAAGATGGGTTTGAATGGAAATGGAAAAGTTGTTAAACCTGGAAGATGTCATACACTGAACGATTCCTCTATGGTACTAGAATTCTATAGGATAACATACAGACTCTTTCCCATATTTCAAAAGGCCCGATAAAATGAAGTGACAACTTCTCTTGCCTCTGTATCTAGATATTCTCCAACATGGGTGACACTCCTTAAAAAACACGATCCATGACCTCAAACTCTAGAGGTCATCATTAGCAGTAGACATATCATTTATGTCTTGATTGAGCAGTAGTCATCTGCTTTCTGGTCAATTTCACCAACTATGAAGTATCTTACATGAGACACAGACCTAGGAGCACTACCTCCCATAACACTAGCCATCACAGAGGTGAACAATATGGCCTACAGTGTAACGACTCGAACTTTTTGAATAATATTTTATTTTCAGAAAATGTATGATTTAATGTGTAATAGTAAATAAAACTATATAAGTATATTTTAAATGTAACCAGTAAGTTTTGATCATTACCTGAATATTGTTTAATATGGCCATTGAAAGGCATAATAAATTTTAACATTATAATTATTATTTGTAAATAGAAACGATAATGGGTAATTAATGGTGAAATAAGATTTGATGGCCACTACTGGTAGAATCGTTCCTTATGAATCCCATTTTTCAGAGCTTGGTATGGAGGTTGCATCACTGATATTTTCTTTTGACCAATCACAAGATGATTTTTAACATGTTAATCTTGAATGAAATTCCCTATAAGAGAAGTTCAAGTTGATAGAAATCACTACTCGAGCAATGTTGTGTGAGCCACCATAAGATTTTATCACCATTGCACACCATACTCTTAGGTCCTATATAGGTGTTTTAAGGGATAATGTAATGAGGTCTTAGTTACTTTGTGTAATCCCTTTGTATAAATAAAAATGTTATTTCATCATTTCCATTTTAAGGAAATCTTTGCTTAATAAAATATAAGTTTAATTGAGACAAATTTGATACATTGATTTTAGAAGTAAAAAATAGTACTTATCATGGATTTCTCATACCTAGAGAATTACTATAGTAAAATAAAAATCATTTTGAATTTGAAATGTAAAAATTAATCTCGGGTGAATTTTTAGTAATCTTGTAAGAATTTTCAATTTTTTGAAGAATAGCATTTGATGAATAGTAAAAAATATATTTTTTAAATTTATTATTAAATAATTTATAATGCTAAATGATTTTTGAAAAATGGATATACACAGTTTTGTTTAGAAAGATAATTAAAGTCTAATAAGATCAACATACGTTTTAGTGAATAGTAAATTTAGAATAGTAATGTTACGCTTGTGAATAGTAAGATGACTAATAGAATATGAACCTCACATAAGGAAGTATAAATATGATTTAGGAATCTTAAATGGTAATTTGATATAATTATATCAATGTTTAAGTAAATAAATTTTTTAAAAATTATTCATTAAGTATTAGTATTTTATTTATTTAATATATTTTAAAATAAAATTATATTTTATAAAATAGAGTTCATTTTTGAATTCTAGATGTCAAAAATGGTTAGGATGTTTTTTTGATTTTTTTTGAAATATTTAACTTTTTTATTAATAGTTAAAATATATTTTTGAATTTTTGATATGTTTAATGACATCATAACTATGTCATAATGATGTAATGAGTAAGATAAGATGATGATTGACTCCTACAGATTAAAATATGATATGCGGTGTCCCAAGTGTCCAATAACATGGGAAAATAACACTGGGAAACCCATGGTTTTACTATTTCTACCTCCCAAGGAGTCCTCCCAAAACATCCTCAATCCCTCAAGGTCTCGTCTTAGTGTTTTAGAAGTTACTCTTCAAGGTAAAGGAATTACCAACTTTTCTTTTCCTTTCAAGTTATCTTTTATGTTGTATGCCTTTAAAATTTCCATAAAATATTCTTATTTCCATTTTATTCTATCCCTCTACTATATTAGGAGAATTTTATGAATGTGTGACCCATATCCTCTCTCTTTTTAATGTTTTATAAAACCATGTTTCAGACCCATTAGCTGTAGAATTTTTATCTCAAAATCTCTCTCTTTTTCTAAAGAATTTAATTTATTTATATATGTGAGTACCCAAACCACTTTCATTTATAGGGGTATAACTCAAGAAATAAAGATGATTTATGTTATTTTGGAATTGAAAAACATAAAAACCTCATTCCCTTTATATGGGTTATAAATGACATAATGACCATGTTTTTAATAACTTTTCAAAATGCTATGATTTTGATATGTAACCTATTTCTTTTATAATCTTTGGGTTATTTATGAAATTTTTTATTATGATATATACATATCACATGAAAATAAACACATATTAAGGGTATGTACTGATAGAGCTGCAATACATTGGGTAAAGAAATTAGTCTTTAGAGATGACATGTTTTACGATACCTTGGGGAATAACCTTGGTATTTTTTATGACACCTTGGGGATGGAACATTGTGATATTCTTATGAATGTATAAATTAAATGTTTTAGCCACATTTTCATATTATGATTAAAAATATTATTATTATTAAATGCCTCTTTATTATTCCTTTATGATATTACTCATATTATTATTTATATTTCTCAAGTTCATATGTAAACTATTTCACTTGTTTACTCTTACTGGGATTATTTATAACCCTTTACTTTGTAATATGTCCCCAGGTTATGAGACAAAATAAATATAATTAAGATGAACCTTGAAAATTCCTTTCATGTTGAATAAAATAATGTTTTATGTTTCCATTTATTATGTACCCTATTTAAAAGACACTAAACATTAAAAGATCCTCTATTTATAAAATTTCAAGTAATGTAATGTAATAAAAATGCGGGATTCCATATAAAATATATGTTCGTATATGGATCCAAATTAATTGCTTCTTGTAGGCGGTTATTATAAGAAAACATGACTAGGGGTACGTGTTTCTCTAAAAAAACTACCAAAATCGGGGAAACATGCTTGATGATTTTCCTCAAACACCTGTATATTTCATTTTGACTGGACATAGGTTTGAGGGTGAAAATATACGCTCAGAAGAACCTGTGTACTGAAAGATTTATATAACCCTTTATAGAAACTCAATGTGAAGTAGGAATTTCTATAAAAATGATATTAAAACGTTCCATGTGTTGGAATATAATCTCACAACTATATAGTCTTCCAAAATTATTATTTGAGAAAGTCTCTCGAATAAGCAGGAAGTGGGACACCTTCATCAGATGATCCAGAACAACCCAAATCACATTTCCACATCAATAAAACCATCGTAAACCATTAAAAAAAATCCATTGTAATGTTATAACATTTCAATTTCGAGAATGGTAAGGGTTTCAACAAGCCAGTAGGCCACTGGTGTTCATCCTTCACTTTCTTAGAGTTGTAACACATAGTGATAAAACCCATAATCTTATATTTTATCCTAGTCCACCAATACTAGTGATGCATATAATGTTACATGTAAGAGATACCTGGTTGCCCTTCCCTTTGAGAATCATGGTATTATCGCATCCTCTACTCTCACACGTCTATATAAACCTATATACATCCATGGAAATGAAATATATCATCACCATCGATAGACCAAAGTGAAGGCGAGTCCTCACCTAGAATAATTTCTCATAGGACCAACCCCTCATGGCTGGGAAACTACATTCTCTTCACCCTATCCATAAGTGAAGAGTTTAATGCTAAGGCTTTAAGGAAAGAGTTTTTATGACTATCATGAAAATCTAGATGCATATCAGAAAAATGTTCATCAACCTCTATTCATAACTAGCTTGATAAACAGTTTGTGCTTGAGTTTTTCATCTCAATACATCCGCTACTGCCTTACCCTTTAGAGGCATATAAGCAATATCAATGTAAAAAAAATTATTCAACCCATGTATAATGTATAAAGATTAATTAATGATGTGTAAATATATATTTTATGCTCTTATAGTCCATTATCACCACAGAGCGCTCTCCGATCTGATAATATCTCCAGAAACACATCACATGAATGACCCCTGAAATCTTGAGTTCATGCATTAGGTAATTACACTAATGAGGTCTCAAATGGAAAGACCAGTTCATAAAAAATAAATCCTCCTTCATTATTACTACACCTACCCCAATTCACGATGCATCAAATTTCACTTTACAACTACTTCCAGGATCAGGCAGAATCACGATGGATGCTTCTTTAAGTATTTTTTAGCTCATGAAAGGAATTATTTCACACTTCCGACCATAAATACATTACACCATTCATTGTGAGACCAGTAAGAGGTTTCACGAGGCATGATAAGTCCTATTGAAAATACATATAATATCCAAATATCACCATGAAACTATATATATCACACACATTCATGGTATTAGTCTAAGAAACAATGAAACTCACCTTATTTGGGTCAACTAATACTATTGATTATTAGATAATATGACCCAAGATGTGAACCATGTCAATTCTAAAGTGGTAATTTGTGAGCTTAGAATCTAAAAAATTTTCTCTCAGTGTATCCAAAACAACCTAAATATTTTTGGTATGGTCGCTTCAATTATGTAAATACACCAAAATGTCCTCCACAAAAACCTTGATTAAGGAATGTATATAGGGGTGGAAAATCTTATTCATCACGGACATAAAAAAAGTAGTTTTTTTCATAATATTGAAAAACATAACCATATACTTGTAAAAACCATACAGATTATAGAAAGTCTTATGTCGTATATCTGAAGTCCTAACTCACACCAGATGATAACCAGATATCAGGTCGATCTTCAAGAAATATCTAGCTCATTGGAGATGGTCAAAGAGCTCATGTATCTGAGGAAAATGATATTGGTTCTTAACCATAATTTTATTCAAACATTGATAATCGACACACATCCAAAGGGTGTCATCCACCACTACAACAAAATAGGCCTTAAAAAATGCAGGACTTTAGCAGCAATAGAAAAATGTGTTGA
Source organism: Viscum album (assembly GCA_963277665.1). Classification (NCBI taxonomy): domain Eukaryota; kingdom Viridiplantae; phylum Streptophyta; class Magnoliopsida; order Santalales; family Viscaceae; genus Viscum; species Viscum album. The sequence continues at coordinate 578,473,877 of OY728143.1, forward strand.
CAAAGGTTCCCTTTTATAAGTTATTTTATTTTTGGTGCCTATATAGTAATCCTTTATTATCACTATTTAGAATTGATAAAAGTCTAAATAAAATGAAACAATTAGATAAATAATTAATAAAAATGATTTTATTAAAAAAATAAATTCGATATTTTATTAATTTAAACATTATTGATAAAAATGAATAAATTGATTATACTGTATATAAATTATATATACTATTAAGTAGTAAAAATTAAATATATTGATTTTTAAAATGAAAATTAAAGAAATAAAAATAAAAAATAAGAAAATTGAGAAAAATATAAAACACTTTATTAATTAAAAAATTATTGATAATGTTTATAAATAACATATATTATCTATATATATATATAAATGTATATTAATATTATTTATATAATAGAAAAATTATTATTCTTCAAAATAAATAGTAATATATTTAGTGAATAATGGTTTATAATTAAAAATTAATATGAATTAAAAATATTGACTAATTTCATCAAGTAATGGACCTAATTGAATGTCGTTTGATTTTTCAGTTTAACATATATATAACTTATTATTATTGATTTTACATTTACATAATTAATGCACCTTTATATACAATGCACACACAAAAATATTTTTTTTGGAATTTAATCAATTTCAATTATTATATATATATACTATGTTTTAATGTTTTTAGTATGTATTCATTATTATTTCAATATAAATCCATTTTATAATAATTTATATTTAATTAATCAAACATATCCAATTTCTCAATATTTCTAAAGTTTAATCATTTTTAATTATTCAATTTTACTCATTGTTAACATGAATTTACTTAAGATTAAATATTCATTTTTATTGCTAAAAATATATTTACAAATAAATATATTTATTAATGTATATTTACTATTTTAAAACATTTATAATTATAAATAAATAAATAATATTTTTTAAAATGTATTTATGTAATTATAAATAAATAATTATATATGTATGTATTTAAATAATGATAAAAATATAATAAATTTATTTAAATAATTAATATATTTACCAAATTTATATTTATATAAATTTATTTTATATATTTATATCATTTTATAAATACATATAATGATATAAGTATTATTGTTCTAAAATGTATTTATATAATTATAAATAAATAATTATATATTCAAAGAAATAAAGAATTATTATTTTATAAAAAGTGTTATTATAAGTATTTTAATTATAAATAATAATTATACTTAATTAAAAATTATTATTATTTTTTAAAAAACTATTATAAGTATCTTGTATTTCTTTTTTAGCACTGATAAATATAGTGATTTATCAATGCCAATGAAGCGCTCATAGAATAAATCTTTATCAGTGCTAAAGTTTTAACCCTAATAAATCTCTATCATTATCAGCAAAAAATAGATGATAAAAATTCCTTTTTATTATCTCTTATTAACTCAACGGTGATAAAATTTATCTTTATCAATTATTTTTTGGAAGCACTGATAAAAGTTTTCTTGTATATTTTATGAACCCTAACCATCACAAACTAGTTCGAGATATCCAAAACTTTCTGCAAAAATCCACCTGCTGCCAAGGATCCTCGTTTTCAAATCCAAGATTGAATCTAGGATAGAATCAAGAATGCAACTATTACGAGGCTCGAATCCAAGGTTTGACTGATTTAGTGGTCGAACGAAACGATGTCTCAAATAAAATCTAGTTTCTCTGATATCTATAATATCCATTAGGATATCGAATGAACCTTCTCATCAGGCATCTATGTATCCAAAAAACTCCAGTTTTTATATCTTATAATAAAACAACACAAAATTAATTATTTAGATATATTGAAGTATCATCTTCCCTAATAAAATGTGTCTCCCCTTGGTACAACATTGGTACTGTGTGACTTTAAATATATCAATCGCAATATTGGGTCATGTTGTTGTGAGGTATAATAGCCTCTCAATACCTATATTCCATGTCATTTACCTATTTTGAATCACCATGTTTTAGAAAAAAACATCTATATAGTGGTCAATGTTGTCATTGGTTTGGAATATTCTATTACAAATTACTTGTGAACTAATTTTTCTTATTTTTATTAAGAAATTAATGTGCTATGATTTCCTTCATCAGCCGATAAAACAAGGAAAAAAGTTTCACTAATAATAAAAATCTTGATATAACTCATATGATCAACAAAAGATTTCATTATTCTTTGTCCAATCCTAGAATATTATATCTTTAACATATATGAGTACCAACACTCTTTGATCATTATATTTATTGATGTATAGGTTTTTATCAACTCTTCCTCACTAAAAACAAAGCTTTCTTAGGAATTAATCAAACGTTAAACACCCGGTCCTCAGTGATTTCTTTAGCTTGTAAAATTAATTCTTTAACATTAAATCCTTTGTCTAATTTTCATCCATAATAAATGCATCCATTTTATCAATGTATTCTGCCCCTTAAGAACTAAATAGAGGAACATAGATTTTACATCTATTTGGAATACTTTTTGCTACATTTTTATGTAAATATCCTTGAAAATTAAAATAGTTTCCAACCAGTCTATGGGAGTAAATTTATCATAAATTTAAATTCCTTTGATATATGATTTCCCCTTAAACACTATCCATTATTTATTTTGATCCAATTTTCCATAGTCCAAGATTTTATTAGTAAACACCCACTTGGTTTTGATAACATTTCTATCTTCAAGCCTTGGAATGATTTGTTGTGTCACATTGTTCTTATTCAGATCAAGCTCCCCATGCATAGATTTGATCCAATTATCATCATTTTCAGCCTCTAAAAATGACTTATGCTCTACTTGGGTAAAATGAGGTTTTCATAGAGTCTTACTCTTGTTATTTTTCACCAAAATTGGCAAATCACCAATGAAATTTTATTCATGGATTTCATCATTTCTTGAATTTCTTTCATTTGATAATCCTTATTCATTTTCCTTACCATCAATGTCTTTTTTTGAGTCTACCTTAGACATGTGTTCTCCCCCGATATGCTACTGAATTCAACATTAATTTCATCCAATGTTTCATCAATATTTTAATTATTATAAACCTCCAAATTATAATTAGTTAAAAATATATTTTAATTTAATAATGTTAACATATAAAACATCTCAACACACCATTATTAAGTCAGTATTTAATTGTATCATTATATAATATGATCAATTTTCACTACCACAAATCAATTTACTATTTAGAAAACAATTACCAAAAATATTTATCGACCCCAAATCAAAAAAATCATTCAACTAGTTTTCTATACCTTTTTAAAAATATAGAAATATTTAAAATGATTACCCACTCATTAATACTTCTTCCAAATCACTTCATTTCATTTATCACACATCTAATTAACACTGTGTATGTTTTAGTTTAACCCGTCTAAAAAAATATATTTTTTAAAATTTCGTTTTGGTTCCATCCTTAGGAATCTTTGTTTACCTTCTATGTAATTCTCACAAATGGGAGACATTACCCATTTTAGAGAACACAATGGAGTAAAACTGCCACCCGCATCAGTTTCATTTACCAGACAGTTATTATTCGTACTTTTTTCTTTGGAATAACTCCCATATCTTTTATGTTTCTTGTAATACTCTGAGAAGTAGTCATCATATGTATGACTACTGCTTTGAGTATTGCTGGAAATATTGGTGCATTTTCACAACAGATGGAGGATGAGTGTCAAAGAACAAAATGCAATGATAACTGTTTGAAAAAATGAATGTTTAAGGAGAAAAATTGTGTACAACTTTCACCATTGGATGAATTTAATGGATTACACATACCATAGTGGATTAACTATTTTTTTTAAATTTAATCATCCATTTTCTTTGAAGAATAATAAAATTATATGAAATAATCAAATGTTGAGTTTACCTTATAAGAAATATCTATAACTTTAACCATTGATAATGAATATCTTATGTGTATTTATTTATTTATCGTATAAAATGATTATTTTATAAACCAAATAGGATATATCTACTTTATCTTGGATGATTCAAAACATCAATCCAGAGGTATCTTATTTTCTCATAATCCTCCTCACTCATTTATTCATTATTTGGTGAGATATATTTTTGTTTTAATCATCATTTGTTCTTTACCATATGCATATCCTTATGGTCAAAAATATTTTCGTATTAAACTCATTATGCATAAAATTAATTTATTTTTCTCTATCTATGTTTAATTAATTTATTTTTATTATTACTCATATAATAATTGTTTACATGTAAAAGTGGATTGTTTTCATTGTGTTGGGGTGGTTTGTTTGAAGCTTCTCATGTTCATGAGGGATTATGATTCAAGCCTACAACTGAGATAGCAACAACATGGAAATGGATCAAGATTCCATACAACCATCAGGATAAATTGAATTCCTACTCCTTATTTAATTAATTTTGTCATTATTTTATCTACAATTTTTTTGTAAATATCCTTATCATTTTTTCTCTAATACTTATTTTTTTCAAAAATCGTTTGGGAAGTCATATTTTCTTTCATCCATATACAAAAAGCCTCAAAAGAGATAAAATATTTCTTTCTAACTATGTTATAATGTTTTCTATTTTCATTGCCTTTCCTTGTCAAAATGACAATGCTTCATATTGATTCTATGTTGTTTTTCGAAAAACCTCTTTCATTGATAAAAATTAGAAGAGTACAGGAATCTCATGTTCCCATTTTTGTGACTTCTCATGATATATTAGGAACATGAGCTTCCTATGAACTTCTGTATTTCAACAAAAAGAAAATACTTTCAGCTATGATCATCAAGTGAATATTTATTTAGTGTTGGAATTGTGAAATAGAATGATAATTGAAATGTGGAAACATTGGAATTTTGGATTTTTTGAGACTTTGAGACATGTAGTAATTATCCACACCTCAATCTGACAAATATTGTGACTGGTATGACTCCAAGTTCTTCTTTTTTACTTAAATTCGACATTAATTTTAGTATAAAAGAAAACTAGTAGTATCAAAACCAAGAAAACATATTACAATTGATTTTATAAATTAGATAAAGGATCCATATGTCATTTGGGATGTGTATGAATTATCCACACCTCAATTCGACACAAGGTGTGACCGCTATGATTAAATGTGTTGCTGTCAGTTTAAAATCAAATGTTTTGTACAAATAATGTCACTCACCGAAAACTAAGAAAACATGATATGATTTTATTGATAATTTAATACATCTATTAATAAGTCATTTATGACATGTTTGAATTAGTCTCACATCAAATCGATGAAATGATGTGATCATTATGATTTAAAGTGTGTCTTTCCTAATTAAAATAAGTTTTTATTAAAAAAATTGATGTAATCATAACCAACAAAACAAATTCAGATTATTTTTATACTTTAGTAAAATGATCCATATATAATTTGTGAAATTTAGGAATTATTCAAACTTAAATCTAATGCACTATGTGACCGAGATGACTCAAAGTGTGTCTTTTAATTTAAGATTGAAATTGATTTTAATAAAAAAGAGAACTTCCCAACTCAAAACTAAGAAAAATAATTCATATTGATTTTAAAATTTATGGAAATTACCATAATATAATTTTGATGTGAAGGAATCAGCTTCACCTCAACATGATACACGATGTGCCTAGTATGACTCAATGTGTATATTATTAATTTAAAATATACATTTTAGTTCCGAATTGTAACTCACTTATAACCAATAAAATATGCTCATATTTTACTGATAATTTTTGACATCAATTAATAATTCATTTTGGACAGGTAAGAATTATCCCCACATAAAAGTAATACACTATGTGATCTTTATGTGTCAAATTGTGTGTTTTTAATTTAAAATGATATTTTAGTAAAAAAGGAAAGTGATTTACTCAAAATAGATTAAATAGATTATTATAGTTTTGATACATTATGAAAATAGTCCATCAACAGTTTGGGACATATAATAATTTGTCTCACCTCAATCTGATGCACGTTATGACCAGCATGACTCCTAGGGGAAACTTTTTATTTAAAGTTGACAACAATTTTACTAAATAGGATAACTAAACTAGTCAAAACCAATAAAACACATTTATATTCTTTTTATACATTAGAAAAATAACCATAAATCATTTTTATGGGTTGGAATCAGACTCACCTCAATTTGATGCATGGTGTAACCCATATGACTCAATGTGTGTATTTTCATTTAGAAATGACATCAATTTTAGTAAATATGAAAATCAACCTACTCAAAACTAGAAAATGTGTTTTTATAATCTTGATAGATTATGAAAATGATCCACAAGTAATTTGCGATGTGTATGAATTAGACACACTAGAATATGATACACAATGTACCTAGTATGACTCAATGTGTCTATTATCCATCGAAAGTTGACATTTTAGTTCACAAACTGTCACAAACTGTAAACGAAGAAAAAATGACCGGATTACCTTGATAATTTAGTAAAACAATTCATACGTCATTTTGGGTGTGTTGGAATTAGTATCACATCAAACTGACACATGATGTGACTCGTATGAGTTGAAGTATATCTTTCCAGTTTAAAATGACATTTTTGTAAAAAATACAAGTGACATACTAAAAATAAAGAAAAAACATTATTATTGTTTTAATACTTTAGGAAAATTATCAATAAGTCATTTGAGATTTTTACGAATCCGTAACAACTCAATCTGATGCATGGTGTGATCGACATGACTCCAAGTGCGTCTTTTCAATATATTAGTGTCATTTAAGTTGAAAACATGCATCACATCACCAAAAAAAAAGAAAAAAGCCTAGATTGTTTTCTAATCATTATATATACTATTAATTATTAATTTCTTTATCATTTTATATTATTATTATTTTATTTTTTACATAGATAATTATTGAATATGAATAAAAAATTGTGTGACATGTACAAATAAACCGCAACTCAATCTGATACACAATGTTCCTGGTATGACTCAAAAATTTAGTTTAAAATTTATATTTGATGTTCATTTAGTTACTTATATTATTACTAACATAAGAATTGGTTTCTTATAAATATTCATTTCTTGGTCGATCAGGGGTTAGGATCAAAAGACAGAGAATGATTACAATTTTTGAATGTATGTAATAATTTTTACTTATATAATTGTATAATCCAATGTTTGAAATTTATATAATATAATGTTTTTTATTTTATTTGTGTTGTAAATTTTATTTCATTTAAATTTTGTATTCGTACCTGATCATTCGGATTTCATGGAGTTTTTGGTGTTACAATGTGCTATTACAGCACACTGCACTAGTGTTGCAGTGTGCTTTGCAGTATGATGTAGTATTCCCCTATATCAATGTTAAAAAATAACTTCTAAAGGGATCCTTTATCAGTGATTTTATAAGCACTGAGATAATACTAAGTCTCTTAATTTCACATGAATTGTTAGTGATTTTCTAGCATTGATAAAGGGAATTTTTAGCATTATTAAAGTCCTATTTTGTATTATTTATCCTTATTGGTGAAAAGGATTGGAAAACCCCAAGGAAGGGAATTGGGTTAGATAAAATAATTAGATTAAAAATACTTCAATTGTATCTTGAGCTCCTAGATATCAGTAGGTTTCATCTTGTATGGAGAAGTAGATAGTGGTGTTTCTTTTATAACATGATTGATGTTAAACTCTATATATCTTTCAATAGGTAGTCCAAAGAATTCATCAGGGAATACAACCCTAACATAATCCACCATGAGAGGAAAATCAATCAGACACAACATTCGATCATCCCCGAAATGGTTGGAATATGGGATATCACTCCTCCCTTCCCATGATGTTTTGGTCTGGATATACTAGCCTAGATATCCAATTCACCCTTACGTATATATGTACTACCCTCAGATGATTTGAAAGTCACCATTCAATGATAATAGTTATTGTGGGCATGAAAAGGCATGAACCTATCTATCCTAAGTATGAAATCAAACTCTGTCATCTCAATGAAAATGAAATTTTATAATAAGAGATAACTAAGAGTCCTAAGATGTAATTCTTTTCATTTAAATATACCATTTAACTATACACCCATTGGTGTGTCTAGGGTTATCACCCCAAAAAATTATAGAGTTTTAAGTACAAGACTATCCTTGATCGATATTGAAATAAAGGAGTGAAAATAACCTATATCAAACAAATAAGACAAGATAATAGAGGAAACTAGGATAATACCTCATAAAATAGATGTTCATTAATTTTTCTCCTTTGGTATCTATTGTAATACATGAAACTGACTTGGTCTATGGACCTGAGTAATAAATTGACTACCCTTATGAAGTATGCTCTGATGTCATTGAAAAAAAAGTCTAGCAACCTAGGTCATGACCTCCTTCTTGGCCAGTTCAGCTGGTGGTACTCTAACTTCTTTCCTGAAGTAGAGTCACTACTGATACTCCTAAAGGTGTAGCTATCATGGGTCTTGTTCTAATAGAAACTGGCAGAAATGTCCAGAAAAACCTATAAAGATGGACCATTAGGCCATAATCATGGAACTCCAATGTGTCTCTATCTCACCACAGATTTACATGCCCCTACTGTTCACATTGATGGCATAAAATAGTGCTACCAGGGTGAATCGTGTGGCCACTAATGCCCTGATGAGAAACTTTAAAACTACACTTCCTACTATTAGAAGAACTACTACCCTATCTCAATATTAAACCTATGTTCCCTATATTATTGGCCTCCCTTAAGTTTTGCTTAGTGATAATATGTTGGTTCATGATCTTAAAAATATTATATAAGTTAAATACATTCACATGAGAATAGAGGGCATACCTAAGCCCATTGTTGAAGCATCTCACTCATGATAGCTCATCACCAGCAAGAAGCGGAGAAAAGCACTGAATCTCAAAGAAGCTTGAATAATATTCCATGACAAATAGAGAACCTTTTTCCAGTCCTTGAACTCCCTATATTAGTCATCTATGAGTGTTTTAGAGGAAATTTAATCCTAAAAGGCTATCTAAACTCTTCATAGACCATCCCCTGATGATGATAAGCCCAATTAATCACATCCCACCACATCTTCACTAAATCACATATCAATTAGGTGGCGATCTTGAACTACCTCTCTAGAGGTTTCTCAAGATGATGGAATGTATATAAAATAGCTTCTAGCCATAACCTGACATGTTGGGGACCACCATCCCCCAAGAAGAATAAAAGATGCTACTGTTGGAAATAACGAGTAAGATCATATATTTTAGGTGTGGGTCATGGTGCACCCTACGTTAAATACATCAAGAATAGGAACCTATTTCAAAGATTATAATTAGTTCCCAATTTGGGAATAGAATGTGGTGTCATAGGTCACACTACTAGAGGAAATGATGGTGTCATAGGCCCAACCATCTCTATAGCATGGTCTTCACCACCATCCTAGCACACAACACAAGGATTTCATGGTGCAATATCTTTAAAAGTTTAAAACACATGCCTTAGAACAAGATACAAAAGAATAAATAATCTCTAATGGAAGTGGAAAAAAAGGGCTCCCTTCCCAACATAAATACCCAACTAACTAGATCAAAGTACTAGGTATTGGTAAGTGTTTGATTTTTTATTTACATGGGTTCCAGTATATGGAGGTTAAATTACATGTTAAGGAGAAAAACTCCCTTAATGTTGCACTTGGACTCTCTATTTATGTAAAAAAAAATCAATTATTATTTATAATTTACATTTTTAATTCTATAGGTTAATTTATAAAAAATATATGGTTATATTAAATATATATTTATTCTACATTTATAAAGTCTCATACTCTTTATAAATTGAAATTGACGCCCATTTAATTATAAAAAATCCATTCACACTGGCTCTAAGAATGTAACCTTTAAAATATGATGGTTAGGTTTGATGAGTTACAGTTTTTAATTTATAAAGGGCCATACTCTTTATAAATTAAAATTGGTACTCATATAATAGTAGTGAAATCCCAGTTAATATTATTAGAGTTACATAGATTACATGGGTTGAAATTATTTATTTAAGATTACGCCATCAGGATATATAAGAAAACACCATTTAAGTTAATGTTGAAAATTTAAACAACCAATTTCCATTTCCTGTAGAATATGTTTGTGGTTCAAGCATATATCACAAATATGGAACACTCAAAAATCACATGAAACACTAAAAATGAAATCAATGAAATTAACCTATATGATATGGAATATGCATGGAACATGAATTCTTATTTATTATAATGATTAATGTAACTATTCTCCTTTCCATACCATGTCAAGGTAGTGTCTCTATAAATCCGAAAAAATACCACAATTCATGTGCATCACAGAAAATATATCAATTATAATAAGAATAATATAAAACAACAATCTTCTATTCCAAGAAAACTCGATGTTTACCTCGAACGTGGGTTAGCTACTCCCAAGTACAGTTTGTGACCAAGGATTGACACGTTCCAAATCTATATTATAAATTTTCCAAACAATAAATAAATAAAATAAACCCCTATGATAATACATTATGACATCCCAGACCCAGTTCACACCTATGTAACCAAACCTAGTTGGCCATATGGCCTCAAGGGCTCCTCCTTATATGATAGAGGATACCGACTGGTAGCATGGGAGTATGGCGTGTCTATGGGGATACTATACCCTCATGTAAAAGTGGATCACCATAGTGATGATAGATAAAAAACATACGAGGATTAATAATAATTATTAAAGTATTTAAAATATGAATAAACATCAAAGAAATGAATAATCATCAAAAGCTATAGAATATATATTATACAAAATATGATGTAATGTATATGAAAAATGAAAATAAAATACCACAAGGATGTAAGAAGATAAAACATTACTTGATATATAGAATAATAAAAATATAAAAAACTATCCAAGCATCCCAACCATTGGCTCATTCATCTTCTACCAAGATCCTATCCTAAAGAAAGAAGTCAGGCATCCAAAGAGAGAAACATCCCTTTTCCACACTTGTAATCATATAATCTGTCCAAGTACTAATGGAAGCTAATATACGGTGTGAGAAAAGTCCTAGTAGGAAACCACCTATATTGTCTATAAAAATATAGACTCTGAATATAAATTGATTCAGTGTACAAGTATATTGTATAAATCACTGACAATATAAATAACCCATACCTGCTTCTACCTTAACTAGAAATGTATCTAAATATGTGGTCATTTAATTTTTATACTGGGTTTAAGATTTATGATATTCTTGTAAAAATGGTTTAGTAATGATGATAATAATAAAAGAGAATCCATGGAGAAATCTAGGAATCCATGACCTTAAGGGTAGAGAAAAATCATATTAGTAACTCATGCAGCCTAACTATGAGTGTTTTAGTGTAATACAAGGGGTATACCCACAGAATTACATTGTAAAAGAGTCTAATTGAACCCATGGAATTCCATTATAAAATTGATTAACTGAACCCATGGATCTCACCCATAATAATCCTAGGTTAATCATGATTGGGGCCAATGGGGTGATTCCATGGAACCACGTGTATGAATACATCATTATGAGTCCATGGAGTACATACAATCCATTATAATACCTAGAAAAGAGTTAGGTGAATCATTGATACAATAATGAGGCATTAGCATAATAAGACAAGGACCAAATTCCATGGCGGGTATCTACCACAATAATTAGCTCAATGAATCAGAATGGAATCTTCCGAATTCTCAAGGAATTATTTTAGGAATCCAAGGTAGGATCAAGCCTGAAAATTTCTATAAATATGAAAATGGTACATATATAGTAGGAAACTTTTACTCATATTATTTAGATACATATTTCATCATAGGACATATAACACTCATGCCAACTCCAATTTGTTAGATTCATCCCTTAACCTTTCATTATATGTGAAAAGGTGAATGAATTACATGAAACCAATTATCAATTTATAAAATTTTCCAAGGACAATTGATATATTTATATAATTTACATTTAACAATTTATTATTTTATTTAATTTTTATGGAAAAATTAACTTAACAATGGTCAATGTAATCACACCCAAATAACATCTTAGGTAAAGAAAACATGGGTCACTAAAGGAATAAAATATAAAACACCCTACGTGGAGTTGTTAAAATTGATCTATAAACCTCAAATGATGTAAAGAAGTACTATTATGGCCTTGGAATATACTCAAAATAATTTAAATTAAAGGTATACTAATTCTATAATAAACTTCTAGTGAGACTGGAATGTGCATAATGAAAATATTTTATAAAAAGGCGATACTCTAAGAGAAAATTCATAGACCGCCTACTTTATTCCCTTAGTAGATTCTTTATCCATTATCAGACCATAGTTTGTCCTAGATCAAAAGAAACTGTTAGAATAGAATGAAAAACTGAAAATAGGGAATGTGAGGTCGTAACCAAATAGTGTCATCGATATAAAGAATAACAAAGAAATGATCTTAAGGAGTGGAGATATTACCAGTTTCCTTCAAAAACGACATAAAAATCTTGATATAGAGGATTGATGAAGAAATAGAATCAAATCCTAGATTAGGAGGGTTGATATCTTTGAAAAAAATAAGGATAAGGGATATTTTCTATTGGAGAGAATAAATAATGTGGGGTTAAAATTTTTAAATAAGTGAAAAGAGTCATTTAACCCAATTTTGAAGAGGTTCATGGTTTGCCCACATTTTTGGATAAACCGTGTTCTAACCATGCATTAGATACTTTCCAAGGATAGTAAACTGCATGGTTAGAGGAGCATAGTTTGTCCAAACATGGTCTACTCACATGTCTCCCTCTACCTGGGGAACACACCCCACATGAGCCACAACACATGCATAGAAAAACCATGTGTATCCAGTGTTCTTCCCTATGTGGTAACATAGAACACTCTATGCATTTTATCTAACCATGCATACTGGGCTGCGCGGTTTATACTAACTGTATGACCCAGTTGTTTCCTCCAAAAACCAGAGCTCTATGCTATGAAAAAGCCACAGATGCTTCTAAACCATTCTTTAATCCATAGGATACATTCATAAGTACAAAATCATGGATTCAAACTAAAATTAAGATGTTTTCTTCCTAAATTAATAAATGGGTTCTTACACATTCTTCCTTATAAGTACCATCAAACCTGCACCCTCTTCTTTCCATGAAAATTGTGAAATCCACCAATTTCAATTATTACATGACTTATATAGGTAGATATTTCAATCTACATTCATGATAAACATATTTATTTTATATGTGAACTTCACAACCAATTAGGCCATTTCACATAGATATCAAAAACTTATACATGAACCATTTTCTATCATGGTCAATTCACATACATAAAAAATTCATCTAGGCGACCACCTCACCTATGTGATCCAATTTCTTACTTAGATAAATAGTGTTCATGATCAATTCACACATGGATATTAATATATTTAATCTATTCATATAAATACATTCATTTATATACACAATATGTTAACATATAAATCTTCATTCACATATGTAGTCCTTTCACATATAAAGATTCCCTTAGATATGAAAACTCATTTTTGGATAATCCTTAACATAATAGCCTGTTTAGGTATACTGATTCATAAAAATATGGAATCACATACACATATATTTTCTTTTGTGGATCACATATGTGGTTTTGTATTACTTCAACTAACTTTTAAATTTAATATTTTTCCATGTTCTAAACTTCTTACATCTTTAAATCTTCATTCAACTAACTATTTTCAAGATTCATGATATTAATTGTCATTATATGTATACATATTGAAGACAAAGAAATTTTTTTGTTATCAAATTTAAAAACAATTCCTACTACACAAATTAATTTATGAATTGACAACAAAATAGAACACGATAAGAATGTGAACATCTTGATTACCAGCTTATTCATCAATACAACAAATATTCAAATCCTCTTGGTCTCGAACCCTCATAATCAATATACTAGATAAATGTTAAAGAAAAAGTGGTCCTGTCTCCTTGATTTTATATATGTATGAACCATTTCCATATATAAGTTTAATTGTCAAATAATCTTTATTTCTTTTAAGAACACACGGATGTAAGTTGTGTTCTTATACCCCTTACAATGTTAGATGAAAAAAATCTTTTCTTGCGTGATAATTTAACACTAAATTAGAAGATTCACCAATAAAATTTAATGAACATTAATTCACCAAAATGATCATCTAATAAGAGTTTGTCTTGATTTGACTCAAAAATTTCATTGATCAAGAATGAAATGACAACACCAGATAATTTATACATTCATGCCAATTAGTAAATATTGGAATCCAACAATTAATATTCATGTGAAGAAAAACCCATAATATTATAGTAATCAGATATTTTTAAGATGTAATGATGGAAAAAAGTAAAGTTATATTGTGTATATTTATGTGAAACAAATCCATCAATTTCATTTTGATAGTTTTATAGGGGTAGGATGACAGAAGAGCAGTCTGATCGAGATCATTAAATACGATAGAAATTTAACCAATGAAATTTATTAATATAATATTGGTTGGTCAAGTATCATTCAAACATACACCACATTATTTTCAAAAATATTGTTATTTCACTATATTAATCTATCTCTTTTATATCCTAAATCAAGGTGCTTGTTATATGATATGAAATCCTTACTAAAATCTATAGATTTTATTGGGAATTTATTGACATTATAATACATTAATGCTTAAAAGATGTGCTAAAATCTCTAAAAATTATAAAATGTGTTAACAATAGATCAAAATCAAAAGGTTAACTCTAAATAGAACTAAAAAAATTACATTTAGCATAAATCTTTTCATGAAAATGATGGATAATGTTGAAGAAACCTTTATCATAATGTGTTGAAAAGAGGCATTGACGAACTCCATATCCATTCAACTCTTCTAAAAGACTCAGGTGTGGATATTAATTGGATCCAAATTAATATAATTTAAAAATTATATTTTCCATACAAAATACATGAGGTGGTCAACAATGTTCTTAAGTTTTAGAACTTCTATAATAAAAATATTTCAATCCTTAGATAAATTATATATGAACTTTCATTTTGAGGGTGATCCAACCCCTATCATAATTCATATGAGTATTGAGATTTAGATTATGTTTTTTTGGAAAATTGAATTAGTGGGTTCCCATATTTAAACCCTCTAAAATAAAACCCCCTTCATCTTACATATTTAATTTGTAAAACTTTAAAATTTCAAGGGTGGGAATATTCTTCGATCCCTATGAACCACTTCTCTTGTTATAATTCCAATTTTTAACTTTTCATTTAAAATATTTATCTAATAATATAGTGTAATTTTTCTAGGATTTTGGCCTGAATCTCAAATGATTATCTCGTTCGATTTCTTCAAAGAATCATTTTAGAAAAAACATGGATTCATTGTTGGGAAAAATATTCATGGAAATATATATCCAACAAGAGGAATTGTTCTCGACCCTAATCATAAGATCTAAGGTGGGAATGTCATGATTTGTATTTATATAGAGAAATGTTATCATAAAATTTAGTAGTGATTCATCTTAAAATACCTTATATTCTTTTTATTTGTGGAGAATATTTCTATTAATTTTTAAGGATTCTCTACATTCCATTAGTTCACCATCTCTTATATAGTGACCAGGGTTTCTCACACATAAATATTAAATATTTTTAGATTAATATTCATTACATTACATAAAAAACACCCAAGGATGATAAGTGTTTTGTTTTATTGGAGACTAGGTACAAAATAATCTTATTTAGTGAGAGACATTCAACATCTCTTAAAAATATCTTCTCACAAAGTACTCCTCTTGGGAATACCCTAAATAAACCTTTCTTCATAACCCAGGGAAGAAAATATAATAAATGGTGACATTAGATGCTCAATAATGGTAAACATAAGAGATATCAATATATGATAATATAAAATTATAAGATAATCATAAGGGTCGATGACTATGAAAAAAAATTATGAAGTTCATACCCAACCATTAACAGATCATAAACATGATTCATGGCATAAAACCTTAACATTTCTGAAAAAATGGACCATAATAATGATATATCATCATAAATAAATCATGTACCATAAGATCATGTCATAAAAGTGTGGGAACATGTAAATATTGAAAAAAATTCATTTTTAAAGGTTAACTACCAACACCATAAACACAGTGGATCATGACTCATCACATTCTTCCCATTAAGGATAAAGATACACATTTTCTTAGAGTGGATTAAGATGTTCTTGTTTCCCATAGAGGATTAGGACTCATATGATTCACATAGTGGATCAATCCCATTAACTTGTTTCCCATTGTTACCTCATGAGATATAAATACTTACCCAATGCGTTGTTGTAAATTACAGGTGCAACCCATTATATAATAAAAATCATACATATGTGTTCCAAAAAAGCATAAAATATTCATAATATCAAAACCCATGAAATGAAATCAGTTTCATAAATATTTTATGATAATATAACTTGTGAAAAATAATTAGGTTTCATAATCAATTTTTATTTCATCAATGCGTAATCTTTAGAAAAAGAAGCAGGTTTCATTTGAATTTTATATGGGTATAAACCATATAAAATAAATGGGTTTCATAAAAATATTGTAATATCCCTAGTAAAACAAAATTAACATCAAAGGATGTCATCTTAAATGAAAAATGATTTTTTTAAAAAATGTGGAACATTTCTTGAAGAAAATAAATTTTCAATAAAAATAACTTATTCCAAATATAAACGAATAATTTTTTTGGAAATAAATCTTTTAAAATAAACATAATTTTTTAAAATAAATATTTAAAAATTATTTAAAACATTTTAAGAGGAAAATATATTTTCTACTTTGAAAAAACTGTAAAACAAAAGACATTTTGAAAATACATTTCATTGAAAATAACCTTGAATATTTATAAAATAATCATTGATGAAAATATTGGTTATGATAGTGGAAAATTATATTCAATCCATAGACATTAGAAAAGTATTCCATTCAAATTTTCGATAAAATTCATACAATCATTATTTAGAAAATTATATGAAGATTCATTTTAAAAAAATTGTTAGAATTAAAACATGTGTAAAAATGGATTTAATAAATAATTTGAATAATTTTATAAATATTTTTAAACCATTTTTAGACAAACTTGTTCTCAGAGAAAGGGTTTTTGACTAAATAGATAAATAAAGAAATTGTTTCTTAAAAACTTTATTTTTAACTCTAGAGTACATAACGAGGGGAAAATAAAGGGAAACCATATATTCTAATGACATAACCAAAGGATAAGAAAGTCCATAAGTTTTCTGAGGGATGGATCATAATATTTCATCGTCAGAATCATGAACATAATAAACCTTTATAAAAAATGATATTGTATCATAAAACCCTTACCTCTTTGGTAACTTTTATACCTTAAACCCAAGAAAAATAGATCCTCAAATGGATATGTAAATCCAAATAATTTTAAGTGTAATAATATTAAAATAAAATAATGATTATTTAAGAATGATAATATCATAATCAGCATATATTAATAACAAATTCATCATAATATCCATCTATGAGAGGTGGTAATGAAAAATTAATAACATTGGTTCACAAGGAGGTAGTCCCCAGTACACACGAATGAAAATTTTGCAACCCATTTAATGGAAGAGGATAATTATTTTGGTTATTACATTAACATAATAACAAATAATTATATTTAATATACCGAGGATCTAATATAATAATGTTTTAATATTATTTTAATTAGGTGGAGAAAGATATCAAAAAAAAGATTGACTAGAGACGTTGCCTCTTCTTCATAAAACTTGTTTTTTTTGCACCAAAATGATTCATAGAATAGATTTTTATCTAGAACACGAATTATGGGAAAATAATAGGGAAGTCAATAAGTTATTAGGGAAGGTATTTTATGAACCAATGGGTTTGGAAATAGTGAAGAGGAGTGGGGTGACCATTTATAAGTGACTTAGTTAGCACAATTGTAATCTTTGAAAAGAAACCATTTTGACCATGTTTTTCACATGAAATATGAATAAAAAATACGATATTCTCTAAAATAAAATATAAAAAGACTAAATATGTCCAAATAATGGGTTTTAGGCATGTATATGGATTTTAACCCTTATCTTTTTATTATAACACCTAGATAAACCCATTTTTACCTTAACTATAATAAATAAATTTATTCGTCATTTACTATTCAATATAGTAAAAATTTAAGTTGTTTGTATTATAAAATATTGATTATTATTATTCTAAAGATAAAATAATTTTTTTTAAATTTGAATTACATTATTAAAAAAAATTAAAATTAACCTCGTAGACATGATGAGAAAACAGATTTCCAAAGAGAAAATGTTTAAAAGTTTTAAATCTTTTTATATAAAAATTATATATTAAATTGAATGAAATGAAATAATATTTATTAATAAATGTATAATTTGACTAATTTTATCTTTAAAACCATCCTAAAATAATTTTTTTTATTTTGAAATGCTTTATTTGAAATGGATATTCTTAATAAAAACCAATTTATTAACTATTCATCTAAAATTTATCTTCCAGAAAATTATCAAAAATAACAATAAGATAATTTTGAAATTATTATTTCAAAAAATATGTTTTATTTTATAAATAAATTTCAAAAAAGTTTCAAAAAATAATTTAAAAATATATATGCATAAAGAGACAAATTTCTGTTAAAAAATACAATTTTATTCATAAAATGTATTAATTATTATCTATTATCTAGATAAAAATAAGATATATGTTAAAAATTTTATTCAATATGTAATATATACATTTCATTAAAATTATTCAACAATAGTTTTTTGTTTAATTTGTTAAGGTAAAATGTGTTTGTGTGCAAAATATAGTTTTTCATAAGAAGATTTACTTTATTTTAAAATTGTTTTTAATTTATAATTAATTGGTCATTAAAGAATTCATTATATATATATACATATTTTAAACCATATATTTTTATATTTTAGTGAATCATATTGATAATTGATATTCCAATGACTAGGTGATAACTATCCTATTATATGTAATTTATTCTCCACCAAGAACACACTCATACTCCATATAAAATCATGTTATGCTTGTACTATTAAACATTCTTGAAAACTAGAAATAAATAATCGAGGAATGAAATATCTCATTTTAGAAAAAAAAAATTGGTAGGGATGACACTTTTCTTTCAAGGACACTTATTTTCTGATTTATAACTTCACCGGGAATTGAAATATAAGGTTTTGATTGAAGATATTCTCAATGATAATTAAAATATAATGTTGAATATACTATATTTCTAAAGGAAACCAATCATGCGACCAACACCAAGAGTGATAAAAAATCACTAAAAATTTATATAATATTTATTGTTACTCTCTAAGCCCATCAATCAGTTGGATTGTTAGAATTAGAAATTTTATTATCCCTAAAAATATCACCTTTCTTATCTGGTATGGGTTCCCTTATGATGGCATTGCCCATTATGGTTCTGGGTGCTCTTATTTGTCTATATATTCTTACATGACGATGATGATGATTTTAGAAGTTATTATTGATTCTATTTCAGTGGATATTTGTTTTGGTGTTGCTATATTTCTCGATTTTGGTGTTTTTGTGCATTTCTGTTTCAAATGTTTCCATTGATTAAAAATTATTTTGGAGGGTTATTATTTAGTAAGAGATGGCATGTGGGGGTTGGGATCAGTGGTGGGGGGACATCTGTTGGATCAAGGTGAACCTTCTATCTCATTACCACTTCAATCTGTAAGAATTTATAAGTTTGGCCTCTTTTCATTTTTATTTTGAGTTATGGTCTTTGGTTTATACCATGGTAGTTTGGTTAGAATACCATTTCTTATAGGATTACCACTCTATCTAAATTGTTTTTTCAATATTCCATTAAATGTATTTGGAGGATAAAAATAATGGTATAATTTTGGGTGATTCAAATTTGTTATAACAATATGGGAAAACATTTTTTTTTGAAAATAGGTTTTCCTTCTGGTGTTATTATTATTTTGATTATTATACTATTATAAAATCATGATGATTGATATTAAGACCATATAAAATGAGAAGAGAATTGTTCCAATAAAGAACATGTAAATATGGTTAAATTATTCATTTCAGTGGATATCTAATTAATTATACATTTTAGAAAAGCCTTATGGGTAGTGTATTTGTTCTAAACTATTTTTTTAGATTCTGTGCATGTTTTTTTGAAAGTAAATTTATGAAAATAATTTAAGGATTACATCTCTTTTAAAATTATGTTTTTTCAAATCAATTATGAAATTAATAGAATCGTGATAATAGGTGCTTCTATTTTTAAAGGCCACCCAAAACCATGGATTAACTAGGTGTCATTCAGGGTAGTAGGTGTCATGATGTTTCCTATCGCCAAAGTTTTTATTAAAATGGAAATATAGTGGTTTAGGTTGGGAGGGTGTGAGGGGTAGGTCGTTATGTAAAGTCCTTGGTTCTAGGGGTGGATATCATTTTTATTTCCTTGTGTTGTATTTTTTAGTGATATATATAAAATACTTAATATATATATACATAAATTAGAAATTATTAACAATTCATTAAATTTCTAAGCATGTTTATTAAATATTAAATTATAAATCCTTATTTCTTATTAATCATTTATTATTAGTTATCAGTCAATGGTTGGATCATAATTATTAAATATTAATATTTTATTAATTTCTAATAAATATTTTTTATTTTTTATTCATCATTACACCATTATCCAAATGACATTATTTTTTTGTTATCTTGATAAACCCACTTTTTAACTAGGTTGAAAGATAATATTTACTTGACTTGTAGACTTAGAGTCATAATGACCTTGAAGAATACATAATTAGAGTTGGTGTCCTAGAACCAAATGATTATACATTCACCATTACAGATTCAACCTTTAACAACACTTGGCTATATCATTACTAGAAAAATCACTTATAATAGGGACCATTATTTGTTCTAAAAATCACTTATAATGCCACCCGCTTTATTAGTGCTAATAAAAAAATAATTGATAAAGGGGGCCTTTGTCATCACTTTTCTACAAGATTTGATAAAAGGTATATTTCATAAAAATATAATTAGAAATAATATACCCATATATAAAATTATTAAAATTAATATAAATATAAAATCTATTTTTTAAATATTCATTTGATAGGGCTAAATTGGAATTTACACTTAATATATATGAGATTTAGTGAAAATGAATTATAAAATAATTAAATATATTATTAATTATTCGATTTCTAATTATTATGGAGTAATTGTCATTTAATACTAGTTGGATGAAAAAAAATTAAATGAATTAATGAACGGTCTAAGAAAAGTTAAAAACAGGACATGAACTTCAAATGAAAACAACATTTGATCCGAATGTCCGTTTGGGATCCATCACATATCAAATCGATGGATGCTACAAACTCTATGAAATAGTAATTAAGCAAAACACCCCTATCAAATTTTCAAGGCTAAAAAAGGTCCAAAAGGCCTCCAAAACCTTTCTTTTAGTCAGGGTATCTTTATTTTTTAACATTTGATTGAATTTAAACCTCATTTAAGAAGGTATTTTTTTCCCGTTTTCACTGGAGACTGGATTTATTCTTAGGGATTACACTCATATTGATATTATGGTTTTAGAATTTTATCATATTTCAAATTTTTTTATTTATAATTAAATACATATGCATATTTTTTATATTTTGTTATAATAAATCACTTGTGTAAATAAAAATATCAATATATTTTCATTAAAATGCATTTTAAAATATATAAAATAAATATTTATTTTTCCATTTTTTTAAAGTAAAAAAATTATCCATTTTATTTTCATTATAAAAATACATTAATAGGTGTATTAATAAATAGATATATAATTATATTATATAGCAGTATATGTAAATAAATATTAGTATATAATATATTTAAACAAATATAAATATATATATATATCACCCACACAAAACTACATTTTATAAATGTATTTAAAAATAATTATATAAATCTATAATTAAAAAATAAGCATGTAAATATATATATGAATAAATAGATATATAGATAAAGGTAGAATAAAACAATATAGTGTAGTGTTAAAGGCATTAAAATACTAAAGTGGATGTTAAAGGTTAAAATCTTGGTACATGTAAGGGGGCTAGAATTTTCTAATACAATCTCAAATGGTGGCTGTAGCATTCTAAAAGGGGGTCACACGAGTGCGGGAAAAGCACTGATAAGAAGCGGGCTACTAATAAAGGGGTGGTCTGGTGAGTACTAAAAAAAATTAATATCCCCAATTAATAATTCTTTTTGTGAGAGATGATAAAGAGGGAATTTATCAATTCTCTTTTATCCCAGATAAATGTACATTTAATAATGATGAAAAAACATTATTAAAGGATCCCTTTATTAGTTCTCTGAAAAAAGCTAATAAAGTCCACCTTTAGTAACATTTTTTTGCACCATTAAAAGATTCTTTATCTGCACTTTTTGCGAGCGCTGATAAAGGTTAGCTATTAACACCGATTTGGTAGAAAGTTCATTGTAAGAATTATCAATGCTAAAAAACTAACACCCTTTGAAAGTGTGTTTTTTAGTAGTGTATGATAACATATATTTTTAATGAATGGAATATAAATAAAAACTCATATTACATATCATTTATTTTTTCAAAATACTTTAATGTAATAATGTCATATGGTATATGTCATATAAATTAGGTCATAACTATTCCACACTGTGATGAGAGCCTTTTATTATTATTATTATGATTTTATTAAATATAGTTCTACATTTGGATAATGTATTGTGATATGAAAAATTGTATGTAGAATTTCACGTGTGAGTACTCGTAAGTGGATAAAGATTATTCTTAGGAAGTTCACCTTGGGTAATCTCAAGGATGGGAGATTAGTAAGAATTTAGCATGTCTTTATGTAATAATATATTCCAATATGTGATTAGGTATAATGGTCCTTAGACTTAAATTGTTATTAATTTATTCCATGAAATTCCAACTTATATTTGCAGACCAAAATCATCATTCCATATGTTGGTGGAAAGTTGGGTATATTGGGTATATCACAACTAACATGTTCTTAAATAATAATTTGATAAAATATTTATCCCTTCCATATTTATAGAATATTATATCTCGACCATTTGATTAGAATAGAAAAATTGTATTAAATTTCATGGTCAAGGTGCAACGACTTGTTTATTTCAAACAGTCAAAGAAAGATGTATCTGGCATATAGGTCGATGGAAAATATGTTCAAACTACATTATGAGATATTATGATAATGATATTATATTATACAGTGATCATTAAAATTTGTTAATTTTCATTGGGATATTAGGTTCTTTCTCTTTGATTCTTTGACCCGTTGCTAGATAGTAATCAAAGAATTCAGGAAAATCCACATAATGCTGATGATAAATAATCCTAGAGGGTAACACATTACATGAATCTATTGATCTCAATTAAATTATATTTTTATTTAATTACTCTAATAACTATTATTCTATAGAATAAGGAGTAATTTTATTCAATTTTTTGATGACTAATATTTTCATGGTAATGAATAATTTGTAACATAAATATTTGATTAATATTTATTCACTATATTGTGAATAAAATATTTATTTAATATATTTATGAAGAAAATATTTTATAAAATATTTTTTTTGGAATTAAATAAATTCCGAGGAGGATGAATATACCAAGACCACATCTGTTGATAAATATTAATTTGTCAGTCGATAAAAATATATTTATCATTGCACAAGTTAGAACAAAAAATGAAATAATAATTTTGTTCTATTAAAATAGTTTTTTAACGATAATTTTATTATTTAAGGGTTGGTATGAAATTAAATAATATATTACCCAAAAACCCTACTCTATAAATATATTCTTATGTCTCTTGGGTAGGGATAATCAAAAATTGATAATTGAGGATCATTTCACACAACAGTCTTCACTATCGATTTTTTTCTCTCCTCTAATGAAAGAGAAGAATACTTTCAAGCCCAAATGATCATTAAATGATAAAAATGAATAATGAAAGACAATTTATTCTCCGTGTTAGTACCATAAAATCAATTTGTGTCATTGGGAGAATAATGAATCATATTCCAGTCACCTCAAGAGGGATTCTACACTTGGATCATTAAAGCACAACAATAGTAATAAAAAAGGGTCTTTATAAATATCAAAAACATAATAAAATAAAAGATCCTAAGATGAGATAATTTATTACTTATAATTTAAATAAATTAATTATAAATTTAATGTGCATGATCCTCTATTAAGGTTTTAGGAAACTTTTTGTTAAACAAATCATAATATAACACCCACCATAGAGGTTTCTGTTTCTCCCGAAACCATTAAATGTTATCATAGTGGTCATGTTTCAAATTTATAGTTATTTAATTGATTGTTCATCTATATGAAGAGTAGTGGTTATATTTTCCTTTCAAAAATCATCCATTCCATAATATGATAATTTAAATTAACATTCCCTCGACATTTTAATTTTTTTTTCATGATTCTAAATTTCAAAAATCTAAGAACATATCAAGAATGAATAGAGATCTTATTAAAAAGTTTTAAAGAATTTTTAAAGATAGAATGGGATTACAAGATGTTTAGACAAAGTATTTGTTGTATACCCAAGTGGACTGCACTTGGAAGTGTCTCAAAATATATGATGCACTATAACTTATTACATGTGGTTTATTTATTTCACGCCATAGGTAGACTAGAAAAACTAGCCACACAACATGTTGGAGTAATCCACTTGTATCTAGGATACACATTGTGCAGTCTTCACGTTTTGCTGATGAAATTTGAGAAAATTTCGTAGTCAAATACACTGTCAAATATATATGATACCGATAACCTGAAACATTAATGAAGTACACAATGTGTAGCTAGTGTAAAAAATGTATATTTTATTAATTCCCATGTTTGAAATATACATCGAGTTCCTCAGTGACTTATGTGGACACTCGAAATGGGAGATACACGATGTGCAGCTAGATTGTACACATCATGTAATCCCATGTCTATTAAACGTGTTGAGTTGTTTGGAGGATTGCACAAAAACATGAAAAATGGAACACACGATGTGTATTTGGTTAGTACATGTTTTGTATTATAACTGAGGAATACACCGATGCCACATACAAGTATGTAGGATACACTGAAACTGCGATACACGATATGTAGATTGACAGTACACGCCGTGTAGTCTTTTAATAAATGATATAATTAAAATTACATTAAATTTATAATTATAGAATTAAAAAATATTTTATTTATTGAAACCTATTTTATGAAAATTTAATAATTATTTTAAATAATTTTAAATTCTTGATTAATTTATTATAATGATCAGTAATTATTGGTTCATTCATTTATTCACTATAAATGCATTTATAATGGGTATCTCCAAGAGAATTTGAATGTCTATTAAGTTTTAATAAAATTTATTAATTAATTAACTAAATAACTAATGTCTGTTTTTCTTAATAACAAATAACTAATAATAAATTAATGTTAACTAATTTTACTTTTTCTTATTCATTACATGTATGATTGTTCATTAGCTTTACTAATGTAACACCCTCAGATTTTATGAGATAGAATTTTTTTAATTTTTTTTGATGTCATGTATTTTACAATACACTAAGATTATATTGCGCTATACACAACACTATATTATATTGAAGTATACACAACACAATTCATGGATTCTGTTACACAAAATATGAAGTTCTTTTGATAGAATTTATTTCACACCACACCTAGTATAAGTGACTGACTAAATATTATTTTAACCAAGATATATAAATAGTGGGAGTGAACTATAGTAATTTATTTTTGAAAACATTGTTTAACAATATATTTAACTAATTATTTTTTGAACCAATATTTGTAAATGAAAAGAAAACATTTTTAAATTAAAAAGAAATGTTTTTCTGAAAAACTATTTAAATGAAAATAAGTTAGTTTATAAAATAATAAAAACACACTTTATGGATTTTAGTAATGAATTATATTTGTTATATATTAAATGTAGTTTTAAAATTCATCATATATGTTTTATATGCATGATATATGAACAAATTCAATTTTTTGGAGAAAAAAATATTTTTCAAAAAATAAAGTTTTACCGCCCTTTGATTTCGCACCAATTTTAAATTTAGTTTTTGATAACTTTATATGTTATATTTCAAAAAAATAAACTTCTTATTAGGAATTGGGATATCAAAATTCACTTTGGTTTAACTTTTTGTAATTTTTTGATAAAATTCATTTTTTTAATAAATAGTGAAAATAACGCATTTTAATTCAAAACTGATATTTTATCTAATTTATTTATATAGTAAGGTTATAATTTTATTTGGTTTTAAGGTATAATTAGATTAGTATTTTATCATTTAATACAATTTTGGTCACTGTATGTATTTTTACATTTAATATAGATATAAACAAATGTCAATCTTTTGATGGGTTTTAATTTTTAAAAACCTAATTCCTCGTTTTTTCAATAGGGATTAATTTTAATTTAATTAATAAAACCTGGGTATTATTAATTTTTAAAAATATATTCCATATTTGGAATCAGTGGATTCAAATTATTTTAATATGTTACTTTTTGTTTTTTTGGATAAGATGAATAGTAACTATGTTGATTTTTATTTACCAAAGGTAAAGGTAAATCAGGTAAATTAGGGTAAAAATAATATGATAAAGAAAAAAACATACCATAAAACCTTCAAAAATATTTGATGATGAATAAAAATCAACACATATAACACAAGGGTCGTAATTGACCTATTTAATGGTCTTTTTACATGAATGTAATATAATTATTATTAAAACAAAAGAAAATGACAACATGTCACTCTGTTATCTCTTATAAGTATAATAATTTTAATTTAATGATAAACATGATAAAACTATGAAAATAAATATTTTCCATAAACTGAATAAAATTATCTACAAAATTTTTATTTATTTAAAATTTTCAATGGTTATATAATTACCATAAATATTGACACAATAGTGATAGAGTAATTATTATATTAAGAGAAATATCAAATAAATGATATTATAAATACAAAAAATAAATAAAATTTCAGAAAATTGAGGGAATCCAAAATTTTTTGGATTAATGTTACATTTTGGTGGTTATTTTTATATTTTTTTCTAAATTATATTATTATTCTGATTTTTTTTAAAGTCCAAAAATAAATATGGTCAAAATTGACACTATTGAAATTTTAAAATATAAAATAGTGTATTAAATATTATAAAAATCCAAAAAAACTTAATATTCCTTCAAATAGATAAGATAAGTCCAACTGTTTCATAAATGAAACTTTTTTGGGTCTTTGGAAAAGTTATGGTAATTAAAGTAACCCACAAAGTGTAAATAATAAAATATCATGGTAAGATTGAAAAGGATAACACAAGGGTTAAACCAAAATGATAATGATTTAAAAATATTCCAAACTTATCAAAAATTTATTAGATGATTTTATTTTAACCAAAAATCATCTTATCTTTGAAAAAAATTAGTTTTGGACCATTATAAACCTAAAATAAATTTATAATAAATTAATATTTCAAGACTTTCTGAAAATGACCCCCACCTCTGTATAAAAGGAATCTGCTCCTTCCCTTTCAATAACACCTCTAAATATATTTTTTTTTTCTACTAACTCATACCCATTTACTCTAAAAAATTTCCTCAACTAATTATAGAGGTCACAGTTTGGGCAGAAAGCCATCATAGGGAGACCATTTGTGAAAATCGAAAGGAGATACTCGAAAAAGAGGTAATTGTTTTATCACTTCTTGTAAAATTATTTTCTTCTTATACTTATTCTACGTATGTTGTCTCCATACTAAAGTAAAAAATACATTATGTTATAAATTATTATATTTTATTATAATTATTATACAACCTTATATCTTTTTTTATCCATACCACGAATAACAATTTCTCCATGCCTGTGTACGCACGGCTTACCGTCTCCACACCATGGTTTAATTTGTTGTTAAAAAATACATTATCTGTATGGGTAAAATTATGAGTATAATGGATATAATTGATTAATATAACATGATAATTATTCTTTATAATTAATATAACATCCAATTCCAAACTATTTAACCATTAAGATAATGATATCGTCACTTGTGCATACGTACGACCTACCATCTCCACGATGTGATGTGATTCATTCTACAAGATATTCATTAAACCAAGATTATATAAATTAATGTAATGAATAAATATGATACATATTATACTAATATCATCATTTAAATGATATAATTATAACCTAAAAAGTGTAACGTGAACTTATATGAAAAAACTTACATAAGAACAAAAAGTAGATAATATTTGAATAATGAGTGAGAATGAAATGTTACTGACAAATTAATGATTATATAATCATATATGATATCATAAAAATGGATATGGTTATAGAATAAGTCAATAAAATTATTTAAATCATTATATATGAGGTTCAGATACATATGAAAGATATCATACCTAAGGTAAGGGATAATTTTTTGATCTCATTAATTGTTAAGATTGTTTATACGTATGTATTTACTAGGGTATACTTATCATCCCTATTTATTTTTTCTAAAAATGTTACAATAAAGTGTATATTATTCTTCAATGTATATTTAATGTCATTTTCCCCATTTTTTACTTTTACTACATGGTGTGAAAAGAAATATTTCTTTCATTTACCACACAAGGTACTTTTAGACTTTTCTAGAAAAAGTATGAGGATAATTTTTTTTAACTTATATAGAATGATCAGATTTTCAAATCCCCATAATTTATTATTTCCATGAATATTTATTTCATGTTTATTTTTAAATAAATTATTTTTTTTATAATTGTGTGCCATTTTGAGAAAAGAAATCATTTTTTAATAAGAATGAATATTTTACTCAAGAATTAATTTGAAGGGTTTTATCAAAATTATTTCCCATATAAGATGATGATATTTAAATAGGGTTATGTTTTCATCCCAACTTTTATTATTATTTTATTTTATTAATTATTGAGAGATATTTTATATGAATCATGTTATGATGGAATGATGTTTAAGAAACCCATTTTATTTCTTGGGTTATGCTATGATGAATGATTTATGTTTTTATAGAACACATAATAATGATTTCATTAGGAAATTAGTGGGACCTATATCTTCCTCTACTGTATTATGTAGAGATGGATAACTCATGAGGTATGTATGTTATGTGTGAACCTAATTTCATGTTCACAATTCTATGTCTGGACTTGGTTTTCATGTCCATAATTTTTTGAGTGGACCTAGTTTTCAGGTCCATATATTTATGCGAGGGTATGATTTCATGTCATTAATTTAATGAGTGAACCTATTACAATTTATACATGTTCACAACATTATAGGTTTATGTGGATGCCAAAATTTCAGGTCTTATGTTACAGTTATGATCTTTTGTATTATGATATTTGATTTTCCTTGTAAATTACGTTTTTATATTGATATGCAGGGCATGATCTTCTAATGTTTTGATCACATTATCCTACACTTTATGCTCTTTTTTATGTTTACATATTACCTTTTTTACCCTTATTGAGTATCTAAGCTGACCCTTTTTATGTTTTTTCCCCAGGATTTGAATAAGGGTATTAAGTAAAATGTGTCAAAAAAGGGGTTCTAGTTAGGAATGATAAAATTGGAGATGATGTAGATGTTTTATGAACTAGTTGTTTATGTTACCCTATTTCAAAAAAACTAAACTAATACAGTCTTTGGGCATATATTTTTGTAATGTAATAATTATTCCACTAATTAAATGTAATGTCTATGTACATCAATATTAGGTTGTTAGAACCAACACCTATGAATGTGTTTGTTTTTTTAATTTAATTTATTGCATGAGTTTACAATTATTTAATATTAAATTAAATTTGATGGTCTACAAGTCATATCTACCTCCATTATTATGTAGGAACTGCATGTCTAAGATTATTTAAGTAATTCCTCTTAACCAATACTTTGGTTCCCCTCCCATGGATGTGAGTTAAAAATACATATAATTAATGGAGTATCCCAAGGCGTATAAGGGTAGTTTAATATAGAACCATAATGATTCCATCCTTGATGATACAAAGGTGGATAAGTGGAATACTACAACTCATGACAATACCAAAAAAAATAAGTTGTTACCCCAATTCATAGGTTGATTTATTGTCTGCTCAATAAATAAACCATTGGTTTAGGTCATGGTCGAGTCATTTATTTGTTTATTTCAAGCGATGTATTATTTAATTTATTAATGCAAGGATACATTCACATTAATAAATGAGTTAATATGCAATGATAGAATTTAAATGTACTGATTATGTGTAACTGTTTTATCAAAAATTGTTAATTAAATAAATATAATACCCATAATATTAACAGGTCATATAATGGATATAAGAAGATAAAATTTATTTGTAATAAATTAAAATCTATCAACTAAA
Organism: Viscum album; assembly: GCA_963277665.1. Classification (NCBI taxonomy): domain Eukaryota; kingdom Viridiplantae; phylum Streptophyta; class Magnoliopsida; order Santalales; family Viscaceae; genus Viscum; species Viscum album. The sequence continues at coordinate 578,504,560 of OY728143.1, forward strand.
TATTATGTTAGAGTTGACCTTCCATTACTTCATTAGGAATTAAATCCTTAGAACTAAATGTTTGAAAAACCCTCACTGGGACACTTACTTTTAACATGGAGTTCTTATGATTATTATGGGTTAAGTTAACCATCTTATGTCAAGAGAAGTATCACTTTCTACAATTGATGTAACATGGAGGCAAGTGTTTAGGAAATCCAAGTTAGGATTTTAGGATCAACGATTCCACTAAATGAATCAAGGAATTACAAGCCCATAGTTGGAAAAGACATTTCTACCTAAATACCTTTAAATAACTGGACAAACCCTCATTTAGGTTATGTGAAGGGGAATAGTGATCATTGCATCTAGATTTTCCAAGAACCTTCAAATTATGAGTTTAATGGTGTTCATAGAGTCTAATAAACTAATCAAAGCCTACAATGATCTCTACACACTACCGACCGAGTGAACACCTAGTCAAATTTCTCAAGGCCCAAAAGGCTCAAAAGGTCTCTAATAATGGTTTTTTCGTCATGGTATCTATAATGGCCTGGTCATATCCAGTCCATTACTTTGTGAAAATGTGGTGTTGGAGGTGTTCTGGGAGGTCAAGGTGACTTATCCCCAACACCTTTCCAAATTTCCAGTTCTATGAACAGTGTTTCCAATTTTATGAACAGTATTGGTAGGTGTACAATGTTTCACAGATCGGTAGCACGGATCGGTAGCATGGATCAGTAGCACAGATCGGTAGCACAGATCGGTAGCACAGATCGGTAGCACATATCGGTAGCACAGATCGTTAGCACATATCGGTAGCACAGATCGGTATCAAAGATTCGTAGAAAAGATTGGTAGCACAGATAGGTACGACATATCAGTAGCAGAGATTAGTAACAGATATCGGTAGCAGTGATCGATACCACATATCGGTAGCACAGATCGGTAGCACAGATCGATAGCACAGATCGGTAGCACAGATCGGTAGCACAGATCCGTAGCACAGATCGGTAGCACTGATCAGTAGCACTGATCGGTATCACTGATCGGTAGCACAGATCAAAATCATGGATCAGTAGCATAGATCGGTAGTAGAAATCGGTAGCACAGATCGATAGCACAGATCAGTTTCGCAGATAGGTAGGTGTACAATAACAGTATGTGAACAGTGTTTCTAGATTCCTTCAGTTTTTCCCCATTTGACATTTACTTTGACGTAAAATACATTTAAATCCTTATTTTAAGGACTCTTAAGGCCAATTAAAAGGCCATAAATCCTATATTAATTATTCCTAAGGCTTGGAATGTTTTACTTGGTCAAACCACATGGGTTAATGCGATCTGCTTTTAATGGAGAATTAAGCGCATCTTAAACAGTCTCCCCATTAAATCTTAAAAAAGAAACAAGATTCATACTCACTTGTTATTCCACTTTGTTATCAGCTATGAGATGCTAGAACCTTTCAATCCTTCTCGTAGGAGTGGCATAATCAAAAATTACTACTATGATTGGTTCTACTCTGTTTTGATGCAACCAAGATGTGTCGATCATTCTTCGATATAAGGTATATTTTTTCATCGTTCCTTCTAGGATCATCTTCTCTTGTTCTCCTTTCCATATTATCATGTAGTCTCCATGCATCTAATGGGGTTTTCTTGGGGTTTGGTTGGTGCAGATGTACCGTGTAATCCTCGGGAGGATGCAGTTGTCACGAGAGGAGGATCGTGACCCGTTGTGTGGATAAAGAACATCAAGAACTCTTCGAGGTAGGGATTCATGGATTCTCTTTTGTTTATGTGCAATGTTAGAGTTATCATGATTTATCCCAATGGATCACAATGAAAATGACTTAATTAAATACTTGAACCATATTAAAAGAATTGGGTTGATCGCATGTGTTACTTTGTACCATGATAACAATTTGCCTCTTGATTTGATAGATAGTGTGATATCTATGTCTTCCTTGTTATCATTTTGTTCTTGATGAATTGATAAAGAGTGTAAATCTATAATTAATTGATAATTAATTGACTAATGATAAAGAGGCATGTGAATAAATCTGGTTGTTGTTGTTGGTTCTAGTTGTTTAAAGGCATGTCATGTTAGTTGTTTAATTAAATTTTGATATCTATGATAGCTTTTTGGTTAAGTTTCCCATAATTGGAACCTACCAATACTGAACTACTTAACTCAAGATGGATTAAAGAACTTTTTTTGATAAAAGATAATGCATAATAGGGTTCTGAGTTACCCACTTTCTTGTAAGGCCGAATGCCTTGTGGTTTGGAGCCATGAGTGCTCATTTTGTATAAAGACTGGATGCCTTGTTAATGGGCCAAGAGCCCATTTGATGTGATGTCTGATTTCATGCTGCTTGTGTTGTGATGTGACCCTGGAGGGGTGTTGTGATATGTGGAGGCAGGGAGGCCTTATGGTTGTGGCAGCGGATGACGCCTAGAGTGGTGAGATGCATCAGTTTATGCATGTGGGTGTCGGGGAGGATACCAAGTATGATGGTATGTGATGGATGTGATGGCTGAATGTTTGGTGGTTTGTTTCTTTGTTTATCTAATTACTTTTCCCCACTACTCAAGGTAGCTGGTTTTGCTTACCCTTCTTCCAAAAAAGGCGAAGACAGGCGGGGTATGCCACATGCTTTCCGTGTTTAGCCTATCGAGGGAGAATGGGTGTACGCTCTTTCTATAGGCGTCAAAGACTCAACGGGTAGTACACCTACTCACTGTGTTGAGCCCCCTTGTGTTTAGTATAATAGAATGCTTTTCTAGAATTCCTGGGAATATGGGAAAGTAATTATGTAATGAATATTTGAATAAATGATGTTAACCCATTGGGTTGGAGTTGCTGGAATATAATGACGAAGTAGTAATTTTTGAAGGGACAATGGACTTTGGGTGTGATGCTAATGAAATTTAATGTGGAATTGTTCATGGTTAATTAATGTTTAAAGAATTAATTAACGTACAATGTAATTGATAAAAAGTGAATGAAGTAATATAATAAATATCTTCAAATGGTTGTGTGCATATATGATACACAGTCTTAGAAGTAGCAGCTCGGAGTCTGAGAGACGTTAGCTGCAGTTGTGTCTAAGACTAGGTAATTCCCATAGTGTGGTTGTGAGATATAATATATTCTATACTTTTATGTTTCTATATGCTACTCCACCCAGTCAATAAGGGAAACTGACACCCCGGGGATTCTGAGCCCTGGGGGGTGTTTTCCCCAACATTCTGATGGGCGATTGAATGGATGACTACCCCCTTTATCCCAGCTCTCTTCTCTTGGTAGATACAAGTGCCTTTGGCACAACGATTAGTTTTTCCCATATAAGTGTGTAGAGGGCTGTAATGGCTTGTGGCTATTTCACACACATATATACTAGATATAGTATCTTATTCAATACTATAGGTGTAACATGTATAGGCTGTGATGTCTTGAGGATCCTTAGTCGGAGTATGGGTTGTGATGGCTTGAGGTATAATACCTGATGTATGATACACCTTATGCGAGCTGTGGTGGCTCCCGTAAAATACCTGGTTACTTTTGGTTGTGAGGATGGGGTGGTGCTTAGCCCAGGTGTCTGCGGGCAAGCCTTTGTGGTGCACATGGTGCAGATTGTGGAGGTTAGCCCAGGTGTATACGGGCAAGCCTTTGGAGAGAGATGCACATGACATATGTCGTTGGGGAAAAGTGGAAAACCAGTGGAGAAGAAGTAGCGGGGTACCCTTGATATTTATTAATATATGCTATATTCTTTTATGCATTACTTGGTGAGAGTATCCATGGTGAGTTTGGGAACATAGTATACCTGTTTAGGTGACAAGTTAGTTTCACTTGTTGTTCACCAGGATTTGGCATGCTTTCTTTATTTTTTCACGAGAGGCTTATGGGAGGATCCTACTGAGTATACTGTTATACTCACCCTATGTATATATAAACTATATTTAAGGTCACTTGGAGCAGGTTGGAGATAAAGCTGGTTACTACTAGCTTGTGGTTGGAGGAGGTGTTCGGGCTTGTGGTTGCTTCTATTATTACTTTATTTTGGGTACTTGTAGTTTCCCCTTTCAGTTTTAGTACTATTACATGGTTTTTCATATGATTACTTGGGTTTTTGTTATATTGCAGTCTGAGTTGGAGTTGATTGGCATCTATCTTATCTCTCTCTTTCGCATGTGTTATCTTAGAGGGTAATGCCTCCCATTTGTGTGTTTATTATACCTTCGGTACTAGTCGCCAACCCGGGGCCTACTAGAGGCGGGAATCGGGGGTCATTATCTCCCTTCTCACATTGCCGGCTCGAGAGGGGTACACTTTGTGGGGAGGGGGTCATGATAGAGTGGTATCAGAGTTCTGGTTGACAGATAGGATGGAGTTTGGAGTTAGGCACATGTGAGGTTGCATGGGTTGGTAGAGAAATGGTGTCATTCATCTTTAACAAGTGAGGTAAACACTGGAGATCGGCTGAGACATAGGCATTTAGGGCCCCCGATGATTTGATGTAAGGACCATTAAATTTACAATGTCTACTAAACAAGGTGATACTAGTTACAGGGTAGAGACCTAGGAAATGATATTGAATCATTCTTCTTGTGTCTGTGTTTGAATGGGTAGACCATCAGACAGGTTAACCTAAAATGAACGAAAGAAAACAATAAATTAATTAATATTGAGTCTTCCATATTCCAGGATTAGGGCCTCTAACGGTTTTTTATTTTACAGGTATGGCTCCAGTCTGACGTCCTCTTCAGGGTTCCATAGAAAATGACCAGCAGGCTGTTCCAGCATAATTCCACATGGTAGTGGTTGACGACGACGACACTTGGAGGAAGACACTCTAAGAGTTTCAGTGCCAGAGTTTGCAGAAGTATGAGGGATCTGCTACAGATGCAGTTACGAAAGACTGGTTAGAGGAGGTCAAGTTCAGCATCAGTTTGATTCATGCTCAGAAGGAGCACTGAGTGTCCTTGGTTGTGATGATGCTGAGTGGAGCAGCAAGGAAGTGGTGGCTCTTGTTCCTCAGGGATCGTGAGGAGTCGGCGATCTCATGGGAGGAGTTTCAAGACAAGTTTAGAGTTGAGTTCCGTTCCTCGACCGTGAAGGCATCTTGTCGTCAGGAGCTTCATACCCTTCCATAGGGGAGCTCCAGTGTTCGAGAGTTTGGAATCCATTTTAGGAACCTTCTACCATATGCTTTAGACCTCTTACCAGATGAGGAGGCCGGGGCGAGGCATTTTGAGGAGGCATTGCATCCAGAGATCCAGCACCAGGTCACCCCATTTATGCTGAAGACATATCTTGAGGTGCTGGAGAGGGCAGAGGTTGTTGGGAATACTTTTTCTACGACCGGATCGTCACGAGAGGGGAATCATCATGATTCCTCACAAAGTAGAGATGTGGTCTAGGGTTCCTAGTTTTCAGGGTTGAAGAGTTTCCGTTCACCTGGGGGTTAGTCCCAGCCCTTCCAATTTCGTTTCTATGGAGGCAGCAACTATCAGGCCTATGCCAAGGGATCAAACTCTTGTTTTTCTTGTGGTGGTTGTGGTCATTAGCAGTGGGAGTGCCCGAATTTTCAGAGTAGTCATCATGCACCGGGCTCTCCAGTCCAGGTTCCTCCGTTGAGGTAGTTCCAGCCAAGGCAGCAGCAGCAGGTTGCACCAGCTTTAGATCACCAGAGGGTAGATGGGGAAAGCAGAGGAAAACCCCATGACACACCCTGTCCTCAGAGTGTAGAGCGCGGCCGTGGTGTTGGTTGTCATCAGGGTCAGAGAGGCCGTGGAGGAGGTCCTTGTCAGCTTCATGCTTTAGCGTTGCCAGCTCTAGGCGAGCCAGATGTCGTCCGAGGTGCCCTTTGCTTATTTTATACCTTGCAGTATGCCTTGTTTGATTTAGGAGAGAACCACTCCTTCATATCACCTACCCTTTTCCATGCTTTGGGACTTGAGGTAGTGAGGCTTCCAGTTCCCTTGGCGTTGACTACGCTAGTTGGAGGTCGAGCTAGCTTGTTTGAAGTATGTAGAGATTTTGAGATAGTGTTGGGGCAGCACCGCTCTTGGGGAGATTTCCTATGATTACGAATACAACCATATGATGTCATCCTTGGCATGGATTGTTTTTATTCGGTGCATGCTATCATGTATTGATTAAGTAATTAGGTCATCTTCTTCGGTGGAGATGGAGAGAAGGTGGTGTTTGTTGGTGAGGGAGATCCTCGGATGGGTCATAGGTGTGTTCCATCCTTATCATCCTTGATGGCTGAGTTGATGCTGAGTTCTTCAGAGGTTCATAAGTTGGCGTTTTCTAGGGTCGTGGAGGAGTACCCTGATATCTTCCAAGAAGAGGTCATAGCATTACCCCCTCAATGAGAGATAGAGTTTGGGATCGAGTTACAGCCAGAAGCATCTTCTATCTCTATGTCTCTGTATAGGATGGCCCCTTCTGAGTTACAAGAGCTATGTATATAGCATGATGGTATATTACAGTGCGGTTTTGTTCGGCCATGTGTCTCACCATGGGGTGAACCATTCTTGTTCATGAAGAAGGCCGATGACAGTTTGCGTTTGTGTGTCGATTATCATCTCTTAAACAAAGTGACAATAAAGAACCGCTATCCTCTTCCATGGATTGATGAGTTATTTGATCAACTGAAGGGTGAAAGTTGGTTCTCAAAGATCGACTTTCGGTCAGGATATCATTAGATGAGGGTGAAAGATGAGGATATTCCGAAGACTGCTTTCCATTGTCATCATGGGCATTATGAGTTCATTGTAATGTCGTTCAGCATGATGAATGCTCCAGCTATATTCATAGGTTTGATGAATGCTATGTTCCGTGAGTTCTTGGAAACATTTTTGGTGGTTTTCATCGATGACATCCTTGTGTACTCCACATCTGAATAGGAGCATGCAGAGCATCTATGAGCCATTTTGGGAGTTCTTTGCCAACATCAGTTGTTTGGGAAGTTGTCAAAGTGTGAGTTTTGGGCTCAAGAAGTCCATTTCTTGGGGTATTTTGGGTCCCAACAAAGAGTAGCTATGGATCCATCGAAGATAGAAGCAGTGGTGTCTTGGGCAGCCCCCAAGACAGTGTCAGAGGTGAGAATTTTCTTTGGTCTCAAAGAATATTACAGGAGGTTTGTAGCCAATTTATCACGGGTTGTGACTCCTCTAACAGCTCTGACTAGGAAGGATCAGGTCTTTCAATGGACTGATCAGTGCCAGGAAGCCTTCTATTATATAAAAGAGAAGTTAGTAAGTGCTCCAGTTCTTTGTCTTCCAGCTAAGGTAGTCCAGTTTGATGTTTTCTGTGATGCTTCACATCTGGGGCTAGGCTGTGTTCTCATGCAGCAGAGGTCAGTTGTTTATTATGGGTCTCAGATGTTGCGTCCCAATGAATGCAACTATTCCACCCATGATCTTGAGTTGGCAGCTATGATATTTTCTCTGAAGTTGTGGATACATTACCTCATTGGTGAGCACTTTGTGGTTTTCACTGATCATAAGAGTTTTAGGTATGTTTTCTCCCAGCATGACTTAAACTTGCGATATCATCGGCTGATGAAGTTATTGCAGGAATAAAACTTTGAAATATTTAATTCACCTGGCAAAGGGAATGTTATAGCAGATGCGCTGAGTCAAAAGTCACATAGTGATGCTGTGCGTAAATCTGGAGATTCATGGAGAGTAATGGAAGAACTGTCATCATTACATCTTGGTATGGAAGAGGTTGGAGGTATAGGTTGTCTTTTCCAGATGACGGTGTAGTCATACCTAATGAAAAAGTTGGAAGAGTCCCAGTTGGGTGATCCAGAGGTGGATGTTTGGAGAGACATAGTTGTTTGTGGTGAGGCCCCTGATGGTTGGTCGGAGGATGAACAACACCGAGTGTTGTATCATGGCAGGATTTTTGTTCCCTTGGCGATGCGCGAGACGGTTCTCTGAGAGTTCCATAGTTCGCCCTTAGCAGTACATCCTGGTGTGACAAACACGTCCCGATCCATGAAGAGTCAGTTTTGGTGGCCTAGGCTAAAGCGTGTGGTTTTGAAGTTTGTGTCTCGATTTTTAGTCTACTAGAAGGTGAAGGCCGAACACCGTGTTCCTGGTGGTCTTCTCCATCCATTAGATATTTCTTAGCAGAAGTGGGAGGACATCTCAATAGACTTTGTTACAGGTTTACCTCGAGCTCTAGGTGTACATGATACTATATGGGTGGTAGTGGATCGTTTAACAAAATCGGCCCACTTCATAGAGATCAAGGAGTCGAGCTCAGTGGAAGTTTTGTCGAGGCAGTATCTAGAGGAGGTGGTGATACTTCATGGAGTACCTAGGACAATTATTTCTGATCGAGATCCTCATTTTACCTCCAGGGTGTGGAATGGTCTCTAACATGCTTTTGGTTCTCAACTATGCCTTTGCACTACTTTTCATCCTAAAAAGGATGGTCAAACTGAGCGAACCATCCAAACTCTCGAAGACATGTTACGATATTGTGTTCTTGATTTTCTAGGTTCATGGATGAGGAAATTACCCTTGGTGGAATTCACTTACAATAATAGTTTTCACTCCACCATCGGTATGGCATCGTTTGAAGCCTTGTATAGCCGGCCTTTCCGTTCTCCGTTGTGCTGGACTGGGGTCGGAGAGTCAGCCATTCTCAGACCGGAACTAGTACATAATACAACAGAGATGGTTCAGATGATTCATGAGAGGATGAAGACAGCGCAAGATCGTTAGAAATCATATGCGGTTCAAAGGAGGAGACCCTTAGAGTTTAATGTTGGGGATCATGTGTTTCTGAAGGTGACTCCCTATCATGGTCAGTGAAGGTTTGGTCATGGAAGTAAGCTCTCTCACCGGTTTTTTGGGCCTTTCGAGGTGTTAGCTCATGTTGGAGAAGTGGTGTATCAAGTAGCACTTCCCTCACAGGTGAGTCAGGTACATGGTGTTTTCCATGTATCAGAGCTCCGTCATTATCTTCATGATGACTCTCACATCATCAATTAGGGAGAGATTGATGTTGATGATGATGCATCCTTCTAGGAGAGACCTTTGGAGATCCAAGACCGAAAGGATAAGGTATTGTGTGGGTGGTCTATCCCCTTAGTTCATGTCTTATGGCGACACGGTGGCCTGGAGGAGAGTACCTGGGAGCGTGAGTCATAGATATGTCCTCAGTACCCAGAGTTTTTTAATGTTTAACTCTTTTCATGTAATGATGTTCCCTTCATGGTTAGACCTTTTATGTTTTATTTATAAAAATCTTTTGTTCCATTTGTGTCCTTCTCTCTTTTGAGAGGTATCTCGATGGATGGTTGTTCGAACCCCTATTTTCCATAGGTTGGTTTTAAATTATCGAGGACAAGAATGTTTTGAGAGGTATCTGATGTAATGTCCTAGACCTCTCCGGTCTATTAATTTGTGAAAATTTGGTGTTGGAGGTGTTTTGGGAGGTCAATGTGACTTATCCCCAACACTTTTCCAAATTTCCAGTTCTGTGAATAGTGTTTCCAGTTTTATGAACATTATCAGTAGGTGTAAAGTGTTTCACAGATCGGTAGTACAGATCAGTAGCACAGATCGATAGCACAGATCGATAGCACAGATCAGTAGCACAAATGGGTAGCACATATGGGTAGCACAGATGGGTAGCACATATCCGTAGCACAGATCAGTAGCACAGATCGATAGCACAGATCGGTAGCACAGATCGGTAGCACAGATCGGTAACACAGATCAGAAGCACAGATCGGTAGCACAGATCCGTAACACAGATCGGTAGAACATATCGGTAACAGAGATTGGTAGCACAGATCGGTAGCACAGATCGGTAGCACAGATGGTAGCAATGATCGGCATCACTGACCGGTAGCACTGATCGGTAGCATGGATCAGTAGCATGGATCGGTAGCATGGATCATTAGCACAAATCGATAGCACATATTGGTAGCACAGATCAGTTTCACAGATCGGTCGGTGTACAATAACGGTAGGTGAACAATGTTTCCAGATTCCTTCAGTTTTTCCCCATTTGACGTTTCCTTTGACGTAAAATACATTTAAAGCCGTATTTTAAGGACTCTTAAGGCCGATTAAAAGGCCATAAATCCTATATTAATTATTACTAAGTCTTGGAATGTTTTACTTGGTCAAACCATGTGGGTTAATGCGATCCGCTTTTAATAGAGAATTAAGCACATCTTAAACTGTCACCCCATTAAATATTAAAAAAGTAACAAGATTCATCTTCCCTTATTCTTCCTCTTTGTTATCGTTTATGATATTCTATAACTTTCAATCCTTCCCATAGGATTTGCACAATCAAACTTTACTCCTAGGATTGGTTCTGCTCTGTTTTGATGCAACCAAGCTGTGTCGATCATTCTTCGATATAAGGTATGTTTTATCATCTTTCTTTTAGGGATCATCTTCTCTTGTTCTCCTTTCCATATTCGCATGTAATCTACATGCTTCTAATGGGGATTTCTTGGGGTTTGGTTTGTGCGGACGTACCGTGGACTCATCGGGTGGATGCAGTTGTCGCAATAGGAGTATTGTGACCTATTGTGTGGATAAAGAATGTCAAGAACTCTTCGAGGTAGGGGATTCGTGGATTCTCTTTTATTTATGTGCAATCGTAGAGTTAGAATGATTTATCCCTTTGGATCACAATTAAATTGACCTAATTAAATACTTTAACCAGATAAAAATAATTGGTTTGATCTCATGTGTTTCTTTGTACCGTGATAACGGTTTGCCTCTTGATTTGCTAGATAGTGTGATATCTATGTCATGCTTGTTAGCATGTTGTTCTTGATTAATTGATAAAGAATGTAAATCTGGAATTAATTGATAATTAATTGACTAAAGATAAAGTGGCATGTGAACGAATTTGGTTTTTGTTGTTAGTTTTTGTTGTTTAAAGGCATGTAAAGTTAATTGTTTAATTAAATTGTGATATATATGACAGCTTTTTGGTTATGTTTCCCATAGTTGGAACATACCAAAAGAGAACTGGTAAACTCAAGATGGATTAAAGAACTTGTTGTTGATAAAAAAATAATGCCTGATAGGGTTTTCGGTTACCCTCCTTCTTGAAAGGATGAATGCCTTGTGGTTTGGAGCCATCAGTACTCATTCTGTATGAAGGTTGGATGCCTTGTTAATGAGCCAGGAGCCCATTTTATGTGATGTTTGATTTCCTGCTACTCGTTTTGTGATGTGACCCTTGAGGGGTGTTGTGATGTGTGGATGCAGGGAGGCCTTGTGGTTGTGGCAGCAGATGATTCCTAAAGTGGCGAGATGAATCAGATTATGCATGTGGGTGTCGGAGAGGACAACAAGGATGATAGTATGGGATGGATGTGATGGATTAATGTTCGGCGGTTTGTTTGGTTGTTTATCTACATACTTTTCCGCACATATCAAGGCATCTGTTTTTTCTTACCCTTCTTCCGAAATAGGCGAAGACACGCGGGATATGCCACATGCTTTCTGTGTTTAGCCTCTCGAGAGAGAATGGGTCTACACTCTTACTATAGGCGGAAAAGACTTGACGGGTAGTACACCCACTCACCGTGTTGAGCCCCCTTGTGTTTAGTAGCATAGAATTCTTTTCTAGAATGCCTGGGAATATGGGAATGTAATTCTGTAATGAATATTTAAATAAATGATGTTAACACATGGGGTTGGAGTTGCTGGAATATAATGACGAGGTAGTAATTTTTGAAGGGAATGTGGACTTTGGGTGCGATGCTAATAAAATTTAATGTCGAATTCTTCATGTTTAATTAATGTTTAAATAATTAATTAACGTACAGTGGAACTGATAAAAAGGGAATGAAGTAATCAAATAAAGCTCTTATAATGGTTGTGTGCTTATAGGATACCTAGTCATAGAAGTATCAGCCTGGAGTCCGAGAGACGTTAGCTGCAGTTGTGTCTAAGTCTAGGTAATGCACATAGTGTGGTTGTGAGATATAATATATTCTGTACTTTTATGTTTCTATACGCTACTCCACCCAGTCAGTAAGGGAAACTGACACCCCGGGGATTCTGAGCCCTGTGGGGGGTGTTTTCCCTAGCATTCTGATGGGAGGTTGAATGGATGACTACCCCCTTTAGCCCCGCTCTCTTCTCTTGGTAAATATGAGTGCCTTTGGCACATTGGTTATTTTCCCCCATATATGTGTGTAGAGGGCTGTAATGGCTTGCGGTTATTTCACACACATATATTCTGGATATAGTATCATATGGACTACTATAGGTGTAATGTGTATAGGCGGTGATGGCTTGAGGATCCTTACTCGCCGTATGGGATGTGATGGCTTGAGGTATAATACCTGACGTATGATACACATTATGTGAGCTATGGTGGCTCTCAGAAACTACCTGGTTACATTTGGTTGTGAGGATGGTGTGGTGCTTAGCCAAGGTGTCTGCGGGCAAGCCTTTGTGGTGCACGTGGTGCAGATTGTTGAGCTTAACTTAGCTGTATATGGGGAAGCCTTTGGAGAGAGATGCATTGGATGTATGTCGTTGGGGAAAAGTGGCAAACCAGTGGGGAAGTAGTAGCGGGGTACCCTTGATATTCTTTACTATATGCTATATTCTTGTACGCATTACATGGTGAGAGTAGCCATGATGAGGTTGGGAACTTATTATACCTATTTAGGTGACGAGTTAGTTTCACTTGTTTTTCACTAGGCTTTAGCATGTTTTCATTACTTTTTCACGAGAGGCTTCAGGGAGGATCCTACTAAGTATACTGTTATACTCAGCCTATGTATATATAAACTGTTTTTCTTGTCACATGGAGCAGGTTGGAGATCAAGTTGGTTACTACTAGCTTGTGGTTGGAGGAGCTATTCGGGCTTGTGGTTGCTACTATTTTTCCTTTCTTTTGGGTACTTGTAGTTTCCCCTTTTAGTTGTATTACTTTTTTAGGGAATTTCATATGTGTACTTGGGTTTTCATTATATTGCAGTCTATGTTGGAGTTGATTGGCGTCTATCTTATCTCTCTCTTTCGCATGTGTTCTCTTGGAGGGTAATGCCTCCCATTTGTGGGTTAATTATACCCTCAGTGCTAGTCTCCAAACCGAGTCATAATGGAGACGGGACTCGGGGGTCATTATCTCCCTTCTCACATTGCTAGCTTAGGAGGGGTACACTTTGTGGGGAGGGGGTCGTGTGTAACACCCCGAGATCTTATGAAAAATATTCTTTTTAATTTCATTAAGGTCTTGTGTTGTACGCTACACCAAAAGGAGCTTGCAAAACATGCATCCCTGACTTTCCTTGCATTTCATGCAATCACGACCTTCCTCGATATCGTGTGTAGTACGTAATACCGAGTTTCACTAAACGAGATATTATTATAATATTATTATGAACTAGCCGTTATAAATAGTAATACCCAATTTTTGAAATTTAATAAATTTTATCTTTCAAAATGGACTTCATTTTTGGATTCGGAATATCGAAATTAGCTTAGGGTGATATTTTGGTACTTTTCGGATAACTTTCATATTCGGATGAATAGTGAAAATTACTAAATTTTAATTAAAAACAACTTTTTTAATCCAAATAATTGATAGTGATAAATTATTAATTTGAGTGTTTTTAAAGTATATTTAGAATATATTTTTACTATTTAATACAATGTTGGTCATTGGATGTAATTTCACATTTAAACCAGACATAAACAAGTGTCAATATTTTGATAGTTATTATCTCTTAAAAACACGCTATTTGTTTTGACGATTGGAATTAATTTTTCAATTAATTAATGCAACTGATATGTTTTGAATTTGGTAAAATAGACATCATTTTTGAATTCATAATATCAAATATAGCTTAGGCCTAATTTTTGGAGTTTTTCTGGAAACATTAAATTTTTGATGAATAGTGAAACCACTAAGTAGTGGTTAAAAAAAACTGAATTTTTCATAAAACATAATTTTACCGCTTATGTGAGTGGAATTTAGAAAATTCGATAGACACGGTTAATATCAAGGACTAAAATGTGGTTCAATGAGATGAAAATAATTTTCGGTGAATAGTAACTTTTTACTTTTTTTACCACGGTTAAAAGTAAATAGGGTAATTAAGGGTAAATATGATATTATTATTACCCTAACACAAGTCCTAATTCTATTGGATAAGTGTAATTCGGCCAAAAACAACCTTAGGAATAAAATATGACCATTTAGGCACACTTGGATTAGATTAGGACATTTATTATTAATTTATTTAAAGAAGGGTTAAAATAGTTAAAATCAACGTTTAATAAGTAAATCATTTTTAATATAGGTTTATACATAATATATATTCGACTATAAATATTCATTAGAAATATAAAAAAAATTTCAACATAATTGTATTTTATTTATAATTTTTAAACATTAAATAATTTAATTTATTTTTGACACAATGATCATGTAGTAATTATCTTATTAATGCAATATTGACATAATTGATGTTATAAATACCCAAATAAATGTAATTTGAGACTTTTTATGAATTACACTAATTTTCTAGGTTAATATTACAATTTATTATTGATTTAGTTAACTTTTTTCGAACTAATCATTCTGTTATAATTTTCACAAATATCAATTACCAAATAGTGTCAAAATTGACATAAAATAGTTTTTAAAACAAATATTATATTATTAATTGTTATTTTATTCCTAAAAATATAAATTTAGTCCAAATGACTTAGATACGGGTATAAATATTAATAATAAACAACTTGGGGTTCGTTTGTCTTGTTATAGTAAGTTTATTAACCTTATAGTGTAAGAAAACAAGAAGACACAGTAAAAGTAAAATTATTTAACTTAAGGTTAAATCTAAATGATAAGGTTATAATAGAAACCTAAACTTGTATAAATTATATTGGATGAGAGTATTTAGACCCATCCCCACCTTATCTTCTAAATAAATCAATTTTGATCTATTAAAAACCAAATATGACTTTATAATAAAATAATATTTTCAGTTTTTCCAAAGGTGCCCCTCTCCTGCCTTATAAAAGGGCACCTCCTCCCTCTCTTCCTCACACCACTTTGAGCCTTCCACCTCATCCAAACCCTGCCAAATTATCTTCTCCACTTCCATATAAACATCCTAGAGGTCCTGGTCTTCTTCAAAGACCAATTTTAGTGCCCTAAGAGGGGGGTCTCAAAGAGGCACTTCAAAGAAGAGGTAATGTCTGTTACCGATTCTTTCAACTTTATTTCTTTTTCCACTTCTTCTTCTTAGGTTGTTTCATTATGAAGTAATAACATCAGTATTACTAATATACTGATATGTTATTATATGTACGAAACAACCCTATTTCACCATCTATCTATCCTACGGAAAATGAAATCACCGCGCGTGCGTACGTACGGAATACCGTCTCCACACCGTGGTGTAATCTATTTTCCACCACCACCTTACTTGGATGGGAATAATGGTGTAAATAATAACTATATATGATTATTTTAAAGTGATATTTATTCTGTAATAGTATACATACACTCCAATAAAACTTCATGATCGTGGGAACGATATCATCGCTCGTGCGTACGTACGTAATACCGTCTCCACGACGCGATAAGATTCATTATCAATGATTAACCATTCATGAATGATTATAAAGTACATATAATAGGTAATCATGAAATATATGACATAATAATTATACTGTATTTATGTATATATATATGTATTCCATCCAATTAATTACATTCAATTCAATGAGGAATCGAAAACAACGTTCATGCGTACATACGACCTACCATCTCCATGAACAGTGTATTTCATTCCATTTATCGATCTATTATATATATGTAGAATCTGAATATATATAATATATAAATCATGTTTTATATTCTGGAATTAAGTAATCTTGATCTATGTAATCATATTAATAATTACAAGTCAAAACACGAACGACAAATGAAACGATTTTACCCAAAACACTCTTTTACATGGAATTTACAAAAGAACGGGTAATATAAAGTCATAAGTGAACCATATATGATATCATAACAATGAATATGATTCTGTAATAAGTCAATGACATTATTTAAATCATTATACAGGAGGTTCGGATACGTATGAAGCATATCAGGCCTAAGGTATGGGAAAATTGTGCAAATCTCATTTTTATCCGAGATTGCTTATTCTTTAGTATTTAAAGGGGCTATTGAAATCGTCCATGTCAATGTTTTATAAAAGTGTTTTCATGTATGTTTAAATTAATTTTTACCCATTTTTGAATTTTTGAGTTTTACTACATGGTATGTAAGGAATCTTTCTTTTGTTTAGGTTACAAGGTACTTTTTTGACTTTTCCGGCAAAAGTATGAGAAGAATGTTTTTTTAACTTATACAACATGAAAGGATTTTTACAGTTTTTATAAAGACTTATTTTAATGAAGCTTCCTCCAAAAGATTTCATGACTATTTTCAATAAAATCGTTTTCTTTTATAATTGCACGACATTTTGTGAAAATAAAATGATTTTGAATAAAAAAGGATATTTTCCTCAAGAATTCATTTCAAGTGTTTTATCAAAACCATTTTTCATCTAAGATGAAATTATTTCATATGTGTATGTTTTATGTATAATGTCTCTATGATTTACATGGTTTCAATTTTCTTATTAAGAAATGATATCCATTTATTTTTTATGGATTATGTGATGATGGAATGATGTTTATGAATCCCATTTTATTCATTGGGTTATGATGAATGTTTTAAGTTTATTTTATGGCACAAGTAAGAATGATTTCAATATGAGATGGGTGGGACCTATTTCTCCCTTCAATGCATTGGGTAAAGATTTATATCTCATGAGATATACATGGATGGAATGGTAAGTTAATCCGGTTCAGTATTACAGGACTGGAATGAGGAGTGAACTCGATTCAGAAAGGGACTTTGTCCACTCAGATGGTCTTGGCAGAAATGCCTTGGCTACTATGGAAATCATTACATGTGCTTAATGGATGCCACAATTACATGTTTTATTCGCATACTATGTTATCATGATTTATGTTCCATTATGATTTATGCCTTATTTACTTCCATGTTTTAAGTCGTTGCTCAATATTTTGATGTTTAAACATTATGTTCATGTTTTTAAGTTCAAATGTATATGGTATGTTTTATTCTATCCATTATTACCCTTACTGATCATTTGAGCTCACCCTTTTTATTTTTTATTTCCCCCAGGAAATAAATAAAGGTTTTAGGTAAGGAAACAAAAACGGGGAGATCGTTATGGGAGATGTTGAAGATCTTTAAAAATGATTAGATGTTTATATTCTGAGTTTCCAAAGACACTAAACTATTACGGTCCCTGTGTGTCTGTTTTTGTTATGTATTAAGTATTCCGTAAAAGTAATGTAATGTCCATGTACGTCATGCTTCGGGTCTCTACAGTTGGTATCAGAGGAAATTTTTAGTCAAACTTTGGAAACTAGGATGCAAGAACATTAGTGATATCCCTAGAGAAATTTCTAAGGTATGTCTAGGGATGTCCCTATGGTTAAGTATACGTATAGGTTATAGTCCTATAATTGTGCTAACATTCTTATAATTTAATCTAAGATGTTACATATTGAGGGTACTCCCCCTTTACAATTTTATTTTCCCTATCATGATTTTTACCTCTCACAATATTCTTGTTGGGTTTTAGACGATGGTTGGAACCCGAAGGAACTATGTTGATCAATGTAATGGACAATGCGATGATTGTCCTCCTGTACAAACAAATGTTATGGAAGATGGAGTGAAAAATCTTATTGCTATACTTGCACAAGCTATGAATCATTCTGGACTTCCAAATGAGCAGATAAAGGAACAATATTCTATTGAGTCCTTCATGAGGCAATGTCCACCTTCTTTCAGTGGGTCTTCTGATCCACTTGTTGATGAACAATGGATCAGTACCACTAAAAAGATAATTTCAGTTCTTCAATGTTCTGAACAAGATAAATTCATCTTAGCAGTATATTGTTTGGAAGGTGAATCTGATCAATGGTGGAATCTTATCAAGAATATGAGGCCAAGAGATGAAATTGAGTCCATGGAATGGGACGAGTTTGAGAACTTATTTTTCAATAAGTACTTCCCTCGTATTCTTTGAACAAAGATAGAGAAGGAGTTTCTTGAACTAAATCAAAAGGATGATGAATCTATTGGTGTATATGAAGCGAATTTTACAAGGCTTGCAAGGTATGAATCTGGCTTTATCATCCAACCTGAAAGTAAAGTTGATCGATTCTTCAGTGGCTTAAAACCAAATCTTTGAAGGGCATTATCTATAAGAGACTTCAGTAGAAATGAAGAAATTGTGCGTTTTCCTATCAAGGTAGAAATAGAAGTTGGTGTTACTTATCAATCTCATAGTTTTGACAAGAAACGAAAGATGGAGTTCAAGGAGAAATCTCAGAATAATGGTCAAAGGAAGATGAATGTTTCCTTATGCTCAAAGTGTGGAAAGAAGCATTGTGGAGGTTGTCATAAAGGGACTAGAAAATTTTTTAAGTGTGGAAAAGAAGGTCATCGAGTAGCTGAGTGTCGAAGTAATGGAAAAAGGGTTTCTAATGATGTGAATAAAGAAAAGACTGCAGAGAACGCACCACCAACACTTCAATGCTTCAAGTGCAAGGAAACGGGGCATTATGCTAACAAATGCCCTAATCCAAGGGTTAGTGATGATCGACATGAGCAACCACTTAAGGCAAAGGACAAAGGGAAGTCGCATGCGATCACTATTGGCAATGTTGAATATGACAACGATGTGGTGGAATGATTAAGTGTTTATGTAATGGGATTCCAAAATAATGTTGTATATAGTATCATGGAATATTGGAATATTTATGTATTGGTCTATTGTGGTTTTCAATACTTTTATGGTACCAGTAACCATGGAAAGTGATTGAGATATTTTTGGAAAAAAGATGAAATGCGCATAATGAAGGGATAAGGAGAAAATTAAATGTTTTATAGTATTCATGAGCTCATGACTGATATAAGGAGAAGGTTATATCATGGTTTGAGTATATAGAATTTTTGGATTTTAGTATGTGGAAAGAGTTAACTTTTGACAGCATTCGTGTTTTCACTAATGTTTAATGGGTATTCATTTTTCAAGAGAATACATGATTAAGGTATTCACATGATTGGAATGTGACCAACAAGATATATGGGGGATAAATGATGGTACTCACATGCTTGGTTGATTACATTTCAAGTAATCATTTTCTTTATACTATGAGCTTGGACGAATGTATTTTAGATAATCCTAAAGATTGAAATGGATTATGTTGGACATAAGTTAGTATTGTTTAAGGATAGAAGTTTTTTTCGATATTATTGATGGGATGTTATATTAATGTAGTTTTAGAAAAAGGACAACCTGCAGGATGGGTGATAGCCCATCGTGTCGGAAAAGGCTGTGGGAATCGAACCCACAACCGAAGTGCGACTGGACTTTATCGCCTACCACTGGCCTACAGGAAGTCCCTGTTTAGTAGAAAATAGTTTTATTATATTAAGAAGTATGATATATGAATTATAAGTCCATTTTAGGAACCATATATGATTAATCTCACTATAGATGGACTTATGTATTTTTTTGATAACTTTTCTAACCTTTTGTTTGAGACAGATGGAATGACCCATCATTCTATCACATGATCTGCTAACACTTCACGAATGAAAAATTCAACTTCATTTCATTAAGAGATGAAGTGGAAATTGTCTAAATAATGACCAACGGTGAGACTGTACCAAAATCAGGAAAGTATTTCTTCTAATTCCAATTTCATCAACTTTAGGGAAATGATCTTGAAAACCAAAAATGTTGTCCTAGTGCTCTTATATACGATGAATCAGATGGTACCTTAGATCGTCGCAAATTTATGGATTTGTGATTGTTGGCTTTTTCATATCCATGTTCTCTACCACTCTTAATCAGAACTTGATGGTTATATTTCTCCTCCATATCCATATTTTCACCTATGTTCTCCTATGTGGAAACCCAGTGATTAGTTAATTTGGGTAACTGATATGTTTCATACATTAGTTTTTAAAGATTGGTTTTGGTATTAATTTTTACGATGTGGGTTTCTATTAAAGAAACTTTCGAGTAGTAAACCATTTATAACCCTGACGAATTTCGAGGGCGGAATTCATTTTAAGGGGGGGTAGAATGTAACACCCCATGATTTTATGAAAAATATTATTTTTAATTTCATAAATGTATTGTGTTGTACGCTACACTAAAAGGAGCTTGCACAACACACATCCCTGACTTGCCTTGCATTACACGCAATCATGACCTTCCCCAATAGCATGTGTAGTACGCAATACCGAGTTTCACTAAACGAGATATCATTATAATATTATTATGAACTAGTCGTTATAAATTTTAGTACCCTATTTTTGAAATTTTATAAATTTTATCTTTCAAAATTGACTTCGTTTTTGGATTCGGAATATCGAAATTAGCTTAGGGTGAAATTTTGGTACTTTTCGGATAACTTTCATATTCTGATGAATAGTGAAAATTACTAAATTTTAATTAAAAACAACTTTTTTAATCGAAATAATTGATAGTGATAAATTAATAATTTGAGTGGTTTAAAAGTATATTTAGAATATATTTTTACTATTTAATACAATGTTGGTCATTGGATGTAATTTCACATTTAAACCAGACATAAACAAGTGTCAATATTTTGATAGTTATTATCTCTTAAAAACACGCTATTTGTTTTGACGACGGGAATTAATTTTTAAATTAATTAATGCAACTGATATGTTTTGAATTTTTTAAAATAGACATAATTTTTTAATTCATAATATCAAATATAGCTTAGGTCTAATTTTTGGTATTTTTCTGGAAACTTTCAATTTTTGATGAATAGTGAAACCACTAAGTGGTGGTTAAAAAACTGAATTTTTCATAAAACATAATTTTACCACTTCTGTGAGGGGAATTTCGAAAATCCGGGAGACACAGTTAATATTAAGGACTAAAATGTGGTTCAATGAGATGAAAATAATTTTTGGTGAATAGTAACTTTTTACTTTTTTTTACCACGGTTAAAAATAAATAGGGTAATTAAGGGTAAATATGATATTAGTATTACCCTAACACATGTCCTAATTATATTGGATAAGTTTAATTCGGCCAAAAACAACCTTAGGAATACAATATGACCATTTAGGCCCACTTGGATTAGATTAGGACATTTATTATTAATTTATTTAAAGAAGGGTTAAAATAGTTAAAATCAACTTTTAATAAGTAAATAATTCTCAATATAGGGTTATACATAAGATATATTCGACTATAAATATTCATTAGAATTATAAAAAGATTACCTATAAAATAGTACTCTGTTTATAATTTTTAGACATTAAATAATTTAATTTATTTTTGACACAATGATGATGTAGTAATTATCTTATTAATGAAATATTGACATAATTGATGTTATAAATACCCAAATAAATGTAATTTGAGACTTTTTATGAATTAAACTAATTTTCTAGGTTACTATGACATGTTAGTAGTGATTTATTTAACTTTTTTTTGAACTAATCCTTCTGTTATGATTTTCACAAAAATCAATTACCAAATAGTGTCAAAATTGACATAAAATAGTTTTTAAAACAAATATTATATTATTAATTGTTATTGTATTCCTAAAAATATAAGGTTCATACAAATGACTTAGATAACGTTATATATATTAATACTAAACAACTTGGGGTTCGTTTGGCTTGTTATAGTAAGTTTATTAACCTTATATTGTAAGAAAATAAGAAGACTCGGTAAAAGTAAAATTATTTAACTTAAGGTTAAATCTAAATGATAAGGTTAAAATAGAAACCTAAACTTGTCTAAATTATATTGGATGAGAGTATTTAGACTCATCCCCACCTTAGTTTCTAAATAAATCAATTTGGAGCTATTAAAAACAGAATACGACTTTATAATAAAATAATATTTGTAGTTTTTCCAAAGGTGCCCCTCTCCTCCCTTATAAAAGGGCACCTCCCCCCTCTCTTCCTCACACCACTTTGAGCCTTCATGCTCAGACAAACCCTGCCAAATTTTCTTCTCCACTTACCTAGAAACATCCTAGAGGTCCTGGTCTTCTTCAAATCTCAATTTTAGTGCCCTAAGAGGGGGTCTCAAAGAGACGCTTCGAAGAAGAGGTAATGTTCGTTACCGATTCTTTCAACTTTATTTCTTCATCCAATTCTTCTTCTAAGGTTGTTTCATTTTGAAGTAATGACATAAGTATCACTCATATAATGATATTTTATTATATGTATGAAACAACCCTATTTCACCATCTATCCATCCTACAGAAAACAAAATCACCGCGCGTGCGTACGTACGGAATACCGTCTCCACACCGTGGTGTAATCTATTTTCCACCACCACCTTTCTTGGATGGGTATAATAGTGTAAATAATAACTATATATTATTATTTTAAAGTGATATTGATTCTGTAATAGTATACATATACTCCAATAATACTTCATGATCATGGGAATGATATCATCGCTCGTGCGTACGTACGGAATACCGTCTCCACGACGCGATGAGATTCATTCTCAATGATTAACCATTAATGAATGATTATAAAGTACATATAATAAGTAATAATTAAATATATGAAATAATAATGATACTGGATTTATGTATATATATATGTATGTCATCCAATTAAATCCACTCAATTCAATGAGGAATCGAAAACAACGTTCATGCGTACGTACGACCTACAGTCTCCATGAACGGTGTATTTATTTCAATTTATCGATCTATTATATATATGTATATTCTGAATATATATAATATATAAATCATGTTTTATATTCTGGAATTAAGTAATCATGATCTATGTAATCATATGAATAATTAAAGTCAAAACACGGATGACAAATGAAACGATTTTACCCAAAACACTCTTTAACAAGGAATTTACAAAAGAACGGGTAATATAAAGTCATAAGTGAACCATATATGATATCATAACAATGAATATGATTCTGTAATAATTCAATGACATTATTTAAATCATTATACAGGAGGTTCAGATACGTACGAAGCATATCGGACCTAAGGTAAGGGAAAATTGTGCAAATCTCATTTTTATCCGAGATTGCTTATTCGTAAGTATTTACTGGGGCTATTGAAATCATCCATGTCCAAGTTTTATAAAAGTGTTTTCATGTATGTTTAAATTAATTTTTACCCATTTTTGACTTTTTGATTTTTACTACATTGTATGTAAGTAATCTTTCTTTTGTTAACGTTACGAGGTACTTTTTTGACTTTTCCAACAAAATTACGAGAAGAATGTTTTTTTATCTTATACGGAATGAAAGGATTTCCACGGTTTTTATAAAGTCTTATTTTCATGAAGCTTCCTCCAAAATATTTCATGACTATTTCAACAAAATCCATTTCTTTTAAAATTGCATGACATTTTGTGAAAAGAAAATGATTTTGAAGAAAAAAGGATATTTTCCTCAAGAATTCATTTCAAATGTTTTATCAAAACCATTTTTCATCAAAGATGAAATTATTTCATATGTGTTTGTTTTAAGTATAATGTCTCTATGATTTACATGGTTTCACTTTTCTTATTAAGAAATGATATCCATTTATTTTATATGGATTATGTGATGATGGGATGATGTTTATGAAACCCATTTTATTCTTTGGGTTATGATGAATGTTTTATGTTTATTTTGTGGCACAACTAAGAATGATTTCAATATGAGATGGGTGGGACCTATATCTCCCTTCAATGCATTAGGTAATGATTTATATCTCATGAGATAGACATGGCTGGAATGGTAAGTTAATCTGGTTCAGTATTATAGGACTGGAATGAAGAGTGAACTCAATTCAGAAAGGGACTTTGTCCACTAAGATGGTCTTGGCAGCAATGCCTTGGCTACTATGGAAATAATTACATGTTCTTAATAGATTCCATAATTACATGTTTTATTCCCATACAATGTTATCATGATTTATGTTCCATCATGATCTATGCCTTATGTAATTTCATGTTTTAAGTCGTTGCTTAAGATTTTGATGTTTAAACATTATGTTCATGTTTTTAAGCTCAAATGTATATGGTATGTTATATTTTATCGATGCTTACCCTTACTGAGCATTTGAGCTCACCCTTTTTATGTTTTATTTTCCCCAGGAAATAAAGAAAGGTTTTAGGTAAGGAAACAAAAAGGGGAAGATCGTTATGGGAGATGTTGAAGATCTTTCAACATGATTAGATGTTTATATTCTGAGTTTCCAAAGACACTAAACTATTACGGTCCTTGTGTGTCTGTTTTTGTTATGTATTAAGTATTCCGTAAAAGTAATGTAATGTCCATATACGTCAAGCTTCAGGTCTCTATATCGTGACAGTATGTCACGACCCGCCCTCGGGGCCCGTGCCGTGACTACCCCAAGCCCGCCTTCCATAGGCCAGGGGATGGCGACTTGCACCAAAGGCGTAAATCCCGATAACTGGGAAGATATTGCCTTTATATAAGTAAACAAACACCACAGAGTACAAGCGGAAGAAAAACACTAAGTACAAAAGAAAGTGCTGAAAAGTAAATGGGCCAGAATACAAACCCAAATGAAAGTACAACTACAACTGAACAAGTACAACAGAAAAATACAAGAGCTGGGAGAACGAAAGAGGCTCCTGGGTCGTCCTCCTCGGATCATACCTGAAGGGTAGGTACAGATGGCGCAACTCCTGGATCGTCCACCACGGATTCTACCTGAAGGGCAGGTACAGATGGACTCCACAACGCTCTCGCCCGTCAACCACCTCCAAGTGTCGTCTCGCCGTGAAGTCCACCTCCATATACTGACTGGTCGTGTAGTCCACCTCTGGGTACCATCCAGTCTTCGAACACTCGGCCTCCATCAGCACTGTCCGTCGTCTGCAACCAACACAACAAGGTGCGAGCATAGCCCGTGTAGGGGTGAGTATAACGATACTCCGTAGGGACCCCGAGACCCTTAAGGTCACACTAAAACCAACAAGGATAACCACAAAGAAGATCTCAACAGATAACCTCTAATTAGGTATATGCCCATACATATACCTAAGTTATCAAGTAACCCATCTCAATCCCGAGGAAACACAAAGATTATGAAATAAACGGATAACCACTACCCAGGTATATGCCCATACATATACCTAAGTTATCAAGTGACCCATCTCAATCATGAGGAAACACAAAGGTCATAGACTCAGCTCAAACCAGGATTTTTATTATCGAAACCGTAACTGCTGAAGAGCTCCGTCTCTGGAGTGTACAATGGTCCTGTCACGACTCCGAGGTACTGCTCACTAACCTAAGACTGCTGAGGTACTCCTCCTGTCAAGTACTGCGGGTCTGCTGCCAAATACTGGGCGCTCCGTCCGCTGTGGGTCTGATGCCAAATACCGTTGGCTCCCCCTAATAGCCTATAGAGGTACTCCTCCAGTCGAGTACCGCAGGTCTGCTGCCAACTACCAGGCGGTCCGTCCGCCGTGGGTCTGCCTCCAAATACCGAGCGCTCCATCCACTGGGCTAGTCGACTCACTCCAAGTCGAGTCGGTCAAGCAGTCGGCAGGTCTCAGTCGTCCACATGGTCTCCGTACTCCGTACGCTCGTCTCCGGGAGGGTCCGCTCCACGAGCTACAGGTCGATACTCCAAGTATCTCAAAGTCCCACAAAATTATATCTCAAAGGACCGCCTTGTCAGAGGGGTCTCAACGCAACAGACAGCGCGTCAATCGGACGCCCGGTCTGTGAGTTATTGGCTTTTTTCGTCCTAGGGGCCCTGTTGGTTTCGTGAGCGAACCAACCTGTCCATATCTCAACTGTACCCCGAACTCTCATAGGGTATACTCATAGGGACCGTTCCTCAATGTGATCACCAACGCCACTGACGGTTCGTCAAACGGACGTCCGGTCTGAAAGATATCAGCTTTTCCGTTCTAGGGGCCCGGTTGGATTTCGGGTACAATCCAACCTGAACACTATCCAACAACATCCAAAACTTGGACGAAGTATGCCAAAAGTTCCGCCTCATCAAGAGGAATTCAACGAGACAGACGACACGTCAATCGGACGCCCGATCTGTGAGTTATTGGCTTTTTCGTTCCAGGGGCCCGGTTGGTTTCATTAGCGAACCAACCCGACCGCACTCCGACGGAATCCAAACCTCGAGCGGAGTAAGCCAAAAGATCTGTCTCACTTAGAGTAATCCAACAAAGTCGACGGCACGTCAATCAGACGTCCGGAGCTCAATATATAAGTGTTTCCGCTCCGAGGGCCCGGTTGGTTTCGTATCCGAACCAACCCGGCCGAACACAATGTATTCTAAAACATTGAGTGCGATATACCGAAACGGCCGTCTCGATCCAAGGATCGCATCTCCGCTGACGGTGCATCGATCGGAGGTCTACAGCTCATGATTTGGGTTGAAGACCGTGAGGGGTCCGAAAAAGGGGGGTCTAGGCCCGGACCGACCCGGCCCGACCCCCCCTGGGTCGGCCCGTACCGGGTCGACCCGACCCGGCCCGACCAGCCCGCCGCGGCTCGGCCATCGCGGCCGGGCGGAAGCCGCGGGCGGGGTGCGCGGCTCCCCCACCCTCGCCGCTAATTGAGGCCGGCAGCAACCGCCGCTGCCAGCCCTCCGGCGGCGCGCCGCCACCGCCTTCCACGGACCACCGGACGCGCTCCGGTGGTCCGTTTCTCCTGCCGTCTTCGCCAACGGTCCTCCCGGGACACGACCTTCACTGCACGGCCCTCAAATCGCCCTTGCGGCCCCGTTCGTTATTGCCCGAGAATCCGCACGTCAATTAACAAAACGCGCCGTCTTCGTGGTTCTCCGGCATGACGCGATGGCGCCGCACCCCTTCGCCGTGTCCTGACTCCGTCCGCGGATGTCTTCGGGTTTCTACGATGCGGCACGACGGCGTCACGCCCTTATTCGTTTTCATGACACAGCGCGACGGCGCCGCGCATTCCTTTTCGCACGTTCTGCGCAGTGCGACGACACCGCCCCATCCCCGTTTCAATCCACAAAAGAAACCCACAAGGATAAGGAGGTGGGTCGGCCGTGTTTGTGCGGTCTGGACCCCTCTCGTTAATTGATATCAACTGGTCATATTTCACGAAGATCGTCAAGGTAATAATCACGAACAAATTAAATAATAGTCCTCAACTTCAATCCGCATGAACGAACGATCCATGGATCAACCTGGAATTGGTTGGTCTGTGCTCGTCATTATTTTCTCAAAAGATAATAGAACACCAAAATAAAATCCCCTACCTCGTCGAAGTCGTCGAATGTGCGTTCTTCGCGGAATTGATCGTCGCGGGAGAAGAGGATCGTCGCGTCGCGGAAGGGTGTCGCGTCGTCGCGGTATACAGCATTGCGTCGACGAACTCCGAGGATCAAGAACATACAGATTTAATTATAACACTTAAATCCATGTTGTTTTTATAAACCACAAAGAGTTAAAAGGTCCGCAATCTCTCACCTCAACGGATGATCAAAGATTTGTCGCGGATGAAGGAACGTCGCAGAAGAACGTCGCAGGAGAAGAATTGTCGGCGTCGCGGGTCTGGCTGGCCACCGCCGCCGATCTTCGAGGGCTCGGCGTTCTTCGTCGCCTTTCGTCAAAGGTCGGCGTTCTTCGCGTTCTTCGCGTTCTTCGCGTTCTTCGCGTTCTTCGCGAAGGAGGCTGAAGGACTTAAGGTTCTGTCAAATCCTCTCAACGAACAACACACAAGAAGAAGAGTGTTGGTCTTATTTTATTAACATGCCAAGAAACGAAAAAAAGATAAGTTAAGTAACGACCCATTAATTCATAGAATTAATTCAACGAATAAAACCGCCCAATTAAAAAGTGTGTTTAATAGATTAAGAAACACCCCAGTTGACTTTCAATTAATAGGGGTTTTCGCAGGTGCGTTACTTAGCGGAAAAGAAACGGTGGGGCTCATGTGGAACCCACCTCACAAATATCCTACCAAGAGGGTAAGATATTTTGGATTGCACCTTATCCGCATCAACTCAGCTTAAGCAGCTTTAAGTGGCATTCAAGTGGCTTTAAGTGAAATAAAAATAAAGTTGTCGCACACTTTATTTAATTTCTTTACTTAACCCCAAAAATTAAAAACCACACCCGAGCAAACGCAACTCCGGAAGAGGAATTTCTAAGCAAAAACCGGTGCTACGATTCCATCGGTGCCCTCGGAATTTGATTCCGAGCACCGGTTCAAAATTTAGAAATTCGTGCTCGTTCTTTCACTGAACGTACCCGAGATAAACTTCGGAATATGATTCCGGGCACACCGGGCCTCAGAATCAGGCGCCGTCAGAAACTGCGTTGTTGTAAAATCCCAAAAAAAATTTAGAAAAAATTTTCCCTTGATATTTTTGGGTCTTTACATTACTCCCACCTCAGGGATTTACGTCCTCGTAAAGCTTTAACACAAAATAGGGTCACAAAAGCGGTACAAAGCACACATCTGAGCCTTCCGCTCCCATGTGCTCACCCGTAGGTTCCCGTATTGCCAGAGAAAGTGCACCCGAGGAATCGATCATCCTCGTAGGATCTGCCCCTGTTGATCCTCGATCCCCACTGGATCCTCCGTGAAAGACACCCCACCGCCATCGTCCAGCTCCTCATGGTTGATGATATGCGAAGGGTCAAGCACGTATCTCCTCAGTTGAGATACGTGGAATTCGTCGTGCACCTGGTGCAACTGCGTTGGATGGGACAAGTGATAAACCACCCCGCCTACCCAGCTGAGGACCTAGAAAGGTTCGTTGAACCTCGAAGATAACTTGCCGCCTTGGCCACATCTCCTTAAACCTCGTCGAGGTAAGACCCGTATAAGGACATGATCGTCATCCTCGAACTCTAGAGGTCTTCAATTCTTGTTAAAACTGGAACTCAAAACGACTTCCACCACGAGGGTAAGGTTGACCAACTCAAGAATGATTGGCCGCACCGTCCTATGCAAGAGGTTATCCTGTGCTACCTGGGGTTTCCTTTTCGCCGACCAAGGAAAACCCATCTCGGCGTCGTAGTTAAACCACAACCTTTTTTTGCCTAATACAGCCAATTTGTATATGAACTGTGGATCCAATCCATACTCAGACCAACGTCGTAAGGCCTCGACGCTGCTACCAAGAGATTCCAACCGAAACTCTCACCTTGAGGGTCTGACCACACTGTCGGCGTAAGTGTGATTATCTAGTCTCCTCCCAAGGTATCTCCAGAAGTGAGGGTCAAGTCCACGGCTTACCGTAAACTCTAGGTCTGGAACAAGATTTGTGAAAGCAAGTAATGATTCATATCGACGTCAGTTACTACAGCAACTAGTAGTGGACACAGACTGTCCCTCGAATCATTTCTAGAGCCATTGGGTCACACTCCTTGACCGCAAGCAGCCGCACTCTTCCTCCGCCCTCCATCTCCCTGAGCCTGGCGGGGATAACTAAGGCGGGTGGTTGTAGCATGTTAAGATGTACACCACCTCATGCTGCTCTCCTAGCTCTGCCTCCACGTCTACTGCTCCGCAGACTCATCTCTCCTTAATGCTTCCTATTCTTTAAACATTAAACATGCCCGAGTATCCAATACTGGTGCCAGTTTCCTATTTCTTACTGCATTGTGCAGCCTTCATCCGCTCCTGGATGACCTGAACCTTCTTTGCCTACGATATGAAGAGATGCTAAAATTTCTCCGCTTCCGAAAAGAGAAACTCGTTCACATCCCCTGGATGAACCACACCCATTGCCTAATACAGTCAATCCCGACATGAATGATGCATTCATGCCATGGATGACGTCGTAAGGCCTCGACGTAACTACCAAGAGATCCAACTGTCACTCTAACCTCCAAGGGTCGAGTCACACTGTCGGAATTAGTGTGAGGTCACTGGTTCTCCTCCAGTAGAAATCTCGAAAGTGAGGGTCAAGTCAACAGTTTTAACCGGGACCACTCAGTATCAACCAAAAAAAAGGACAGGAAAGAAAACAATGATAAGTATCTTTTTATTATTGCATCTCATAGTACAAAGACACGAATACAACAACAACATGGAACTAGAAGTACAAGGGACGTATCCACTAGTTCTGCTCCTGTCTACCTGCTCCCGAAGATCTACTGCCTTATCCACTGCTCGACTGTTGCTCAAGCACCAGCCGCTGCTTCTGTCTTGATGGCTCCTCCAACACGTGTGGATCAACTGTGCGGGAGTCGGACAGTCACGTGACAGGTGACCCTTCCCACCGCTTGAGTAACACTGTCTATTTCTGGCACGCCTGGCTCTGACCCCCCTAGGTGCCCCGCACCACCGGTCCTAAAACCCGAGATCGTCCAACTACTGGTATGGTCCTCCTAGACCTCTGCATCATCTGTCTACTTCCCACAGATGACTGGGCTACTGATTGAAAAGCACACGGAAAAGGCAGTAGCTCCTGAACACGCTCGGGGTGTAGAGCTGCTGGCATAAACTCCACCCTGAAGAAGGTCTCGAAGTCTTCCCATGTGAAGGTTATCTCGTCGCAAAACTGGAAAAAGTGGCTCCACCACCTGCCTGCTGCTGCCTGAAGAAGGCTGGCAGCAAAGATCACCATGAAGTCTTCCGGTGTCCCCACTAGTCTGAAGACTCTAACCACAGCCTCCAGCCAATCCTCAACCGCCTGAGGGTCCGTCTCTCCCCGGAACCTGGGGGTCCTCTGGCGCTGGAACTCGTGCAGTGCACTCAAGTGGCGTGCATCGCCTACTGCTGGAGCTGGTGGCATCAGTGGCCCAACGTATGGTAGTACCGCTGGTGCCTCCGCCGGTGCCTCAACTGTAAGAGGGACCGGTACCGAAGCCTCGTTGCTCAGTAGGCTGTCAGTACGCACATCCCTCTGGGCTCTAACTGGTCGTCCGTGAAAAGGCATCCTGAAAGAAACAACGTGACACGATCAAACAATTATACCTAGTGAGCTGACCTGGTTTGAGCTGATATTTAAATAAAACTTCTGGAAACACACATGCAATAAGTGTTTTCGTGCACAAAGTCAGAATTCAGTTGTCAGGGTCCTGGTGTATGGATACGTTGGCCGCCCGCACCAACACTAGACTCCCTGAACTGAAGACGACAGTCGGTACCCTTAACACTATTTCTTCATAGAAATAAAAAAAATATCAGAGTTATAAGTTCTGTGGTAGAACCGACTCCTCTGATACCAATTTGTCATGACCCACCCTCGGGGCCCAGGCCGTGACTACCCCAAGCCCGCCTTCCATAGGCCAGGGGCTGGCGACTAGCACCAAAGGTGTAAATCCCGATAACTGGGAAGGAATTGCCTTTATATAAGTAAACAAACACCACAGAGTACAAGCGGAAGCAAAACACTAAGTACAAAAGAAAGTGCTGAAAAGTAAATGGGCCAGAATACAAACCCAAATGAAAGTACAACTACAACTGAACAAGTAAAACAGAAAAAACAAGAGCTGGGAGAACGGAAGTTGCTCCTGGGTCGTCCTCCTCGGATCCTACCTGAAGGGTAGGTACAGATGGTACAACTCCTGGATCGTCCACCACGGATCCTACCTGAAGGGTAGGTACAGATGGCCTCCACAACGCTCTCGCCCGTCAACCTCCTCCGAGTGTCGTCTCACCGTGAAGTCCACCTCCAGATACTGAATCGTCATGTAGTCCACCTCCGGGTACCATCCAGTCTTCGAACACTCAGCCTCCGTCAGCATTGTCCGTCGTCTGCAACCAACACAACAAGGTGCGGGCATAGCCCGCGTAGGGGTGAGTATAACGATACTCAATAGGGACCCTGATACCCTTAAGGTCTCACTAAAACCAACAAGGATAACCACAAAGAAGATCTCAACAGATAACCTCTACTTAGGTATATGCCCATACATATACCTATGTTATCAAGTAACCCATCTCAATCCTGAGGAAACACAAAGATTATGAAATCAACGGATAACCACTACCCAGGCATATGTCCATACATATACCTAAGTTATCAAGTGACCCATATCAATCATGAGAAAACACAAAGGTCATAGACTCTCCTCAAACTAGGATTTTTATTATCGAAACCGTAACTGCTGAAGAGCTCCATCTCTGGAGTGTACAGTGGTCCTGTCATGACTCCGAGGTACTGCTCACTAACCTAAGACTGCTGAGGTACTCCTCCTGTCGAGTACTGCGGGTTTTCTGCCAAATATCGGGCGCTCTGTCCACTGTGGGTCTCCCACCAAATACCGGGCGCTCCCCCTAATAGCCTACAGAGGTACTCCTCCAGTCGAGTACCGCGGGTCTGCTGCCAACTACCAGGCGCTCTGTCCTCCGTGGGTCTGCCGCCAAATACCGGGCACTCTGTCCACTGGGCTAGTCGACTCACTCCAAGTCATGTCGGTCAAGCAGTCGTCAGGTCTCAGTCGTCTACCCGGTCTCCGTACACTCGTCTCCGGGAGGGTCTGCTCCACGAGCTACAGGTCGATACTCCAAGTATCTCAAAATTCCCACTAAAGTATATCTCAAAGGACCGCCTCGTCATAGGGGTCTCAACGCAATAGACAGTGCGTCAATCAGACGCCCGGTCTGTGAGTTATTGGCTTTTTTCGTCCCAAGGGCCCGGTTGGTTTCCTCAGCGAACCAACCTGGCCGTATCTCAACTGTACCCCGAAATCTCATAGGGTATACTCATAGAGACCGCTTCTTAATGTGATCACCAACGCCGCTGATGGTTCGTCAAACGGACCTCCGGTCTGAAAGATATCAGCTTTTCCGTTCTAGGGGCCCGGTTGGATTTTGGGTACAATCAAACCCGGCCACTATCCAACAGCATCCAAAACTCGGGCGAAGTATGCCAAAAGTTCCGTCTCATCAAGATGAATTCAACGAGACAGACGGCGCGTCAATCGGACGCCCGGTCTGTGAGTTATTGGCTTTTTCGTTCCAGGGGCCCGGTTGGTTTCGTGAGTGAACCAACCCGACCGCACTCCGAAGGCATCCAAACCTCGAGCAGAGTAAGCCAAAAGATACGTCTCACTTCGAGGAATCCAACAAAGTCGACGGCATGCCAATCGGACGTCCGGAGCTCAAGATATAAGCTTTCCGCTCCGAGGGCCTGGTTGGTTTCGTATCCGAACCAACCCAGCCGAACCCAAAGTACTCTGAAACCTTGAGTAAGATATACTGAAACGACTGTCTCGATCCAAGTATCTAATCGCCGCTGACGGTGCGTCGATCGGAGGTCTACAGCTCAAGATATGGGGGAATGACCGTGAGGGGTCCGAAAACGGGGGGTCTGGGCCCGGACCGACCCGACCCGACCCCCCCTGGGTCGACCCGAACCGGGTCGAACCGACCCGCTGGGCCCGACCCGGCCCGACCGGCGCGGCCGGATCGGTCTGGCCCGACCGGCCAGCCGCGGCTTGGCCAGCGCAGCCGAGCGGAAGCCGCGGGCGGGGTGCGCGGCTCCCCCACCCTCGCCTCTAATTGAGGCCGGCGGCAACCGCCGCCGCCAGCCCTCCGGCGGCGCGCTGCCACCGCCTTCCGCGGACCACCGGACGCGCTCCGGTGGTCCGTTTCTCCTACCGTCTTCGCCAACGGTCCTCCCAGGACCCGACCTTCACTGCAAGGCCCTCAAATCTCCCTTGCGGCCCCGTTCTTCATCGCCAGACAATCTGCATGTCAATTGACAAAACGTGCCGTCTTCGTGGTTCTCCGGCACGACGCGATGGCGCCGCGCCCCTTCGCCGTGGCCCGACTCCGTCCGCGGATGTCTTTGGGTTTCTCCGATGCGGCACGACGACATCGTGCCCTTGTTCGTTTTCATGACGCGGCGCGACGGCGTCACACATTTTTTGCCGCACGTTCCGTGCAGTGCGACGGCACCACGCCATCCCCGTTTCAATCCACAAAAGAAAGTCACAAGGATAAGGAGGTGGGTCGGCTATGTTTGTGCGGTCCGGCCCCCTCTCGTTAATTGATAGCCAATGGTCATATTTCACGAAGATCGTCAAGGTAATAATCACGAACAAATTAAATAATAGTCCTCAACATCAATCCGCATGAACGAACGATCCGCGGATCAACCTGGAATTGGTTGGTCCGCGCTCGACATTCTTTTCTCAAAAGATAATAGAACACAAAAATAAAATCCCCTACCTCGTCAAAGTCGTCGAACGTGCATTTTTCACGGAATTGATCGTCACGGGAGAAGAGGATTGTCGCGTCGCGGAAGGGCGTCGCATCGTCGCGGTATACGGCGTTGCGTCGACGAACTCCGAGGATCAAGAACATACAGATTTAATTATAACAATTAAATCCATGTTGTTGTTATAAACCACAAAGAATTAAAAGGTCCGCAATCTCTCACATCAACAGATGATCGAAGATTTGTCGCGGATGAAGCAACGTCGCAGAAGAACATCGCAGGAGAAGAATCTTCGGCGTCGCGGGTCTGGCTGGCCGCCGCCGCCGATCTCCGAGGGCTCGGCGTTCTTCGTCGCCTTTCGTCGAAGGCCGGCGTTCTTCGCGTTCTTTGCGTTCTTCGCATTCTTCACGTTCTTAACGTTCTTCACCTTCTTCGTGAAGGAGGTTGAAGGACTTAAGGTTCTGTCAAATCCTCTCAACGACCAACACACAAGAAGAAGAGTGTTGGTTTTATTTTATTAACATTCCAAGAAATGAAAAAAAGATAAGTTATGTAACGACCCATTAATTCATAGAATTAATTCAACGAATAAAACCACCCAATTAAAAGGAGCGTTTAATAGATTAAGAAACTCCCCAGTTGACTTTCAATTAATAGGGGTTTTCTCGGGTGCGTTACTTAGAGGAAAAGAAACAGTGGGGCTCATGCGGGCCCCACCTCACAAATATCCTACCAAGAGGGTAAGATATTTTGGATTGCACCCTATCCGCATCAACTCAGCTTAAGCAGCTTTAAGTGGCTTTCAAGTGGCTTTAAGTGAAATAAAAATAAAGTTGTCGCACACTTTATTTTATTTCTTAACTTATCCCCAAAAATTAAAAACCACACCCCGAGCAAATGCAACTCCGGAAGAGGCATTTCTAAGCAAAAAACTGGCGCTGCGATTCCATCGGTGCCCTCAGAATTGGATTCCGAGCACCGGTTCAAAAGTTAAAAATTCCCGCTCGTTCGTTTACTGAACGTACCCGAGCTAAACTCTGGAAAATGATTCCGGGCACACCGGGCCTCGGAATCAGGCGCCGTCAGAAACTGTGTTCTTGTAAAATCCAAAATAAATTTTAGAAAAAAATTTCTCTTGATATTTCCAGGTCTTTACATAGTATCCCAATTTTTTTTAAAATTCGATGGAATTTGAGCCTTGTGTAAAGAGGTATTCTTTCTTGTTTTTAGTGGGAACTAAATTCCTTCTAAGGGAATAAATTCATATTGATATTATAGTTTAGAAATTTTATCAATTTTCATAATTTAGTTTTATTTATAATAAAATATATTCATTTTTTTTATATTTACTTAAAATAATTAACTTGTATAAGTTCATATATCAAACAATTTACATAAAATTTCATTTTTAAATATATATAATTAATATTTATTATTCATTTTATTTAAAATAAATAATTAAACATTTTATTTACTTCATTCAAATGAATTAATTTGTGTGAATTAATAAATAGGTATATGTTTATATTATATTCTAGTATATGTAATTTAATATTAGTATATAATATATTTAAATAAATATAATTATATATATATCACCCACATAAACATATGTTTTATAAATATATTTAAAACAATTAAATAAATATATGAATAAAAAATTTGCATGTATATATATATATAGAAATATCAAAAAAGGTATAATAAAACAAGCGGGTCTAGTGGAAAAGGTGATCAATTCCTAAAGGGGAGGTCCACGGATCGAATTCAGGTGCATGGAGGAGGTGTGAAATTTCATAAAACATTGTTAAAGAGTGGGGGAAGAACTGTGAAGGGGGGCATGCAAATGTGTGAAAAGTGATGATATAGGGTGGGAGTGATGATAAAGGGGTTGCAGAGAGAGTACCAAACACAAAATAACCCCCCTTTGGTAGCACTTTGTGTAAGCATTGACAAAGAGGGATTTATTAGTGCTTTTTTAGCATTGATAAATGAACTATTTAACATCACTGTTAAAGGACCCCTTTATCACCACACACAAAAAGTGCCGATAAAGGACACCTTTATCAACTATTTTTTTCAGGTTCTAATAAAGGAAGTATTTTAACATTGGTTTGTTAGACAATGCTTTACATGCATTGTTAAAGCCCAAATATAGCATTATTAAAAGTGTGTTTGTAGTAGTGTTTTAGTACATGTATATTCGATGAAGTTAATATTAATAAAAAATAATTACCCCTCCCATTTAACAATAATTTTTGTGACCATTGATAAATGAGTCCTTTATTAGTGCTTTTTTAATGCTGATAAAGGCACCCTTTAATAGCGCTAAAAAAGTGATGTTAAAGGCCCCCTTTGTCAGTACTCACAAAAAGAAAAAATAAATTCCACCTTTATCAATGATTGTTTAGTGATGTTAAAGGGTGCCTTTATCATCATTTTTTGTGACCATTGATAATGATCATAATTTGACATCATTTTGGTAGAAAACACATTATAAGTGCAATTAAAGTCCAAAACTAGCACAGTTAAATGTGTGTTTTGTAGTAGTGTTTGAGTATATGTATATTTGAGGAATTGCATATTAATAAAATAAATTATTACATATTTTTTATTGTTCTTCAAGGATTTAATATAATAGTATCATAGGGTATATATTGTATTGATAAGGTCGTAGAAGTTACCCATTTGATGAGAACCTTGTAGTATTATGATGATATTCTTAAAAATAGTTATTTGGTTGGATAACATACTACGACATGGCACATAGTTCTTAGAATTTTATTTGTGATTCCTGATAAGCATAAAACTCTTTTTCACATGAATTTATGACTTAGAAATATCTAAGATGGAAGATTAGTAGGAATTCTTCATGTTTTAGTGTCATCATATATTCTTATCTATGAGCATGTGTAATGGTCCTTATACTTTAATATTATCATTAATTCATGTCATGTCTCACACACTTATATTTTTTGACAAAACCCATCATGTCGTACATTGGTGAAAAGTAGGGTTTGTTTAATGTGTCAAAATGACATGTTATTAGTGGATAAGTGGAGGAAATACTTTTTCCTTCTATCTTTATGGAATATTACATCTCTCACGTTTGATTGGAAAATAATAGTTGTATTAAATTGTATGGTCATGGTGTAACGACATGTTCATTTGAAATAGTCCAAGAAAGACTTATCTATCATATAGGTTCATGATGCAGATATCCAACCTACTTGATGAAATATTGAGACAAAGAGATTATATTGTATAGTGATCATTCATCTGTGGTTATCATTATTATGAAATTGAGTAGTTTCTCTTGGATTCATTGACCCGTTAATAGATAGTAATATTAGACCTTAGAAAATCCCACCTAATGACAATGAGAAATAATCATAGAGGGTTACATAATATGTTTTTACATTGATCTCGATTAAATTATATTTTAATTTAATTATTGGAATAAATAGTATTAATAAAAATTATGAATAATTTTATTAATATTTTTTGATCGCTAATATTCACATTGTAATAAATAATTTATAAATTGATTATTTGATAAATATTTATTCACTAGTTTTATAATAATTTTGTTTATTTATTGATGAATAAAATATTTAATACAATATTCATTTGGGTGATCAATAAATTTCAAGCGGGATAAATGAATTGTGACTATGTTCATTGATAAATATTAACTTTTCAACTCATAAAAATATATTTATTATCATGCAAGTTATCACACACTGTAAAATAATAATATTATTATTATTATGAAATAATAGGTTTGTTAAATATTATTATATTATTTATGTTTCTGTAAAAAATTAAATAATATTTTAGCCTAAACCATAAGACCTTAAATTTATATATATGTCTATTGTGTAGGGTTAATTGAAAACTGAGAATCATTGTGCACGAAATAATTCTCTCTCGAATTTTCCTCAGCTCATCTCAAGAAAAGAATAATTACTTGAAGCCTGAATGATATTAAAGTGATCAAAATGAACATCAAAAGATAATTGATTCAATGCGATAGTACCTAGAAATAAATTGGTTTCATTCAGAGATTGAATAATCACATAGAAGACACTTATAGATGGATTCTACACTTGGATCATTAAATCGTAATTAATGTAATTTTAAAAGAGTCTTTGAAAAGATCAACAATTTCATGTAACAGAGGCTCCTAAGATAAGTAAATTAATTTTTTGAGATCTAAAAAAAGTAATTATAAATTTAATATGCAAGATACTCTATTAGGGTTTTAGGAAACATTTTAATAAAATAAATTTTAATATGATTCATTTGTTTAGATGTAAATAAATTAATTATCAATTAAATTTGAAAGATCCTCTATTGGGGTTTTTGGAAACTCTTTGTTAAAATAAATAATGATATATCACCCACTATAGATGCATTTAATGTGCTCTAAAACTTCAAATGTTATTAGATAATTCACGTTTCAAAATATTAATTATTTATTTGATTGTTGATTTATATATAGAATAGTGGTAAAATATTCATTTCATGAATTATCAGTTCATTAATATGATTTTTTAAATTAGCATTCCCTTGATATTTTAATTTATTTATCCTAGATTCAAAATTTCATAAGTCTAAGTACATATAAATAACAATTAGAGATTCCATCAGGATTATCAAAGAATTTTATTGGATAACATGGGATTATATATCATGTAATTAGAGTATACATCATATAACCAAGTACACTACACTTGGAAGAGTCATGGGACACATGATGCACTAAGCTATAATTTCTTGAGGTGAATTTATTATAAACATCATGTATAATGGTCCAACTTTCAACAAAAACTGTTGGAGTACACGATGTGTAGATGGCATACACATGGTGTAGTCTAAATAGTTTTTCTCTGAAATTTATAAATTTGTTTTGGTCAAATACATGGTAAAAACGACATGTTATTAACAACCTGATGCATGATTGAAGTACACGACCTGTTTTCAGTGTAGACAACATATTGTTTATTAATTTTGTCATTTGAAATATACAACGAGTTCTATAGTGAGTTATGTGGACACTTGAGAGGTGAGATACATGACGTGTTTCTTGATTGTACATGTCATGTAGTTTCATGTATGATGAACATGTTGAGTTTTTAGTTAGGTTTTTCCAACACACAATAAGAGGAAAACATAGTGTGTATGTGGTCAGTACACGCCTTGTACTTGAAGAACACATTGAAGCCCCATAAGTGTATACTGGATACACAAAAACCAAGATACACAGCATG
This sequence comes from Viscum album, assembly GCA_963277665.1. Lineage (NCBI taxonomy): Eukaryota > Viridiplantae > Streptophyta > Magnoliopsida > Santalales > Viscaceae > Viscum > Viscum album. The sequence continues at coordinate 578,544,081 of OY728143.1, forward strand.
TAGATTGACTATACATGTCATGTTTTCTCCCAGAAAATAAACGAATTAAAATTTCATTAAATTGATAATTTAATAATTAAAACCTTATTATATTGGTTGAAAACTATTGTGTTTGAAAATTTAGTAATTATTTTACTTAATTTTAAATGATTAATTATTTTATTATTATAATATATAATTATAAATTCTGATTTTTATTTTATATAAATTCATTTATGACGGGTATCTTATAGAGAATTCAAATGGTCATTAAGATGAAAGGAAATTAAAAAATTAATTAATGACAATATGTTTATCTCAACAATAAAGAAAATATAATAAATAATATTTAACCGATTTTAATTTATATATTCATTACAAATGTGATCATTCAAAGTATTGACCAAAAACTATGTATATTGTAGTTATTTTAATTTAATTTATTAGATGATTTTTCAATTGTTTAATATTAAATTAAATTTGATTATCTGTGAGTCATCCAACCCTCTATTATTATGTTAGACCTTTATCTCAAAGGTTTTTTATGTAATTATTTTTAACCAATCTTTTGGTTCCCCTAAACCGTGTGTGAGTTATAGATATAGGTAATTAATGGAGTATCCCAAGGCGTGTCAATGAAGTTCAAGATGGAGCCATAATGATTCAAACCATGGTGATACATAGGTGGACAAGGGGAATGTTGCAACTAATGAAAATACAGATACAAGGAGTTATTCCCCATGGTCATTAGTTGATTTATTGTACAATCAATAAATAAACCATAAGATAAGTTCATGATTGGGTTATTAATTTACTTATTTTTTTTATTTATGTATTATTTAATTTATGGTTTCATGTCCACCATCACATAAATAAATGAATTAATATGAAATAATGGAATTTAAATAAAAGGATTACACGTAAAGGTTTTATCCAAAATGGTTAATTAATTAAGTAAAATACACTTAATATTAGAAATTTTTATAAATGATAAAATAAAATATATTTATTCATAATAAATTCAAATCTCTCAAATAAATATTAACATAGGATTGACAATTCAATTTCTTGATTATGAATGAAATCCTTAGATCTAAGTGTTTGACCAACCCTTGTTGAGAGAAGTAATTTTAACATGGAGTTCTTATAAAGGTTATGGGTTGAATTAACCATATTACATCAAGAGAAGTATACCTCACTAGACTTGATTTAACTTGGAGGAATGTATGGAGGAAATCAATATTAGGACATTAGAATTAGGGGATACATTAGACAAATAAAGGAACTACAATACCACAGTTGGAAAAGGCTTGTCTACATAAATACCATAAAAAAACTTGACCTACTCTCAATGGGGTATCTGGAGAAGAATATTGATCCGTTCCACTAGAATGTCCTAGAAACATGAAATTCTGAACATAATTGTGAGGGATATTTGGAATTGAGAAAATAGTAGGAGACCTAATAATTTATTTAATTGTTTCTCATTTAATTTTTAATAAAAAATTAATAATAATTTAATCTTTTGTAAATTTATAAGATATAATGTTCATCATCCACACTATACATATGATCTATATTAGATAAATACCATCTCTTTACTGATAATAACCTTCTAGATTGGTTCAAGAATCTTTTTGTTATGTTACTTCATGAATGGTAATCTTACATTACAAATAAGTCAATGTCTAATCTGCCTACAAAGGAGGCGAGTGATGAATAGTAAATTGTCTATGAAAAACATACGAGCAGTGCAGTCAATGTTAAATGTTTTATTTTATCATCTATTTCTAGTGAACTCATGATGTATCATAACAACATGGATTCTTATAGCATGCTTGAGCATCTCTATGGTGTTTATCAGGAGAGAGAAACAAGAATAATTTGATATTTTCAAAGAACTCCTCCAAAGTAATCATGATGAGGGAGTACTAGCCGACCCTCACATATTCATGCTTATTGGATAAATTGAGTGCTTAGAAATTTTGTGTTTAAAACTCCCAAATTAATTATGGAATGATTTCATAGTAAGTTAAAATCACTCACCTAAATATTAACCTCGAATTGACCTTCAATTAATTGATTAGGAATAAAATACTTAAAACTAAGTGTTCAACCAACCCAAATTGGGTCACTTAATTTTAACATGGAGTTATTATAAAGGTTATGTGATCAATTAACCATCTAACATAACAATAATTATCACTCTCTAGGATTGAAGGAACTTGGAGGTAAGTGTTGAGAAAATCAAAGTCAGGATTTCCGATTCTGGTAGTCTAATAAATGAATTAGGGAAAAAAGGCCTTATGTTATAAAACACCTGTCTACCTAAATGCCTTAAAATAACTTGACCATCCCTCATTAGGGTTATTTAAATTGGTATATTGATTTTTTACTGTAATGTCCTGGATCTGGGTGCCACTCAATGGGTGCCCCAAACCAGATTGGTCACATCAACTCAAGAGAATTCCCCCAAAATTTAGAGGTTGACGACTAGCAGCGAGGGCCTAGGTTAGATAGTGGAGAAACTATGCCCTCATTTGTCAAATTGTAACGTAGCGGAACAAAATACAAGCTAACAAAAGCGGAAGCAGTAAAAAATACCTTGCGGAAATGGAAAATAGTACTGAGATAAAGAAATGAAAAATAATCATATATAATGAAGAAATATGTCCCTAAGTTTAAGAAAGAAGCCAAAACAGGATACACTGCAATCTAAAACAATACAGTACAAGTGACAAGTATAGAAAAGAAAAATAAAATAGCACAGTAGGAACCCAACAACATCACCAGCCTAAGCTCTGTCCTTTTCTCTCCTACTCCTCTACAACAATCAAGTACCTATATAGGGAATCTTGCCCTTATCTACACCTACAACTATGTAATCTGTTTGGGCCCAAGACATGACCCAAATAGGGTGTGAGAAATAAATCCCAGTAGGAAACCACCAAACCTCCATGCCCAACTTTCCGTGAATTTGTGCAACATTAGTGTGCAGTAATGAATGCAGTAAACTAAGAAGTACTCAAAAGTAGCTACTCCTACCAGTTCTATTTCCATTTAATCATTTTTTAACAATTCAAAAAAAAAATGAATTATAAGCTTTCAAGTTTCAGCCTCATCCGACAATATCCTAAATAGTGCCGCAACATAACTATAATAATCTATCTAACAAGTACAAGGTAAAACAATATCAAGCCTGTGCTTTAGCTTGGGAGGTATAACATGTAAAATTACCCTAGTGAATATATGAAGTAAATAGAGTCCTCAAACATGAAAAAACATACCCTCAGGTAATCAGAATCGAAACCCTCAGGTGATTGCCCACAAGCATAATGAATATTTTCCTCCGGTGTACGAGATAATGCCCTCAAGCATGGAAGAAACTACCCTCAGGCATATGCAACATTGCCCTCAGGCTAAACAAACACTTGCTCTCAGGCTAAAAAAAACTTCCCTAAAGAATAATCAAGTAACTGGGAAGATATTACCACATAGAAAGCAATTATATACATTTTCTCTCAAGAAAACTCAAACATGATAAATCACAGCATAACCTCGGGTAACCTGGCCAAATTGATAAACACGGGAAATGTACACACGGGGTGGCCCTGGATCCATGAAATGATCCCAAATAGTAGTTCATTATTATCATCAAATTAAATATGCAATTCTAGACATCTTAATAAATCAAGGCCTCAGCCATACGACACCAAAAACATGGGCGCGTAGCACAATGGTACACAAAAACACTCAGCAGTTGGAATTAAACATCAGACCACCTACCTTGATCTCCTCTAATCAATATACGTGAAGGATGCCTTCCAAAATGTCCAAGAATGACATAGATATGGGATAAATGAAAACATGTGCAAACCCAAATATCTTCCCCTCGGTAAAGAATTGGAAGGAAGAGTTAGAGAAGAGTGAAGAACTCACCCGAGCGGTTCAATTGAGACCGTCAGCGAAGAAATCTGCTTTTCGGTGTGCGGTCGAGGGATCCTCCAAGGTTCGGCCCGTTTTCCCATGCTCTTCCAATGTTCTAAGATTCCTCTGTCTAAAGAGAATGCTACTTCCCATTTTAAGAAAAAAACAAATAAACTACATGGAGTTTAATCTCAATTACATGGAGTATACTTTCCATTTTTTAACTGTTCTATGGTGGCTACTTTTCACTGCCACACTATTCATCTGTTGACATGAGTACATGACGTGTGTTTCTGAATACAAGGTGTGTACTATCACTCTACTGGCGGCTTCTTCCACCACCTTACTGTTCACGTGCCGACTGATTACATGGTGTGTGTATATAATAAGTACACAACGTGTAGTCTGTTTTTACACCCTTCATCGCCGACAGGCCTACACGCCCTATGTACTCATTGCACACGGCCAAAGTACACGAAGTGTGGAAAAGTACACGGCATGTACCCACCAAATTTGTGATTTTTTCCCATTTTCTTTATTTTCTCAAAAACCCTAAAGGAAAAAGGAAGATAATAAACCCATACCTAGAGAATTAGAACTAAGTTCTTACAAAATTCTCCCCTTAAAAAAATTTGTCCCTGAATTTCCCTTCCAAGGGTGGTGAAGATAAAGCATAGAACAACTCTGGCCACTGAGTATGTTCGTCAGTCTCCCACTCCCATGTTTTGTCCTGCACCTGGCCATACTACCATAACACCTGTATAAGAGGAACTGACCGACCTCGGAGAACCTTCACTCTTATATCAACAATACGAATCAGATACTCTTCAAAGGATGCATCAGCATCAAGTTCAACCTCCTCAGGATGAAAAACATAAGATGGATCTGAGTGATAACATCACAGCTGAGATACATGGAAGACGTTGTGCATGGCCCAGCACCTCTATGGTAACTACAACCATTAGGAAACTGACCCGCCTCTCTCCAGAATCTCAAACGGCCCCACAAACCTCGGTGAATGTTTACCCTGTCTCCTGATCTACTTGTGTCCCAACCTCGGTGAAACATGAAAGAAAACCTGATCCCCGACCCCGAACTCTAAGAGTTGTCTATGGTGATCAACATAATATTTCTGATGAGACTGTGCAGTAGCCATCTACTTCTGAATCAACTGGACCTGTTCTGAAGTCTCTTGCCTGAGACGTGGTCCCAGTAAATCTACCTCACTTGCCTCCAACCAGCACAGGGGTGATCAGAATGACCTACCATATAAAGCCTTCTAATGTTCCATATCTATAATTTCCTAAAAACTATTATTGTTGGAAAACCCAACCTGGGATATGTGATTCTCCCAAGAGCCCCCAAAGTCCAAGACACATGCATGTAACATGTCCTTTAACACTTGTATCATACGCTCTGACTGGCCATCGGTCTGAGGGTGGTAAGCTATGCTCAGAAGCACCAGTGTATGTAGTGCCCTCTAAAAACTCTGCCAGAAATGAGATATAAAGCGAGCATCCCTATCTGAAATCATAGAAAGAAGAACCCCATGAAGATGTAATATGTCTCCAATATCCAAATTTCCTATATCGTCAACCATGAAGGTCTCCTTGATCAGAAAAAAGTGAGCTACCTTTATAAGTATGTCCACAACAACCCACACGAAATCACTTCCTTGAGGTGACCTTGACAACCTAGTCACGAAATCCATCATGACATCATCCCATTTCCACTCCGGAATGGGTAAATTCTGTAATAGTCCGGATGGCCTCTGATTATTTTCCTTCACCTGCTGATAGGTGGAACATCTCATAACAAAACCAGCTACTTCTCTTTTCATACATGGCCACCAATAATGACATCTCATGTCAAGGTACATTTTGGTAACTCTAGGATGTACTGCCCAAGATGAAGCATGAGACTCCCGCATCAAATCCTCGTGTATATCCCCTGGAACCCACACTCTTCTATGGACACAGAGTACCTCATCATCGCCTATCATCCAACTAGGAGGAGGGTCCTCACTTGCCACCACCTCCCGTAGAACTAGTCCTTATGAATCCAATAGCTGACTCATCCTTACTCTATCCAAGAGGGTAGAATTCACATATAAGGATGAAAGAGTGGTTTTCCCCTGACAGTCATGCACCTCCAAATGCATTTTAGAGAACAAAGCCATAATCAGCCACTCACCACTCACCTCTTACATTGAATTTTTCTGAGTCCTCCTACTCAGTGAATTAGCCACTATGTTACCCTTAACAGGTGTATAGGCAAGCTCCAAGTCAAAGGACTGATGGTATTCGACCCACCTTCGCTCTCTCAAATTATAGTCATGTTGGGTAAAGATATATCTCATACTTTCGTGGTCCGTAAACACCAAAAAACATTCTCCCATGAGATAATGTCTCCAATAGCATAACACATGAACAACTGTAGCCAACTTGAGATCATGCGTTGGTTAATTCCTCTCATGTGGCCTCAACTGCAGAGACCCATACACAACTACTCGATCGTCCTGCATCAACACTGCTCTCGGCCCAATAGCTGATGCTTCACAGTAAACTATATATCTTTTCCATTGATCTGGAATTATCAGTACTGGTGCTGATGTCAACCTTCCCTTCAGCTTTTGAAAGGCTGTCTCAAAAGTTTCTGACCAAATGAACTTCACACCCTTTGTAGTCAAACCCTTCAATGGTGCCACTAAGTGGGGGAAGTCCTGTATAAAGTGCATGTAGTAACCAGCCATCCCCAATAAAATATGTATTTCAAACACGTTATTAAGTTGATCCCTAGAAACTACTGCTCTCACTTTCTCTGGGTTTACTACAACTCCTACCTCTGAGATAATACGACCCAAGAAGTGTATCTTGTCCATCCAAAAGTGGATCTTTGAGATCTTAGAATATAGATGATTCTCTATCAGTGTACTCAGTATGATATCAAGATGGGTATCATGGTCGTGTCGAGTGTGAGAGTACACCAAGATATCATCCACAAAGAATACAAAAAATCTAGATATAAATTGAACACCCGATTCATCAGAGACATAAAAACTGCTGGCGTGTTTGTTAGTCTGAAAGACAATACCAAGTACTCATATAGACCATATCTGTCCCGAAAATATGTAAGCAGTATGTCCAATGGTCTAATGCGTAACTGATGATATCCAGATCTCAAGTCAATATTCGATAACATTCGTGCCCCTCAAAGTTGATCAAAAAGATCATCAATGACTGAAAAAAAGGAGTGTAATAAGGGAACAAGAGAAAGAAAACATTCATGTTTTACCAAAAAAGACTACACGACGTGTATAATTACTACACGATGTGTTCCCTCAAGTCTTTCACATTGGCATGTACTCTGCCAAAACTGGTCGTGTAACACCCCAAACACATGGCGTGTTGTCTACACACACGTCGTGTACTTGAATTTACTTCCTCTGCCCGAGTCCTTCTACATGGATTACCACTCAACTCTCCTTTAAACGAGACTACATGATGTGTATAGGATCTACACGAAATGTACTGAACGAGCTTCCCCGACCCATGTTTTTCATGACACGACCAGGTACACAACTCATACTAAACTACATGTTTCAGATAGACATGACGTGTACGACTCAGATTCCAACTGCACATGTCATTAGTGACACAACCAACTACTAGGCTGACACTACACGGTGTGTTACAATAGCACACAACATGCACACCACCCCATTTCCCCAGCCATATGGCCAAGTCTACATGGTCGCTCAATATTCAAGACTACACGGCCTGTCCAACAGGTACACGGTGTGTACTATAAAAGATAACACCTTACCATGATGTTAGTTACACGACTGGATTCCCAGACTACACTACACAGCGTGTTCGAAAGTGGCATGAAATGTTTAAGAAAAGACTTCTCCGTCCATGTTATTAGTCACACAGGTGGACACAGGTCCAACATGAAATGGCGTGTACAAACAGTACATGGCGTATTCCCTCTAGAGTTTTCCCCTCCCATATTTCTGCCTACACAGCCTATGGCATGGTTAGAAACTACACGGTTAGTATATAGGGTACATAGCATGTACTAAATTTTTTTCATTTCTTCCTGAACAGAAGAGTACATGGCCTGTGTTAATAGAACCACACGCCGTGTTGCTTGGGTTTCCAAATAGTACACCTCAGAAACTACTCTAGAGCACCCTTTTTTTAATTTCAAGCATTGGTATACCAAATCTTGATCCTTGGGGGACCATACTTCCCGCGAATAAATGTTTATCACCCGACCCTTAACATTATAGTAAAAAATACAACAAAAGGGTGGGTCACAATCTACTAAATTCAAGTCCAAGAGAGCCCATAATTCTCATTAACAAAATTTTAGTGTCTATAAACCCAACCGTAACATGTACCAATAAGCTATAAATAGTAGGATTATCTAAAAAGGTACATATCATAAAAGCATGCATTTTTATATCACTTCATCTATCACAACAAATGAAATTTATAATGTAACTACATGGCATATAAACTATGCCTGACATGTGATTCTAACATGTTTCTAAATGATGCATGAGATAGTATACCCTCATCTCATTGGGTTGGAACTAATTAGAACATAGTATAAAATGTAAACGACACACCACAAGTGCATCACCCAACTGTGAAAATGAGATCAACTGTAAAGTGAAAAATCAGTAAAATTGCAACACGAGGTAAATTGGCTTTTCCTTGTACAAGGGTTAGCTACTCCTAGGAACATATTAATAACAAATACCAATTCTGTCCTATCATTGACTATAGACTCCAAACAGTAAGTCAAGAAGTAAGGAAATTTCCCTCTGATACCACTTTGTAACTTCCCGGATCCGGGTGCCACTCAACGGGTGCCCCGAACCCAGTTGGTCACATGACCTCAAGTGAATTTAGCCTAATTCTAGAGGCTGCCTACTAGCATCGAGGGCCTAGTTCTGATAGTGTGGAAATTATGCCCTCATTTGTCAAAGTGTAAATCAGGGGAACACAATACAATCATACAAAAACGAAAGCAGTAAACAATACCATGCTGAAATGGAAAATAGTACTGAAATAATGAAATGAACAACAATCATATATAATGATGAAATATGTCCCTAAGTCTAAGAAAGCAGAAAAAATAGGATACACTACAATCTAAAACAATACTGTACAAGGGAAAAGTGTAACAAATAAAAACAAGACAACACAGTAGGAACCCAACAACATCACAAGCTTAAGCTCGTTCTCATGCTCTCCTACTCCTCTACAATAATCAAGTACTTGTATAGGGACTCTTTCCCTTGTATACACCTACAAAAATGAAATCTATTTGGGCCCATGACATGACCCAAATAGGGTGTGAGAAATAAATCCCAGTGGGAAACCACTAAAGGTCCATGCCCAACTATTAGTGAATTTGTGCAACAGTAGTGTGCAGTAATGAAAATGTAGTAAACTAGGAAGTACTCAAAATATGATACTCCTATTAGTTCCATTTCCATTTAATAATTATTTAACAATTCAAAAAAATTGAATTATAAGTCCTCAAGTTTTAGCCTCAGCTGATAATCTCCTAAATAATGCCGCAATAAAACTACAACAAGCTATCTAACAAGTACAAGGTAAAACAATACCAAGCATGTGCTTTAGCTTGGGAGGTATAAAATGTAAAATTACCACAGTGAATATATGAAGTAAACAGAGCCCTTAGAAATATAAAACCATACCCTCAGTTAATCCGAATCGAAACCCTTAGGTGATTGCCAACATGCATAATGAATATTTCCCTTAGGCGTATGAGATAATTCCCTCAAGCATAGAAGCAATTGCCCTCAGGCATATGCAACATTTCCCATAGGATAAACAAACACTATCCCTTAGGCTAAACAAAACACTACCCTCAGGAATAATCAAGTAACGGGGCTAAGCCCAACAAATATCAAGCAATTATATACATTTTCTTGCAAGAAAAATGAAACATGCTAAATCACGGTATACCCTCGGGTAACCTGGCCAAACGGATAAACAATGGAAACGCACCCACGGGGTGGACCTGGATCCAAGAAAAGATCCCAAATAGAAGTTCATAATTATCGTTAAATTATCTATGCAATTCTAGATATCTTAATTAATCAAGGCCTCAGCCATACGACACCCCAAACATGGGATCACAACACAACGGTACAAAAAACACTCAATAGTTGCAATTAAACATCAAACCACCTACCTTGATATCTTCTGATCAATATATATGAACAACACCTTAAAAACATCCGAGAAAAATATAGATCTGGGATAAATGAAAACACATTCAAACCCAAATATCTTCCCCTTAGGAAATAATTAGATGTAAGGGTTTGAGAAGAGTGAACAACTCACCCGCGTGGTTCAATCGAGACCATCAGTGAAGGAATCTGAGTTTTGGAGTGCGGTCGGGAGTGCTTATAAGGTTTGGCCCGCTCTCCCATGTTCTTCCAATGTTCTATGCTTCCTCTGTCAAAAGAGGAGGCTACTTCCCATTTTAAGGAGAAAAAACAAACTATATGGAATGTACTCTCAAGTACACGGTGGGTACTTTTCATTTTCTTAATTGTTCCACTGGTGGCTACTTTTCACTTCCACACTTTTCATCTATCGACATGAGTAAACGATGTGTATTTCTGAATACATGGTGTGTGCTATCGCTCGGTTGGCGGCTTCTTCCACAACCTTTCTGTTCACCTACCGACTGATTACACGGCGTGTATATACTATGTACATAGAGTGTAGTCAGTTGTTACACTTTTCATCGCCGACAGGCCTACACGCCCTGTGTAATCATCCCACATGTCCAAAGTACACGGCGTGTGGAAAAGTACACGGTGTGTACCCACCAAATTTAGGATTTTCCCCCATTTTCCTTATTTTCTCAAAAACCTTAAAGGAAAAAGGAAAAGAAGAAACCCGTACCTTGAGAATAAGAACTGAGTTCTTACATTTACAATAGAATTTCCTAGCTGATTGAGATTACATGGTCAGTGGTGATGAATATTTAGAAATGATAAAATTGTGGGAGATTTAATAATTTTTTATTATTATTTCATACATAATTTGTAATCAAACAAAATACTAATAATCCACTCTGTTATAATTTTAGAAAAAAAATTTCATCATCAACATTATACCTACTATCTATATTATAAAATGACCAAATTCCCACTGATTGTAACTTGTAAGAGTGGTTTAAACATCTTTGTTTTATGCTAGGTAATGAACAAAAATCTTACATGGCTAAATCCACAATGTCCAATATTCCTACCAAGGGGGCGAGTGATGAAGAGTTACTTGTATATTATAAAAATATGAATAGTGATATTGAAGTTCCATTCTTGATGTTATCATATATTTGTAGTGAACTCATGATGTCTAATGAAAACATGAATTATTATAGTATACTTGAGTGTCTCTATGGTCTTTATGAAGTGAGGGAAACAATATTATTTTGAGATTTTCAATGTACTATTTTAGAGTAAACTTTCAAAGGGAGTTCTAGCTGGTCCTAATGTATTCAAACACATTGTATACATTGAGTGCTTTGAAGATTTAGGGATTAAAATAGCTGATGATTTGTGCACTGATCTAATTCTTGCATCAATCCCAAAGAGATTCTTTAGTTTTATTTCTAATTCTAAATTGAATAACATTGATAAGTCTCTTATTGACCTTTCACACATATTCAACTTTTGGATAAGAAGATGAAGCATGAAAATTATTTCATCCTTATGGTGGATAAACAGAAAGGGAAATATCAAAGATCCAAGCTCAAATAATCTTTACATATTTCCAAGAATAGAATGATCTAGTGGAAAGCAAGGGAGAATGATGCTATATGTTTTGTATGTGGCTAGAATGTCTATTGGAAGAAAAAACACACCGAACCAAATAAGAATGAGAGGCTTAAAGAGTGTTTTATATCGAGTTTAATTTATCTATTTCTACAATTTTGGTATTAGATAAAGTATTTGGTTTTCGAATATGTTTTCAAATATAGCAACCATGTAGACTTAGAATGTTTTATTGTAGGTTGGTAGATCTACAAGTCTCCAATAGAGAAAAACTAACTATTGTATCTATCAGGGACTACAACCTCATGTTTCCAACAAGAATTATCTTTGTTTTAAAGGATTATTATTTTGTGCCACTTGTTACCTAAAAAATTATTTTTTTATCTGAATTTGATATTGATGGATTTATTTTAATGTTTTTGAATATATTTTTTTCATTAATAGATATAGAATTTTTATGGTAAGAAGATTTTAAATAACTTCTTTATGTGTCGGATTACACAAACAAAATAATGAAAATAAATAATTAAATTACTTTACATGAATCATAACACACCCAACTTTGGAATCACCATCCATTTCATGTAAATGAAATATACTTGAATAAATTACATCAAAATGGATATTTTGTATATTTTGAACTGAAACCACTTGGTGTATGTCATGCATGTTTATAAGGGAAAATGAAAAGAAATCCCCATTTAGGGAAAAAGATGGTTGGGCCAAAGAGGTTCTTGAATTAGTTCATACCAATGTGTGTGCACTATTTACCATTGAATCAATGGGTGAGTACTCATACTTCATAACTTTTACTGATGATTTTAGTTGATATGGATACATCTTCTTGATGAGGTATAAGTTATGTTATTTTAATATATTCAATTAATAAAAGAGTGAATGTGAGATTAATCATTGTAATAAGATTAAGAAACTCCACTTAGACCGCGGTGGAGAATATCTTAAATAAGATTTCATTTACTACTTATAGGAGTTTGAGATTTTATAACAACTCAATCTCCTTTATACAACTCAGTGGAATAGTGTAAGAGAAAGGAGGAATCCCACCTTGTTGGGAAATGTGAGGTCAATGATGAGTCATGTGAGTCTTCCACTATCATTTTGGGTATACACATTACATACAAAAATACAAATACAAAACTATGGTCCAACGAAAGTGAAATATAGTATCCAATATCAATTATAAAATGGAAAGAAATATATTTTATTTTAATTACATGTGTTGGGTTGTGAAGTGTTTGTTATTTCATCTTGAGGTTTCAAAATTGCACCCCAAGACACAAAGTGTACCATTATAGGTTACCCCAAGGAAATAAAGAGATATTTCATATACAACCCATTAGTAAAAAAGGTAATAGTGGTAATAAATTCTAAATTCCATGAGAGAGAGAATTTTTCTAAAAAAATATAGTGGGATTTAGAAGGACTACCTTGAAGTTGTGTCTTAAGGTATATAGGAGCTGGCATAAAAAATATTAAAATTATAATTAAGGGAGAATAATATGTTCTAGAGACACAAGAAAAGAGTGGGAGTACAAGATAGGTTAGAGAACTAGAATTAATTAGTTTTCTAGTCACTGAGGAGGAATACTCATTATTAGTTGATAATAATTATTATATAACCTGTAAGGCGGTATTAAGGTGCAAAAACAATTCCATGTGGAAACGACCCATGGATTCGGAAATGTATTCTATGTACCAAAACCATGTCTGGATTTTGGGGGATCTTCTAGTAGATGTAAATTCTATTGGTTATAAATTGGTATTTAAGAAGTAACTAGACATGGATGGAAAAGTTAGTACTTATAAGTCACGATTGGTTGAAAAATGGTTGAAACAATGTTTAGGAATATTCTTCGATGAAACCCTTTCTGAATATTCAATAATGAAATCCATCATCATTCTAATTATAATTGCGGCCTTCCATGACTATGATATGTGATAAATCGATTTAGAAATAGCCTTCCATAATGGGAACGTTTAAGAAGATGTCTACGTGACACAACCTAAAGGGTTTTTGACTCCAAAGGATGGCAGTGAGATATGAAAAATTTAAATATAAATTTATGGAATAAAGAAACCATATAGGTGATGAAAAATTTGATTTAATGAGGTAATAATAGAATTCAGTTTCATAAATAAAAAGTGTGATCCTTCTATCTATAATTCATTTATTGGTAGTGTGGTTGTTTTTTGAATAGTATATGTTGATGACATATTACTTATTGGAAACAAAATACCAGTATTACAATCTTTTGAATCTCATTTGAATAAATGATTATCCATGAAGGACTTCTGTTAGGTGGTATAATTTCATGGGATTAAGATCGATCTTCATAGATCTAAGAAATGGCTCAGCCTAGGTCTAGGTAAATATATTGATAATATACCAGGGAGGTTCAGTATGGAAAAATCTATGAGGGTATAATTTCCAATGTAATATGAAATTTATCATTCTAAGAAAATATGACCTCGAGTACATGAGGAAATATTAATAATCTAAAGGATTACATACGGGTCAGTGATTGGATCAACCATGTATGATATGCTACGTACTAGGTTATATTTCTCTAACACATTAAGAGTGGTAGGAATATATGAATCTAACACAAGTGACTAAAATTGGATGGAATTCAATTCTATCCTTAAGTATCTCAAAAGTACTAAGGATATACTCCTAGTCAAGGTAAAAGATGAGGTACAAGTCTTCATCAGATATGTATATTCTTGTTTACAAATATATTTGGATGATATGAAATCACAAACAATATAAATATTAATTTTAATTGAGTTTATGTAAGATAGAATATGTATCACCCCGTGTTTCTATGGTACATTTCCGTTTTAATAATGCAATAGATTTCATTGTACGCATTTTGAGATTCTAACACACTGCGACCAATCAAACTAGCCATTATGAATAGTAATACCCACTTTTTTAAAACTTATAAATTTTATCATTCAAAATGGACTTCATTTTTGGATTCGGATGATCAAAATTAGTTTAGGGTGATTTTTTTTATTTTTCCAAAAACTTTCAATTTTTGATGAATAGTGAAAAAATGAGTTATTGTTAAAAATAGACTTTTTATTTAAATAACTATTTATTTTATTTAAATTTATTTTAGGACAAAATAGATACATAATACCTATATAAGTTCAGTGTAATTCCTTGGAGTCAGTTAATAATAATATTAGATATATAAAAATTTTATCGATCTTTTTACCGTCTTTTACCCACCTCATAGGAGAATTTGCAAATTCGCAAAAAACTTAATTTTACTGGTTCTGTGAGTGGAATTTAAATCATTTGAGACACATGGCTTATATCAGTAAGTAAAATGTTGTTTAATGAGATGAAAATAATATTTGGTGAATAGTAACATTTGACTTTTATTTACCACGGTTAAAAGTAAATAGAGTAATTAAAGGTTAAAATGATATTATTAATACCCTAAAAAATGTCCTAATTCTTTTGGGTAAGTGTAATTCGACCAAAAACAACCTTAGGAATAATATATGATCCGTTAGGTCCATTTGGATTAGATTAAGACATTTATTATTATTTAATTAAAAGAAGAGTTAAAAGTGTTAAATTGAAAGTTTCATAACTAAATAATTTTTAACATAGTGTTATGCATAAGATAAATTCCACTATAAATACTCATTATAAAGAAAAATAAAATTCTTACATAATGGTATTTTATTTATAATTTTTAGACCTTATACAATTTAATTTATTAATGATGCAATGATAATGCAATAATTACCTTACAAATGAAATATTAAAATAATTGATATTATAAATACAAAAATAAATGTAATTTGAGAATTTAGTCCGAAAGACAACCTAAGGAGCCCTTTGGATCAAATCAAAAGGAATAACCCGAATAAGAGGTAAATATTTCATCACCACTTTCAAGTTTTTTATTCTTCAACTTATTCTTTCCTTGTTGTTTCCATTATAAAATAATAACTCTAGTATCTTTAATATACTGTGATGTTATTATAAATATGGTACACCCATATTTATTATTCTATCCATCCTTTGAATGACATGTCACCATACATGCGTACGTAGGGCTTACCGTCTCCACGACGTGGTGTGGCTGTTATTCAATACATTATTATTTGTATGGGTATAATAATGATGTATAATTTATGTAAATAATAAATATAACATGATAATGATTCATTATATATGATATACCATCCAATTATATATGATTTTAATATCAAAATAATGATATTGTTGCTCCTGCATACGTATGGATTACCGTATCCACGAACACATTGGGATTTATTCCCCATTGCATCCATTCAAGCCTAATTTTCATTTGATGATTAAAAATAAATTTTAAAGACTTAATATCATTCTGAATATAAATGAGATACATCCTATCCATAACAAACATTACTTACGTAGCAAATCATATAAAGGAAAATGAATCAGTTACCACCTGATTCGATGATAATACTAAAATACTATTAATAATGTAATTTTAGAAGATCATATATGATATCATATTAATGCATATGGTTCTTTTATAATTTAATAAAAATTATTTCACCATTATACAAGAGGTTAACCTACCCTCAACCAAGGAAAATTACATTTTAACGGTTAATTCTACAATCTCTTTATTATCTGAGGTTGTTTTATCGTAAGTATCTATTGTGACCTCTTTATCATCCACATCCATGTTTCTTAAAATAGTATTTCAAAAAAAAATTACTATTTACTAGACTATGGGTTAAATTAATTTATACCTTTATTTGAACTTATATGTTTTGAAATAAATCTTTCAGTCATTTTCCAAACAAGGTACTTAACGACCTTTTCGACAAAATTATGGTAAGAATGTCTTTTTTAACTTATACAACGTGTGTGGTTTTTCTCTGCCATTATAACATCATCGAAGCTTCCCTGACATGCTTATAAAAATATTTTATCAATAAATTTTTTCTTTTATAATTAGATGAATTTTAAATGACATCAAAATAGAAAGATACATTTCTATTAAATAATTTATATTTTCATCTATGTCAACATCCTTTGATGGATTTTAAACAGGTTTGAAGTTTATATATTATGATACAAATCATCCATATTGTATTGAAGGTTTATTGATGTTTTTCACTGTGAATGTGTTATCTTTATACCATTCAAGGTTTATGATTAATGTATTGACATTTCGTATGGTATTTTTAACACGAATGTTTATGTTATATTTCAACACTTTCATATGAGGAATGTATTGGACATACTAAGTGACGGGTGGAGCCTGCTATCGCTCCTCGGTGCATCGGTAGGTCTCATGAAACAACTAGACGTGGAATTGGCTGAGGCCTTTCCCAATTTGATATATGGTTTTGACCAATGCCCTAATCCTTTTTAGATGTCTTGGATGAGGCCTTGACAAAATGTTTCAGAATGTCCGACATTATACATTCCCTCATTATAAAAATAATATTGATGGTTCCTGTGGTCATTAGACTAGTATAATACCCATGATTATGTTTTATTATGTCATTATTTACTCAGCTCATATTCCTGGCCTAAAAGTGTTCATGTTTATTATTGGTAAAGGAATGTGTTTTCAATTATTTACCATGATTAATATTTATGTTATCTTATGCTGTATTGCTTACCCTTACTGAGAATTTGAGCTCACCCCTTTCCTATGTTTCATTTTACTAGGATATGAAGAAGTTAGTTACGAGTGACTTGCAGGAATAATCTAGAAGGGTTGGATGTTTCTAATGGAATAAATTAGTGTTGTATTTCTTTTCATGTTGTAAAGTTGAAGTTATGTATGAATTTGATTCCAATAATACTAAACTGGTCGATCTTTTGGGACATGATTTCCTTGGGATCATTCCAATGTTATGTAATAATGCACTGACTCTGGGTAACTAGGGTCGGGGTGTTACAGTTGGTATCAGGGGAATATTAGTACAAAACCTGGAAACTGGATTTAGATAAACTCTGATTAGAGAACATAGCCCTAAGATAGACTTTGAGGATTAATATTGAAGAACTTCCAAGAATTTTGTTACTTTAGAGATTTTGTGAGTTTTCCAAGAAATAAATCCCTATCTGGATAGGAGCAGGTAGAGGCGGCTCTGGCAGAGATGTACCTAGGGGTAAAACCAGAAAACCACACTTTAAGCTAGACTCAAACAAGAACTGGTGCACAAAAATGGGCCTTACTGCACTGTTGGTTATGACACTCCCAAGGGATATTCTTAGGATAATTCTCATTTTCATTACAAACCATTATGAAGGGTTTGTGAGTTTATAATTCCTCAATTAAAATATTTTTGTGCTTATGGATTATATCAATAAACTATTTAATTTATGTTAAGTGTTTTTCATGTTTAGATTTATGTATTTCAATTCATAAACTAATTTATTGTATGCCATTTTTTTGAAATTGGGCCTAGTGGAAGGAATGGAAACTATATAAATGCACATAATCCATGTAGGTATTACCCTCTTACTCAAGATAATTATAGTGGAGCTGGTGATGCAACTGGTTCTGATCAACTTGTCACCGTACTGGGAAAAATCACACAATTTATGAATAATAACCTTACCCATATGGAGCAACCTAATCCAAAATGCGAAGGATCAATTTTAGACTGCCTCATTAGGCAACAACCACATACATTAAATGGGATTACAAATCCATTAGTGACTGAGCAATGGATAAATTCCATAGAGAAAATATTTCACGCTTTGGGGTGTAGCGAAAGGGAAAAAGTTATCATGGCAGTTTATCACCTCACTAGAGATGCTGATCAATGGTGGTCATTGATTGAAAACACAAAGGAAGATGAAGAAGTGTCCAGTATGGAATAGAGGGATTTTAAAGAATTTTTCTTAGAAAAATACTTTCCTCGTGACCATAGTGCGGATATGGAAAGGCAGTTTCTATGTATGAGGAAAAAAGAGGATGAAAATTTCACCAAGTTTGAAGCTAACTTTACAAGGTTAGCAAGGCATGATATAGATTATACACATAACCCAAGAAGTAATATTGAACGTTTATTTGATGGGTTAAAACCATTTCTCCTTCGAGCATTAGTATTACAATCCTTCTCATTATACGAAGATATTGTCTCATGTGCTATCAAGACAGAAAAGTAATTCACTAAGTCTTACAAATTTAAAGAAAAGCAAGAGATGAAGAGATCTTTTGAAAACTTTGGTAAAGGAAATAAGGAAATAGAGAAGAAGGGAAGAAATGAATTTCCACCCTGTGATAGTTGTGGAAGGAAGCACCCTAGTTCCAATCTAAAAGGAAAACGAGTATGCTAAAATTGCAGATAGAAAGGCTATCTTGCTGGTGATTTTAAGAGAAATAAAGACACTACCAATGTTCAATGCTACAATTACAGGGAGATGGGACATTATTAAATGAATGTCCTAAGCGTCAGGGAAACTCACCTCAAAAAAGACCAAGGGATCAAGGGTAAGCTTATGCGATTCTTTACTACTCAGGTCGAAGCTTGTAAAGATTTGGTGGTAGGTAATTTAATGGTTTCTTAATGTTTATCTAATGATATATTAGATTCTGGATCATGAAATTGTTTCATATCTTCCCAGTTTTCTAAGAAAATTAGATATTTTCAATTTGATTTAACAAGGGAGTTGTCAGTCAAAACTCTTAAGGGAAGTATCATTGTAACAATGTTTTGTGAATCAGTCCCCATTAGGGCATATAAATGTTCTTTATCTAATGATCTCATCATCATACGCATGACATAATTTTATATAATCCTCAGAATGCATAGTTTTTTGGACCATGATGTAAACATTTACTGTAAGAAGAAAAAGGTTACAATTTTTGATGATGATAAGGAGTACCTTATCTTTAGAGAACAAACGTCACCAACTCATTCTTATCAAGATACACCCCTTGTAGCTCAACTAAATTCAATTATTGGGGAGGAATAGAATTAAATAATTGTGTGTGAGGAAAGGTTTTTTCAAATAAAGGCTATACCTATTGTGCAAGAATATGTTGATGTGTTTCCAAAGGATTTACCTGGACATCTTCTAGAATAAGAAATTTCGTTTTCCATTGATTTAATTCCTTGTTCATGGTCTATATTTAAGACCCCTTATAGAATGACCACTATGGAATTAGTGGAACTAAAGAAACAATTATAGGAATTGTGTAATAAGGGATTTATTTTCACTTGTGTTTCTCTATGGGGATCCCCTGTTCTTTATATTAAGAAGAAAGACAGATCTATGAGGTTGTGCATTGACTAAAGGGAGATCAATGCTATAAAAATAAAGAACAAGTATTCCCTAAATCGCATTGATGATTTATTCGACCAAGTTAACAGAGATCAATATTTTTCAATGATTGACCTTTGATCAGGATATCCTCAGTTGTGTGTGAAAAAGGAAGGCATTATAAAGACAACATTTCGAACTAGGTATGAGAATTACGAGTTTAAAGTAATGACTTTTGGGTTGACTAATGCACTCTCTATTTTCATGGATCTAATAAAAAATATTTCATGGAATATCTTGATGACTCTGTAGTGTTATTTATTGATGATATCCTGGTATACTCCAAAAGCTATGAAAATCATGGAAATCACTTGCACACCATTCGAAAAACCCTCAGAAGTAATGAATTATACGGGAAGTTCAGCAAGTGTGAATTTGGGCTTCAGGAGATTTATTTTCTTGGTCATATTTTCTCTAAGGATGAAATCTGTATTGAACATTCTAAGACAAAGGCAATCCAAGAATGGCCAGCACCAACAAATATAACTGAGGTATGCAGCTTTATTGGTTTATCAGGTTATTATAAAAATTTCGTCAAGAATTTTTCCCGATTGGCTAACCCATTAACGAAGCTCACACATAAAGGAGATAAATTTGTTTGGACAAAAGAGTGTTTATAATTTTTTGATGAACTAAAGAAAAGATTAGTCAATTCTCTTTTCTTGACTCTATCATCGGAGAATGATGGGTTTTCTATTTATAGTGATGCCACAAAGACATGAATTGTTTGAGTCCTTATACAGAATGATAGAGTTATTATCTATGCATCACGACCGCTGAAAATTCATGAGAAAAACTATCCAACTCAAGATCTTGAGTTAGCAGCTATCATATTTGATTTGAAGATTTTGGAGACACTATCTCTATGGTGAAAAATTATAGTTTTATACTGATCAAAAGAGTTTGAAGTATATTTTCTCTCAGAAGAAACTCAACATGAGGCAAAGGATATGGATTGAACTACTCAAGGATTATGATTGCATGATACACTATCACCCAGGGATGGAAAATATGGTGGCAGATGCTTTGAGTAGAAAAGATAATGGACTTTTGAACAAGATGAGAGTTGAAAGGGATCCTATTTTCATGGATCTAGTAAATTTGGATATGGGAATAACCATGGAATGTGAAACATCAATGCTTTTTCAAATGGTTTCCAAAAAATCTTTACTGGAAAGGATAAAAAATTTTCAGGCTAATGATGAGGAATTTCAAAAAAAGATAAAATCTATGAACGATGCGAGATTGATCGACTTTGTGTATGAAGACGGGATTTTAAAATTTGGGAAGAGACGTTGTGTTCCAGATATACCTGATTCGAAAAGGGAATTTTTAGATGATTCTCATAGCTCCAATTTCTCTATACACCCTGGGATCACCAAGATGTATTGAGATTTGAAAGATTATTTTTGGTGGGATAACAAGAAGAGGGAGATTGTTAATTTTGTGTCAAGATGTATGGGTTTTCAACAAGTGAATGTTGGAAGGAAATAACTTGGATGAGTCATGCATCCTCTTCCCATACCTAATTGGAAATGGGATAATATTACGATGGAATTTGTCATGGGACTACCAGAGACTCCTAGATGGAACAATGCAATATGGGTCATTGTTGATCGTTTTACAAATTTATCACATTTTATTTCTATAAGAGAGGATTTACCACTTGAACATTTAACAATACTGTATATTAATGAAGTTGTAAGACTTTATTGAGTACCCCTATCGATTTTTTCTAATCGTGAGCCACGTTTTACCTCAAGATTCTAGAAAAGTATTTAGAAAGCCCTAGATACAGAACTTCGTTTGAGTACTGCCTACCACCCTCAAACTGATAGAAAATTAGAACAGACTATTCAAACCATAGAAGACATGTTGAGATCTTGATCACTTGACTTTCAAGGTATGTGGGATCAATATTTACCCATAGTATAATTTTCCTATAACAATTGATTTTATTCAAGTATTCAGATGACAACATACGATGCGTTATATGGAAATAGATTTCGCACACCAACCTGTTGGGATGATGTTGGTAAAAGAAAACTCATAGGCCCAGAACTTGTGGAGTAAACGATGGAGAAGGTGATGGTTATCCAAACCCACATAAAACTATCTCAATGTAGGCAGAATAGCTATGCCGATAACCAATGGAAGGATTTGGAATTTTAGGCAGGACATCATGTTTTCTTGAGGGTATCTCCATGGAAGGGAGTTATACGATTTGGTAGGAAGGGTAAATTAAGTCCCAGGTACATCAGAACTTTCTAAATTCTAGAACAAATTGGGACTGTAGCTTACCGTTTGGAAATGCCTCCAATTCTCTCCAAAGATCATGACGTGTTCTACGTATCACTATTGAGAAAATACATGCCTGAACCAGCGCATGTGCTCACCTATGAGGAATTAGAACTGGAACCCAATATGTCTTATTGCGAAGAGCCTGTCAAGATTCTTGATACAAGATAACCAATGTTGAGAAACCAGACGACTCTTTTGGTAAAAGTTCTATGGAGAAACCATAAATTGGAAGAGGCAACGTAGGAACCCGAGGAACTTACGATAAATAACCACCCAAATATTTTTATGCAGTAATATTTTAGAAATTTTGAGGATGAAATTATTTGAAGTAGGGTACAATGTAACACCCAAATCTTCTATAGTACGTTTCCCATTGAATAATGAAATAGCTTGCATTCTACGCAACTTCGAGATTCTAACACACCGTGACCAATCAAATTAGCCGTTATGAATAGTAATACCAATGTTTTTTAAATATTATAAATTTTATCTTTCAAAATGGACTTTATTTTTGGATTCATAATATCAAAATTAGATTAGGGTTAATTTTTGTTATTTGTCTAAAAATTTTCAATTTTTGATGAATAGTGAAACACACTGAGTTATTGTTTAAAACTGACTTTTTATTTAAATAATTATTTATTATATTTAATTTATTTTATTTAAAAATAGATACATAAAACCTATATATGTTAAATGTAATTCATTAGAGTCAGTTTATAATAATTTTAGATATATAAAAAAAATTCGAACTTTTTACCGTCTTTTATCCACCTCCTAGGAGAATTTGCAAATTCAAAGAAAACTTTATTTTAACACTTCTCTGAGTATAATTTCAAAAATATGAGAGACAAAGTTGATATCAGAAATTAAAATGTGGTTCAATGAGATGAAAATATTTTTTGGTGAATAGTAACTTTTGACTTTTATTTTCCACGGTTAAAAGTAAATAGGGTAATTAAAGGTAAAAATGATATTATTATTACCCTAACACATGTCCCAATTCTATTGGATAAGTTAAATTCGACCAAAAAAACTTAGGAATAAAATATGATCCTTTAGGTCCATTTGGATTATATTAGGACATTTATTATTATTTAATTCAAAGAAGAGTTAAAAGTGTTTAATTCAATGTTTAATAACTAAAAAACATTTAAAATAGGGTTATACATAAGATAGATTCTACTATAAATATTAATTAGAAAGCTAAAATAATTTCCTACATAATGGTATTTTATTTATAATTTTTATACACTAATTAATTTAATTTATTTATGACACAATGATGATGCAGTAATTACCATTCTAATGAAATATTAAAATATTTGATATTATAAATACCCAAATAAATGTAATTTGAGACTTTTTATAAATTAAATTGATTTTTTCGGTTAATACGACATTTTAGGGTTGATTAAATTAAGTTTCGTTGAAGTAATAATGTTTTTATACATTTAGAAAAAACAAAATACCAAATAGTGTCAAAAATTGACATAAAAGAGTTTTAAAACAAATATTATATTATTAATTCATATGATATTCCTAAAAATATAAGGTTCATAAAAATGAATTATGTAAGGTTATATATATTAATAATTAACCACTTGTTGTTAGCTTGTAATTTTACAGTAAGCTTATTAACCATATAGTATATAAATACAAAGAGACATGGTAAATGTCAAACTATTTAACTAAGAGTTAAATCTAAATGATAAGGTTAAAATGGTGACCTAAACTTGTCTAAAACTTATTGGTTGAGAGTATTTCAACCCATACCCACCTTATCCTTGAAATTAATCATATTGTAGACATTAGAAACTGAAAAAGAGTTTATTACAAAATAATAATTCAATCTTTTCCTAAGGTTCCCATCACCCCTCTTATAAAAGGGAACTCCCCCTTCTCTAAAATTTACACATTCAAAGCCATTTGGATCAGCCAACCCTGCCAAAATATCCTCTCCACTGTCTTACCTTTATTATAGTGGCCTTAATTTAGTCACAAATCCAACCTAAAGAGCCCTTTTGATCAAATAAAAAGGAAGAACCCAAAGAAGAGGTAAATATTTCATCACCTCTTTCAAGTTTTTTCTTCTTCCACTTCTTCTTTCCTTGTTATTTCCATTCTAAAATAATAACTACAGTATATTCTATATATTTTGATGTTATTACAAATATTGTAAAAACATATTCATTATTTTATCTATCCTTTGAATGAAATGTCACCATACATGCATACGTACAGCTTACCGTTTCCACTTCGTGGTGTTGTTTTTATTAAATACATTATTATTTTTATGGGTATAATAATGATGTATAATTGTTGTAAAAAATAAATATAACATGATAATTAATCTTTATATATGATATACCATCCAATTATATACGATTTTAATATCCAAAGAATGATATTGCCGCTTGTTCGTATGTACGGATTACGGTCTCCACGAACATGATGAGATTCATTCCTCATCATATCCATTCAAGAATAATTTTCATTTGATGATTAAAAATAATTTGTAAATACCTGATATAATTCTTAATATGTATATGATACATCCTATCCATAACAAACATTACTTACGTAACAAATCATATAAAGGAAAACGAATCGGTTAACACCCGAAATGACGATAATACTAAAATATTATTAACAAACCAATATTAGATGATCATATATGATATCTTATTAATGTCTATGGTTATTTTATAATTTAATAAAAATCATTTTACCATTATACCAGAGGTTAAGCTACCATCGACCATGGAAAAGTACAAGGTAAGGGTTAATTCTACAATCTCTTTATTATCCGAGGTCGTTTTTACGTAAGTATCTACTGGGACCTCTTTATCATCCACATCCATGTTTCTTAAAAATTTATTTCGAAACATTTTCACTATTTACTAGAAAATGGGTTAAATTAATTTATTCCCTTATTTGATCTTATATTTTTTGAAAGGAATCTTTCAGTGATTTTCCAAACAAATTACTTTACGACTTTTCGACAAAATTCAGGTAAGAATGTCTTTTTTAACTTATACGGCGGGTGCAGTTATTTTTGTCATTATAACATCGTAGAAGCATCAATTACAAGATTATAAGAATATTTTCAAAAAAATGTTTTCTTTTATAGTTACTTTATTTTTAAATGATTTCAAAATAGAAAGATATATTCCTATTAAATAAATTTTCCTTTCTTCTATGTCAACATCCTTTGATGGATTTTAAACTAGTTTGAAGTTGATATATAATGATACAAATCTTACATATTGTATTGAAGGTTTTTTGATATGTTTGATTGGTGATGTGTTATTTTTATACCATTCATGGTTTATGGTTAATGTATTGACATTTCATATGCTAGTTTTAATAAAAATGTTTATGTTATATTTCAACCCTCTCATATGAGGAATGTATTGGACTTAGTAAGTGATGGGTGGAGCCTACTATAGCTATTCGGTGCATCGGTAGGTTTCATGAGACAACTAGATGTGGAATTGTCCGAGTATTTTTCCAATTGGATAAATGGTTTTGGCTGAGGCCTTAATCATTTTTAAACGTCTTGGGAAAGACCTCAAAAAAATGTTTCAGAATGTCTGGCATTATACATTTCCTCATTATGAAAATAAAATTTATGGTTCATGTGGTTATTCAACTATTATAATACACATGATTATGTTTTATTATAGCATTATTTACTCAGCTCATATTTAAAACACCCCAAGACTTTATGAGAAATATTCTTTTTAATTTCTTTGACGTCTTGTGTTGTACGCTACACCAATATTAGCTTGCGCTATAAACAACACTGTATTACCTTTTAGTACATTCAAACACTATTCTTGGCTTGTGTTGCATGCAAGAGCGACCTTCCTCAATAGCGTGTGTTGTACACAATAATGAGTTTCACTAAACAACGCTATATTGTTATAAAATTATTATGAATTAGCTGTTATGAATATTATTAACCATATTTTGAATTTTATAACAATAGAATTCATCATACACATATTCTAGAACATGGTATGAGAACAAAATAATTTTTTTGGGTAAAATAAGTATTTTTCATAAAATGCAGTTATGCCGCCTTTTGATGGTGCACCCACTTTTAATCTAGTTTATGACACATTTATGAGTTTAATTTGACAAAATAAAGTTATTCATTAAAATAAGTATATAAAAATTTACTTTGGATAATTTTTTAATATTTTTCTGTTAACTTTCATATTTTGATGAATAGTCAAAATACACTAAATTTTAATTAAAAAAACTTTTTTCATCAAGATAAGTTATATGGGTAAATTATAATATTTAATTGTTTTAGATTATAACAAGAATAAATTTTTACCATTTAATATAATTTAAATCATTATCATTAATTTTACACTGAATTCATAGGTAAAAACATTTCAATCTTTTGCAATGTTTTAACTTTTAAAACCCATTTTTTCAACAGCGGGATTAATTTTCAATTAAGTACATCAAATTTTGTGTATTGAATTTTAAAAAATGGATAAAATATTTTTAATCAGTATCTTGAAATTATGTTAATATGCTACTTTTTATTTTTAGGCATTATGAATAGTAACTACGCTAAATTTTATTTACCACATTTTATGGTAAATCTAAAAATTAAGGGTAAATATAATATTATAAAATTACACTAAAACTTGTTTAAATATAATTAGATGACTTTATTTCATCCTAAAATATACTTGGGTGGAAATGGTATCTTTTGGAACCAACTTGGATGTGATTTAGACCTTTAATTTATTTTATTTAAAAAAAAGTGAAATATGTATCACTCAAACTTTGATAATTAAAGTATTTTTAATATAAGGTTATGTAGAATATAAATTTGATTATAAATACTCATTTGAAATCTAAACTATTTTTATTTGTTATGGTAATTTATTTTTAATTTTTAAGAAATATTAAATTACATAAATATGTTATACATTAATGATGCAGATATTATTTATTTAGTGATAAATAAATAATATAGTTTTTATTCATATTATAATACCCTTAAAAGGCCCAAAAACCTGACCAAAACTTATTGGTCGTGTATATATAATCCATAATCATCCAATGGTTGAATGTGGGAACATTTGGTGCCTTATAAAACCGATTATGACACTTATATTATTTTATTTTAAAATATGTCGAAGTAGTCACCTTCATAATTTAATAAATATAACAATTCCAATGTTGTGATTTTAAGAAGATAAATTCCAGTAAAAGTATTATTATGAAAAATATTATATTTTTCTTTATCATAGAATTTTTTTTTTATTTTTCTTCAAAAAATTAGTATAATAATAATTATACATAAATGTTGTAATAATTATTTTATGAAGAGAAATATCAAATAAATAGTTTTAAAAACATTAAAATAAATATTATATGAACAAATTAGTGTGATAGATGAATTTTTTAGATGAATATGACATGTTAGGAATATATTAAATGTTTTGGATCTAATGTATCTTCTGTTTTTATTTTATTTAAATTCAAATAACTAAATAGTGTCAAATTTGAAAGTATTAATATTTTATAAAAATAACATATTATTAAACTGTTTAAAAATCAAAAAATATTTAAAAATTATAAATTGAAATTTATATGGTCGAAAATTTCATAAATTATCCAATCATGGAAAATTAAAGACACATAAGTAAGTATTTATAACAGTTTAAAATTTATAAAATTCATACCACTAATAAGATTAAATAGATTAAATAAGGATAAATCAAATTGATAAGGTTTAAAATAATTTCCCAACATGTCTAAATTTAATTGGATTACTATATTACAATAATATCTCATCTTATTTTCCAATTTGAGTCATTTTTGAACTTTTTATGTGGGGTTCGAGTTTATTATAAATTAATATTTTAGAGGTTTCCAAAAGTGCCCCTGTCCTCTCTTATAAAAGGGAACCTCCTCCCTCTTTTATTCACTCCATTTTATGCCTTCAAGATTGGACAAACCCTACCAATTCATCTTCTCAAACTCTATAGTTTTATTATATAGGTCCTGGTCTTCTCAAAAGACCAACTCTAGTGCCCTAAGAGGAAGTTTAAACGAGGCACGTCGAGGAAGATGTAATCTCTTCAACAGATTCTTTCAAGTTTCTTTTTTCTTCTACTTCTTATTAATTAGTTTTTTCAAAATAAATTAATAACATAAGTATAACTCATATAATTATATGTAATTATAAATATAAAACTACCCTATTTCACCTTATACCCATCCTACGAAAAATGAAATCACTACGCGCGCGTACGTACGGAATACCGTCTCCATGCCGTGGTGTAATCTGTTTTCCACCACCACCTTACATGGATGGGTATAATGATGGAAATAATAAACATATATTATTATTTTAACATAATACTAATTCTGATATATTATATCATACAATCCAATTCCATTCAATAATTATGGGAACAATATCATCGCTCATGCTTACGTACGGATTACCGTCTACACGATGCGATAAGATTCATTCTCTATGATAACCATTAAAGAATGATTATAAAGTATATATAATTAGTAATTATGATATATATTAAATAATAATGCAACTTTATTTATGTAAATATATATCTCATCTACTTCCATTCAATCAAATAAGGAAATGAAAACAACGTTCATGCGTATGTACGACCTACCGTCTCCATGAACGATTTTTTAATTCCATTTACCAATATATAATATATAAATTCTGAATGTATATTATATATAAATCATGTTTTAAATTATGTAATTATGTAATCATGATCTAAGTAATCATAAGAATAATTACAAGTCAAAACACATACGATAAATGAAATGATTTTACCCGAAACACTACTTTAACATGGAATTGACAAATGAACGAGAAATATAAAGTCATAGGGAATAATATATGATATAATAAATATTATTATGGTTCTGTTATAAGTTAATAATATGTTTGAACCTACTATAAAGGATTTTCGAACACATATGGAAGAAATTGGAACTAAGGTAAGGGATTATTTCATCTCACTTTTATTTCTGTGAGACATATGCCTTAATCACCATCTATTTATTTTGTATGGTGTTTATGCTTCCTGTGAATGTTTTATGATATTTATTATGATGTATATGATATTTATTTATGTATTTAATTTTCTTTCTTTTATGACACATATGATTCCACCAATCAGAAATAGTAAGTGATTTTATTCCAATCTCGTTCTTATCTGAGATTATTTATTCATAAGTATTTTCTGGGGTTATGTTTATCATCCATGTCCTTGTTTTCTCAAAATGTTTTCCTAAAATATTTACTATTCTTCCATTTATGTTTAAATTCATTTTTACCCTTTTATGACTTTTACCATAAGGTATGGAAGGAATCTTACTTTTGTTTACCATACGAGGCACTTTTTGACTTTTCCGGAAAAAGTATGAGGATAATGTTTTTTTTAATTTATATGGAATGAATGGATTTTTATGGTTTAATGATGCCTTATTTTCATGAAGATTCCTATATAATATTTCATAATTATTTATAACAAAATCCTTTTCTTTTAAAATTCCATAGAATTTTGTTAAAAGAAAATGGTTTTGAAGAAGAAAGGATATTTTTCTCAATAATTCATTTCATGTGTTTTAAGAAAACTATTTCCAATCTAAGATGACATTATTTAGTATGATTATGTTTCATGTATAATATATCTATTATTTACATGGTTGATTTTTCTTATGATGAAATGATATCCATTTGTTTTATATGTATTATGTTATTATGGGATGATGTTTATGAAACCCATTTTATTACTTGGGTTATGATGGATGATTTATGATTGTTTATGGCACATGCAAGAATGATTTCAATATGAGATGGGTGAGACCTATATCTCCCTCAAATGCATTGGGTAATGATTTATATCTCATAATATAGACATGTCTAGAATAGAAAGTAAATATGGTTCATTAATAGAGGGTTGGAATGGCAGGTAAACCCAGTTCAGTAATGGAATTTGTCCACTATGACAGTCTTGGCAGCAATGCCTTGGCTACTATAGAAATCATATCATGTGCTTAATGGTTTTCCACAATTACATGTTTTATTCCCATGTAATTTTATCACAATTAATGTTACTTTGTAATCTATTACTTATGTATTCCCATGATTTGTGTCATTACTCAGGATTTTGATGTTTTATGTTCAAGTTTTTACGTTCAAATATTTATGGATTGTTTTATGTTCTCCATGTTTACCCTTGTTGAGAATTTGAGCTCACCCTTTATATGTTTTATTTTCCCCAGGATATAAAGAAGCGTTTTAGGTATGAAAACAAAATGGGATGATATTTATGGGATATGTTTAAGATCTTTCAACCTAATTGGAAGATTTGGTTCCAAGTTTCCAAAGACACTAAACTATTACAGTCCTTGGGTTTATTTTTTTGTTATGTATTAAGTATTATGAAAAATTAATGTAATTTACATGTACATCAAGCTTGGGTATCTAACATTTGTATCATAGGAATGTTTTTCAACCTTTGGAAACTAGGATGTGAAAATTTTAGTGAGATCCCTAGAGATATTTCTAAGGTATGTCTATGGATGTCTCTAAGGATTAGTATAACTATAGGTTATAGTCCTATAATTTTGTGGACAATCATGAATAACATAGGGTGAACCTAAGGTGTCATGGATTAAATAATTTTTTATAAGTTAGACATCCCAAAAGTTACTTTTTATGATTATGTGGTTTCTCGTTATTTTAAGTGTTTCTTACACAATGGTTTCTGGATTTAGTTACTGGAGGGAACCAGAATAAATTCAGTTAACATTGATTCCAATGGAAAAATTTGTTACTACGATCAAAAAAACTGTGTAATTCCTGGTGAGAAAGATATTGTTATTATACCGAATCAGTCTTCGTGATATATGATTAACAAGGTGAACATAAGTTGTATTCCTATGTCATAAAATAAGAGGAAGGTGGAATTTTATGCATGTTTGAAAGGTGAGGAAAATAGGGGAAGGAATATGAAGCTTTCTACATATCAAGAAATAGGTAAGAATAACCTTGAGGAATACCTCAAATGGAGGGGAATATGTTATCTATGTGGAAAAAAGGGTCATAGAGTGACAGAATGTTATCCATTTCAATGTCTTATATGTGGAGAACATGGGTATTACCAAAATTAATGCCCTAATCTAAGAGGTTACTTCTAAATCAAGGGAGGACCTATTCCATTCCAACCATTTAAGAGGATTGATTGAAGAGTTTATGTATTGGAATTCAAGAATAATGTTGTTGAGGTACTTTTATAGCATATTGAAATATCTGTGTATTGGTTTATTGTGGTTTTCTATAAGAATATGATACCGATAACCATGAAAAGTGATTGAAATATTTTTGGAAAGAAGATGATATGCGCATAATGAATGGGTAAAGAGAAAATAATATGTTAGATATTATTAATGAGCTCATGACTGATATGAGGACAATGTGACATCATGGTTTGAGTATATAGAAATTTTGGGATTTTGGTATGTGGAAATAATTAACTTTTGATAGAATTCATGTTTTCACTAAGGTTCTACGGTAATTCATGTTTCTATAGAATACATGATTAAGGTATTCACATTTTTGGAAAATGACCAACAAGATATATCTTATGATATATGGGGGATAAATGATGGTAATCACATGATTTGTATATTCCTTCTCTAGTAATCTTTTTTCATTATACTATGAGATTGGATAGAGGTATTTTGGATAAGCCTAAAGATTGTAATGGATTAATTTAGACATCAGATAGTATTGATTAAGGCTTGAAAAATTTGATATTATTTAGGAAATGTTATAATAGTATATTTTTAGAAAAAGGAAAACCTCTAGGACGTGCGACAACCTGTTGCGTCGGAATATGATGCGGATATCGAACCACAACAGATGTGCGGTAGACCTTTATCGCCTACCACTGGCCTACAAGAAGTCCACGGTTAGTCAAAATTAATTTTATTTTATTAAGTGGTATGATAGTTTAAATATAATTCCATTTTTTGAATCTTATAAAATTAATCTCACCATAGATGGACATATGTATATTTAATAACCTTTGATAACTTTTTGAGACAAATAGAATAACCTATCATTCTATCGCATGATCTTCTAACATTTCAAGAAGGAAAAATTCAAATTTATTTCACTAAATAAGAGAAGAATTAGAAATTGTTCATGGAATTACCAAGGGTGATATTACACTAAAATCAAGTAAGTATCTCCCCTTGTGCAAAAATTTATCAACTTTAGGGAAATGATCATGAAAACCAAAAACGTTGTCCAAGTACACTCATATCTGATGAATTGGATGGTACATTAGATCATCACAAATTTATGGCTTTGTGATTGTTGGATTTTTCATAGCCATGTTCTCTACCACTCTCCATCCGAACTTGATGGTTATATTTCTCTTCCATATCCATATTCTCACCTATGTTCTCCTATGTGGAAACCGAGTGATGAGTTAATTTGGGTAACCGTTACATTTCATACATTAGTTTTTAAAATAATGTTTTAGTATTCCTTTATACAATGTGGGTTTCTATGAAAAAACTTTCAATTAGTAAACCATTTATAACCCCACCGAATTTCCAGGGCGAAATTAATTATAAGGAGGGTAGAATGTAACACCCCGAGATTTTATGAGAAATATTCTTTTTAATTTCATTGATGTCTTCTGTTTTATGCTACAACAAGATTATCTTTCATTATACACAACACCGTATTACCTTGTATTATATGAAAACACTATTCTTGTCTTGTGTTGTATGCAAGAGCGACGTTTCTCAATAGTGTGTGTTGTCTGCAGTAACTAGTTTTACTATACAATGATATATCATTATAAAATTATTATGAACTAGTATTTATGAGTAGTATTAACAAAATTTTGAATTTTATAACAATATCAATCATCTTACACATAATGTACAACATTGTATAAGAAAAAAAATAAAATCTTCAAGTAAAAAAATTATTTTTCAAAAAATGCAGTTTTGGAACCTTTTAATGAAACACCCACTTTAAATATATTTTTTGACACGTTTATGAGTTCAATTTGACAAAATAAATTTATCAATGTAATAAGTAAATAAAAATTTACATTGTTAATTTTGTAATATTTTTCTGTTAACTTTCATATTTTGATGAATAGTAAACATAAGCTAAATTTTAATTAAAAACAACTTTTTTCAACAAGATAATTTATATGGTTAAATTATAATATTTAATGGTTTTAAAGAATATATATAATATATTTTTACCATTTAATATAATTTAAGTCACTAGCATTAATTTTACATTGAATTCATAGGCAAAAACATTCCAATCTTTTGCAAAGTTTTAACTTTTAAAACCTGTTTTCTCAACAGCGGGATTAATTTGAAATTAAATACTGCCACTTTTGTGTGATGAATTTGAAAAAATGTATTCCATATTTTGAATTAGTATCTTCAAATTATTTTAATTGGCTCCTTTATATTTTTAGGCATTATGAATAGTAACTACGATAAATTTTATTTACCACAATTAAAGGTAAATCATGAAATTAAGGGTAAATATAATATTATAAAATTAACCTAACACTTGTATTAATATAATTGGATGATTATATTTCATACTAAAATATACTTGGGTCTAAATGGTATCTTTTAGAACCCACTAGGATGTGATTAAGACCTTTAATTTATTTTATTTAAAGAAAGTGAAATATGTCTCACTGAAACATTAATAATTAAAGTATTTTTAATATAATGTTATAAAGAATACAAATTAGATTATAATTACTCATTTGAAACATAAAATGTTTTTATTTTTTATGGTAATTTTTTTTAATTTTTAAATAATATTTAATAGCCTAAATATCTTATAAATTAAAGATGCAGAAAAATTTTATTTAGTGAAAAATCAATAATATAGTTTTTATTAAAATAATAATACCCATAAAAGCCTAAAAACCTGAAAAAAACATATTGTTTGTGTATATCTAAACAATAATCATCAAATTGTATAATTTGGGACCATTTGGAGCCTTATAAAAGTGATTATGACACATATATTATTTTATTTTAAAAGATGTCGAATTTGTCACCTTAAAAATTTAATAAATATAACAATTTAAATGTTGTAATTTTAAGATGATAAATTCAAGTAAAAGTATTAATTTTAAATATATCATATTTATATTTATCATAGTATTTTTTATGCAACAAATAAGTATATTAATAATTATACATAAATGTTGTAATAATAATTTTATTAAGAGAAATATCAAATAAATGGTTTTAAAAACATTAAAATAAATATTATATGAACAAATTAATGTGCTCCATGAATTTTTTATATGAATATGACATGTTAGTAATATATTAAATATTTTTTTTGAATATATCTTCTATTTTTATATTATTTAAATTCAAATAATTGAATAGTATCAAAATGGGCACTATTGACATTTTATAAAAATTACATATTATTAAATTGTTTAAAAAATACAAAAAATATTTAAAAATTATAAATTGAAATTTACATCAGTAGATGAAGAATATAATTTAAAAGTATCATCTCCTGAGGAATTTTTCTTAAAGTAGTGAGGTTATAGTGAGAAATATTTCTATGAAAGAAAACATGGTAGGCCCCTTGACTAAGGAACTTACTTAGAAAGAACATGATTATCACGTGAGGTCCAATGAACTGAAATTCATAGGTAGTTAGCTTTAATAAAAGTTTGAGTTTTTTGAATTTGATGACCCATAACCAATTGATTGTACTTTGATTACACATGCATTTGATGAATTGAATATTAATAAAACAAATTATTACGTATTTTTCATTGTTATGCATAATTTTAATTTAACGATCTCTTAGGGCATCTGTCACATTGATAAGGTCATAACGGTTTCCCACTGAGATGAGAGACATTTAGTGCTATGATTATATTCTAGAATATAGTTGTATGTTCAGATAATGTACTATGATATGACACATAGTATGTATACTATCAGGTGAGAGTACTCATAAGTGGATGCAGATTATTCTCATGAAGTTAACCCTTAGTAATATTTAAAATGGGAGATTATGAGAATAGGACCATGAGTAGGAATTCCATATGTTTTCATGTCATTAGATATTCATATCTGTGAGCATGTGTAATAGTCTTGAGACTTTAATATTTTCATTAATGCATGTCATTAATTTCATAGATAGTGTTACTGAAAAAACTATGACACCATATGTTAGTAGAATGTTGAACACATTGGGTGTTTTCGTAATGACATATTATTAATGGATAATTCAAGGAATAATTTTTCACTTCCATCATTATGGATGCTTATATCTCATACCTTAGATAGGAATATAACCATCACATCAAATTCCATGTTCATGATGTAATGGTGCATTTATTTTTGATTGTATAAGAAATACATATAGAGAATATTGATTGATGACACTGATATACCAACTACTAGATAATATATAGTGGAAAAGGGATTATATTACACAGTGAGCGTTTATATGTGTTAGTTGTTATTGCGACATTACGTTTTTTATCTGGAGTGCCTTCACCCATTTACTAGATAGTTATCCTAGAATTTAGACAATCCAGACTAATTTCAATGAGAAATAATTATAAAGGGTCAAAAACAAATTATTTCCACTAATCTCAATTATGTTAAATTTGAATTTAATTATATAACAAAATTATTCTCAAGACCGAAGGATAATTTTATTTATGTTTTTTTGATTTCTAATACCCAAAAAATAACAAATAATTTATGACATGAATATTGGATAAATATTTATTTATCATATTGTGAACAAAATATTTATTTTATTTATTGATGAATAAAATATTGAATTAAATATTTAATCTTGAATTCAATAAATATCGAGGAGGATAAACAGACTGGGACCACATTTGTTGTTAAATATTAATTTTCTAGCTAGTAAAAATATATTTATCTCTGTGCAAGTTAACACACAACATAAAATAATAATAATAATATTATTATATGTGATGATATTTGTTAAATTTTATTATATGATTTAAGATCTATTATGAAATTAAATAATTATTCAACCTAAACTCTATCTATATAAATAACAGTTTATTTATTTTATGTAGGATTAATGGAAAATTTAGAATTGAGAATCATTGTGAACAATAAACATATCTCTCAAATGTTTCTCATCCCATCCTCTTATGAATGAAAAGAATTCCCTCAAACCCAGTGGATCTTAGAGAAATGATGTCAAAAAATGTATGATTATTGATTCTCCGTGTTGACACATAGAAATCAATTAGTGTCATTCCCATATTAAAGAAGCATGTGTGGATAACCTCTAGAGGGATTCTACTCTTGGATACTAAAATCATGATGAAGGTAATATAAAAATGGTCTTTCAGATGATCAAAAAATTATATCAATGAAGGGATCCTAAGCCAAGCTAATTTATTTCTTCAAATATTATAAAATAATTTATAAATTTACCATGTAAGATCCTATATTGGGGTTTTAAAAACATTATGATTAATTAAATTTTAATATAATTCCCACCAGAGGCATTTTTATTGATCTTAGAACCTTTATTCATAACCAGAAAGCCTAAATACACATATTCTATGAATGTTAAACCATAAAACCTACTATATAATAACCCATATCACCCTTCATGCCATCTAATTCAAAAATGTATCCTTAAAATCACATTTTTGGTCCCATATTGCAGATCCACTCTTGACCCACAAATAGCTATGGGGTTATCCACTCCAAGATAAACCTTTTATGTCCAAAAATATTTACATGAACCATCCTTAAACCATTTTACACTCCACCAGACTTGAATTTTCTCCCTTACAAAGCCTACTGTCACTACGGATGGACTGAAGGCCTAATGCCCCAAAGGTCCAGATACACGGCTCAAAAGCCAAATTTAGATAAATAATATCACTACTATAGTAACTTTCTACAATATCTCTTATATTACATGCACTAATACAATTATACAGTACTCCTATAACGTCATATAAATTATCCCACTACCAATTTTTGAACACGGTTCTTCAACTTATTTTTTTTCACAAAATATTATTTTACATTAATTGTTAACATATTCAACCAATAAATATTAAAAATTTAGTAATAAGTATAAAATATTAATTATGTAATGGTCATTATTAATTATTTATAATAAATTAACAAATTATTAATTATTAATTACTTCATAATAATTTATAATTATCTCTACTTTCAAATTATTGTTACATGTAATTATTATTTATTATTTATTAATTATTATCTTATAGTAATTATATAACAGTCACTATTTTTTAAAAACTAAAAATTATCAATAATTTATTAAATATTAAAAATTGATATTAGAAAAATAATAAAATTATTTTTTATTTTTTATTTTGTATTTAATAATTATACATTTTTTTATAACTTATTAATTTTTAATTATAAATAAAATTATTAATACTAGTAGTAATAAATAATGTAAAAAAGATACAAATTATCAAATATTATAAAATAAAAAATAAAAAATAAAAATATTCATCATTAAATAAATATAATTATTTAAAATTTACCAATTATTAATTATTAATCATTTGTTATTAATGAATATTAATTATTAATTATTTTTCATGGACTCTTTTTTAATTATTAATTACACTGTTGTTCTTAATTTTAAATGTATAATTATCATAGAAAATATTTAACTATAAATTATTATCAATTATCAATAATTATTTTTATGAATTTTTATTATCTATTAATTTTTGGGTTTTATAACAAATTGTTAATAACTAATATATGTTATTAATTATTATTTTTGATAATTAATAATTATGTATGATGTATTTTTTATTCATTATAAATTAGGAATAAAATTTTAATTAAAAATATTTATCGTTAATTAATAATTAAATAAAAATAATAATATTTTTATCAAATATAAATCTATATGTACTTTTACTAATAAATAATTAATAATAAATAATTATTAATTAGAAATAAAAAATTAACAATAGATAATAATTTTTTTTCTCTTTATTAATTGTTAATTGTTAATTATTAACGATTTATTATTTAAAATTAAAAATTATCAAAAAACTTTTTTTTAATTAAATAAATAAATAAATATTAAAAAATATTAAATTATAAATAATTCTAAATAATAATTTATTCATAATTAATAAATTATAATAAATAATTAGAAAATTAGAAAATAATAATTTTATTCAGTCGTTATCCGTATAATGTATTTTGTTTGTCAAATAGGTTATTTTTTTTTAAATAATAATTATAAGTAAATTCAATTAATGTGATTGATAATCCTCAAAGATTTAATAAATATTTAGATGAAGTAATGTAGGTTGAGTGAACTCTAGAGAAGTTGTTGTGTCATACATGAAAACTGTAATAAGTTAAAAAAAATAAATGTTTAATGAATAAAAAATATATTTTATATAATTATTAATTAATTTTAAATGTATAGTAATTAAAAATAAATAAAATAAAATATTTAATTTATAATAAAATAATATCTTTAACATATTTATATGGTGGAAAATAATGTTAGTGAACCTCTAACCGCTATGGTGAACAGTGGTAATAGACTACCTATGGCCATAGTTATCCTGTAACCATTATCATAGGCATTTTTAATGGTTATTGTAGAAATAGTAACGAAAACCATGTGAGTAGGCTACAACCATTATTTTGGGGACTGGGAATGTGATTATGTATTTTGGAAGTTAGACTTTTTTTTAATAGTGAGATTTAAGTTAAATTTGTAATTATTTAGATTTCTTACATAAACGGAAAGTTGGTTTAAATTGTTTTAATATGGAAACTATTTTAAGGAAATTGATCTAAATTATAATGTTTGGATTTTATTTTTTGATCACATTCAATGATATTATGATATTTGGTTTGTATATTGATTATAAAATCTTATATTGTTTTTATTATTTCTTAAATAGATATTAAAAAAACATTTATATCCTTATATGGATGTGTGATGTATTTTGTTTCTTTTGTTATGTTGTTGATGTGTGATAGGGAGGAGTAAGGAAAGAATAAATTCTTTGGTTTGAAAGTTATATGTACATATAGAATATTTATTTAAATATTATAATATAATATGATATAAGAACAATTGTAATAATTGGTTTTATTATGGGTATATTTTGGTTAAGGTAATTTTTGTCTTGGGATTGATATTAATTGGTCAGTTCTGTAAATAATTGGAGTCGTAAAGTTATAATGATAACAGTTTTATTAATCACTTAAGATATAAATTTGGACAACAAGACTGGATCTTGCGTAACACATCAAGAAAATGGGTTTTATTTGTTATATGAAGATATTTTTGTGCGTATTATAGAAATGAGTACTGGTTTTGTAAGTTTTGTATAAATTATAGTGTAAAATGTGAAGTGAGATATAAATTCAAATAAATATTGCTAGAAATTAATTTTATATGTAGATTCTTGAAATTATTTGGTCAACTACATTGTCAGTTTTTCAGTATTAAAGAAATAGACGAGTTTAGAGGTCAATTTTTGAAGAAATTATGAAATTAGAGTTTTTAGAGAAAACAAAATATGATTGTGTCTTGATTACATCTTGGTTTTATTATCATTTTAATGGTTTATTTCCACATCATTGAAGGTGTTCAGGCTTGAGGAGGTAAATTTATAGGATTTAGTATAATCAACAAGGATTCTATATAATGATTTTATCTAATATAATGTGGTGTTTGAAAAGAATTCATAGTGTATATTGTGGTTGGGAGATGCATTGTTTAGAGGCATTATTGGAAATTGGAAGAAAACACATTATGGTTTATTATCATGGTTTAAAAAATAGTTAGGTTGAGTAGATTACACATGGTTTAAAGTCATGTTTTGAGTGAGACTCACGAGAAAAGAAGATTACAGTTTTTCGAGGTGCATAATGGTTTTGGTTTATTATGAGAGTTTATGATCAAAATGACCTATGTATTTTTAGTACATCAAAATTTATGTCTCTATTGTTTAAAAATCAACTATTATTGGGAGAAACTATGTTATAACTCAGGAAACCATGTCATGGTTTTATTCATTTTTATTTTATTGGAAATTTAAAAATCCTTCTATCTTAGAATTTGTTTTTTATTTCTCCATTGAGGCCCTAGATAGTGTAATACAAACCCATTGGGGATTTTGAGTGCTTGTTAATATATATTTGAGTTTTATTCCTCCTATAATCCAATCCATTAATGTTAATGTACACTTCTCATAATGTCCTTAACTATTCCTTTGCTCTACCATAATCATTGTTAGTGATTGACATATACAAAGATTTATATCTTTCTCTAGATATTTTGAAAGTTCCTTGAATAGACTTAGTGATTTTATTAGAAAGTTCCATTATTCAATAATGAACTTAAATATCAAATTTAAACATTTATTATTTTACATATTAAGCCAATTTTTATGTTTTTTTAATGTAGGGATGTCTAATCACTATGAATCTTATGAAATTAATGAAAAATAAACTAAGAGAATTAGAATTATATGGAAGTGAGAAATCAATTGACATGGAATGATAATGTAATAAAATTATAGTAGTTATGGTAATCATATTGGAGAAAATTAAATTTAATTAATGATGTAAATGTGAAAGATGAATAAGGATAATAATATAGGAAGTTAATTATAAGTAACTACTTATTTTTTACCCTTTAATGATTTTTTTGGAATATAATTTCTAATATTGATACACTATTATTTTAAACCTTGAAATGTTTAATGATATGTTTAAATTTTTGTTATGTAGGGAGTTATATGGTTACATAAAAATGCTAATGTAGTTAGTCTATTTGATTCAATGGTGAATAGTTGAGGCAGTTATCCTAATTTCGTAAGGATGTTAATGTTTGGGATGTGTATGTCATGATTAGTGAAAAATGGTGTGGCTATTGTTTCATAATCATTATTGTGCTATAATTTTAGGTTATATGTGATGCTTGATATTTTAATTTTATATTTTGGTCGATATATGTGTTTTTATGTTTTTTTGTGTAGTTGTTTAATCATTTTTTAATTTGTTCATGATATGGGTGTTTGAGAGATGTAATACCCATATATGTTCATGTGATGATGGATATATGGTAGAATCACCATAAATGGACCCTTGTTGGAGAGTGTTGGTGATGGATTTATACTAAATAATATTTCTTATTCCCCTTGATAAGATAATATTCATCTTTG
Organism: Viscum album; assembly: GCA_963277665.1. NCBI lineage: Eukaryota > Viridiplantae > Streptophyta > Magnoliopsida > Santalales > Viscaceae > Viscum > Viscum album. The sequence continues at coordinate 578,585,767 of OY728143.1, forward strand.
AGGAGGTTGTAGTTAGGCTTGGCGATATGGCAGAGGAGCTATCCATGGTTAAATTCATATGGAAGAAGGTAACCTTCTATGAGGATCTTAGCTGGTGAGAGGTATAATATATATCTTCTCAATTATTTCCTCTATTATATTTGGCTGTAGTCATGCATCTAATATCAATGAACTTATGTTATATGGTTTTCCGGATCTTTGGATTTAGATTAATGACTTACCGTTAGGGATTTTTATCATCCACAATATGTATCCATAGAGTGCCTGAGTGTTATTAGTTAAGAAGGCCGATGAATGTTTTAGGTTATTTATAGATTAGAAATTATTGAATCAAGTGACAATAAAGAATCAATATCTCATATCAAGGATTGATGAATTTTTTGATTGGATTAAAGGATCTAGTTTTTTATTAAAGAAATACTTACATTGAAGGTTTCACAAGATGATGGTAAAATATGTTGATATTCATAATAATATATTTTTATACCACTATGGATATTTGATGTTTTTTATAATACCCTTTATATTTAGAAATACACCAATGGGGTTTATGGAATAGATTCATTGGGTGTTTAGGCTATATCATCATCACATTATTCTAGTGTTTATTAATTATATATTAGTTTATTTAAGGACTAAGTAGGATCATGATGAGTATTTTTGGATAGGTTTGGAATTTATATTCCAGAACTAGTGATATAAAAACATATCAAAGATTTTTTTCGGATGTGAGAAGATAATTTCCTTTGTGCATGTCATTAATCAATGTTGGTTATTTGTAGGAATATTTAGGATCAATGTAGTAATATCACGAGAGTTTCTAGATAATATATCCATAATGTGTAACTTTATAAATGTAACAGGATACTACAATAGATCTGTGTAATTTTTCATTCATATTTCAAAACCATTATTTTTTCGATCAAGAATAATAAATACTTCATTTGGAGACCACAATGCGAGTTTCCATTTGAGTGATTTAAAGAGTTTACTAGGGAAGTAATCCTTTAATTACCCAAAAAATAAGTCATATATAAATTCAATTATAAATATTGGCATAATGGAATGATGTTTAAAATAATATAGGATATGGAGGTTATATCTTATTAGTATATGACGTTTTGACCACATGAATGAAACTATATGACCCAGGATCAGGAGTTGGTTTTAGTGGTGTTTTCACTAACTCTAAAGAGATATTACCGACTTGGGGAATTATTTGTGGTCTTCAATAAATATATGATTATTATATATATATATATTCATATATGGATAATTGAGGCTTCTTCAAAATACATGGTTAGCTTTCATCAAGTATTATGTTTTTAAAATCTTATATAATTCTTGGAATGGGAATGGAGTAGAGCATGTATGGTAAATAATATTTATAGTGATATTGTTTGGGAAATATCTGGAGAATGGTGTATGATGTAATACACCACAAATTTATATTTATACTTAATAAAATATGGTCGTGTAGGTTGTTTGTACCAGATAATGGTCTATTATTCCTTATTTTAATAGGTAGAGGAGTCTCACTTGGGATATATTTTGGTAGAGATGTGAAGAGATAAAAATTTTCTTGGTGGATCTATTGATTGATGAATGGATGATGATAAACAATGGTTTTTGTTTCATATGAATATGTTTTTTATATAATTTGTGATTGGATATTCTATGTATGTTTTAAACCCTCCTATAGAAGTCTTCCAAGTGTTTCTAATTTGTATCATGAATTAAAGTATTAGTTATAATGGTCTATTATAAAGATATTAGTGGGATATTTTCCTAAATTTATAATTTTTATATCATATGGTAAAATTTTGGAATTTATTTCTAGGTAGCCTATTGTAGCCTATGGATACCCCTCAATTTAAATGGGAAGATGTATCCATCGATTTATTTATAGATATTCTTCAATAATTGGGATGATATAATTTTATCTAGGATATTATAAATTATTTAATAAATTTGGCTCATTTTTTAGTGATCATGGATTTTGTTATTGTAGATATATTTTTGTTGTTTTATGTGGAAGAAGTAGTGAGACTTCATATTGTTCTTAGGATGGTCATATCTGACTTAGATCTTCATTATATATCATGAGAATGGAAAATATTTTTTGTTTTTTTGGCACTCAGCTATTCAATACAAAAATATTGGATCATCATAAGTATCAGTAGATATTGGAGAAAATATATATGCTAAAGGATATGTTATGTGAATGTGTGTTAGACCTTAAATTTTTTGGATGATTTCCCCATGATTATTTAATAATATTTATAAAAGTCAAGGAAACATTAGTGTCTTAGTGTGATGGCTATCACCTAGTTCCCTAGAACATCTCACACACAACACCCTACCAAATCCCACATCCAATAATTAATTCCATTATATATATCTTTCCTTTAAAAAACTACATTAGATCTAACCTCCCACAACATTCCTCCCATAAACCTTCATTCCTAATGACCCATTCACCCTCAACCATCATTGACCTCATGAACACTCACATGCTTGATGCCTCTCAACCCCTCACATAGGACCCCATCGATGTTGTACGTGTCCAATGCCTCATATGGGAAACTTAAGAGGTTTAAATGATTTACATTAATGAAAAATGTTCCTAAGCCTTTATATGATTATAAAAAGGCTGCATGACTCCCATTTTTGAAGAAGTGAACACTGGATGGCATTGAGAACTAACCAAGAGTCCTCTTATCTCAAGATCGCTTAACTATAATCCTAATCTTTACAAACCCCCAAAACTTATTTTGGAATAAAAATGTAATAATAATTATAGGAAAATATGGTATTTGAGTCATCTGATGGTTATATAAATAGAAACATATTATTTAACCACTTCACCTATCATACTTAAGACATATTAAAGGACATATTTCAAGAAGATCCTCATAGTAGGCATAGAAAAATAGATATGTTCACATGTATTCTATTTATTGAGAAACACTCAGGTCTTCCCCATTAGATCCACACCCATGATACACTAAATTAGATATGTACCTAAGACATCCTATAGTGGAGCTACACCTATCCTTAAAAGGAAGACATAGCTGCCCCACTCCCCTTGGTCATCTACTTGGTCTAAATTCAAACCCTAATGCACATGTAAAAATATAGAAAATCTAATTTCACCTTAGACTAATTAATTTTATAAAAATATACATTATTTGGTTGGTATGCTTTCATAAGGTGTTTATGATAATTTATTCCCTTGATGATGGGGTTTATACTAGTTTTCTCCATAATTGGAAGGGTCCCCAAGGTGAGGTCAATCACATGTCCCCTTGATAATGATGATACGTCTTATTTGGAAACTGATAGGACTTTCTTTGTTCTTGACTTCCCATCCTATTCATCTTGGATGTTATAAACCATCCCCTATGTTGGCCATTAATGTTTTTGGCCTCTCTATGTCCAATCAATGATCCATGGATTCCAATCTATTGTAATCCCAACCTTCTTCCTACCAAATTACAACTCCCATGCATCCATTAATCCATTACTATACATAATAGGTTGTGAATAACCCATAAATTAGTATCTAACTTGGTATAATGATGAATATATTTTACTAAATAATTTTACATGGTAAACCATACATAGACAATCATGATAAATACAAACACCAAAATATTTATAGGCATACATGTCTAGAAGAATATTTGGAACGAATTTAATCATATTTGAATAGTACTAAGTCATATTACCCTAAACGTCTAGAAATAATAGTCATGGATGAAAAACATTAAAATGGACATAATTATTCCTTGTTATATGACCTTAAAAAAAATAAACACTGTTCATGGTTTTACATCCTTAAAAGGAAACACTATGGTCCCTTACACATGAACTTAAATGGCATAATGTGACTCATTAAATGGAATTAAAATATATAGGGTTTGATTCCCATCATAGGGATAAAATGAATTCCTTATCGAGTTATATAGACACTTGGAATGTGAGATAAAAAACGTGTAACTGTATTGGATAGTTCATGTAGTCCCATGTCTGATGAGCATGTTTAGTTTTTCGGTAGGTTGCATAGACACACGACAGAGGAACACATGGCATGTAGCTGGTTAGTAAATTATGTGTATTCCATCTAAGGAACACATCAAAGCCCCATATATGTACCATGGATACATTAAAACTGAGAAACATGGCATATAGATGGACAACACATGTCGTGTTGTCTCCCAATAAAGGATATAATTAAAATTTCCTTATATTTCTAATTACATAATTAATTACTTATTATATTCATTGAAAACTATTGTGTTTGAAAATATAATAATTATTAAAATGAATTATAGATTAAAAACTAATTTATTACAATAATCAATAATTATTGGTTCTAATATTTATTTTCTATGAATGCATTTATGATGGGTATCTCCCAGAGAGTTCTAATAGTCATAAATATGTAAGGAAATTAAAAACATAATTAGTTTTAAGACATTTCTCTTAATAATAAAAAACCAATTAGAAAGAATTGTTATCAATTTTCACATTTTCATATTCATTTCATATATGATCATTCATGACCTTGACCAAGACCTATCTATGTTCTGGTAGTTTAAATTTAATTTATTGAATGAGTATTTAATTATTTAATATTAAATTAAATTTGATGGTCTACGAGTCATCCCTCCCTTTATTATTATGTAGGACCTTCATATCCAAGGTTATTTATGTAATTCCTCTTAACTAATACTTTCATTATCTTGACCCACATGTATGTTATAAATACATTTAATTGATAGAGTATCTCAAGGTGTATGGAGGCTATTTAAGATGGAAACACAATGATTCCAACCTAGGAGACACATAAGTGGACAAGTTTAATGATGCAACTTATGGAAATACTAACACAATGAGTTATTCCCCAAGGTCATTGTTTGATTTATTGTTTTCTCAATAAATAAAACATTAGATAGGATCATGACCATGTTATTTATTTATTTATTTATTTTTCTCTATGTATTATTAAATTTAGGTATACAAGATCATGATCACATAAGTAAATGAATTAATGTGAAACGATGGAATTTAAAGAAATGTCTTATGCATAAATGTTTTATCCAACAAGTTTAATTAATTAAGTAAAATAATAATAATATTAAAAATTAATATAAAGGATAAAACATGATAAAATATATTCATAATAAATTAAAGTCCCTCAAAAAAATATCAATTTTGAATTAACATTCCATTACTTGATTAGGAATGGAATCCTTAGAACTAAGTGTTTGACCAACCCTCATTAAGATACATACTTTTAATATAGAGTTATTACGAAGGTTATGGGGTGAATTAATCATTTTACATCAAGAAAAGTAGCCCTCTATAGACATGATATAACTTGGACACAAGAGTTTAGGAAATCGAAGTCCTGATTTCAAGATCGGAGAGTCCACTAAACATATCAAGGAACTATAAACCCATAATTGGAAAAGACGTGTCTACCTAAACACCTTCAAATAACTTGACTAAACCTTATTGGAGTTTGTGAATGGGAATATAGATTATTTACACTAGAATGTCCTAAATTCTTGAAATTATGAGTTCCATGGTGAGTAATATTGGTAATTGATAAAATAGTGGGAGATTTAATAAACTTATTTCTATTATTTCTCACATAATTTATAGTCAAACAAATTAATAATAATTTTATATTTTAAAATTTTAGAAAATAGAAACTTAATCATCCACACTATCCCTGTAATATATATTTGAGAAATAACTTCTCTTCATAGATAGTAATATCCAAGAGTGGTTAAGGAATCTTCAGATTATGTGGAATGAAGAACAAAAATGTTACATTCTAGATACCTCAAGGTCTAATCTCCCTTCCATGGAGGTCAGTGATAAAGATTTCCTTATCTATGAAAGACATATGAGTGGAATGATAAATTTTAAATGTTATATGTTATCATCTATATCTAGTGACCTCATAATGAATCGTGAAAACATGGATATTTATAGAATTCTTTCACATATCAGTGGTCTTTATCTGGAGAGATAAACACAAATACCTTGATATTTTCAAAGAACTATTTCAATGTAAACTTGATGAGTGGGAATAGGATGAGCCTCGCATATTCAAGATCATTGGAGACATTGAGCACTTAAAATTTTAGGGTTTAAACTCCCAAATTAACTGTTCACCAATTCCATTATAAATTAATATCTCTCAACAAAATATTAACTTATACTTGACCATCCAATAATTTATTTGGAATAAAAATACTTAGAACTAAGCGTTCAACCAAAAATCATTGGGAAACATACTTTTAATGTGGATTTATTCCGAAGGTTATTGGATGAAATAAACATCTCACATCATAAGACGTATCCCTCACTATACTTAATATATCATAGAGGTAAGTGTTTAGAAAATTATTGTTAGGATTTTAGGATTAGGGAGTACGCTAAACGAATTATGGAACTACAAGCCCACATATAGGAAAGAGCTTTCATCCTAAATCCCTTAAAATAACTTGACCAACCCTCATTGGTGTAATGTATAGGGTTATTTGGATCATTTACACTATAATGTCCTAGATTCTAGATATTTAACGTTTAATGGTGGGGGATATTGGGAATTGATAGAATAGTTTGAGATTTAATAAAAATAATTTTATTATTTCTCATATAATATATAATCAAAGAATGTACTAATAATATACTATTTTATAATTTTATAAAATGGAATGTTCATCATCTACACTATATCTATGATCTATATCACTGAAATACCATATTTTCACTGATAGTAACTACCATTACTAGTTCAGACGCCTTTGTGTTATGTTGTATCCGAAATGAAAATATTACATGATAGAATCGTCAATTCCTAATCTACCTACCAATAAGGTGAGTGATGAAAAATTTCATGTTTATAAAAAACATATGAATGTTTCAGTCAACATTCAATGATTGATGTTTTCATCTATGTATAGTTAACCCATGTAGTCTCATGAAAACATAGATGATTATATCATGATTGAGCATCTCTATAGTCTTTATGAGGAAAGAGAAACAAGATTTGTTTGAGATTTCCAAATAAATACTTCATAGTATACTTGTTGAGTAAGTTCCAATAAGGACTTGTGTATTCATTCTCATTGAATACATTGATTGATTAGAAGATTTAAGTTTTAAACTCCCCTATTGAATTGTGTTCCAATCTCATTATTGCAACACTCCCTAAGATATTATCTAGTTATATTATCAATTTTAATGTGAATAACATTGTGAATCCTCTCCCATATATTATCACACTTCTTCCCCATGTATATGAGGAGATGAAGCAAGAACGGTCTTCTATCCTTATGTTTATTAAACGGAAAGGGAAAGAGAATAGACCTAATCAGAAAGCTTCTTCATATCCTCCCAATAAGAGAATGATCAAGTGGAAGTAAGGGAAAATGATTATATTTGTTTTTCATGTGAAAAAATGCCCATTAAAATATAAAATGCACCTATCCTAAGAATAATGGTAATTTTCAAGAATATTTCATATCTAGTGTAATTTATCTATTTCTACAAATTGATAATTAGATACAATTTTTTGTTATCACTTATGCATTGAAATACTAAAACGAAGTAGACTCAAATAGATTTACCATACGGTGGTAGACATATGTGTCCCTAACAGATCTAAACTAGTTGTTATGTCTATCAGGGAATACCACCTCATGTTTCCAATGAGTATGATTCTAGTTTTAAAGGATTATTATTTTGTTCTATCTATTCCCAAAAATATTATTTATGTATCTAAACTTTATATGGATGGATTTATTTTCGTGTTTTGGAATAAATTTTACTTCTGTTATAAATAAATAATTTTTTATCTTAAGTAACACTTAAATAACGGTCCTTATTTGATGGATTAGACAAACCAAGTATTGAAAATTGATAATGAATTTAATTCACCTGAATCATACCATTGCCAATGTTGGAATTACCAGCTAGGTTATGTAACTAAGAAGTGATTAGATAAATTACATATAGGTAGATATTTAGATTATTTTGAACAAAAACTACTTGGTTCATGTCACACATGTTTATATGAAAAAATTATAATATCCCCATTTAGTTGAAAAGGTTAAAGGGCCAAAGAGGTTCTTGAGTTTGTTCATATAGAAGTATATAGACCACTACTCAATAAATAAAGGGTTGAGTTCTCATAATTCATAAATTTTATTGATAATTTTAGTTGATATGGATATGTATAATTAATGAAGTATAATTAAGATTCCTTTAAGATATTCAATTCATAAAATAGTGAAGTTGAGAACTATCTTGGTAACAAGATTAAGAAACTCCACTCAGACCACTGTGGATAATATCTTTAATAAAACATTAAGGATTATTTTGGGGAGTTTGAGATTATATCATAACTCAATCCTCCTTATACACATCAATGGAAATGTGTATGAAAAAGGAATAATAAACCTTTGTTATACATGTCGAGAACAATTATGAGTCCTGCAAGTCTTCCACAATCATTTTGGTTTTACGTGTTACAATAAAAACCAAAAATAATAAACCAAGTTCCCAATATAGTGACATATGGAATCCTCTGAAAATTACAAAATGGAAAGAAATATCTATTTTTTAATTACATATCTGTGGTTGTGAAGCATTTGTTAAGTCATCTTGAGGTTTCAGACTTGCACTCAGTCCACAAAGAATACCTTTATTGGTTACCCCATGGAAATAAGGTGACAATACCAATACAAGCACTCGGAAAAAGGTAATACTGGTAAGACATTCCATATTCCTTGATATGGAGAACGTTTAAAAATGATATAGTGGGATTGGGATATAATTTGATGAAGATGTGGATCAAGGGACACAGTATTTGGCATAATAACATATTCCAACAAGCCTTATTGAAGATGAATAAGTTCTTGATACAAAAGTACAATGTGGGATTACAAGATATATTAGGGAACCATAATGGTATAGTTTTCTAGTAACAAATGACGACAACTCATTATTAGTTGATAATAATGATTTTCTAACCTATAAATATGTAGTAAGTGGCACAAATGTTTCCATGTTTAAATAATCCATGTATTCTGAAATGTATTCCATGTACCAAAACTAAGTTTGGATTTCAGTTGATCCTATAGTGTATGTAAATCCTATAGTTCGTATATGGGTATTAATGAAGAAACTAGAAATGGATGGAATTGCTAGTACATATAAGGAACATATTGTTTCAAAAGGGATTAAAAAATTTCAAGGCATATACTAAAATGAAACCCCTTCACCAGTTTCAATGATAAAATCCACCAGAGTTCTAATTATTATTATGGTGTGTCATGACTATGATATTGGAAAAATGAATGTCAAAACAACATTCCATAATGGGATCCTTTAGAATGATATTTATATGATACAACCTATTTATTTTGTGACTCCAAATGATGGAAATAAGGTATGGAAATTGAAAATACACTTTTAGGGATTAAAGAAACCATCTAGGTGACAAAACATTTGATTAGAAGAGGTAATAACATAATTTGGTTTCATAAATAAAAAATGTGATTATTTTGTATATAATTAATTTAGTGGTAGTGTAATTTTTTATTAATAGTATATGTTGAAGAAAAATTACTTTTTGGAAGTGAAATACCAATCTTACAGTATGTTAAAGCTCAATTGTCTAAATACTTAACCATATAGGACTTAGGTGATGTGGCATAAATTATTTGGATTAATATCCATTGTGATAGATCCAAGAGACTAATCATACAAAGACAAGGTTCATATATTGATACAATATTGATGAGGTTTAGTAAGGAACAACCTAAGAGGGTATTTTTTCCAACGTCACATGGAATTTATCATTCTAAAAAAATATGTCCTCTAACACATGAAGAAATTCAATTAATGAAAAGGATTCCCTATGTTTTTATGATTAGATCAGTAATATATTTTATGCTATTTACTAGTATGGATTTCACTTATGCCTTAAGTGTGGTAAGTATATATCAAGATGATCTAGGTGAATGAAATTGGAGGACAGTCAAGACTATCATTATGTATATGAGGCGTACAAGGGATATATTCATAGTTTATGGATAAGATGAGGGACTATTTGTCATCTAATATGTATATTCTAGTTTAAAAATATATAAATATGAGATGAAATCCCAAACATGATACATCTTCACTTTAAATCGAGGTGTTTTGAGCTAGAAGAGTTCAAAGTAGGATGCATTCATTGATTCTAGAGTAAAGTATCAGTATATTAATGCTTTTTAGGAAGCTAACGAATCATTTTGGATGCACAAGTTAATTCAGGATATTGATATTGTAATAGGTACTAAAGATCCCCCAGACTATATTATGATAATACTACAACATTGACCCTTGACAAAGAGACAAGATTACATCTGAAGATGAATCATATACTTCAGAAGTATTACCTCTTGAGGAATTGTTTTTAGAGAGGTGATGATATAGTGAAAAATATTTATATGGAAGAAAATAAAGAGGGCCCCTTGACAAAATAATTTACTCATAAAAAACATGATTATCATGTTAGGTCTAGTGAATTTAAATATATAGACAATTAGTTTTAGTACAAGTCGGAGTTTTATTTTGAGTTGGTGTCCCCTAACCAACTGATTTTACATTTATTACATGTATATTTGATTAATTGAATATTAATAAATCACCGTATTATATATTGTCAATTTTTCTACATGATTTTAATATTATAATTTCATAGGGTATCTGTCACATTGATAAGGACATAACATTTTCCCACTATTATGATAACGATGATGTTCTAGGATGATATTCTAAAATATATTTTTACGATTAGAGAATGTACTATGATATGAAAAATATTGTTTATACTATCAGGTCTAAGTCCTCACATGAGGAAGAGAATTCATCCTAGTAAGTTCACATTTGGTAATCTCTATAATGGGAGACTATGAGAACATAACTACACGTGGGTATTCTACATGTTTTGGTGTTATTTGATATTCCTTTCTACGAGCATGTGCAGTGGTCCTATAACTCTATGATTATAATTTATTCATTCCATGAAATGCACACTTAATGTTACTGATGAAAACTATTAGACCATGTGTTGGTGGGTAGTGTAACTCCCCACCCCCAGTTACCTAGAGTCAATGCATTATTACATAACATTGGCATGATCACAAGGAAATCCTGTCCCGAAAGACCGATCAGTTTAGTATTATTGGAAAGAATATTCATACATAAGTTTGACATTACAACTTGAAAAGACATAAAACAGTAATTTATTCCATTAAAAACATCCAAGCCTCCTAGATTTTGCCTACAAGTCACTCATAACTAACTTATTAATATCATGGGAAAATGAAACATAACAAAGGGGTGAGCTCAAATGCTCAGTAAGGGTATGCAATAAAGAGGAAGATAACATAAATATTAAGCATAGTGAATAATTGAAAACACCAGCCTTTACCAATAATTAACATGAACACATTTATGGATGAAATACGAGCTGAAAAAATAATTCCATAATAAAGCATAATCATGGGTATTATACTAGTCTAATGCCCACCTGAACCATAAATATTATTTTCATAATGAGGGAATGTATAATGTCGGAAATTCTAAATTATTTTTCCCTGGCCTCAGCCAAGATGTATAAAAATGATTAAGGGCTCGACCAAAACTATATATCTAAATGGGAAAGGCCTCAACCAATTCAACGTCTAGTTGTTTCATGAGACCCACCGATGCATCGAGGAGCTATAGCGGGCTCCACCTGTCACTTACTAAGTCCAATACATTCCTCATATAAAAGGGCTGAAATATAACATAAACATTTGTATTAAAACTATAATACGAAATGTCAATACTTTAACCATAAAGTATGAATGGTATAAAAATAACACATCCGCAGTCAAACATATCGTAAAACCTTCAATTCAATAGGGAAGATTTGTATCATAATGAATTAACTTCAAACAAGAATAAAATCCATCAAAGGATGTTGACATAGATGAAATCAAAAATATTTGAGAGAAATATCTATTTCTTTTTTTTGAAATCATTTAATGTTACATAATTATAAAAGAAAAAATTTCGTTTGAAAATTTTCTTATAAGCTTTTAAGGGACAATTTGACGATGTTATAAATGTGGTGAATAACCATACCCTCTGTATAAGTTAAAAAAACATTTTTACCTTAATTTTGTCGAAAGGGTTGTAAAGTAACTTGTTTAGAAAACGAATGAAAGGTTCATTTAAAAACATATATGTTAAAATAAGGGTATAAATGAATTTAAACCATTATTCAGTAAATAGTAAAAATGTTTTGAAATACATTATTAAGAAACATGGATGTGGTTGATAAAGAGGTCCCAGTAGATACTTACGTAAAAACAACTTCAAATAGTCAAGAGATGGTGAAATTATCCCTTACCTTGTACTTTTCCTTGGTTTAGAGCTGGTTAAACTCATTTATAATGGTGAAATAATTTTTATTAAATTATAAAAGAACCATATACATTAATATGATATCATATATGATATTTTAACATTGCATTGTAAATAATATTTTAGTATTATCATCGTTTCGAGTGTTAACTGATTTGTTTTCCTTTATATGATTGGTTATGTAAGTAATGTTTGTTATGGATAGGATGTAACATATTCATATTCAAAATTATATTATGTCTTTAAACATTATTTTTAATCATAAAATGAAAATAGTCTTGAATGGATACGATGGGGAATGGATCTCATCGCGTTCGTGGAGACGGTAATCCATTCATACGCACAAGCGACAATATCATTATTTTGATATTAAAATCATATATAAATGGTTGGTATATCATATAAAAAGAATAATTATCTTGTTATATTTATTATTTACATAATTTATACTCATTATTATACCCATTAAAATGAAGAAGCATTTGAATAACAAACTACACAACAATGTGGAGATGGTTAGCCGTACATACGCACGTATGGTGACATGTCTTTAAAAGGATGGATATAATAATGAATATGAGTGTAAAATATTTTAAATAACATCATATTATATATAATATTCATGATTTATTATTTTATACTGGAAACAACAAGTAAAGAATAAGTGGAAGAAGAAAAAACATGAAAGAGGTGATGAAATATTTACCTCTTATTTGGGTTCTTCCTTTTGATTTGTTCAAAAGGGCTCATTAGGTTGACTTTATGACTAAAATAAGGCATCTAGGATGAAGTTAGGATAGTTTTCAGTATATTTGGGCAGGGTTTGGCCGACCCAAATGTCTCTTAAGGTGTGAATATGAGAGAAGGAGAAGTGCCCTTTTATAAGAGGGGTGGGGGAACCTTAGGAAAAGATTGAAATATTATTTTATAATACAATTATTTTCGGTTTCTAATGGCTCCAAAATGAATTATTTAGAGGATACTATTTTTATGGGTCAAAAATCACTCAACCAATAGGTTTTAGATAGGTTTGGGTCACTATATTAACCATCTATTTTAAATTTAACTCTTAGTTAAATAGTTTGACATTTACCATGCCTCTTTGTATTTTTATATTATATGGTTAATAAACATACTATAAACTTCTAAGAGAACCCTAAGTAGTTAATTAATGAGACAAATATAGTTATATAAGTATTTTGGATGAACCTTATATTTTTATCATTATTATATCAAACAATAATATGGTATTTTTTTAAAAACTCATTTATGTCAATTTTGACATTATTTAATAATTTTTTTTAAAGTCCTAAAAACTTCATTATGTAGAAATAAATACATTTAATAAACTATAAAATTTCATAGTAACCTATAAAATTTGTTTAAGGCATCAAAACATTCAAATTATATTTATTTTATTATTTATAATATCATTTATTTTATTGTTTCATTAATAAGGAAAATATTGCATCATTATTGTGTCATCTTTAAATATATTTATTTTATGTCTAAAAATTATAAATAAAATATCATGAGATAGTAAATAATTTTATGTTTATAATGATTTTTTTATTTGAATAGATCAATTATATAACCTCATATAAAAATTGTCTTACTAAAAGATATTTTCTTTTGTTATTTTTGTCTTTACTTTAGTTTATTTAATATAAAATGTCATTATCACTTTCATGTGGCTCCATGGTGTCCCAAAATCGACCCAAGGATACCCAAGGTCGTAAGTTTATCATCCAATAGATTTATGACCCATTTTAGGGTAATTTAATATTATTATAACACTATTTGTTAACCTTATTTACTGGATTTACCCCTTTTACCATGGTAAATAAAATATTTACTGAAGTAAATATTCCTAATGTATAAAAACAAAAGTTACCAATTTACACAATTTGGACCTCCTGATTCTAAATATGGAATCCATTTTTTATAAATTCAATACAAATAAGTTTTAGAAATTAATTTAAAATTAATTTCTGTTGTCAAAACAAAAAAGCGTGTTTTTATGAAATAATAACTATGAAAAGATTGACCCTTGTTTAAGTCCAGTTTAATCTTGAGATTACATCCAATGACTTAATTATATTAAATGATCAAAATATAATCTAATTATTTTTAAAAAACATTCAAATGTATAATTTAACACTATAAATTATTTCAATTAAAAAAGTTGTTTTTAATTAAAATTTTGTATTTTCACTATTCATCAAAAATTGAAAGTTTTCTGAAAAATATAAAAAATTTACCCTAATCTAATTTTAATATTAAAAATCCAAAAATGAAGTCCATTTTGAATGATAAAATTTATAAATTTTAAAAAATGGGTATTTCTATTCATAACAGCTAGTTTGATTGATTGCGGTGTGTTCAAATATTGAAGTTGCGTACAATGCAAGATATTGAATTATTCAAAGGGAAATGTACCATAGAAGCTTGGGGTGTCACATTATCCACTCCTTTAAATAATTTTATCCTCAAAATTTCTAGAATATTTCTGCATAAAAATATTCTGGCGGTTCTTCATCATTAGTTCCTCGGGTTCCCATGGTGCCTCTTCCATTTTATGGTTTCTCCATAGAACATTTACCAGACGAGTTTTCTGGTTTCTCAACACTTATTCTATTGTATCAAGAATATTCATAGGATCTTTGCAGTAAGAAAAATTGGTTTCTAGTTCTAATTCCTAATAGGTGAGCACATCCGTTGGGTCAGGCATGTATTTTCTCAACAATGATACATGGAACACATCATGAACTTTGGAGAGACATGGTGGCATTACCAAATGATAAGATACATGCCCAGTTCATTCTAGAATTTCAAAAGGTCTGATGTACCTGAGACTTAATTTACCCTTCTTACTGAATTGAATAACTCTCTTCCATAAAGATACCTTCAAGAAAACATGATCTCCTACCTAAAATTCCAAATCCTTCATTCGGTTATCAGCATAACTCTTCTACATACAATGAGCTGCTTTGATGTGGGTTTGGATAACCTTCACCTTTTCCATCATTTCCTCCACAATTTCTGGCCCTACAAGTTTTCTATAACTGACTTCATCCCAACAGGTTGGTGTGCGACATCTCTTTACGTATAAAACATCATATGTTGTCATTTGAATACTTTAATGGAAGCTATTGTTATAGGAAAATTCTACCGGAGGTAAATATTGATCCCACATACCTTGAAAGTCAAGTTGGAAAGATCTCAACATGTCTTCTACAGTTTGAATAGTCTGTTCTAATTGTCCATCTATTTGAGGGTGGAAGGCAGTGCTCAAACGAAGTTCAGTATCTTGTGCTTTATAAAGACTTTTCCTAAATCTTGATGTAAAACGTGGATCACGATCAGAAACAATCGATATGGGTACTCCACGAAGTCTTAAAACATCATTAATATACAATATTTCTAAACATTCAAGTGGTAAATCTTCTCTTATAGCAAGAAAATGTGATGAATTGCTAAGACAATAAACAATGACCCATATTGCATCATTCTATATAGGAGTCTTTGGTAGTCTCATGATAAATTCCTTCATAATATTATCCCATTTCCACTCAGGTATGAGAAGAGGTTTCATTACTCCTTGAGGCTGTTTCCTTCCAACTTTCACTTTTTGACAAACCATACATCTTGACACAAAATCAGCAATCTCCCTCATCATGTTTTCTTACAAAAAACGTTCCTTTAAATCTCTATACATTCTAGTTTACCAGGATGTATAGAGAAATTGGAGCTATGAGCATCATATAACAATTCGCTTTTCAGATCAGGTATATCATAAACACAATTTTTCTTCCCAAATTTCAAAATCCCATCTTCATATACGAAGTCAATCAATCTCCCATCATTCACAGATTTAATCTTCTTTTGAAATTCCTCATCTTCAGCCTGAGAAATTTTTATCCTTTCTAGTAAATATGGATTGACATACATTTGAAAAAGCATTTATGTTTCACCTTCTATGGTTATTACCATATCAATCTTTTCTAGATCCATGAAAATAGAATCCCTTTCAAGTATCATCTTGTTCGAAACTCCACGATCCTTTCTACTCAAAGAATCTTCCACCTTATTTGCCTTCCCTGGGTGGTAGTGTATTGTGAAATCATAATCCTTGAGTAGTTTAAGCCATTGACTTTTCCTCTTGTTGAGTTATTTCTGTGAGAAAATATACTTCAAACTCTTGTGATCAGTATATATCTCACATTTTTAACCATAGAGAAATTTTTCCATATCTTCAATGAAAAGAGTACAGGTGCTAACTCAAGATCATTAGTAGGATAGTTTTGCTCATGAATTTTCAGCTGGTGTGATGCATATGCAATAATTCTATCATTATGCATAATGATACAACCAAGTCCTTTATTTGAGGCATCACTATAAATAACAATCCCATCATTCCCCCATGGTAGAGTCAAGATAAATCCATTGACTAATCTTCTCTTCAGTTTTTCGAAACATTATTCAAACTCTTTTTTCCAATCAAATTTAACCCCTTTACGTGTAATATTCGTTAATGGGTTAGCCAATCAAGAAAAATTCTGGACGAAACGTCAATAATAACCTGCTAAACCAATAAATCTATAAACATCGGTTATTATTGTCATTGTTGGCCATTCTTGGATTGACTTTCTCTTAGAAGGGCCAATAGAGATTCCATCCTTAGAGACAATATGTCCATGAAAATAAATCTCCTGAATCCAAAATTCACACTTGCTAAAAATCCCGTATAATTCATTTCTTCTGAGGGTTTTTAGAATGGTGCGTAAGTGATTTTCATGATCTTTATAGATTTTGTATTATACCAAGATATCATCAATAAATACTACTACAAAGTCATCAAGATTTTCCCTGAAAACTTTGTTCATTAGATCCATGAAGTCATAGGGTGCATTAGTCAATCCAAAAGGCGTTACTGTAAACTAGTAATGTCCATACCTGGTTCAAAATTCTGTTTTCGGAATGTATTCTTTTTTCACACACAACTGATGATATCCAGATCGAAGTTCAATCTTTGAAAAATATTGAGCTTCATAAAGTTGGTAGAATAAATCATCAATGCGAGGTAAGAGACACTTGTTATTTATTGTAATAGCTTTGATCCCACTATAGTCAATGCACAACCTCATAGATCCATCTTTCTTCTTAAAAAAAGAACATGGGATCCCCATGGAGAAACACTAGGGAGAATAAATACCTTATTACTCAATTCCTCTAGTTGTTTATTTAGTTCCAATAATCCCATAGTGGCCATTCTATAAGGGGTCTTCTATATGGGCATTGAACCAGGAATTAAATCAATGGAAAACTCAATTTCTCGTTCTGGAGGATGTCATTGTAAATCTTATGGAAACACATCAAAATATTATTGAATAATAGGTACGTCCTCTATTTGAACATTCCTTTCCTCACCCATAGTTATTTCATTCTCTTCCTCCCCAATAATTGAATTTAGATAAGCTACTGGTGGTGGATCCATATAAGAATGAGGTGGTAACGTTTCTGATCTAAAGATAAGGTAATCTTATTATCATCGAAAATTTTAACCTCATTTTTCTTACAATAAATTTTTGCATCATAGTCTGAATGACAATCCATTTTTAGGATTATATAAAATTAAATCACGGGTATGATGATGATATCAGCAGATAAAGAAAATTTATATTCCCTAATGGGAACTAATTCACAAAACTTTGTTGCAATGATACTTCCCTTAAGAGTTTTGACTGACGACTCCCTTGTTAAATAAAATTGGAAATATCTAATTTTCTTTGAAAACTAGGAAGATATGAAAAAATGTGATGATCTAGAATCAAATAAAGTATTGAATAAACATGAGGAAACCATTAAATTACCTTCCACCACACCTTTTGGAGCTTCAACCTCAGCAGTAGTGATCGCATAAGCATAGCCTGGATCCCTTGACCTTTTATGAGGTAAGTTTCCATGACGATAAAGACATTCATTGTCATAATGTACCATATCCATAAAATTATAGCCTTGAACATTGGTATCATCTTTCTTCCCATTACAATAACCACCAAGATGGCCTTTCTATCCACATTTTTATCATACTCAATTTCCTTTTAGACAAGAAAAAGGGTGATTCCTTCCACAATTATCACAAGGTGGAAATTAAATTATTCTCTTCTTCCCTGTTTCCTTATTTCCTTTCCCAAAGTGTTCAACAGATCTCTTCTTATCTTAATTTTCTTTAAGGTCGTAAGACTTAGTGAATTCCTTTTCTGTCTTGATAGCACACGAGACAGTATCTACGTACGATGAGAAGGATTGCGATACTAATGCTCGACAGATAAATGGTTTTAACCCAACAAAGTAATGGTCAATATTACTTCTTGGTTTATGTATATAATTTGCAGCATGACTTGCTAATCTTGTAAAGTTATCCTCGTACTTTGCAACATTCGCATCCTCTTGCTGCCTCTGACTCAGAAATTGACTTTTCGTATCCGGTCGATAGTCACAAGGAAAGAATTTTTCTAAGAAAAGATATTTAAACTCCCAATTTTTCATATTGGACACTTCTTCATATTCATTTGTGTTTTAAATCAATGACCACCATTGATCAATATCTTTAGTCAGGTGATAAAGTGCCAGGACAACTTTTTCTCTTTCGCTACTCCCCAAAGCATGAAATATTTTCTCTAAAGAATTTATCCATTGCTCAGCCACTAATGGATTTGTACTCCCATTGAATGTTGGTGGTTGTGTCCTCGTGAAGAGGACTAACATTGATCCTTATCATTGTAGATCAGGGTGGTTTATATTGGTAAGGTTATTATTAATAGCCTGTGTGCGTTGTCCAAGTATGGTGATAAGCTAATCAACACCTGTTACATCACCAGCTCTACTATAATTATCTTGAGTATGAGGGAAATCCCAACATGGATTATGTGCATTGATATAGTTTCCACTCCTTCCAATAGGCTCCATTTCTAAGCAATGGAATGCACTTGATTAGTTTATGAATTGCAATACATAAATCCAAACTTGTAAAACACATAACATAAATTGAACAGTTTATGGATATAATCCATAATCATAAAAATGTTTTATTTGAAGAAGTATATACTCATAAACCCTTATTAATTGTTTTTAAATAAAATGGGAATTATCCTAACCATATCCCCTGATAGTGTCATAACTGAGAGTGCAACAATTCCTGTTGTTGTGCACTATTTCCCTTTCGAGTCTAGCTCAAAGGGGTGTTTTCATGTTTTACCCCTTGGTAAATCTGTTCTAGAGCCCCCTCTACCTGCTCGTATCCAGACAGGTGTGTATTTCTTGGAAAACTAAAAAAATATCTACAGTACCAAACTTCTATGAATTTCATCAATACTATTCCTCAAAGTCTATCTTAGGGATATGTTTTCCAATCAGAGTTTATCTAAATCTAGTTTCCAAAGTTTGTACAAAACTTCCTCTGATACAAACTGTAACACCCTGACCCGAGTTACCCAGAGTCAGTGAATTATTATGTAACATAGGCACGATCACAAGGAAATCATGTCCCGAAAGACCGATCAGTTTTGTATCATTGGAAAAAAGATTCATACATAAGATCAAATTTACAAATTGAAAATAATTACAACAGTAATTTATTCAATTTTAAACATCCATTCCTTCTAGATTATTCCTGAAATTCACTCATAACTAACTTCTTTATATAATGGTAAAATGAAACATAAGAAAGGGGTGAGCTCAAACGCTTAGTAAGGGTAAGCAATACAGCAGAAGATAACATAAATATTAAGCATGGTGAATAATTGAAAACACATGCTTTTACCAATAATAAATATGAAATCTTTTATGGCAGGGATATGAGCTGAATAAATAATGTCATAATAAAACATAATAATTTGTATTATACTAGTATAATGACCACATGAACCATCAATATTATTTTTCTAATGAGGTAATGTATAATGCGAGACATTCTGAAACATTTTGTCCAGGCCTCGACCAAGATATCTAAAAATGATTAAGGCCTCGGCCAAAACCATATATCAAAATGTGAAAGGCCTCATCCAATTCCACATATAGTTTTCTCATGAGACCTACCAATGCATCAAGGAGTTGTAGCGGACTCCACCCGTCACTTACTAAGTCCAATACATTCCTCATATGAAAAGGCTGAAATATAACATAGACATTCGTATCAGAACTACATACTAAATGTTAATACATTAACAATAAACCACGAATGGTATAAAAATAACACATCCACAGTTAAAAATATCTTAAAACCTTCAATACAATATGGAATATTGGTATCATAATTAATCTACTTCAAACAAGTATAAAATATATCAACAGATGTTAACATAAAAAAATAAAAACTATTTGAGAGAAATATATCTTTCTTTTTTTTTTGAAATCATTTAATGTTACATAATTATAAAAGAAAACATTTATTCTAAAAATATTTTTATAAGCTTGTAATGGAAGATTTAATGATGTTATAATGGCATATAATAACCGCACCCACCGTATAATTTATAAAAAACATTATTACCTATATTTTGTCGAAAAGGTCGTAAATTACCTTGTTTGGAAAACGATTGAAAGATTAATTTCAAAAACTTTAAGTTAAAATAAGGGTATAAATGACATTAAACCATTTTCTAGTAAATGGTAAAGATGTTTTGAAATACATTTTTGTGAAACAAGTATGTGGATAATAAACAGGTCCCAGTAGATACATACGTAAAAACAACCTCAGATAATAAAGAGATTGTAAAATTAACCCTTACCTTGTACTTTTACTTGGTCGAGGGTAGGTTAAACTCATGTATAATGGTTAAATAATTGTTATTAAATTATAAAATAACCATATAAATTAATATTATATTTTGTATGATCTTCTAATATTGCTTTGTTAATAAAATTTTAGTATTATCATAGTGTTGGGTGTTAACTGATTTGTTTTACTTTATATGATTTGTTATGTACGTAATTTTTGTTATGGATAGGATGTATATTATTCATTTTTAGAATAATATTAAGTATTTAAAAATTATTTTTAATCATCCAATGAAAATTAGTCTTGAATGGATACGATGAGAAATGAATCTCATCACGTTCGTGAAGATAGTAATCCATACGTACGCACAAACGACAATATCATTATTTTGATATTAAAATAATATATAATTGGAAGGTATATCATATAAGAAGAATAATTACCATGTTATATTTATTATTTAAAATCATTTATACTCATTATTAAACCCATCCAAATGATGAAGTATTTGAATAACAAACTATACCACAACGTGGAGATGGTAAGTCGTACATACGCACGTATGGTGACATGTCATTAAAAGGATAGATAAAATAACGAATATGGTTGTAAAATATTTATATTAATATCAAAGTATATAGAATAAACTGGATTTATTATTTTATAATGGAAAAAAAAGTAAAGAAGAAGTGGAAGAAGAAAAAACTTGAAAGAGGTGATGAAATATTTACCTCTTCTTTGGGTTCTTCCTTTTGATTTGATCAAAAGGGATCTATAGGATGAATTTATGACTAAAATAAGGCCTCTAGGATGATGTTAAGACAATGGATAGGATATTTGGAAAAGGGGTTGGGAGATCCAAATGGCATTGAAGGTGTGAATTTTGGAGAAGGGGAAGTGCCCTTTTATAAGAGGGTGGGGGGAACTTTATGAAAAGATTGAAATATTATTTTATAATAAATTTATTTTCGGTTTTTAATGGTTATAAAATAAATTATTTCAAGGATATGGTAGGGATGGGTCGAAAAACACTAAAAAAATAGGTTTTAAACATTTTTTGGGTCTAGATATTAACCATATCATTTATATTTAACTCTTAGTTAAATAGTTTGACATTTATCATGCCTCTTTTTATTTTTATAGTATATGATTAAAAAACATAAAATAAACTTCGAAAAGAACACCAAGTGGTTAATTAATGATATAACTATCATTATATAAGTCTTTTGGATGAACTGTTTATTTTTAGGATAATTATATGAACAAATAATATTGTATTTTTTTAACTCATTTATGTCAATTTTGACATTATTTAATAAATGATTTTTTTTAAAGTTTTAAAAACATCATTACTTCAAAATAAATAAATTTAATAAATAATAAAATGTCATGGTAACCTATAAAATTTTAGGATGGCATTAAAAATTTCAAATTATATTTTATTTTAGTATTTGTAATATCATTTATTTGATTGTTTCATTAATAAGGAAAATATTGCATCATTATTGTGTCATACATAAATATATTTATATTTTGTCTAAAAATTATAAATAAAAGATCCTAAGGTAGTAAATATGTTTAGATTTATAATTAATACTTTTAGTTGAATAGATAAATTATATAACCTCATATAAAAATTGGTTTACTAAAAGATATTTTCTTTTTTTTATTTTTGTCTTTACTTTAGATTATTTAATATAAAATGTCATTACCACTCCCATGTGGATCCATGGAGTCCCACAATAGACCCAAGGATGACCATGGTAGGGAATGTTTCATTAAATAGGGTTATGAAACGTGATAGGGGTAATTTGATATTATTATAATACTATTTTAACCTTATTTTCTGGATTTACCCCTTTAACCACAGTGAATAAAATATTTAGTGAAGTAAATATTCCTAATGTCGAAAAATAAATGTTACCTATTCACACAATTAGGACCTCCTGATTCCAAATATAGAATCCATTTTTACAAATTCAGAACACATAAGTGGAAGGAATTAATTTAATATTAATTCCTATTGTCGAAACAAAAAGCGTGTTTTCTTGAAATAATAACTATCAAAAGATTGACACCTGTTTATGTGCAGTTTAATCGTGGGATTACACAAAATGACATAAATTATATTAAATGAAAATATATAATCTTATGATACTTAAAAACCATTCAAATTTATAATTTAACAATATAAATTATTTTTATTAAAAAAGTTGTTTTTAATTAAAATTTAGTATTTTCACTATCATCAAAAATTGAATGTTTTAATAAAAATTCAAAAAAATCACCCTAAGATAATTTTGATATTCCGAATTCAAAAATGAATTCCATTTTGAAATATAAAATTTATAAAATTTTAAAAAGTGGGTATTACTATTCATAACGGCTGGTTTGATTGGTCGCGGTGTGTTAGAATCTCGAAGTTGCGTACAATGAAAGCTATTGCATTCTTCAAAGGGAACGTACCGTAGAAACTTGGGGTGTTACAAGAAGTATGTCACATTGAGTGTGTCATGAATGAAATGTTATTAATGAATAAGTGAAGAAACAATTTGTCCCTTCTATCTTTACGGATGCTTATATCTTAGCCCTTTGGTTGGAATGGAACACTCACACTAAATTCCATGGCGATGGTGGATCAATGTGTTTATTTTAGAAAGATAATGAATTTAATATCGATAAAATAAGTTTATGACATAGATGAAAAATCTTTTTAAGGGGATATTGAGACAAAAGATTTTTATTACATAGTGAGTTTTTACACGTGTTTGTTATTGTTGCGGCATTATGTTTTTTGTCTTGGGTACCATAACCAATTGCTAGAAAGTAATCATGGAATTTAGACAATCCCACTGAATGTAAATGAGAAATAATCATAGTAGATCACACAATAATTGTTTCTTCTAAAATATATTTTAATATAATTATTGGAATAAATATTATTCTTAAAACCAATGATTAATTTTATTCATTTTTTTATTGAAAATATTTGAAAAATAATAAATAATTTGTTACATGAATATTTAATAATATTTATTATCTGAATTAGGAACAAAATATTTATTTTATTGATTGATGAATAATATATTTAATTAATTATATATTTGGGTATTCAATAAATACTGATGAGGATAAAAAAACCAAGACCACGTTTGTTGATAAATATTAATTTCTCAGCTAGTAAAAAAATATTTATCATTGTGAAAGTTAACACACATCATAAAATAATAATAATAATATTATTATTATATTCTATGAGGTTTCATAAGATTATTATTTAATTTATGGGACATTATGAAATTAAATAATATTTCAAACTGAACCCTAGATCAATAAATAGTAGACTATATCTTGTATGTAGTGTTAATAGAAAATTCAGAATTGAGAATCATAGTGTACAACAAACTTATCTCGCAAATTTTACACTTCTCATCCTCTTAATAATGAGAATATTTCCTTCAATATTAAATGTTTTAGAGTAATGAATATGAACAATGTAAGATGATAGATTTGTCTGCTAGCACCGATACATGAATTAGTGTTTTCTAGAGATTAAAAGGGCTTGTGTGGATCACCACTAGAGGGATTATACACTTGGATCTTTACAACGTAATGAAAGTAATATGAGAATAATATTCCAGATGATCAATGATATCATCAAATAAAATATCATATGGCAAGGAAATTCTTTTCTTCAATTATATAAAAAGTAATTATAAAGTTGATGTGCAAGATCCTTTAATGGGGTTTCAGAAAAATATATGTTAAATGAAAATTTTATATAATTCCCACGAAAGGTGTCTTCACTGCACCCATAACCTTAATTCGTGATTAGAAGGCATAGATGAATATATTCCATAAAATGAAACTCATAAAAACTATAATAGAATTTCCAATCTCTCCATTCATGCCATCTACCTACAACATGTCTCCCTGAAGTCACGTCTGTTGTCTACCATCACCACACCACACATGAGCAATAAATAAGTGTAAGCTTAGCCACTATAAGATATACCTTTCTTGTCTAGATATATTTACTTTAAGCATTCTTTCACCATATTACAATCCACCACACTTGAATCTCCACATGTACAAAGCCTAGGGTCATAGTGGATGGCTCGAAGGCCCAGTGACCCAAAATCCTAGATACATGGCTCGAATGCCCAATTCTGCTGAATAATACCACTTCTATAGTAACTTTCTACAATAGATATTAAAATACTTCCACTACTACAGCCAAACTATACTTTTACAACCTCATCTAAAACCTTTCACTACCTGATTTTGAACCGCACTCATCAAATTAATTATTGATATAAAATATTATTTTACATTAATTATTAACCATTCCAATCAATAAATAATAAAAATTTAATATTAGGTATAAAATATTATTTAGTTATTTTCATTTTCAATTATTTATAACAAATCAATAAATTCTTAATTATCAATGACTTCGTAATATTTGATAATTATTTATACTTTCTAATTATTATTACTTGTAATTAATAGTTGATAATTAATAATATATAGTTATTATATAATAGTTAATATTTTTAGAAAATTAAAAATTATTAATTAATTAAAAATTATTGAAATGTGATATTTAAAAAATAATGAAATTATTTTTTATTTTTTATTTTTTATTTAATAATTATGAACATTTATTTATACTTATTAATTAAAAAAAATTATATACTATATTTAATAAATAAGTAAAAAAATTCAATTATAAAAAATTAGTAGAATAAAGTAAATATTAAAATTATTCAACCGTAAATTAATACAATTATTTAATAATTATTAATTGTTAATTGTTATCATTTGTCATTAATGATTTTTATTAATAATTCTATTTTATCTACTCATTCTTAATTATTAATTTTTTTTTCAAATTATAAATTTACAATTATTTTAAAAAATATTTAATTATAAAATATTATCAATTATCAATAATTATTTTTGTGAATTATTATTATTTATTAATTTTTAGTTTCTAAAACTAATTGTTAACAACTAATGTTAGTTGTTAATAATTATTTTTTAATCATTCATTATTATGTATGTAGAATTTCCTATTTATTATAAATTAGAAATAAAAATTTATCACACATATTTATAGTTAATTAATAATTAAATATCATTAATAATTTTTTTATCAATCGAAATTTTAATGTTTAATTCTTGAACTATTAATTAAAAATAATTAATTAATAATTCTAAATAAAAAATAAAAATTTGATAATTACTATTTTTCTCTTTATTAATTGTTAATTATTAATGATTAATGATTTATTATTTATAATTGGTAATTATGAACAACCTTTTATTGATGTTATAATTAAATTATTCTTCATTAATATTTAGTTATTAATAATTCTTAATTAGAATTTTTTTTATAATTAATAAATTCTAATAATTAACAATAAATTAAAAGATTATAATATTATACATTATTTATTTATATAATGTATTTTGTTTTTCAAATGGTTTAAAAATTTAATTGAAAGTACAATTACAATTAAATTCAATTAATGGATTAGATACTGAGCAGCGAGTTAATAAATATTGGGTTAGAGTAATGTAAGATTGAGTTAACTCTTGAGAGGATGTTATGTCATACATAAAAACTGAAATAAGTTAAAAGACTTGAATAATTTTTTAATAAATAAAAAATATACTTTTAATAATTAATAATAAAATTTTAATTATTTCTAATAGAAAATAAATAAAATAAAATTTTTAATTTATATTAAAATAAAATTATTACCCTATTTCTATGGTGGAAAATAATTGTAGTGAGCCTCCTACCACTATGATGAATAATGGAAATGGACTACATATGGCCACAGTTCTCCCCTAATCATTATCGTAGGCTATGATAATGTTTATGGTATCAATAATCACCAAAACCATGCCATTAGGTTATGACCATTGTTTTGGGGACTCTGCCCATGATTTTGGAATGTGGAAATAATAATTTCTTTATAACAATTGTATTTATGTTAAATTTATGATAATTTATATTTTTTATATATAAAGGTAATGTTATTTTAAATTTTTTTATATGAAAGATTTTTAAGGAAATTGATCTCAGTTATTATGTTTTGATTTTATTTTTTGATGACCTTCAATTATATTATTATATTTTTTTTGTGTGCCGATTGTAAAATCTTTTATAGTTTTTATTATTTCATAAATAGTTATTGGAAAAAAATGAATCAGTATACTTATATGGATGTGTGATGTATGTTGTTTCTTTTGTTATGTGGTATGTGGGTGATGGAGTGGAGTAAGGAAAGAATAATTGTTTTGGGTTAAGAGTCATGTGTATGTATAAAATATTTATTTCAAACTTATAATATAATTTTATGGAAGTATAATTGTAAAATTCGAGTTGTTATTGGGTATGTTTTGGTATTGGGAATTGTTGTGTTGGTATGGATATTCATGGGTTTTTTATGTAATCATTGAGAGTAATAAAGTGATTATTCAAACTATATTATCGATCTACTAAGATATAAATTTGGAAAACAAAATTAGATCAAGTGTATAACTTCAAGAAAAGGTGATTGAATTAAGTATTCATGAGATCATAGAGCATATTATGGAATTGAGTACTTGTTCTGTGAGTTTAGAAGAAATTATACAGTAAAATGTGAAGTGAGATGTAGAGTAATTTAAATCATAATAAAAATTTATTTTTTATATAGAGGCTTGAAAATTATTGGTCCTCTATATTGTAATTTTTTATTATTAAATAAATGAATGATTTTAGAATTCAATTTATTATAAATGATCAAAATATAGTTTTGAGAGACACCCAAATACAATAGTGCCTTTATTATACAATGTTTTTATTTCCATTTTCTGTATTGATGTCCTCAATATAGAAGAAAGCCATGGTTGACGAGTTAAATTTAGAGGATTAGGTAGAGTCCATAAATAAATTTCATCAAGGTTTTAGTTACCACAATGTCATGTTTGTAAAACATTCATATTGTACATTGTGGTTGGGAGATGCATTTGTTAGAGAAATTATTGGAAATGGAAGAAAACACATCACGATTTGTCATCAAGGTTTAAAAAAAATTATGTTTGAGTAAAGTACCCATGGTTTCATATCATGGTTTGAGTGAGAGTTAAGAAAAATATTTTATTTTTTTCTAGGACACATCATGGTTTTGGTAAATTATGTGAGTTTAAGATGAAAATGACTTGGGGTTTTTTAGTAAAAAAAAATTTATGTCTATATGGTTTCCAAATCAACTGTTACTGGGACAAACTATATGATAACTCTGGAAACCATGTCCTGGTTTGTTATATATTTATTTAATTGGAAATTTAAACAACCCTCTCTCTTATAATTTGGTTTTTATTTCTCCGTGGAGACTGTAGAAAGTGTAAGAAAAACTCATTGGTAATTTTGAGTGCTCATGATTAGATCTTTGAGTTTCATTCCTCATAGAATCTAATCCATTTATGTTGATGTGCACTTATTCTCAAGTCCTTCTATATTCATCTATTCAACCATCATCGTGGTTAGTGATTCACATATATGGGGATTTATATTGATTTCATATAGATATGTTGGAAGTTCCTTATCGGAACTTATTGATTTGATTACCAAGTTTCATTTATCAAGCATGACTTTAGGTAGATGATTCTAATTTTATTCTATTATATATTAATTGATTTTTTCTATTTTTTTAATGTTGTGATGGATAATAACAATGAATCTTTTTAAACTAATGATGAATTATCTTAATGAGTTGGACTTGTATGGATGTTATATTTTAATTTCCATATAATTATAATGTAATAAATTGATGTTAGTTATGAGATATATAATAGAGAAAAATAAATTTAATTAATGATGTGAATGTGGAAGAGGAAAAATGATAATTATATTATAATTAACTACATATTATGGAACCCTTTGATGATTTTTCGGGAATATTATTTCTAATATTGATTCACTATTATTGTAAACCTTGAAATGTTTAATGATATGTATAAATTTGAGTTATGATAGGAGTTATATGGTTACATGTAAATTCTAAACTAGTTAGGATATTTGATTCAATGGTGGATAGTGGAGGTCATTTGCAAAATTTCTTATAGATATCAAAGTAGAGTTTTGTAATTGTAAGTCATGATTAGAGGAAAAATGTTGTGGTTATTGTGTTATAATAGTTTTTGTGATATTATTTGAGGTTATATGTGATGTTTGATATGTTAATTTTATATTCTTGTTGGAATATATGTTTTTTTTGTAGTTGTAGGATCATTTTTTTGTTGGTTCAAGATATGGTTGTTTGAGGAATGTGATAATCATAGATGTTCATGTGATGATGGGGATTTGGTAGAATCAATATAAATGGACCGTTGGTAGATAGAGTTTATGGTAGAGTTTTTTAAAATAATATTACTCATTCCCCTTGATAAGATAATAGTCAGATGAGAGGAGTTGGAAAGTGGGATTGGCGATGTGGAAGAGGTGAAAATCGTGGTGAAACTCAAACAGTAAAACCTAATGGCCAGGATTGATCTAAGGTGGTGAGAGGTATGATATATGTCTTCTCAACACATTCCTCTATTTTATTTTATTCTAGTGCATCAAATTCCATCTTTATTTCTATATTAGTGAATGATATTGATCTATCCATCAAAAATATTTTTTTACCATGCGAGTTATTTAATTTAACAGGGGAACAATTGTTGTTGGTTGATGTGATCCATCAGTGTGAATTAGAAAGAGTGAGAAATCATATGATATATGATCTAATATTGTAACTAATGAAACCATATGATGTAATACATTCCATAAATTGGTTTAATTTGATGAAATCATGTAATTGTTTTATTAGAGGACGATCACACACTCATGTACAGTTGGGGATCACGTGGAGTTCATTAGGGAGAAATATCAAATAAATAATTTTCACCATAAACAATTAGTACTAAACTTTGAGTTAGAATTTTATATAAATATGATGTTTTTGTGAGGTATTTTCATATAATATGTAAGAAATTTCTCTCATGTATTAGCTGATGTGATTAACAAATTTTCTACCTAGGTAGGAGATTGAGTTTCATGTAGAGTTATATCTTGTCATATATCTTATATTAATGAACATATTTTAGATGGTTCTCAAGATCTCAAGATTTATATTAATTAATTACTATTGAGGTGTTTTTTTCCGTATTATGTCCCTATAGGGTGCCTAAGTGTTATTAGATAATAAGGCTGATGAATGTTTGAGGTTATGTATTGATTAACAATGATTGTATCAATTCACAGTAAAGAATCAATACCTAATACCAAGGATTGATGAATTGTTTTATATGATTAAAGGATCTTGTTGGATCCTGAAAAAAACATACAATTAGGGTATCATTATATGATGGTAAAAGAGGTGGATATTCATAATAGTATGTTTTGGTGCCACTATAGATATTTAGAGTTTTTTATAATACCCTTTATTTTTAAAAATACACCAATGGAGTATATATAATTGATTAATTGAGTGTTTAGGTAATATCTTCATCAAATTGTTCTAGTATTTATTAATGATATATTGGTTTGGTCAATGACCGAGGAGGTTCATCATTAGTATTTGTGGATGGTTTTGAAATTTCTTTTCCAGAACTATTTATATAAGAAAATTTCAAAGTGTATATTTTGGATATGAGAATTTAATTTCCTTGTGTATATCATTAATCAAAGTATAGTGGTTGTAGACCCATTTATGATCATGGTTGTGGTATTATGGGAGGTTCTGGATAATGTATCCAAGGTGTGTAACTTTCTCCAATTAGTAGGATACTATAATTTATCTATATCATTTTTATATCATATTTCAAAACCCTTGTCCATTTTGATCAAGATTAGTTAATATTTCATTTGGAGATCATAATGTGAGTCACTATTTGAGCGATTTATAGAGTAGTTAACTAGCATACTAATCTTTTACATACCAAAAAAGAGTTATATATAAAATCTATTATAAAGGATGGAATCATGGAATAAAGTGTCCAATAATATAGGAGAGGGAGTTTATATCCTATAGGCCTATGAAGTTTTCACCTCATGAATGTAACAATATGACCCATGACTAGGAGTAGGTTTTGGTGGGTTTTTACTAAATCTATTGAGATATTAACTACTTCATCAATTCTTTTTGGTAGTCACTGACCATAAGAGAACTATATATATATATATATATATAAGCAAACAAGGATATTGGAACCTTCATTAGTATAGATGGTTATATTTTCTCTTGGAGTATTCTTTTAAAATCTTATATAATCCTAAAAAATGGAACGAAGTAGCTAATGCATTGGTCAAGAATATTTATAAAGATATTGCTTGGTAAAGAGGTTAAGAATAGTGTATGATGGAGTACAACACAAATTTATATTTAGACATAGACAAATCTAATGGTATATGTTGTTTATACCTGAAAATGGTACATTCTTCCTTATTTTAATAGTTAGTGTAGTCTCATTTCGGAGATATCATGGTTGAGGTACGAAGAGATTAAATTGGTCATGGTGGTTCTCTTGATTGATGAATGGAGGATTCTGAACATTGGGTTTGGTTTCAGAGGAATCTATTTTTCCATTGATTTTGCGAGATGCTATTTTATATAAGTTCTGTTACCCACATATAGAAGTCTATCCAAGTGTTTTTAATATGTATCATTCATTAAATGACTATTTATAATGGTCTAGTATAAAGAGGTCCGTGAAAGAGTTCATGTGTTTATATTTCTTGTACCATATGGTAAAATTTAATAATTAAACTCCACAAAGCCCATTGTAGCCTATGGATATCTATAAATATAAGTGGGAGCTTATATCCATGGATTTATTGACATATATTCCCCCATAATTCAAAGGATATAATTTTATCTTGGATATTATAAATTATTTGATTATTTTAGCTCAATTTTTAGTGATTAAGGATTTGATTATAGTAGGTGTATTAGTGTGGTTATATGTGGAAGAATTACTGAGACTCCAAAAAGATCCTATGATGATTATATCCAAATGGGATACTCCATATATATCATGAGTTTAGAAAGGATTACTATGTGTTTTTGGAACCTAATTATTCTATATCAAAATATTCGATCCTCTAAAAGACCATTATTCAAATAAGAAAATATATATACATAAGGACATGTCAAGTAAATGTGTGTTCTCCCTCAAATTATTTCAATGATTCCCCCATAATTATTTAATAATGTTTAAATAAATCAAGGAAAAGGGGGTGTCTTGGTGTCTTTCCTTGCACCTAGTGCCCTGGAATATCTCACAACCATCACCCTACCACATCCCGCGTCCTGTACTCAATGACCTTATGTGTATCTTACCTCTAATAAACTGAAACGAATCTAACCTCATGGAACACACCTCCCATGAACCTACATTTCTGATGACTCATTTACCCTCTATCATTATTAACCTCCCATACACTATGTTGTTTGTTACCTCTCACCCCCACACATTGAACCCTATCGATGTTGTATGCAATTGATTCCCTAAATGGGAACCTTATGAGTTTCCAATATTTCATCTCAAAAACCAATGTTCCTAAGACATTATTTTCTTATTATATTCCTACATGAACCCTATTTTGTAAGAGGTGAACACCAGCTAATACTAAGAACTATCCAAGAGCCTTCTCAAGTTCAAGAGCACTTAAATAAAATCCTAAACCTTCAAAACCCCCCATAAAGTTATTTCTGAATCAAAACATAGAAAGAAGTAAGGGAAAATAGGGGTATTTGAATAATATTACGGTTCTATACTTAGAAACTTATTTTTAGACCACATCAACTTGGATATCACTTAAACCACATTAAAGGACCCCTTTCAAGAAGATACTAAAATTAGGCATAAAAAAATTCATTGCTACCCATTCATTCTTTAATTAAAGACAAGATTAGTTCTTCTCTATTTGATCCAAAACCAAGATAACCTAAATTATATCTATACCTATGACAACCTAAACTGGAGCTACACCCTTCCTTTAAAGGAACACATAGCTTCCCCATTCACCTTGGGGACCTACTTGGTCGAAATTCAACCCTATCACCTTAGTGGATATAAATACATTTCTAACACCCTTATTCCCATGTCTAAATTTTTAAAATCCCATTTACCTAGGTGTACTCAATTCTATATCAAATAGACATGATTGGATTATTGTACTCTCATATTTCCATTATGATAATTTATTACCTTGATAATGGGATTTACAATGGGTTTTCTCCCTAACTGGTAGGTTCGTAGAGGTGAATTCAATCTCAAATATCCTTGATAATGATGATACCCCATTTTGATGTACCACTGAGACTTTATTGTATCTTAATTTCCCAGACTACCCTTATTGGATGTTATGAACCACCCCTATGTCCACCAAGAACTTGTTTATCCTCTCTTTGTCTAATCAATGATCAATGGATTCCTATCAAGTGTAATACCAACTCTTCTTCCAACCATATTTATCCTGTCATGCATCCATTAATCCATTAACATACATAATAGGCATGGAGTAACATATAAATTGGTCTTTATCTTGGTATAATCCACAATATATTTTACTAATTCATTTTCTAGAGTAAACTATAAGGGGATACTTAGGAAAAATCCCAAAACCAAACTATTTCTAAGCATCAATGCCTATCAGTACATTAAAAATTAATTTAAACTTATTTGAATAGGAATAAGTCATATTAACCTAAAAATATAGATATAATAGTCTTGGATGGACAACATTAAAAGGAACATCATTATTCCAAGTTATACGTCCATAAAAAGAATAACCCTTGGTTATGGTTTAACATCCTTAAAAGGAACCAATATAGTCCTTACCACATGACCTTAAATGGTATAATGTTCCTAATTAAATTCAATTGGACTATATAGGTTAAGATTACCATAAAATTGATACAATGGAATCCACTATCATTGTCTAAATTATGACTCCACAACACATTCATCCTCTCAAGATGATGTTAAATTTTAGAGGTCCTAACTATAAGACTTTAACTCATAACACAGCTTATCAATGGGATAATGATGTATAACCTATTATAAATTTATATATTTTACAAATTCAAGGTTTAAATTGATCAAATTTCAGAACAAGGTTAACTATTATTATTATTGGGAAGTATTTTGTGAATATAACTTTAATACAAAAGAGTGTCTTGAACTGAAAAACATGATCCGTGGTGATATAAGTTGACCACCCATCCTCCTAGTTTCAACACATAATACCAAAAGAAACTTTACTTATCTTCAAGAGATATATTCATTTATATAGAGGGTCTATGAAAATATGAACATGAAAATATTGAACAAAAGTAAACCTCATGTGAATTTATTTACATTTGAAAGTAAATGATTGAATACTAATTCTAATTTTTGTTGATAAAATGAAGGATTGTTTAACACTCTCTATGAATCTAAATTTCCTTACCAATAAGTGAACCGCAATGATTTAGGTACTGCATGATGACTTTATTTATAGTGAACCACCCATAAGTGGTTCCCCAAATGTACATTATCATTGTGATGACTATATCATCTCATACCCAATGATGAGAACTTTCATCCACTCATCACCATATGTCCTAGGTGGTAAATTTTATATGGTATAAGAGTAACTTTATAATGGTGTCATACAAACCATGAATAAAAAAAATTCCATCATTGAGGAGTTCAAAATATAAATATGTTAGATAGGTAGAAGGAGATAGATGGACCACATCAGTACTCAAAATTGATCTGGGAGTCATTCTATGATGCTTGATAACCTTTAACATCTATATCATTAATTGACTGATGAGTATGTTTCAAAAATATAAACTACTATACTAGAATATCCCAAGAGGGATCATAGAATTAATATTACCTATTTTCACCTTGAAACCCCCAATGTTCCCAATTTGTTTTGCACATGCTCCATCATTGGTCACTTTTGCAAAGACACCCAGATGGATGTCCCATCAAGGGCCATCACCTGCCCAAGTCCATGATTATATTACTTCCACTATTGTTTCTAAAATCATTGATACCAATCCTCACATTATTATATTAATATAATGAGGATTATATATTACTATTATAAATAATCCTGATATACCATTGAGTCAGACATTAGTGTTTACTCCTACCAACCCTTTACAAACAAGGTAAAGCAAAAACCACTGTAGAGGTCCCCTCCATAGTTACACATTTAGTAGATTTGTAGTTCCTCCCCTGAGAACTCATTATTGGAACACTACCTATAATATTATGAATTTTATCCATCAACATTCTGCCTTGATATTTTAGTATTACTTTTTGTTTGAATAAATTTTTGGTGAATAACATACGATGCATGCAACAAAAAACTAAAATGAACTGTGAAATCCATTATTAAAATAAATAAATATCATTAAAACATTTAAAAAATTTACTCATATATTATTAGCATCAATAGATGATTTATTTATTTTAATACCAACAAATTTATTGAATTTAATTGTTAAAAGATAATGATTAAATAAATATAATTAAAAATATTAAATTTTAGAAAGGATATTTTCAAAGGGCAATTTCTCATATGATATATATTTTACCTAAAAAACTATATTGATTATATCTAAAATATTATTATGAAAATATTTAATATTATAAACTAATATATTGAAAGTAATTTAATTAGAAATTCATATGAAATAAGATTAAGAACATCAAAAGTATAAATGTTTATTCTTCCATTAAAATAATTTTTATTTTTATTTTTCATTTTAATATAATAAATAAATTTATAAATATTAATATATTAATTTTTTTTGAAATGAATCTTAATTTATATCAAGTTAAAATTAACTTAAGGTGGATTTTGATATTTTTCTAAAACAGTTGACATTTTCGTGAATAGTGAAAAAATTGATTTTATAAAACCGTATAATTTATGAATATATCATGAGGAATGTATTCATAAATTTATTATAATACATTAATAATGGAAAAAAAATATTTTATTATTAAAATTATTCATTTAAAATACTATGTTTATTTTATAAAACCCATGTGCAACATTTTAAAACATAAGTATTTTTTTATTCTAATACAATTTTTTTTATCTTTTTCTTTCAAATATATTTTCAAAAGGTTGAATTTTTTTATACTGGATTTTAATGAAAAAAATATTATATTAAAAATAATAAAACAACTAATTTCATATAAATCAACAAAATTGTTAATTTTATCCTAAAAATTATTTTTATGCCTAAAAAACACTTATTATTATTATTTTTACATGTAATGTGCACTAATATTAACAATAATTCATTTTAAAATTATAAATTTTAATTCATAAAATGGTTTCTATATTTGAAATAAAAATTTACAAATTAATGAATAAAGATATTTTCATTTCCGGTCATAAAAATTAGTTATCAGGGATAAAAAAGTAGTTCACATGATAAATGTAATTTAAGGTAAAAAATAGTTTAACAATGTGTAAAATTGAAATAAAATAAAATAATAATGTCTCTAAATGAGTGGTTGATGGTTATATGAACAAAAAATTATCTCCTCTATTATTTCCCACTTTGAATTTCTTTTTCCATGTGAAACATGTGTAACATTTATATTAAGAGGTTATATAACTCCTTCAGTTTGAGGAATGTCCCAATTTTATTTCTATTTTAATATCTGTTAATGTTTAGTTAAATAATAAATATGTTTATAGAATATTTTATAATATTTTTGAATAAAATTTTAATTTTCACTATTTGTAAATACTATTTCAAGTATCTTTGAAATCATGAAAGGTGTTTGGGGGTCACATGGTAGGAAAAAAATTTGTTATTAGTTTGTACAATCCATGAAACTAACAATGTGACTTTGAATTATTTGGGATAGAGGCGATTCTCATGGTTAGCATATTGTTTTTTCAAACCATGTGGAAAAACCATCATTGGGAAACAAATTGTATGTGAATTTGTTTCAAAACCCAAAACATGATAAAAAAGACATATTGTTCTTTCAATCACCTAGAATATTGATTTCCAGGGATCCCTTTGGTGATATTTCGTTATATTTGAGGTCTAGACTCCAATATTGATTATTATTTAAGTGTTTGATCATGAAAATGAATTTTTAGAACCTCTCCATTCCTTTACATATTTGATGTCTTCAGTTTTTCTTGAATGAAACAATTTGTTAGAATTTTTATACCTACATCTATGGTATTTTTTGTGTTTTGATGGGGTTTTATATGGATTTGAAAGTTAAATAGAATGATGTGGTCAAATATATAGGATATTATAAGAATTTTTTTCTAAATTTGTCCTTGTTAGGTGCATTTCCCTCCTTCCTATTTTATTAGATTATAGAAGATTTTAAGTTTATTTAAATGAACTGTCTTCTAATTTAAAATTATTTCACCCTACTGAAAGTTGTATGCATTATATCTTTTTAGTTGGTTCTTAAAATCTGGTTTATGGGCATCACCCACAACATGTTTGAAATGTTGATTAAATGGGGTTCTCAAATAAATATGGGTTTTAACTTTTGTTATTGGCTTAGATGTGTTGTGTTTGTTCATGTGCATGTGAGACATATCATGGTTATAAGTACCACCATAAAATCAAGAAAAATGGGATGGATCATGGTCAGAAGTATATCCATCAAATGAGGAAATATTGGACGAATCATGGTCCAAATCACCACCATCAGATTGGATTACGAAGTGGAAACTTGGTTAAAGGAAGACTTGCCACATGTGAGTATAGGGAGGTCTAGGTCATGGATATACATTTGCATGTGATTGTAAAAAATTTGGTGGGATATGATATGTTGAAATTAATTAATTTATTATACTTCTTTAAAAGAGAAATCATATTTGGTTAAACTTCTTTTGGAGAAACTATTAATATTTTTTATTTAATATTGTGGAAACTTATTTATCTTCTTTTGTTATTATTCCTATATGTTTTATATTACTATGAGATAGCCTATTTAAGATCTTAGTATCATGTGGGAAAATTATCTCGGTGGTTTACAACTGGGTATGATTACTCACCCCCATATATATGGATTTTGGGGCATTTACAGATGTTGTTTTCTATGATACATGAAATATGTAGGTTTCTTACTTCTCTATCTAGGATCCTTGATGTTTCTATCATAGTTTGTGAAGAGGGATCTTTTGAAAAATTTCATAAAATGTTATAAGGTTGTGAAACCTTATATCTAGATTCATTTAATACTTTGGATACATAATATTCATATTTACACTATTCCATCATTACTCTAATGATGAATTTTTTATACAAGCATTATTGTTTGTTTTTTCATGAATTATTTATATAGACATATTTGTTTCTGTATTCAGTACTTATCATGAAAATTTGGTTTATGTGTGTTTATTTAATTGGGAAATTATTCCCCACTTGAAATATACTAAGTAATCCTTCGAATTTATTTCCATCCTTTTGTGTCCAAGGAATATCACCGATGGCTAAAAAAACCCCTGACCCGACCCAAGACAATGGGTTGGGAATGGATATTAAAAATGGTATCAATTTGTTAAATCCTTGAGGTAGAATGGTAGTAAGGAGATGATACATGTTAGGATGTTATAGTTAGAGAATAAAAATATTTAACAAAACTTTTTATGATGAACATCATGTTACTAGAGAATTCTAGATATAAAAGTATTGTTAATCTGTTCTAGGTGTTTTTAACTTGTCATCATGGGTTTTTCCAATGAGTGATACATATCACGAATTATTAAAGATACTTCCCACTAGGATTTCATTATAAACATTATTACCTGTATTTAGTATAGTTATATTGTGATTTTTTAATGATATATAAAATATAACCATAATTTGATAAATAATAAAAGAAATAGATTTCAAAATTTTGGAATGGTTTGTAGAAACAATGCCTCTAGTAAGGAGGAAGAGAAACCAGTGAGAGAGAGCAACCAAGAATGATGTTTTACCTAAACCATTGGTGAACCAACATTTGGTTTAGAGTATTTTTCTATCATTCTGGGTTGTCTACAAGGGAACTAGAACCTAGTAACCTCAGCAGGTGAATTACTTGGTAGAATATCTAAAGCATAAATATTCTAAATTTCATAGTCATTATAGAACTGATAAAGAAGAAGTATGGATAAGTAGGATGACCATAATCATTTCTTTCTTGGGGAATCTTGATGATATAACATTCAAGAAATAAATTTATATACTTGAGGACCTATCCCTAACATGGTGGAACTTAGCCGATCAAGATTAGTTAGATCAAGATCTCACTTGGAAAAGATTTTTAGAAATAATAAATAATAATTTTATTCTAGAAACCTTCCAAATAATTAGGAAAATTGTCTTATTTAGATAGAAAAAAATTATATTATTGACTAAATATGAAACTTAATTCACCCACCTTGTTCGTTTTCTCTAGGAGGTAGCTGATAGCAACAGACTGAAAGCTCAAATCTTTGAGGTAGGTCCCTAACCATTGGTTTACTTAAAGTTGGTAATGTTTATTATTATTTAATATAAATAAAATGGTTAGTAATGAGATGTTTGGAGAGAGAGATATTGTAAGAAATCATAGTGGAGGGTAGAAATTTTTCTATCTTGTTGTTGGTGGGAACTTCATCATGGGGAATAAATATAAATAGTGTTACACATAGGATAGTAAGGCATCATAGAATCAATACATGATATTAGAATCTTATCCATAGAATCATAACAATGAACCAAACTATTTTTAGTGAGGCACTCTTACACACAGAGAGACTGAATTTACAACACCACTAAAGAATGGACACCACCGTAAAAAGAGAGTGTATCTAAATAAGTATTATCATAAACTTCTGAAATACACTAGTGAAAATAGCTCAACTAAACCTCCAACTTCATATGCATAGATATAACATTACCATCAAATTTCTTCTCATCTATTGATCCAGATGAACCAGGATACCTCTGTGAACAAACCAGTTATTCATTAAACACCTTAGTAGGGAAGAAATAATTATTCTGTAGAACGTGATAAATAGATATACAGAGCAAAAGAGGGTATCATGATTGTGAAACCAATCCCTTTCAGAGTACGAGGTACCATCCTCCTGAACTTGACTATTATACATCTAATGATTGATACTGGTGTATTGTATTATTTTCATGATTCTCATGTGGTTAAATAATTGGGATTACCTGTGGAAATGATGCCTCACATCATGAGTATCTTGAAACCTCTTGAATAAAAATATTACAGAGGATTTAAGTTCCAAAAATGTTCCATTAACATTGATTTGGTGCATCATCTCTAGGATATTACATCCTTTAATGATGGATTTTTTTATTTGATCCTTAAAATGGGATGACTAGTGAAATTTTAAGCTCATATTGGCTACTACACTTTACAAGTGACATTCACATTCCCAGATGGACCTTCTCATGTAATTAATGTGGATTGGGTCATAAATATAGGTATATAAAGGCCTTTTGTCTCAATGGATAGAACTATATTAGGTAAGTCAGTATAAATGACCTTGGGAGATGCTGATGAAACTAGATATATTAGTCTTCTTTCCATAGAATTTATTTTCAAATGATTTCTTTGGGTTACCACCTGAGTGGGAAATAAAATTCTATATCAACATACTCT
Organism: Viscum album; assembly: GCA_963277665.1. Lineage (NCBI taxonomy): Eukaryota > Viridiplantae > Streptophyta > Magnoliopsida > Santalales > Viscaceae > Viscum > Viscum album. The sequence goes on from OY728143.1 coordinate 578,626,733, forward strand.
AAATAAATAGGCCTATTTTTATTCTTTAATATATAATTTATCTGATAGAGTTGTAGGAATACAATTCTTACGAGATATATTTGGGAGTAAAGGCTTAATTAGGCCTAGTAGACTACCTTGGTTTGCACCTATTTTTTCCATAAAGAATTTGGATAGTTCCATCTAATTATATGTTGATTATCATACACTAAATCAAGTTAAGATAAAATATTTACACTCTATTACTAAAATAAATGATATATTTAATCAATAAAAATGAGTCATGTGATTCCCTAATATTGATCTATGATTAGGATATCATTAAATCAGATTAAAAAAGAGAAAATTGTGAAGATAATATTCCATCATCGATATGAACATCAAGAATATGTTGTTATACCCTTTATTATGATGAATGAAATTATAGAATTCATGTAATTTATTAATTATATCTTTTAAAGGTAAATTATTTTGTTTTTGTATTTTTTGGGGATATTTTGGTTTATAATGAACGTATGAATGGCCATAAATAGCACTTTGAAATTATACTGATCACATTGCATGATTTAAAGTTTTATTCTAAGTATTATAAGTGTGAATCATAGATTTAGGAACTCTATTTCTTTGAGCATAGAATATTTTTTGACCCTGGTAATATTGATGAAGTCATCTCCTGATTTCCAAGGAAAATGTTTTTTAGATATGAATCATTATAGGATTATCAGACTATTGTCAATTATTTTTCTAGGATTTATCAATCCATTCTTATTCTATGACTTTATTGATTAGAAAGTGTGTTCCATTCGAATAGAATGTTATCTACTAAAAACGATTTCTAGAACTCTAATCTCATATCACATTATAACCCATCATAATATTTTTAGAAATAGTTCAAGGTTATGTCGTATATTTTTATATGTTTGGATCAATTATTGTTTGTGTTCTCTTGTTGGGAGACCATGTTTTGGAATATAGTCCAAGGTAGTTATGAAGGAATTAAATTAAATATATATTGCATGATCTAGAATTATATGGGGGTTTTCATGCCTTAAATACACGAAACTACTATATATTTGTAGAAAAGATGATAGCCTTAACTGATTATAAGAGTTTTGAATATATCTTCTATCAACGAGACATTAATTTAAGTGAATAAAAATGGATGGAGTATCTCAATATTTTTTTACTTTGACATGGTGTACACACCTGGTAAAGGAAATTCAATGGAATATACTTAATGTCAGAATCCATATAATGAAGTTACAAGGGAGTCTTAGGATCAATGGCACATGATAAGCAATTTTAAAGACATTCATATGGGATATGTAAAACATAATGAAAATTTAATGTTCTTCCAAGTTAATGTTCTTCCTAACATGATTTATTTTTTAAAAAAATACTCAAATATCATATAATTATTACCCCACCATTAGGTCAAACCTAAATGGTGAGGATAATTTTGACTATTGGATATTGGATAAAAACTCATTGTTATGATTTTAGAACTAAAATGGGGAACCTCAGCCAATACAAGAACAAATTGTTTTGGATTATAAATATTTGAATTGGTATATTCATCAGGGTATTCTAAAAATTATAAGAAATGAAAGCTAAATATTGTTGGCCAGGTATAAAACACAATATTATAGATTAGCTTATAAAATGTATAAATATTTAGTTGATAATGAATGAGAATTAATGACTATATGTTATTCATTAATCTATGAACATACTTGTATAAGAGTGGGAATATATTTACATGTATTTTTTTACCTATGTACCAAAGAATTATTTATAACCAAAATGATATTTTGGGTGATTATTGACTGAACAAAAAACTCAAAAACACTTCCTCCCAATCAGAGAGTCCATTACAGTAGAGTATTTGGAAAATTTATACATTAAAGAAGTAGTCAAGTATCCTAAGGTTCTAATTTCGTATTTCTCTGACAGAGATCCTTAATTCACTTCTCAATTATAGAAATCATTACAACAAGATCTCAAAACTCAAACATCCAAGATAAAAAAATGTCATCCACATGAATAAGGGAGTTTAGAATAATTCATATATTGAAATATATGATCCATGGTTGTTTCATGGAATTTTGTGGCACAAAGGAAGATCATATACATCTGGGAGAATTATCCTATAATAACTACTACCAAGAGGTGATTCGTATGGAATAATTTTAGGAATTATATGTTTGTATTTTTGATTCTCAACTATGTGGGGGAAAGTAGGAGAGTCATCATTTATTGAACCTAGTATTATCCATGATAATATACATAAAATTCAAATTATTAAAAAGAGGATACTCATGGCACTGAAATGACAAAATATTATTTAGATCATTATCACTAGAATTTTTCATTTAATGTGATTGTTTATTCCTTCTTAAATTTCCCTACAAGACTTGGTCATTGACCCTTGGGAAAGTAATGTAAGTTGGCCCCATGGTAAGTTGGACTATTTTATTTTCATGAACTAATTGAAAATGTTTCATATCCATTAGCCTTATCACTGAGATTGATTACTATTCATAATGTCTTCTATATCTATCAATTGCATAATTATCCCCCGGATCCCAATCATGTGATTAGTTAGGTCCAAGGTATTCTTAAACTATATTTGATTTTCACATGAATCGATCCAAATTATATTTAGATAGGATAAGTATTTTTGAGGAATATCAAATTATTTGGTAATAGTATTATGATAATATGTACAAATTTAAAAAGATACTTGGGAATGATTGAATTTCATTGAAAATCAGTGGCTAATAATATTCTAAATCTCTCAAGATGAAAATAAAAATGGTGGGGGAGAATGCCGAATCTTTGGTTTGTGGTATTTCCATAATTATTGGATTAATTAATGTTATATAATGTTTAGGTTAATAATTGGGATGCTTCTAGAATGTTTCAAAAGGTTATAGAAGACTTTTCAATGGTTAATGGTTAATAGAAACTGCAATCAATTCTCCAAGAAACTATACAAGGCATTTGGGGGTCACTATCTAGGCGAATGATTGGAAAAAAATTTGGAAAGATAAGGTGGATAACTATGTGATTATGAATTCTTTAGGACAAATCCAATTCATAAGGATACCACAATATTTTTTCAAATTATGTATCCCAACCATGTTAGGAGATATAAATCATACTGAAATTGGTTTTTAATTTTTTTTATGAAAATCCTCATTATTCTTCCACTGACTAAGGATCGCGATATTTAGGGTTCTGTCGAGTGATTTTCAGAGAACTTTTTTGTCCAAACTATAATTTTGATGATTGTTCTAGAATTTTGTTTGTGGAGATCCAAGGATAGAACCCCATTCTTTATTCCCATATTAAATATCTTCGGTTCTCTTGAATGGTACCATAGATCAAATTTATTATACACAAATATATGGTATCATTTGAGTCTTGATTGACTTTCCTATGGATTTGATAGAGAAATGAAAGGAAGGGGTTATATATGTTGATTTTCTAAGAATTGTTACACCAAGAATATCCATGGTAAGTGGATTTTATCTCATTTTCACTTTTATTAAAATTATAAAGATCTAAGGTTTCTTTAAAAGAAATAAATTCTAATTTCAAATGATTTTACCCTTAATAAAAGTGGTCGGATTTTTTTTTACTAATTTTGCTTGAAATTTATATTCTGGGAATTTCCCACAACATGTTATAAAAATTAATTAAATAGTGTTTTGAAAGAAATACGGTTTTTAAATTATGTTATTTATATAATTGGGCTTCAGTTTTTCTTGTGCATGTGTGATGGATCATTGTCATAAGTTCCACCATAAAATAATAAAATATGGTATGTATCATGATCGAAAATACTACCAAAAAATAGGGAAAACATGAGATAGATTATGGTTGGAAGTACCTCTATCAAATTGGGTCATGAAGAGATGGATTGGTGAAAGGATGACTCACCACTCATGTGTATAGGGAGTTTCAAGTCATGAATATACATGTGTTTGAGAGTGTGAAAACAAGGGTAGGCTATTCCAAATTAAAAATAAAGAATTTATTCTTCTTCTTCAAAGGAAAAGACAAATTCTGTTATATTACTTTTGGAAAATGTTCTAATCTCCATTATTTATTATTAAAAAATTTCTTTTTATGCTTTAAATATTATTATTATCCATTTTATAATCCCATCATCCAACCTATTTCTCATTGTACTGTCATTATGGAAATTTATCTTGGGGTATTTCCTACTCGATATGATTACTCACCCCCATATATGTACTTTAGTTCGTATGAAAATGTTTCATTCAATGATACGGGAAAGGGTAAGGTTTTTTAATTTTATAGGAGAGATACATGATATTTATATCATAATTGGTAGAGATTGAGCTTTGGGGTGGTTTGTGTCCTAGCGTGGAGTGGTGTAAACTTGGTGCAAGATTAATGTACTAATTTTAAGTCTTAATATTCTTATTCACACTATTATGTTTTTAGTATAATGACTTTTTTTCCATATAGTTATTATTATTGTGTTTGTTTTATGTATCATTTATATATACATATTTGTTTTTTTATTTATACCTTATCAAATATAGGTGGTGTGTGTTTGGGTTTAAAAAAGGTATATCATCCCTCTATATAATTCTTATGTTAAAACCCTTTTAATTTATTGGATGACTTTAGTGTCTGGGGAATGTCACTTATGGCTAGTAGAACCTCTGAACCGACCTAAGACATTGGGTTGGGTATGGATGTTCGTGGTTATACTTAAAAAAAATTCATTCCCTACACATATAAAATTGGTCGTCCACAACCCTTCAATGATACTCAAAAAGATAAATTTGTTATTGAAAAACATCCTATTTCGAATACTAAATAAAAAATAAAAAATTAGAGGTGGATTTTTAGAGGGGGTTATGCACAACCCCCATTAATCATAGAATTTTAATGGGGTTCATAACCCCTTCTATTTTTTTTTGAATTTCCTCTTTGTAATATTTGGTTGGATTTTAGAGGAAGTTGTGTCAAAACCACCACTAATTTAATAATTTGTGTCCCTATATGTTCGGTTGGATTTTAGAGTCATTATATATATATATAATATTATTTTGGATATTAGAGGCTATATATAACATGGAAAATATATTTTTAACTGAAATAGTTGGGGTTCACAACCCCCTATAATCTTTTAACGTAGAGGGGATTCATGAATTATTATTATTCCATTAGATTATAGGGGGTTTTAAAACACCTTTTAATAAAAGTACATAGAGGGGGTTGCAAACCCCCTAATAATTTAAAAACATAGAGGGGATTGTAAACCCCCTCTAATTTATATCATTAGAGGGGGTTCACAAACCGCCACTAATCCCTTTGAGTAGAGGTGTTTTTAAGCCCCTCTAATTTTTTATTAAAATTTTATAATAAATCACATATGAATTTAAATTTTATAATATATATGTGTGAGTGTGCATGTGTGTGCACACACACACACATATATACAGTACAAAAACACATTATCTTAATGTATTTAAATCCATTATAAATACATATATATACATATATAAATACATTATTTAAATACTTTAAAATAATACTTATACATATAAATAAAAATGAATACATAATAAAAATGTAATTATAAATATATTTACTGAAATATATAAACTTTCTATATGTGTTTATAAATACTATACATTTATATTATGATTTATATTATACATATATTATATTAAAAATATTTTTATTGTATTTTTATGTATAATTATAATAATATTATATTATGTATACAAATAAATCTAATATAGTCAATATTAAATATAAATATCAATAGATAGATATATTATATTATATACTATATATATTTTATAATATACTATATATGTTATATTATATATATTTTATTATATATAAGTAAATATATATTATATAATTATCTTATATATATTTCAGTATAGAATATTAATTAAAAATTAATGTAGTAAATATATATATATATATCATTTAATTATATTATATATTTATAATTATATTATTGTATATAATTGTATTTATATGTGTACATGAATATAATTGTATAATTGTGGGTACATTTATACATATTTATTTGTATAAATTATATTTAATATAATATTTATTATATATAACATAAAATCTTAAATATATTATATAAATATAAATATATATATATATAATTTATTTTAAAAATATATGATATAAAAACCCAATCCTTTAGTTTTATCCTTTAGTTTTATTTCATATATCGTTAATTAAATATTTTTATATTTTTTATTTCATATATAATATTTGTATAAATTGTATTTCATATATAATTAATTATATATATAATATAAATATTTGTATAAATTTTATTTCACATATACATATTTCATATAATATTAGTTGTATATAAATTATATATAATATTGTAAAACGTTTAAAAAATATATTAATGTCCATAATAAGAAATATATGTATTGAAATACATTATATGAATATATTTTTAAAGACATTATATATATATATTATAAATAAACATGTATATGACATATAAATATGTATTTTTGTATATAAATAATTTTCATAAATAGAATTATAAATATATAAATATATGTGTATATAAAGAACATAAATAGAATTATAAAATATATTTAGTCAAATGTATGTAAATTAAAATATAAAACATACATTTTATATAAATTAATAAATTGAATATAATATAAATTTATTATAATATAAATACATAGACATATAATATAAATATATATATATATATATATTAATTCTTATACATATATATAGAGAGTTTATTTATTTATATGTATTTAAATATATATTCAAAAAATATTTATTTTAATTATCTCTGTAATATATATATATATATATAATAATTTTGTTGTATATATAACAGAAAAAACCTTTCCTTGGTGGAATAGGCGTTGAGATTTTTGTTGAGATGAGGTGCTTGAAACTCGTTGCATTTATTTTAAGAGGCCTTGTAAAGGCAGCCTGTTGGGCGTTGGTGACACATTGCACTGGAAAGGGTCATAAGGGAATGATACAATGGTGGTGGATCAAGAGGTAACTGGACACAAGGGAACTGTATGGATGGTAGGTGGGGTGTCACCCGAGAAGGGAACTGGACACGAGGGAATGAGAACTCAACGGATGGATGGTGGGTGGGGTGTCACACGACAAGGGAACTGGACAACCCAAGGGAACATGAAATGTAGAGGGTTGATTTTTATACAATGTAATTATAGGTGGTTGATTAAAATTTCCTCTTTAACTTCTCAATTTGAGGTGGTTAAAACCACCTATAATTTAGTCTGAATAGAGATGGTTCTTATAACTTCCAAAAATATATGATAGATAACTCACTTAGTGGTGGTTTCCAACTACCTCCAAATTGACATATACATTAGAGGGGGTTAAAACCCCCTCTAAACCAAGAATCTCTGGTGAAATTAGAAGGGGTTTTAACTACGTATAATATTACCACTACTTAATTTTACAGTACTTTAAAATCAATTCCTAAAAACCACCTCTAATAACAGTAGGTGGGAACATTAGTATAATTACCTCATAAACACTGATAATTTTTGTATAATGGGTCATAAACCCCTCTAATCATGTCTTTTTTTTAATAACTCTAGAATTAAATCCCATGTCACTTAGCCACTGATCAAAATATGTTATTCTAAGTCCTCAATTTTCAAGAAGTACTTCAAGAGAAATTCCAAATTCTTAATGTAAGTTCTAATCAATATTTATTCTTTAACATATTATAACCATTACAATGGGTTGTCATAAAAATGATTTATATAATGAATTTTATTTTGTCTAGGGAATAATCATTCTCCAACTTATACCATTTTCCATAGAAAAACAAAATAAATTATCATGTGTATATGCGGACTACCACCACAATGAATGAAATGTATTATTTTTCATAATCACCATACATGGATAGTTTAAAGAGGATATACCATGAAAATTATTTAATTTATATCATTTCTAATATTATGTAATATAAAAACCATTTCCCACCCTTCTTCCATTCTATAGAAAATGAAAACTTCATCCATGTGTATGTAGGGCTTACCTCCTATACAACCACATACATACCATGTAGTTCAGTATTAATTATCTCAAACCATTGATATTATGAAGAACAATCCATGTTCCATGAGCTTGGAAATCCCTACTCCTCCCACTTCGGTTGTGAGAGAACCACGATAATCGAAATGGACTCATTGGGATTCTACAGAATGACTTCCATTGAACGACACTAGGAATAGGGACATCCACACTAGTATCTAAAGAATCCTACCACAATGTTCAATGATTCTTAGTGAACATGTGATCACTACTAGAGGTAATCTACCTTTTATTCCACTATAACAATTAATTTTTGACAAGATGAGTCCACAATATTCGACAACGAAGAAAAAATGTCAAGACAATATAATTCATGATCTATTTAAATTAATTAAAATTATTTTTGGTATCTAGTTTTCATGTATTTTGGGAATTAATTTATTCTAGTTTTGAGGAGAATCTAAGGAAATTTATGGAAAAAGATTATTTGGAAAAAACCCAACCAATTCTATTTTACCCCAAAATCATTCAAGTGGTATCATATATGTCAAATGTTAATTTATAATTAGTTATTTTCTTTGATAATTACATTTATTTATTTTTACATTCATTTTTAATTTTTTTAATATGATTATCATTATTAATATCATTCACCTTAATGTAACAAAGAACATGTTAAAGAATTATGAAGGATGAGTATAATTATTCTATCATGAAGTGACATAGATTCAATATGGAATACAAGGATACATGATGTTTAGGAAGTGGTACACACCGTGTACCAAGGTTCACCATATTGGGATGCCCCAAGGGATATGATAGATGAACAGTAGACATGACATATTTATTACATCACATGTTGACATGATATATGGATCAAACATTTTTGTTTTACAGGCCACGTACGCTATTATACATGTTATGTATTCTACACGGTCTTGCATCGTAAATCGCACATATTGTTTGGTAATTAATTTTTTGAATTTATTTTTTCATGTGGGGTTAGAAACATGGTAGGAATATATGATGTGTATTAGTGAACATGTTTTGTTTCCCATAAATTTATGTGTATGATAAACTCACTGAGTCCCTAGGTATGTGACTTAGAATTAATAACATTAAATAAAAGTGCATGTAGCCTATGTAAATTCCATGGATCTTGGTAACAATCAGGTGGTTTACACACAAATATAGGGTGTAATCATGTGATGTTAATTACATGTAAATAAATCAATTATGAGTTAATATTGATCTATACAGTGTGTATGTGGTTGTATAGGACAAGTAACATGGTAATAAATGATAATTAATTCCATAGTAATTAATGACATTCCATATAAGCCATTAAAACTCTATATATATTACATGACCATGAAGGTACGCGGTCCTCTCAGTTATACACATGTTCTATATTCTCGGTAAGAATCTAACACACCGTGTAACAACAAATTTAATATAGGTACAACACATGAGTTAAGATATTACAATATGTAGTGTAGTTATTTCTATGTATTTTGGACTTAAATTAAACACGTTGTATTTATTTAATTTTAATAAATTTACAGATACAAAATGATTACATCAATAGGATAGTTCCAATGTACATTAAAGATAATTAATTAATTAAATTGATGAATTTAATTAATCTGATCATGTTTTATCTTATGAATAGAACACATTGAAATTAAAACTAGATAGTGTGAACTTGGATGTTCATTTCATGTTTTGTATGATAATGTTCCAAGACTGGCCTATTTTTGATTGGATACATTTTTTTAATTTATTGCATGGATTATTCAATTATTATTATTAAATTGAAATGACATCATGTGTGTCATCCACTTCTCATTATTATGTATGGACTTATGTGTCTTTGATTTATTTTATGTAACCCTTTTAACCCATCTGTGGACTCCCTTCACATGTGTTTGAGTAAATACAACTATAATGGATGAAGAACCCATGTGAGTGGAGGTTATTCATAGTTAGATTCGTTAAAAAACTAGTTAATAAGATACATAAGTGAACATGCAGAATGCTACATCTTGGGATGGATCATGGTGGTTCTCCCCTACGGTTTACGGTTGGATTATCATTTGTTAAATAAAACAATTATTAAATAATGGTCATCAACATACCACATTTGTTATTTATTTCTATCAGTTTCATGGTGAATTATTTATTATGAATTTATGGTTCTCACATTAAATAAATAAATAAATTAGTAGATAAGATTTAATTAAATAAACCAGATTATGCGAAAATTTTATATGGGCATAGTTAATCAATTATGGAAAATTATCTTAACATTAAAATGAATTTGATTGTATTAAATGAGATTATTTTAACATAAAATAAAATATAAAATCCCTAAAATAAAATATTATGTCAGTATAACTATAACAAACAAGATTTTGAATGGAACAAATAGTTTCAAAGTGCTTGACCAACCCCTGTTTGGGCAATTTAAACTTATGGGGTGTTCTAATGAAACATTTTGGGTCAGTTTAACCGAATTTTATTTATTATGAATGTCCCTCTATAAGATTAGAATAAATTTGGTGGAAAATGTTGAGTAAATACAAGTATAAGATTTTAGTATTGGGGAGTCCATTCAATGGATCAAGGAGCTAAAAGTTAATAGTTGGTAAAGACCTGCCTACCTAAATATCTTAAAATAGCTCAACCAACCCTCATTAGTGTTATGATAAGGGAAATATGGATCCTTTCTACTACATTATCCAAGGTATATAATAATCTATGTTTTATGGTGAGGGTTATTGAGACTTGATAAAATAACAAGAGACTAATAAATAAAATTTATTATGTCACTTTTCAGTAAATATAGAATGTTCTAAAATTTACTCTATTTATTATAGAAAATGAGAAATCTCTCATATTCAACATTATCATTGTGATCTATAATTTAGAGGGACAAACTTATCACTAGCATCACTTTACATGAATGGTAGAGATTATTTCATATTATACAACTCTAAGAGAGGAAATTGTATGTGATGGAATCCCTAGTTCTTGAGCCACCTAGAAAAGAGGCTAGGAGGGGGAATTATTTATGTTTAAAAACACATGGATGATGTGGTAGAAGACTATTGTTTGATTATATTGGCTATGTATAGTGGGATAAAATGTTTCATAAATGTATGGACATTTTTAACATGGCATCTGATTTCTTATATATTTATTATGGGAGAGAGGGACAAGAGATATTTGGGTTCTCCAAGGAACTATTCACGTTCATTCTTGGAGATTTGGGAAAGTTGGGACTCATGTGGCTAGGAAGATTGACTATATGGAGTGCTTTGACAGCTTAGGATTTAACATATTAGATTATTTGTCCATAGATCTCATTTTGGTCTCAGTACCTCAAAAATTGTCTCGTATCATTGTTAATTATAATATGAGAAATGTTGATAAGTCTCTTATAAAACTCCTCATCCATATTCTCTATGTTTATAAGTACATGGGGCATAATAAACCCAAAGCACATATTTTGAATAAAGGAAATGGAAAGGAAAAAGTCCCAAAGAGTCACACTTTGTCCGAGGCTTCTATGTAGTGACCTTCCCTGAAGAGGAAGACCCATAGGTGGGAAAATGAATAAAACACAATCTGTTTTTCAAGTGGAAAGCCTGACCACTAGAAAATATGTACAAAGAAGAAAAAAGGTTATGTTTTAGGTAAATTAATTATTGAGTGAAACTTATCCTTATCTACCACCTAGTTGTTAGATACTTCTTTTGATCCTCACATATATGTCCACATATAGGAACCAAGTATACTTAAGAGGGTTTCTATAGGGGAGGTGGATCTTCGATGCACTAATGGAGCATGGATGGTTTCCATAGCTATAGGAAACTACTACCTGACACTTTATACATAACTAATTATGGTTTTAAATAATTATTATTGTGTTCTTAATGTTACCAAGAACATTATATCAATTTATTATATTTATCTGAATGGTTTTTGTTTTCAATTTTATAAATAATGAATTTCATTTTTACAAGTATAACATTTTTTATTCTATGGATTGGAGTAATAGTTTTATTATATATAAATTAAAACAATTATTGGTATTTTATAGTCTATTATGTTCTCTTAACTCATATAACACCTTTTTATGGCATCAAATTTTAGTTCATGTAAACTAGAAGTGCATGACAAAGCTCTCTCAAGAAGGGTATTTTGAATATTTTTTGTTAAAACCACTTGACATATGTGTTATTTTTTAAAAGGAAAGGTGAATAAACTTCCTTTTAGTGGAACAAGTGAACATGATACAATGTTTATAGAATTGGTACACACTGACATGTGTAGACCATTTCCAGTTGAAGATACCCATGAATTCTCATAATTCTTTGCTTTTACCAATGACTTGATTAGGTATTGACATATACACTCAATGAGATACATGTTAAAATCATTGTAGAAGTTAAGGGAATTAAATAATTCAGTAGAGAATAAATTTTCTAAAATGATAAAGAATATTTTATTGATTATGGTAGACAATATATATTCCAGGACATTATTATATTTTTACAAGAGTTTGGGATTGTATCCCAACTCACTCTTCTTTATACACCACATTGGAATAATGTATGTAATAGGAGGAACCATACATTATTGAACCTGGTGTGGTAAATGATAATTCATGACAATAACCTATTATTATTTTTAGGATATGAATGACATATTGTATCGTACAAACTAAAAAAGGTGATAGCTAAAGAAACAAATGCCATACCATATGAGTTATTGTATGGAAAGAAGTATGTATGGTAAAACTCGGGTATATGGGTTTTAAGGAATTTATTAAGGCGAATTCAGTGAAAAAATTATCACTCTGGAGAATGAAGTGTATGTTTGTTGTTTACCTTATGGAAAAAAGTGTTATTACCTCTATAAACCATCATAAAATCGGTTATAATGGATCTAAAGGTCATATTATTCAGGAGGAACCACATCATCAAGAAGGATAATGGGGGAAAGATTGACTTTAATGAAGTTGATGATCAAGATTTGGAAGAAGGAAAATACCGAAAATACTAGTCAAAAAATACGTTTTTAAGGCCCAAGTACTATATAAAAGGACCCGTGAAATTATAGAACTAGTACATTATGGATTTTTAGTCACTGAGGATGGTGACTCATTATTGTTTGACAATGATGATATTATTTCCTAAAAAGAATAAGTACAGAGAATAGAATAATAAAAACTAAAATAATAGATTAATTATGTGAGGGATTCTATATATTATATCCATGATTGTTTATTAGTTGATCCACCAGTTGATTTAAATCATGTTGAATGAAAACAGGGTTTTATGATAAAACTAGAGAAGGACGGTAAAATGAGTACCTGTAAAGAAATTCTAGTGGTTAAAAGGGTTTAAGCATCATGAAATAATTGAGTATGATGAAATATTTTCCCTAGTTTCCATGTTTATACCCATCACAATAATACTTTCTATAATAGTATTCCCTAAATATTATATTTGGTAGTTTAATTTTAAGACAAAATTCTTTAATGGGAACCCTCCGGAAGATGCCTTTATTAAATGAATAGAAGGGTTTGTGACTCCATATAATAAAAAAAGTTATAAAATTTCTATAATTAAATTTATGGAATAAATTAAGAATCTATTTCATGGAATATTTTTTGATGAATACTATGATATTTTGGTTTTATAATGAATGAAATTGATCAATGTTTCTATAAATGGTTTAATGGGTGTGAGGTTATTTTCTTAGTAGTATATCTCGATGAAATATTATAATTTGTAAATGGGGTAGCATCCTTATTTTCAAATAATGACTAGTTAAATAAGTGTTTATATATGAAGGAATTAGATAATTCATCTTATATCATAATAATAATGATTATTCATAATAAATCCAAGAGTTTTCATTCAATAAGCCAAGTTATATTAATTAACCAGATATTAAAGAGCCTCAATATGAAAAAATCCAAGACGGTATTGGTCATAGTGTCAAATGGCCTTCCTCTCTCTAAGAAAATATGTCCTCAAACACAATAAGAGAGGGAATATGTGAGTTTGATCCATTATGAATTTGAGATAATATTGATTATGTATGCCATGTTATGTACCAGACATGATGTGGAATATGATATAAGAATAAAAAGAATATTTCAAGACTATATAGGAGAGAAACATTAGGATACTATTAAAAATATCATTAATTATTTTATGATTACTACAACTATTTTTTTATTATATAGAGAATATTATGTGACAATCATAAAGGGATATAAAGATTCTAGTTTCCAGACTAATCAATATGACATGAGATCACAATTAGGATATGTCTTTTCACTCATTGGAGGATTTATGAGCTATAAGAGATCAAAGTAGATATTTTTGGTTGATTCCACAACAAATTCCAAGTATATTATGGATTTTGATATTGATAATAATAATTTTGGATTCTCAACATCATCCAGGATCCCGGTGTGGTGCCTAGTAGTACAGAGAATATAATAGTGTATTGTTATAATAATGTAACAATGGCTCTCAAAAAGGATCCAAGGTCTCACTTATGGATTAATAATTGACTTTATATGATTTATATATTGATGGATTTTTCTTAATTAAGTTAATATACAATGATTATATTATGTATAAAAATTAACCTAAATTACTCTTGAGTAAAGACATATATTAACATGATCATGAATAACATATGAGATCCAATTGGATAAAATTTGTTAGCAGTTGGCTTCAGTGAAAGTTGGAGTCTATTGGACCTGATGGTACACTAAACCCAACATCCCTTATACTTTTAATTACATTTTATACTAACGTTTTTTAAATATTATATAATTTATTATCATATCTGAATGGGTTTTTGTGTAATAGTGTATGTTATGGTGTCTTTAGAATAATTTCTATGTTAAAAGTTCATCGGAGTTCCCTTCTAGGATTACATAATTTATATTACATGAATGAAATCCTTAAACCTATTTTTTATGGCTATATGACATTTCTTGATAGTAGAAATATGATAGAAGCTATCATGGGTAGGAGTCTAATAAGGAATTGAGACACATTATCGTGGTGTTCAACCTTACCAATATCTAAGAAGAGAGGTTATGAGAATTAAATGACCAATAAGAATTCTACATGTTTTATTGGTCATAGATATTACTATCCATAGAGCTATTTAATGGTCCTTTGACTCTAATATTAACATGAATCTGTGTCATGAATCATGTTCTTAGTTGAATTTCATAAAACATGATGATAACAATTCCGGATCAGGTTTGATAAGTTGGGTACATCATTAGTGGTATAGAATAATTGAATACTATGAGATAAAATGCATCCCTTTCATTAAATGTTAATATCATAGGACCTTTTATGGAATAAAATGACTAGATTTAGTCTATGACCATGATTGTTTATCAGTGTGTTCAGTTTTAGAATGTTAAATAATGGGAGCCATGCAGCCTATTTGATAAAAGATATCAATAAAAAGGGATTATATAAAACTATAAGGTTTCATAAGATTTTGAATGTTTTTGTGGCATTAAAGCTTTTCTCTATGAGATCCTTTGAGTGTTTGTAGATTCTAACCTTATACAATAGGTGGTTATTCTAAAACCCCTAAAAAAGGATAATGGAGGGTGAATTACTATGTATATCAAAAAAACTTCATCAAATTTTATATTTTTTTAAGAAATGGATTAGAATATTATTCTCATGTCTGATGAATAATTTTTAATTAGGATTATTATTTGATCAAAAGAATTTATTTATCAATTTATAACACAATTATATTTATTTATTTAATTAAATAAATAGGTATAATACTTGTTCTAGAACATATTAATATGGACAAGTAGATCGAGTTATTATTTAGTTAGAATGGAATATTATTTGAATAAATATTAATTTATGTATTCAAGATAGATAATATTTAATTATCCCATAGGTTATGTGCATGAAAAGTAAATAATAATAGTTTTATTATTATTTAGACTTGGTGTATGATAATGGTTAATAGAATATTAAATGATATTTGTAAAAATAATATTCTATACCTAGCTCTACAAATACCAGAGTATATAATTCTCATGAAATGGGGATTATTTTAAAAAAATACCCAAAATTTGGCTCTCCATAGAATTCTCTTAACCAATAGATATTCTAAAGAACACTCCATGTTTTGCGAGATTTGGTGATCCTCGTACTTCTTCTACAACTATGAGAGAACTAAGATAATCCAACCAACCTTGTGAAGATTATAAAGAACAATAAAAAATAAATTACACTAGGTGTAGGTATATCTACACAATTATTCATGCGATCCTATACCATTATGTTCATAGATTCTCAGTGCACATGTGGATCCCTACTAGTGGGAATCTACTATTGATTCTTCCATCACAGTGATGGTTTGATAAGATGTTTCCCCTGTATTGGATAGTGATGAAAAAAATTAAAAAATGAATCAACTACTGGTATATATAAATTAATTATAAATCAAAGGAGAGATAATATTTTCATGCATTCCAGGAACTCATTTTTATTTAGTTCTAAAGAGAATCTATAAAATTTCATGGGAAATTATTTTTGAGAATCAGACAAACTACTTTTGTTGAACCTCATAAAATTTCAATTAGAAATCTATAATAGATTATAAAGAGTCTATTCTAGTTCCCTATATAATATGGAAATCATTAACTTGTTGAAAATGAATGAGGAACAACATCAATAATAATAAGTGTTTGAAAACAAATTAATATTAAAAACAATTGATGGTAAAAATAAACTATAACCAGATAACATATTTATAATAAGTGATTATAAGTGAAGTATATAAAAGGTATTATATATGAATAATTTTATTAAATAGTTAAATATATGGTTATTTTTATGACTATAGAGGTTAAATCACTTTTACAAAATTTGAGAGTAAATGTAAGATATTTTGTTTACTCCAACCTCTGCTACTGAGTTATAATGTCTCATCTTGAACAAATCCATTCTATTCATTATTTATTCTACACCAAGATTTTATTATTCAATTTTTCTCTTTTTCTATTTATAATATTAAATTTTAATTCAAATAACCTTCCACAAATTATTTCTTTATCATAAAATTATTGAATTGTTAAATATAATTCCCATCCTATAGAATATGACCATTTTTTTCCATGACCATATTTTCTTTTCACATAAATGTTATAATCTATATTTCAAAACCCAATTATTTATTATTTCATGTGACTTTAATATTTCTTTTTATATTTTTAATATTTTTTTATTGTTCCTTTTATGATGCTGGTTTTCAGAAAAGGTAATTTATTAAAAATAAAATTGATTTTCTTCCATGAATGTATGTTTTAGCTTCCACTACCAACTTACAACTATTATCCATTATTTATTTTAAAGAACTAATTATTGAGGATTAATTTTAAAATTAATAGTCTTAAAAAGTTTTCAAGTAATGTTTTTGAAAATGAATTTTGAATGTAATATATAACTTTAAATTTTTATGGTAATGTTAAAAATGTTTCATGAAATATCTTTTTAACATTTTTCCATGTGAAAATATTATTTTGTCATTATGAGAATTCTTCTAAATGAAGCTTCTTAGCCATGATTTAAAATTATTTTCAAAATAAATATAATTATTAATTATTTTAAAATAAAAAGGGATATTCCCTCTCATTTGTCACGTTATTTATACAATGATATTGAAAAGGTATTTTTCATCAATTTCAACATCCTTAATGATCCTTATGTTACCATTGGGATATTTTTTAAGCCACCATCCATATTATTTATATTGTTTACAATCTTGTAGGATTTGTTTTTCATGAAACCCATCTCTTTTACATGTATTAATTAAGTGATATTTGAATTATGAATGTTTAAATGCTATAATCGATTACATTTATATGGATGATTAATATTATGATGTTTTGGTTCCTATATAACCTTTGAATGTATTGGTTAATCATTTGAATCTCATGAGATAATTAATTTTATACTGAGTATATGTTTGGAAGGCTATGTTGAAAAAGATCATGTGTGAGTATAAATGTGACAAGGTATTCTCAGAATGATTGTGTGTGCGTTTATGTGTGGTTACCTATTATCAATAAGATTTTTCATTAGTATATGTGTAGTTATCAATGATCATATTAATTGTGCATGAGTAAATGGGTGGTCAGATATGCTCACAGGGATTTTTAATGAGTATATGTTTTGATAGATATTCTCAAAAAGACCATGCAGGAGTATAATGGAGGTTACTTATTATTAAAATGATTATTTTTTGATATAATTATGAATAGATATTTCTATAATTTTATAAGTTAATATGCCATTGTACATGGAAAATTTCTATTTTATGTGCCTTTTTTTATGCCCAAGTGATCATTTTTAATGCTACACGTATATTATAACACTCCCATATGCCATGAAACATGATTATTCATTTGGGATTAGATGTACGTCTATCATGAATAATGGGAAACATTTATTGTGACATGTTCTTTTTAATAATATGTTTCTCAAAAGCTCAGGTCTTCTTAAATGATTATGATCTAACCCATTGAGAACATGTTATTGTCTCTTTCTCCCAAAGAGAATTTTAGCTAACCACTTTCTTATAATTCTATTCCTTAGGTTATAAAGAATAGTGTATCTTATGAGCTGTATATAAGGGAGTCTAGTGTGGCTCAATAAAAGATAATATTCACATTTTTTTGAAATAATTTTAATATATAGATAGTCCTTAAAAACCATAAATCATTGGTACTTAGGATTATGTGTAATGTGAGATGTAATGGTAAATATATAAAAAAGATATAAGATAAATATATGTTTAGTTGGGTTATGTCACCTCTATCAAATCTAATTTGTCATGTATGAGCTTTTAACATAGAACCATGAAGTGTAGGTCTAGGTTTCCTCAGTTGGTATCTAAGGCGGGTCATGTTTTTTTTCGATGATTAATTATATTATATTTAGGGATTATAATAAGATATATTTAAGGAAAACCACATAGAAAAGTCTAATTATAGGATAACATATGTATATTTCATTAATGTAGATATTGTGTGGCTTCCTAGAAATGACATCCCTATCTTGGTACAAACAAGTAGATTTACGAACAAGAACCAATGCACCTAGTGGTAATAAAACTAAAAATGATAGTTGGGTATTAAATCAATATTCACCTAGTTCATAAAAAAGAGGCATAATAGCAAAGTTGATTTTACACTCATAGGGTATATGTTGTGCTAATTCATAGGCACTTTATGAACTATTATGATGGATTTGAATATATTTAGGTTATAGAACATAATGGGAAAATGATAATGGATAATCTATATTAAGTCATATAGATTCATAAGATAGGACATTCATATCATTTTTTAGTTACTTCTTATATGTTTATAGTTTCTTTATTTTTTTGAATTCATTTATTTTTTCATAATTCAACATTCCTTTATTTATGTAATGTATGGATCATGTAGAATCTGAATTAAAAATGGATGTGATATAAAAAGAAATGATTAACCTAATGAGTATCCTATTGGGATGAATAAAAAAATTTAGTGATTTATGAAAATTATATCATAGTTTATGAAAAATAATTTGAATCTTTTTGATCCTGGGAATGAACTAAGGAAGTCATGACTCCCTATCAAATTTTTTTTGAAAAAATCCTCCCTCTTTTAGAATATATTTTTACACACTAATTTCTTAATAATGGATCAATTTTATAGTGATTATATTTTCAATCCACATATTCCAAAGCTATAATAAATTCATTTTAGCTATTTATTATCAGGAAGGTGAGGCTAAATATTATTACGAAATTAATAAGGAAGAGAGAAGCTGACCCTATATAATAATATGATTTAAAGAAATTATTATTAACTAAAAACATTACCAAGAATATTAACACAAAAATAGAGATACAATTTAACGATTTGAAGCAGAAATAGGATTATCAGTGAGTACCTATGGAGAAAAAATCATGATACTAGAAAAAAATTACACCATTTTTATTACTAACCTGGAGTGTTGGATCAAATGATTATTTAGTGGCCTAAAAATAATATATATATATATATATATGTTATAAATAATATAATTTTATAAATATAAATGTGTTTTCCAATGTATAATTAAGGATTTAATATAATTTGTGGAATCTATAGAAACAAAAATGAAGATGGATTTCTAAGGAAACACAGATGAAAAACTCCTAAAGGAAGGGAATTTTAACCACTTACATGATAGATATTTATAAAGAATATCCCGTGAAATTTCTAAAGGGTAAAAATATTGTTTTTTTGTTTTTAAGGATTTTATATCCAAATCTTAATTTTATAGTATAAAATATGATAAAAATGTATTCAACTGAGGATAATAATGTCTAATTATTTAAATAAAAAGAGACTGGGAATTATGACAATTTATTCCCTAATCCAAGGTATAAAGTGGATAATTATATATAACTACCTATTATACCAAGGGAGAAATGGAATGAATTTTTAATCACAACTTCTAAAGATGGAGAAGACAATGAATGGTAATGGTTACACACATCACCAACTCAAAAACTTCATATTTTTTATTTGGTTTATGTTGGACCTACTTATTTATATCTAAGATATTTTAATTACTAGATGTATAATTTTCAGGTTAAAAATCCTTTGGTGGAGATAATTAAATCCTATGTCAATAAAACATATCTAATATATGTTTAGGATAATTTCCTCCTATAAATTATATTATCATTTCTTTAGTAAAATTTTATGTGATATTGGACATGGATTAGATATCTCCACTTAGAGGCCATGATAATTTCCATGATATGGAAATTAAAATATAAAATCCTAAATCAACCCTTGATCATTTATCGATAAAATGAAGACAATATACGACCAATGATAAATTATACAAATTATATAGGTATTGAGACACAATACTGGGGTATATTTAGCTCAAATGGTTGGAAGAAACTCAATATTAGTGATATTACCATCATGAGGGAAAATATGATTTTTTATGATTTCTAATATGTTTAGGATATTATCTTATTTTAATATATATCTTGAGAAATAGATATATTATGGATACACGTAGACAATATTTATTATTTAGTAGTAATGAAATTTATGAGGGAATAATTTATTTTTGGGGTGGGGGATTTATTACCCTAAGAATTTAGAATTAATTATTTTTAAAATAATGTTTATTTTGAATATCTTGTGACACACACGAAACCAAAATAACATGAACCATGATATACCTTTTTAATATAATATAATATTATAAAAACATATCTTTAAATTCCTTATAAATTATTTTTGAAAGGATTATTGACATATTTTTACAATAATGAATTGATTAAATTAAAATTCTTATAAGATAAATAATTAAAATAATATGATTAAAAAATTAAATGGTAAAAGAGGATATTTCTCAAAGAACTATTTTTAATGTGACGGTTTTTTACCCTAATTAATTAAATTGATAAATTTTAAAACATGATTCCAATAAAATTTAAAATTTTATGATATCTTATTAACATTATTCAAATTTGGAATTAATATGAAATAAGATTAAGAGAATTTAAAAAATTATTTTTTATTCTTATATAAAATAGTTTTCCTTTATATTCTATTTTTTAATTTAATATCAATATTTATAAATATTATATTTTTAATTTGATAAATTAACCTCATTTTTTCATCATGTGAATGTTATATTAGAGTTAATTTTTGGGTGATTTATGAAATTGTTTATTTTTAGGTGAATAGTGAAAAATTAGTTTTCACTAATACTATAGAATTTATGATAAACCAATTAATATCATAGAATATTTTAATCCATGATTATAAAATTGTTTATTTTTCTTTTTTCATTAAAACGATTCATCTGAATAAATCAATTTATCCATAAATTAAAATGGTTGTCGAAATAAATATAATTCTCAATGATTTTAATAAGAGAAGTGTTGTTTTCTAATATTTATGGAGTACTTTATTAAGTGATTTTAAAAATGTATTTTTATCTATTTCAATATCTTCAATGATCCTTGTTTACATTGAAGACATTTTTAAGCCTCAATCAAACTAATTTCTGTAGATGGATTTTGGAATGTTCTAGGAATCTTTATCATGAAACCCATATCTTTTCCACGGGTAAATTATGTGATATTTTATTTATGAATGTTTTCATGTTATAATTCCACACATATCTGTGGATTATTGTAATTAGGATGTTTTGGGTCTTATATAACATCCCAATTCATTGGTTAAATATTTTAATCTCATGACATAATGATATTTTATGTGAGTATAACTGCAGTCTACTATGGTCACAAATATTTTGAATGAGTATATGGGAATCCATGTATGCTAAAAAATATTGTTTGTGATTATAATTATAGTCATCTATACTCATAAATATTGTGCATGAGTATAAGTTCTGCCATATTTGGTTGCATAGATTGTGTGTGTATAAATACAATCATCTATACTCATAAAGATCACAAATAAGTTTATGTTTTTTAGATATACTCATATAGACTCTCTGTGATTATAATTACTATTATTTAATCTCACAATGATTCCTTGTAGACCTAATTTCGAATGGATATGTAAATTTTTTTGTAATTTCTAATGCAATTGTGTATTCCACAATTATAGGTCATATTAATTTGTTATGCCCCATTAATCATGTTCTTTTCCTCATATATATTATCATACAGTCTTATTCCATGGTAAATTATTTTTCATTTGAGATTATATTTCCTAATATCATGATGTTTGGGCATCCCTCATTTTTCCATGTTATTTTTAATGAGATATATCTCCCCTATTCATGTTTCCATATATTCTTATAATCTAACCCTTTCATGAAATGTTAATGAGTTATTTTTTAATTTGAATTTAGGCTCACTAATTTCTCATGTTTTCATTCCCAAGGTTAAAAATATTAGTATAGCTTATGAGAAGTCTATAATTAAGTCTAGGGTGTCTCAATAAAATAGAAATGATCACGATTATTGTAACATATGTTTTCTATATAGATAGTATTCAGAGAGACTAAAAATAATGTTCTTTGAATTTCTCATACTACGATATGTAATATTTAAATTATGAAAATGATGTAGAATAAAGATGTGTTTTTCTTGGGTCATCTCAGTTGGTATTAAATCCAATCTGTGAAGTATATGTCTTCAGTACCTGACTTGGGAGCGGTGAATTTGGGGTACATCAGTTTGTATCAATGAAGGGTTTTGTTATTTAAGAGTATTAGTTTAGTTATTTTTAGATATTAATAAGAGGGAACTTATGTGAAAACATTAGAGATCAGTCTAAGTATAGTGTAACATAAATTTTTTTAAGTAAAGTAAAGGTTGGTTGGTTTCTATGAAATGAAACCCTTCCCTGGATATAATCAAGTGGATATAGTCTTATACACTGATGAATTTACAGTTAATAACCTATAAAATATAGGTAGGGTATTAGCTGGATCATTACGTGGTTCATGATAAGGAGGTATAACTACACCTCTAGTTTTACAATACTCAGGGATATGCATTGGTAATTTACACTTTCTTTATAAACCATTTTTTGGTATCTGAATATATGTAGGTTAAATAAAAAAAATAAGAAAATGTGAATGAATTACCTAGATTAAATCCTGGGGCTTCATAATTTAGGATACACACATCATTTTTGAGTTACTTCTTCTATGTTTATATTTTATTCTTTATGAAATTATCAATTTTAATATAACTCAATTTTTTTATTGAAGTGATGGTAGAATTAAATAGAAACTGTGTTATTAATGGATGCGATAGATAATGAAATGATTAAAACAATTATTTACCTAATAATATGGATAATAATTTGAAAACATTTATGATAATGTTATCCATGTTTCTGAGAAGTAACATGAACCTTGTTGATGTTCTATGTAACACCCCAACCCCTCTAGGCTGGAGCCAGTGCATTACTTGTGATGTTGGCATTGTTAGAAGGGATGGAAATACCCAAGGAATGATTAGTTTAGTATTATTGATGGAAATAGATATATATGCAACACAAATTACATTGAAATTTTTTACAAGATACAGTACATAACAAAAATAAAAACTGCGACCACATGAACTCAATAAATGACCTTCTATTCATCACCTGTTGAAGGTAAACAATGAACGGGGTGAGCTAAAATGCTTATTAAGGGTAAAAAATAGTGGAATCATGAGTACAATAATAAGTGAATCACAATGAACCTGACATAATCAATATATAGAGTGAATAAATGAAAAATTGATGCCATTAATAAGCTGAGAATGAAACTACATCCATAGATTTTGTCATAGTGAAATCCTCATGGATAATAATAATAACTGATAATGAATAAAGATAATCCTTATTAATTGGAAGTCATGTATCAAGAACATGAACCATAATACTGTATGGATTTCATGCTCATTGATTCATTAAATATAGGATATCACTAGAATGTATTTAAGAGAAACATACCATGATGTGTTTGGGGTGATACATTATTCCCTCCTTCGGAAATTTCATCCTCGAGATTTTATGTATGAATCACACCAAAAAGATGTGGGTGATTATTTTTCTTAGCATCCTTAGGTTCCCATGTTGCTTCCTCCAAATTCTGGTTTCTCCAAAGAACCTTTACTTGATGAGTTGTTCGATTTCTCAATACCTTCTCCCTTGTGTCAGAAATCCCAATAGGCATTTCACAGTACGAAAAATCAGGTTCCAGTTCAATTTCTTCATAGGTGAGTACATGCATTGGGTCTGGCATGTATTTCTTCAACAATGACACATGGAACATATCATGGACTTTGGAGAGATTTGACGGCATCTCTAGACGGTAAGCTACAGATCTGATTATTTCAAGAATTTCAAATGGTCCGATATACCAGGGGCTCAGTTTCCCTTTCTTACTAAACCATAAGACACCCTTCGATAGACAAACTTTCAGAAAAACATGATATCTCACCTAGAATTCTAAATCCTTTATCTGATTGTCAGCATAACTCTTCTGCCTACTTTGGGTTACTTTAATATGGGATTCTATTGTCTTCACCTTTACTGTGGTCTCTTCAATAAGTTCTGGGCCTATAAGTTTCCTCTCACAAACTTTGTCTCAACAAGTTGGAGTTTGACATCTGTTTCCACATAATGCTTCATATGAAGCCATTTGAATACAATAATGAAAACTAATTTTGTAGGAAAATACCACAAAAGGCAAGTATTTATACCACATACCTTGGAAGTCAAGAGTGCCTGACATCATCATGTCTTCTAAAGTTTGAATAGTCCTTGTAGATTGTCCGTCGGTTTGGGGGTGATAAGTAGTACTCATATGAAGATCAGTATTCAAAGCCTTCTGGAGACTTTTCTAGAATTTTCATGTAAACCGAGGATCTCGACTGGACACAATCGATAGAGGTGCACCATGAATTCTTACAACTTCATTAATATAAAGTCTTTCTAAGTGCTCAAGTGGAATGTCCTCTCTTATAGGAAGGAAATGTGATGATTTTGTGAGACAATGAACAATTACACATGTTGAATCATTCCATATAGTTGTCCTTGGTAGTCCAGTGACAAAATCCATCTTAATGTTCTCCCACTTCAACATCAGAATAGGTATTGGTTGCATCACTCCTTTGGGATATTGTCTCTCTATCTTCGCTTATTGATAAACTAGACATCTTGACACTTAGTCTGCAATTTCCCTCTTCATATTATCCGACCAAAAATATTATTTCATATATCAACACATCTTGGTGATACCAGGGTGTATGTCGAAATTTGAGCTATGAGAATTGTCTAATAGTTCCCTTTTTAGCTCAGGTACTTATGGAACACATAACCTCTTCCCAAATTTTAGATTTCCTTCTTCATACATGAATTTATCAAGTCTCCCATCCATGACAGCATTAATTTTCTTATTCATATTCTCATTATCAAATTGAGAGATTTTTATCTTCTCTAATAAAAATTGTTTAACTATCATTTGAAAGACGAAGGTTGTTTCCATTTCCTTAACAATTCCCATATCCATCTTTAGTAGATCCAAAAATATAGGATCTCTCTCAGTCCTCATTTGGGTCATAAGTCCATGATCTTTCCTAGTTAATGCATCTTCCACCCTTTTCACCTTTCCTTGGTGGTAGTGTATTGAACAATCGTAATCTTTGAGTAACTCAAGCCATCTCTTTTGCCTCATGTTGATTTATTTTTGTGTGAAAATGTGTTTCAAACTCTTGTGGTCCGTATAAATCTCACATCTCTCTCCATAGAGAAAATGACTCCATATTTTCAGAGAAAATATTACGGCTACTAACTCAAGATAATGTGTTGGATAATTTTTCTCATGAGTCTTCAACTGTCTTGATGCATAAGCAATAAAATTATTTTTTATTATAATGACGCAACCCAACCCATTCTTTGATGCGTCATTGTATATTAAAAATCTATCACTTCGAGATGGAAAAGTCAAAATTGGAGCATTGGCCAATCTTATTTTCAATTCTTCGAAGTATTATGTACTTTATTTTTTCCACACAATATCAACTACTTTACATGTGAGCTTGGTTAGTGGTTTAACTAGTTCAGCAAAATTCTGAACGAAATGTCGATAGTAACCTGTTAAGACAATAAAACTGCGTACCTTAGTTATGTTTTTTTGGCATGGGCCCATCTTGGATTGCCTTTGTCTTCACATGATCAACTAGTATTCCTTCCATAGAGATAATATAGCCTAGAAAAGAAACTGATTGAAGCTAGAATTCACACTTATCAATTTCCCATATAATTTATTTCTTCTAAGAGTTCTCAGAATAACCTGCAAGTGATACTCATGGTCTTCATAGCTTTTTGAGTATACGAGGATATCATCGATGAATACCACAACAAATTTATCAAGATATTCCTTGAAAACACTATTAATTAAATCCATGAAAATAGAGGGTGCATTTTCCAGACCAAAAGGAATCACTTAAAACTCGTAATGCCCATACATGGTCCGAAATACTCTCTTAGGAATATCTTCCTTCCTCACATGCTACTGATGATATCTGGATTGAATTTGAATCTTCTAAAAGTACTGAGATCCATGAATTTGATCAAAAAATCATCAATACATGGAATATGATACTTATTCTTTATTGTAATAGCATTGATTTCACTGTAATCAATGCAATGCCTCGTGGATCCATCTTTCTTCTTGAAAAAGAGGATAGGGGCTCCCCATAGAGAAACAATAGGTCGAATAAATCCTTTTTCAGTCGAATCTTCTAGTTGTTTCTTTAGCTCTACAAATTACACAATTTACATTCTATATGGAGTATTTGATATAGGTCTTGCATTTGGAATTAAATCAATAGAGAACTCAACTTCCCACTCTAGAGGATGTCCAGGTAAATCCACCGGAAATACATCAATGTACTCTTTCACTATGTACAAATCTTCAATTTGAAAATTTCTTTCTACACCCATTGATATTGTTTTATCTTCCTCTCCAAGTATTGCATTTAGTAGTTCTACTGGGGATGGTTCTAGATAAGAATCAGTTGGAGAAGTTTCTTCCCTAAAGACAAGGGATTCTACATGATTTTAAAAAAATTATATCTTCCTTCTTCTTAAAATAAATATTCGCATCATAATTTGACAACCAATAAATACCGATAATTATATCAAATTCAAACTTTGGTGTGATGATAAGGTTAAAAACTAAAGCACGTTTTGGGTCTTGGAGGGAGACTAGTCAACATTCCTTTGTTGCAATGTTACATCCCATGGGAGTTTTTACTGACAACTCCTTTATTAAATCAAATTGGACATATCTAACTTTCTTGTAAAACTAAGATGATATAAATAAATGTGATGATCCAAAATAAGATAAAGTGGTGGCTATGTTTGAGGAAACAATTAAAGTACCTGCCACCACGTCATTAAAAATTTCAACCTTTGCGGTTGTAATCGCATAGGCTCTCCCTTGTTCTCTTAGCTTTTTCGTAGGAATGTTTCCTTGGTGCTTAGGACACTCATTTTCATAGTGTCCCATCTCTCTGCAATTGTAGCATTAAATATAATTGAATTTTTTCTTCCCCTTACATTCATCAGATCAATGACCATTTCCTCCGCAGTTACAATAGAATCCCATGCATTTCAAAAATTTCCCGAGATGATTATTTCCCCAGTTCTCACATAATAATAATAACTTTGTTCCCTTTCTCTTATTTGTTGATTCTCCTTTTCCTTTGTTATTAGAGTACTGCTTCTTATATTTGATTCCTTTGTAAAGATTTGATCTAGAAAATTCCCTCTCTATTTTGATGGCACATGATAAAATTTCATCATATGATGAAAATGATTGAGAAGCCATTTCCCTTCAAAGACTTGGCTTATGAACTTCAACGAAATGATCAATCTTGTCTGCTGAGTCACGTATGTAATCTACAACATACATGGCAAGCCTTTTGAAGGTATCCTCATAATATGTAACACTTTATTCTTTCCTTTTCATTAATACATAGAATTTCCTCTTCATTTCGGTTCATTTCTCACAAGGGAAATATTTTTCAAAGAAAATTTCCTTAAAATTACTCCCTTCCATATCTTCTATTTATTCTTCCTCTTCGGTATTCTAAATCAAGGACCACCATTGATCAGTATCTCCATTGAGACAATATACTTCCAGTACTACCTTTTCATTTTCATTACATCTTAATTCCATGAATATCTTTTCAAGGGACCTGATCCATTACTCCGCAACCACTGGGTTAGTAGTCCCACTAAAAGATAAGGGCTCATACCGCATGAAACAATCCTCCATAGGTGTGGAATGGTTATTATTTACAACCTGAGTAAGTTTTCCCAATATGGTCATGATCTGATCTGCTCCAACATTGAATATGTTCACTTTCTCAGTAGTTATATCACTAACTTTCCCAATAGTATTCATTCAACTTATTTCATTAGATTCCATTTCTAAATAGTGGGACACACTAGAATAATTTATGAATCTCAAATAGAAAATCACTCAACATAGATTGAAATTCAATGCCTAGCTACTCATATAAACAACGTTCCTATGAGAAAAAATTTACATTAAACTCCTTCATAATGGATTTTAAAGAAAATGTGAATTATCCTAAGAATATCCCTCAGGAGTGTCATCACATAGACTGTAGCAAGGCCCATTTTCGTGAACCAGTTCTCATTCGAGTCTAGCTCTAAGCATTGTTTTTGGGTTTTACCCCTAGATAAATCTGTTCCAGAGCCGCCTATTCCCGAACGTATATAGACATGGAAATATTGAATAAAAATAACCACATAATCTATTCCTTACCAAAATACCAGGATTTTATTATATGTTTATCCTCAAATACTACCTTAGGGCTTTGTTCCCTACTATACATTTCCCACTCTAGTTTCCATGTTTCATACTAAACTTCCTCTTATACCAACTGTAACACCGCAACCCCTCTAGGATAAAGCTGGTGCATTACTTATGATATTGGCATGGGTATAAGGAATTAAAATCCCAAAGTAACTATCATTTTAGTAGCTTTGATGAAACTAGATTCATAGATGTAACACAAATTTCATTGAATAAATAGAAAACTAATGCCATTAATAAACTGAGAATGAAACTGCATCCATAGATTTTGTCATAGTGAAAATATCATGGTTAATATTAATAACTGATAATGAATAAATAGAATTCTTATTAGTTGGAAGTAATGTATATGGAACATGAACCATAATACCTTAAAAAATAGTTTAGTTCTATTGGTATAAATCTGTCTGATTTTTGGAAGCAAACTTGAGGGGTTTGTCACAAACTGATTTGTCTCATGAGACCAACCGATGCATCGAGGGGATATAGTGGGCCCCACCCATCACTGCATGTCCAAATAATTATTTATACATTGATTCAATACAATAGAAATATGCTAATTCAATATCCTTATAGAGTAGAGTATACTGATTCACCAATATTTCCATAATTAAAATAACTTTCAAAATAAACAGTAGATGTCAAATGGTATATGGTTTAGTCAAAAAACATATCCAGGATATTATATTATAGAAATTTAATATAAATATAATGAAAAATGAAAAATAATATAAAATGGGTAGTAGGTACACCACATATGTATTTTTAGGTGCACAATAAAAATTTAGTCACAACGAAATAGTAGTTGAGACAAAGTCTCTTACCACAATGTAATCTGTGGAATCATATGAATAGAAATTAATAACTCTCAAATGATATAGAGAATAACATGAATATAAATAGAATAATTTTATTATATATCTAATGTATGTACACATATATGACATACATGAAATAAGTTGTGAATAATGTAAATCTCACAAAAATGAAAGTTAGATGAGAAACCCCTTACAAACATTTCGGCATGGTAATGAGTGTTATTGAGAGGGCATATTGAGAGGTAAAAGGGTATTAAATTATTTATATTTTTCAAGGGCGGTATACAAGAGGTGTGAAAACATACCCCATAATGAGGAATTAGAAATAAAATATCATAATATAGGGGACATTCTTGAACAAAAGTGAGAGAGAGGATCCCTTACCTTAGGCGTGATAGTGTTCTTGTTTGTTCTTAATGAACTGAATAATGAAATTTATCTTCATTAATTAATATGTTAAGATCCTCATAAACATTTAATTGATATGGTATGACCTTATTAAGATTATTAATGGTATTTTTTATGGGTTTAAGTGAATCAATTTTATTTTTTTGGAAGCATTTTCTTACATGGTTTCAGGATTTGTTTACTTGTATTCATTAATAGAAGTTAATTTGAAAAGTGGTTAAACATCCATATTTTTTAATATATGTTATTAGTGAAATTAATGATATATAAATTATCTAATAATTATTCTGGTTATATACCATGAGGATGAATCATTCGTTGAGTTATAATAAATGCTTGGATTTGGCTTGGCGGTTTTGTGCTCAATAAACGTATTTTGTATTATTATTCCATATTAGGAATGTGTAATGATTCCCCAACATTAATCAAGATAAAATAAATATATTATGATCTGGTTCAACCATTGAAAAGGTTTCATGACTAGTATTGAAGATATTAATGAAAATTGAAAACCATTTTTCCTTGAGTGTGATAAATTACACATCTCGAACGATGTTTGCATTTATTGTATAAAAGGAGGGGAAACAGAGAGACTATGAAGAAATATTGAATTATAAAAATGAAAATATAGTACATTTAATTTAATGTAATTATAATGAAATTTTTATGATGGGAAGTGAGAAGAGAAAACAAAATAATAGAACTTTGTAAAAGAAATTGAAAGAAAAGAGAAGGAAGGTTCACCTCTTGAGTACTCCTCCTTGAGAATCTCTTTAAGGCCTTTGTTTTTGGACATTGGGTAAGACCCACTGGTCTTCGACATGGGGAGAGGGATTGGAAAGAGTATTTGGATGCATTTATGCAAGGCTTGAAGCTTGAGTGGAGTGGGAGGAAGATGGGGTGAGGGGTGGTTTATATAGTGAAGGTGAGAGGAGTTTTCTTAATTTTATAACCAATAATTTATTATTTCTTCTCAAGACAACCAATAGTGAGTATTACATGAAAAAAATAGTAATATATGCATGTGAATTCGAACTAATTCAGATTAAGTCATCATAACATCATCAATGACTCAATTAATCCATTATTTAGATTTTATTGTGAATTATCAGATTTTACTATTCATAAAAAATTCAAGTATTTTAGAAAAATCCCAAAAATCCACCTTAACTATTTTTCAACGTTTAGAATCAAAAACTGAAGTCCATTTTTTACAAATAATTTTTTAAATATTATTAATTAAATATTTAATTAAAATCATTATTTAATCGAAAAATATATACACTTAAAATTTTCATCTTCATTTTTAAGGTGCCTAAATTCATTTATACACTCAATCGTATGGATACCATTCATAAGAGTCACATTACTATTCCTAATGGTAAGTTACTATTTATAAGGGTAGGTCACTATTCAAAAGGGTAGGTTACAATTCATCAAAAATTGATTTTTCCTTATCGGACTCGAAATAACTAAATGATCGCTACCATGTATGTTAGATTTTCGAAATTCACATCATAGAAGTGAAAAAATTAGGTTTACATGGTTAGGTTATGGATACCGACTATATGTAACCATGTTTTGTTCAATATAGGCTTAGTTATTCATGGAATATAGGCTATAACATGAATGTATTTAATAGAAACATGCCCTGAAGTGTTTGGGGTGCTACATTCTAAATGGACTAAGAAGTAACATTCTATCAATTATTTATAATACAAAAACAAACATATTGTAGTGTATATTCCATCCCACTAATTTAAAAAAATGGATCAAAAAAATGGATGAGACATTTTCATTCCTCAAGTTCTTAATCTATGAGAAATTCATTTTATCTATTTATAATTTCGAAGGTGAGGCTAACCAATGGTTGACTATCCCTAAAAATATAACAAGGAAGAAAGAAGTTGAATCTAGTGAATGAGAGGAGTTCAAAAATGTATTATACACTAAATATTTTCCCCAAACTCTTCACACAACTATAGAGATAGAATTATAGGAGTCAAAATAAAATAAGGATAACTAGTGAGTAACTATGAAGTAAACTTCATGAGACTTTAATGGGTTACACCCAGTTTTATTACAAAACCAGAGTGTTGGATCAAATTATTCATTAGTGGAATAAAACTAATTGTTGAAAAATCATTATCTATAAGATATTTTTATAGCTACGAATATGTTATTAAACATGTACATAATGTGGAAATGTAATATGGCGACTCCAAAGACAATAAATAAAAGAGGAAGTTTCAAGGAAACTCGATGAAAAAATTTATAGAAGGACAGATCAACTACCTAAATGCCAAAAATTCCAAATGAAGCATCCAAGAACATCATAAAAAGAAAGAAGAGATTTTTTTAGTATAGAAGGATTTAACATGAAGATCATGGTTTAATATGAGATACAAATTGGATAGAAAATGTAATGGAGAACAAGATTGTCCAATGCTTCAAATGCAAAGAGTTTAAGAATTACAGAAATCGATGCCTCAACCCAAGGTTTAATGAAGATAATTAACACTATTAGCGTAATAATATAGGATAAAATGGAACATAATATTCAATCAAAACTGCTAAATTTTTATATGAAAATGAGTAATCAAGTATACACTCATCACTCAATAAAAAATACGATGTTTCTAATTTGGTTCAGGTTTCACCTAATCATTTTTGACTAGAAAAATTAAATGATTCGACATTGAATTGTCAATGAAAAATACTATTCTAAAGAAAATTACATCCCATGTCTAGAACAACCTTTTAATATATTTTTATGAGAATATAATTCCTAAAAATATTATTATCCTTCCTTTAGTCAATGTTTATGTGAGATCGGAAATGGATTGGATCTGTCTTCAATGTTACCATGATAAATTCCTGTATAGGTAAATCACATTTAAAATCCCAAATCAACCCATGACCATCTATCTATAAACAGATGAATATATCATACTTATGAAAAATTAAACCCATTATATAAATATTGGCCCCAAATAATGAGTGATATTTAGCTCAAATGATATGAAATAAAATCAATATTAGTGATATTCCTATATGAAAATAATAGTCTTCTAGTCTTTCCTTAGATAATGAGGCTAATATCTAATTATAAACATTATCTTGAATCATTAGTATCTAATAGACAGCCTTAGTTATTTTTAATTATTGACATGTAATTAAAATCAAGATGGAAAAAAATTATTTACAGGGGGGTAGAATGTAACACATAATGATTTAAGTATTAATTTTCCTTTAAATAAATTTTTAATAGAATACGATGCACACAACCCCAAACTAAAACAACATTTGACAAAACTTATTAAAATAATGAAATATTATAAAAAAATGTTTAAATTTATTATATATTATTATATTTAAGTAATTATTGATGTATTTTAATACCAATGAATAGATTGAATTTAAGGTATAAGAGATAAATACTTAATAAAATGTGACTAAAACTATTAAACATTGAAAATGGATATATTTCAGAGTATTATTTTTTAAGTGATGTGTATTTTACATAAAAAAAATTTAACACTTTTAAAATATTATTAAGATAATATCAAAAAAAATAAACAAATATAATAGTCCTAATTTAATTATTAATTGACATGAAATAAGATTAAGAACATTTATGGTTTAAAATATTACTTTTCGATAAATATATTTTCTATTTGTATTTTGTATTTCATTTAAAATAAAAATTTATAAAATCTATAATTTTAATTTTAAGAAATTAATATCATTTTTTATCATGTAAAAACTAAATTATGGTTATTTTTTTATGAAATAGTATATTTGTAGGTGAATAATAGAAATATAGTTTTTACTAATACTCTATCATTTATAGCTATATCACGAGGAAAGTATGAATTGAAAATTTTAAAAAAATTATTCACAGAAAAGTCATATTTATTGAGTAAAATTATGTATTTAAAAATACCATGTCGAATTTAGAAAACCCTTGTTCCAAATTTTGAAAAATAAGTAATCATTTAATCTAATAAAGAACATTTTTTTCATTTTTTAATTTAATTTATTTTCATAAGACTTTATTATTTTATTGATTGATTTTAAAGTCTGATAATTATTATATTTTTATAAATAAATCAATTAATGTTATATAGATCTACATAATTGATATCTTTGTCCTAAACATTATTCTTATACTAAAAAATAATTGTTTTCTAATTTTTTTATACCCATTTTATGATCATATGAAGAATAAATATTCTCACTCATAGATATTTTATATGTTAAAAAAATTTCTATATTTGAAACCATAATTTATAAACATTTTAAAAATAGTATTTAGTTTTTATTCAGAAAAATTGGTTATCAGTGTCAAAAATATAGTTACCATGGTAAAGGTAAATTTAGTTAAAAAGATTTTAACAAAGTTTATAAGAGATAAAACATGTCAAATATTTCATAAAATGAGTGTATGAGGTGTTTATTAAAAAATTATCTAACTTTCCTCTATTAAATTCCCCATTGGATTCCACATTACATAGGAAACATTAGTTATTTTTATATTAAGTGGTTATATTAAAATAATTCCATTCGCTTCACTTATAAAAGGGGCCTTCCAAAACCACTTCAAGGAAAGTATAAAAATAATATTTCATATTGAAACCAAAAAATTTAAATTTTCCCTAGAAGTATTATCTGCATCCCTAATCGTATGATCATAATAAATTGGCATAATTCATCAATTTTCAAGAATTACTTCAAGATAAAGTCCAAATTCTCAATATAAGTACTTATCACTCTCTAATTTGTCCTTATATATAATTATAATATAAACCTATCCTACCCATTAAACATGAAAATTTTATTATTCTTAATACACTTAATTAAATTATTTTTATGGAATAATCATTATCCACCTTTCAATTTTTTCCTTATAAAAATGAAATTGCTATCGTTCATACATGCGGATTACCACTTCCAGGAATGAAGTGTTTAATTTTTCAAAGTTACCCTTCATTGATGAATAATTTTTTTTATTTAATTTAATAATATTATATTTATATCATAATTGTGTTTCTAGGAAAGGTAAACCATTTTTATCATTTTCCCATTCAATGAAAAATGAAAACATCACCCATGTGTAATTGTGGACTACCTCTTCCATGAAGTGATACATGAAATTTTCCATCTATGTACTATTTTATTATATATATATATATATATTAAAATATTATTGAGAATAATAATAAATATAAATAATATCATACTAATTCTTTAATTTTGATATTATTCCAAAACAACCTCTTTCTTAACCATACTCACCCGTTGATTATAACATGTTCTTGTTTAGACCTGTTTGTCCATAAACATGAAAACTGAAATAAATATCTATCCTGGAGGACTATAAATTTTTTTCAATTGGATTTATTATATTTTCTAGAGAATATAATTTTTGGTTTATGGTTCAATAAAAGATATATTAACATTTTACTTATTATTAACAAACTGCTATTTTTTCATTAAAAATTATCTTAACAAACATATCTATGATTAAATTAGCAAGAACAATAACAAAAACCCTTGTGGACTAATATTATAACTTAAAAAGTTATTATAAAAAGTATATTATATTACCTTTAATACCCTTGGAATGATTTACTTGATGTTCATGAATAAGGATTGGCATAGAAAAAAATAAAGTGTGCCCAACACAATTAATATTATTATCACATGATGATAACTATAAACTGTAAATGACTAATATATTTGTAACAAGTGATTATATGTGAAGTATATAAAAGGTATTACATATTAATATGTTTTTAAATGAGTGATTAATATTTTTATATTTATGATACAAGAAGATAAACCACCTTATCAGAAGTTTGGAGTTATGGTAAGTGCTTTTGTTAACTAAAACCCTTTTTTTTAAGTTATAATTTTTCATATCAATCTTTATTATTTTATTCCTGGTTTAATCCACACCATATTTTATTATATGGTTCATTATATTTTTATATGGCGGATATGAAATTGGAATTAAATTCTCATTGTATAGAGTGTTTTTTCACATAAAATTATAACCTTTTTAAGTATAATTCCCATCCTCTAGAATATGAACCTTTTCTTACATATCATTGTTTTATCTTCCCACAAATACTCACCTTATGTGTAAACCTAATTATGTATTATTTTATGTCACATTAATATTTATCTTTATTCCCTTTTAAAAACAAAGTTTTATTATCCCATTAATTATGTAGGTTTTTTTGAGAGATATTTTGAAATAATAAAATGGGTTTCCCTCCATGATCATATGTTTTATCCTCCAATACACATTTAAATTGTTAATAAATTATTACTTTTCAATTACCCATTATTTTGGATAATTTTAAAATTTTCATTTTTGAAAAAAATTAACTTCATCTCTTCGAAAATGTCTTTTTAATGTGGTACGTAACTTCATCTTATTATGATAATGTTAAAAATGTTTTCTGAAGTTTTTTTTAACATTTTAATGGAAAAAAGTTATTTCCCAATAAATAGAATTATCATCTTTTAATATTATATCAATATTTTTAAATGGGTTTCCTAAGAAATATAATTCTTAATGAATTTAAAAACGAAAATGTTTATTTCCTCTCTTTTTTCTTGTTTTTTATAAATTGTTCATAAAATAGAATTTTTTATCTTTTCCAAAATCTTTAATGCCCTTTATATCCAATTGGGGACTTTTTTAAGCCACTATATAACTCATTTATATGACTAGATTACAGAATTTTCTAGGAATTTGTTTTCATAAAACTCATCCCTTTTACACGGGTTAATTAATTTCTGTTTTAAGTATGAATGACTTCATGCTAAAATTTAACATATATGGATGTATGATTAGAATTATATAGGTAGGGGTCTAATTTCACCCACTAAGTAATTGGTTAAGGATTAATATCTCATGATGCAAGAGTATAAGTTCATTCAGATCTACTCAAAAAGACCACGTGTGAGAATAAATGTGTCCATCTATACTCACAATGCAGATAGGGAGTATACGTGTTATACATTATACTCTAAATTATTATGATATAGTACAAGTGTGGTGATCTATACTCACAAAGATTATGCATGTATATGAGTGTGGTCAGTTATGCACAAATGGATTATTTAGGATTATATTTTTGTTTATCTATGCTCATTATGATTTTTCATGACTATAAGTGTGGTTATTTATTACCACAATGGTTATGTCCAAATTGTTATAATTTCTTATGTTATTATTTGTGAAAAGTTTATTTGTTTTTTGACCTTATTATATCATATATATCATGTTTAATACCTATTGTATGTTTCATCACACTCTTATACCATGGTACATGTTTATTAAGTTTATATTTCATGTCTTTTTTATCACGAATTATAGAAAAATATTATTTCTCAATGTTATTTTTGATAATATCTATTTCTCATAGCCATGTTTTTTCATATACCTATGATCTAAACCATTGATTTTATGTTAATCATTTGTTTCATAATGAGAATTTTAGATCACCCCTTTCTTATACTCCATTTATTATGGTATGAAAATGAGTATAACATATGATATATATAAAAGAGATTCTAGTTTGGATCAATAACGGAGAATTGTTCACATGAATTATAAAATATGTTTCTTATGATACTAGTCTACATAGATACTAGAACTTTAGTTCTTGGGATTTTTATATTTTTTCATGTAAATTTTAACTTATGTAAATGATTCTAAATAAATATTTTGTCATCTTAGGTCATATATAATGGAATCAAATCCAATATGTATGTATGTTCTTTTTTCACTGGACCTAAGAGTATAGGTTTTAGGAATATCAATAATGGCCCTTTCCATGGAACCCACCAACAACCACAGAGGTCACCCCTGTGGTCAAGGACAAGTGGAAAAGTATTGAGTAACTCCATATATCCATCATTTTAGAAGATCAACTCATGAAAAAAATTATGATTAACCTTATATTTCTTAACAGTGGTGAAATATTATCAATGAATCATGGAGGTCATCAATGTGGTCAAAGAAAAACAAAGAAATTTGGAGGCCCTCTACATAGAACCAATAACCAATCTTCTCTACCTTAAAATTAAAAACCACCCTTAATGGTCCTCCCTATGTTACCATTTCTGAAGTTACTCCTCAAAATAAAATATTCAACAAACATAGATTGAGTTTACTATTTACAAATCAATTTCCACCTAGGATGGAGGTCCTTCCTAGAATATTTATTAATAAGAACCTCAAAAAAAAGAAAAGTATAGAATGTTTTGACATCATAACCAAAATATTATCCAAATAAATCTGAACTATTAAGGTCCTTCCAATGGTTTCTATCACATATTTCATTCCTTTGTTATCTATTAATAAATCCACAGTACTAATTGTCCTCCCTAGGATGATCACTATGAAGGTCCACCCAAAAAGTAGAAAGAATATAACCTTAAGGATCCAATATATAATAAAGTAATCATCTTTCATGATGTTTCTCTCTATTTTTATGATAAGAAAACTATTAACAACGGATATTATCTATATGTTACCTACCATAAAGGCCCTCCTTAAAACAATTAATCTTCTCAATATGAAGAACCTAGGCATGTCAAAACCACCTGAAGCTTCCCTCCCACAAAGTGGTACATGAAAAAATGATGTAATATGAACAAATAACTCCACCATAACCATAAAGGTTCTCTATAACACCACAAAATTTATAAATATTTCCGTTGACATAAACATGAAGTATTCAATAGATTATTTTATAGGAAGAAATTATTCTAAATGAACCATGATATATTATACCTTTATAAAATACGAACTTATTTGAGGTTATGAATATGATTAACCAAATTATGAAAAAAATTTATAAGAGTTATATTTAATTTCAAGGTATTGATTAACTCATAATAAATAAGTACTCAATTTTAAGTAAACTCATTTTATTCATCAAAAATATATTTTCTTAAAAAATGATTTTTATTTCAGTTTGTTTCTAGATATTAAAATTAATTTATACTAAAATTATAAATTTTATTATATAAAAAGGTTATCATTTTTTAAATTAAGATATCAAAATAGTCATAAGGTCAAAAGTTGGGATTTTTCTAAAAATATTATTTGTTTAGTAAATAGTGAAAATTACGGATTATATAAAAAATACCATTATTATTCAATAATTTAAAAGTTACCATTTTAAATTCTTTTATGCTTTAATGAGTTATTTTTTATTAAAAATAATCAAATTAATTTTATTATAATCAAAATTATTCTTATTTTTTGTATAAAAACATTTTTATACATTAAAATGAATTTTTTTCTGAAATTTTTTTTTCGCCTCATGTTTTGCAAGATGATTTTAAAATGATTTTATTAAACATATATAATTTAATCTTATAAAATATATTATATATTTTCAATCATCATAATTAAAATTATTTAATAATGTAAACAAAATTTTTGGTTTAAATGAATAGTAAAAATAGCAAAAAGTTGTTACCATGAAAAAGGGTAAATCGGGTTAACCTAGGTTACAACCAAATGATAAATCCAAAGTTTATCATCTTATTTATTATTGTATGAATATGTATTAAACCTTATAAAATTATTCTTGATATTATATTAATTATGGTACCCTTTTCTTTTAAATTTTCTATAAATATTTTAATCTATTAAAAAAATCAAGGTCTGTCCATCCCCCCACATATTAAAAGAGACACATCCTCTCTCTTATTTACACCACAGTGTGCCACCTAACTTGAAAAAACACATATATATTATCTTATAAACTTCTCTATAAATGAATGATAAATTCTTTTATTCTTAAAATACCATACTAATGGTCTTTTTGATGATAACTTAAGGGTGTTTACCCAAGAAGGGCTAATCATCTTACCTGATCTCTTCTAATTTATTTTTTCTTCTACCTCATATAAATTTTTGGTATTCATTATAAAATAAAAGATTATATATATTAAATATACGAATATTTTATTATGATTATGTAACTCCCATTATCCACCATGTTTTCCATCAAATTAGTAATGAATGTATAGCTCGTGTGTACATTTGTACAACAACCTCCACACATTGATGCAAATAATTTTCCATCCAAATCATTAATGGTTATTTGTTATGATATATTTATTAAATATATATGAAATTTATGATATCATTATGGTTATTTAATTATAATTTTTAATTTCCTTTCTTATAAAATGGAAAAAACCCATAAATATGTATGGACCGCTTTCTCTATCAATGATATAATACAATTTCTTATCTCAAACCTTTATGGATGATTACATATACATTTTTAGGAAAATATATTATATTAATATAATTATTAACATTTTTTAGATTATTAGACCATTATAAAAGAACAAGGAATAGAACTTAGGAACAAGAACATCCGTGAAAAGTGAAATAGTTAACACTATGAAATGATGGTTTTAATGAGGAATTATTAATAAATTTCTATTTAAATGTTATAAGTGGATCATATTTGATATTATATTTATAAATGTTATTTTTGTTTAGAATCATTATAAATTTAAATTTATTATACATGAGTTTAGATCTCTTATAAATAAAGTCAAACATGAGGTCGGGGATATATGTTTAAACTCATTTTAATAAGGATTGTTTGTGCATAAATTTTTATTTAGGGAAATTATATGTTTCGCATGTAATAATCCTATTTAATTTTCTTATTATATGATTATAAATATTTTTTTAAAATAATATTATCATTTTCAATCTTTTTTACACAAAATTATTGATAATGTTTTTAAGAATAATGGACTTTATTTTCTCTTTAGCGAGGAATGTTTTTCTTTCATATCAATGTTTTCTTTAAAATATCTTCAGGAAAATCTTTACTATTATAATATGTATTTTTTTAATTCATCTTTACCCAAATTTTTATTTAAAACTAATTTTCTTGTCATTTTCTAAATGAGGTATTCCTGACATTTTACCCAAATTTTGAAAGTAATCTTTGTTTTAAAAATCAAAACAAGAATGAAAATTTCCACTATCATGACAGCTAAATTATTTGATGAATCATTTAAAAGATTCCATTTTTCTTTTCAAATTATTTTTCTCCATATTATATAAAATATTTTAATATTTAAAATAATATATTTTAATACTAAAGAGGTATTTTCCTCATGAAATTTTCTACTAAACTTTTAAAAGAGTTTTTCATCTATAATAAAATCCTTTGATGTTAATATTTATTTACTAGGGATGAAATCCAATAAAACAATCCTTATTATTTAATTGGATGGTTTATGTCTATGATTAAAATATGTTCATAAAACTCATTTATTTTCCATGGGTTGTTTTTTGATGATATAATGAATGTTTTAGGATCTCATGGAATATATATTAAGTGATTGTGATTAATTAATGAGTAGGAATAGAATTATATATCCAAAAAATAAATTCGTTAAGGCTAATGTTTTATGATCTCAAAGGGTACATGTGAGGTAATCGCACGAATTAATGATGGTACATGGGAGGTTATCCCTTTCTTGAAAGTGGGTACAAAAAATGTTATCCTAAGACTGAATGAGGGTATAAGAGAGGTTATACCAAGACCAAAAGTGGGTAAAAATGAGGTTATACCATGATAGAATTATGTACATGGGCAGTTAAACTAAGCCTATAATGAGATGAATGTCTTGGTGGGTTTCCTTGGTATAATATTTCTATGATTACAATCATGCTACACCATATTACTCTCATTTATTAAATGATCTTATGAAATTGTTATAATCTCATGGATGATGATATTTGAATTATTTATGATTCATGTATTATGACCTGCCAATATTTATTCAATGACTCATGATTGTGATCTATGAATAAGAGGTTATTTTTTCCATTGATAGACCATGGTTCTCATAATCTTATGCTCATGTTATGCTTAAATGATCATTGATATATCTTTTTTTTTCTCCTTACTGAGCATTACACTTCACCCGTGATTATTTTTCATTTTACTTATGATATGATGAAACTATTTTTGTATTATATGAATATTAAGGGTTCTAGTTGTGAATAACAAAATGGTAGATGATGTAGACCATTTATGTACTAGGTATTTTTGTATCAATGATTCCAAAGACACTAAAACATTATTGTTCAATCCTAGACTGCAAATTTTTCTAATTAATATTCATCTAATAAGATATAATATTTATGTATGAAATGTATGGGTTGTTATACATGGAACCACATAAGGGTTTATTTATTTTTGAAAACTAGAATGAGAAAAATTTTATGTGAACCCTTTGGATAAGTCTATGTGTTGGAGAACATCCTATGTTATGTTAAATTAATAATTTTTTTTCCTATAAAATACATCCTTATATGGATAATATAAAGCGTATGTGTATATGGAACATATTAACCTAGGGCTAACAACTCTTAATTTGGAAGATTAGGTATTACCTTAATCTTCTCTAGTGTAGGATGAGTGAGCCTAAGACTACACATCTAGGTTGAAACTTCTAGGGGTTATAATTGGGATAATTCAAATTTTATTAATGAATAATTTAAAGTATTAAAATAGATAATGACCATACATGACCATAGGTAAAATTATAGTTTCATACAATGAAAATAAGGAGACATGATTTAGACAACATATGAATGATTTCTCATTATTGATCAAAATGATTAAATATTCCGGATGGTCATTCTAATGAGTACAGTTTTAGTAAGGCTTTGAAGATAAAATGATAAAGTTGATATGGTTACGGTATGTTCATATATTGAAGTAACCAATTTAAGGTTAGTAATATGAATTTTTGTACACCAAGAAAAGTCTCATGGAGTGTCAATTCTTATTCACTATTATTAGATGTTTAATTATTATTAAGGACTTGTTATATAACTATGATCAGTGTGAGGATAAATATGAACTTCCAATATAAATTACATCCACTGTATAGGTTTTTATTCCATCTCAAAAGTGTTTTTTATATTATATGGTTGTGGATAAACTCAACATAAAATAAATGAATATTTTATGGAATTTTTTATATATATTTATAAAAGAGTTTCATATTCATTATCCAAACTATGATGATGATTTTTCAATAGAACTAGGACATGGTGTTACACCTATTTCAAGAAACCCGTATTGAATGGACCTGATTGAGTTTTATGAATTGAAGAAGAAACTCTATGTGAATATTGATTAGGGGATTCATTCGGCCATGTAATTCA
Source organism: Viscum album (assembly GCA_963277665.1). Classification (NCBI taxonomy): domain Eukaryota; kingdom Viridiplantae; phylum Streptophyta; class Magnoliopsida; order Santalales; family Viscaceae; genus Viscum; species Viscum album. The sequence continues at coordinate 578,670,742 of OY728143.1, forward strand.
CCATGGGGTGCACCTATTATCATAATTAATAAGAAATATGGATCAATGTAACACAATATGAATTATTGGGAGGTAAAAAAGATTATAATGATGAATAATAATCTTATATAAAATATTTAGGATTTATTAGATCAATTACAAAGAGCTCAATACTTTTCCAAGACTAACCTTCATTCTAGATATCAATAGTTGAGGAATAAATAGAATATACCCAGGATAGATTTTGGTATGAGATATGATGATAATAAATTTATAGTATCTACATTTGGACATACCAATGACACCATATATTAATGGATTTATTTAATATAGTATTTATATATTACTATTATTATTTTACAGTAGTCAGTAGAGATGATATTTTTATATATTAAAAGACAAAGGAAAAACATGAAGAATATTTATGGATTGTGCTGAAGAACCTATGGAATGTGAATCTATATGAAATGTTTACTAAGTATCCATTTTGGCTATATAATTTTTCTTTCTGGTTCATATAATTTCAAGTATGTGTATATCAGAAGATCATTAAAAAATGGATGTTTTTGAGTAATGTGTAGACTAACCACAATAATTGAGATATATTTTTTAATTTGGTTAGATGGATACTATCAAAAAAAATTTATAATTATTTCAAGAATATATAATCCACTCAAGTATTCAAATTGTAATGGAGTTATGTTCTTATGTAAATATAAATGTGAATATCATTTGAAGGAGTTGTTGAGAAGGTTTCCCAGTGAACCTAGTATCATGCTACCTTATAAAAAATAAAAAAATTTATCTATAGTTTTGAATCAAATAAGTTATTTGGATGTGTAGTTATGTATAAGGATATGGTGATATATTATGCCTCACACCAATTGAATATTCATGAGAAAAATTACATGACTTGTGATTTGAAGTTGTAAGTATTAAATGTTTCACAAAAAATAGAGAGGCTTTATCTTTATAGTGAATGGTGTGATATATATATATTTTAAAGAATCTTGAATTATATATTAACATAGAAAGAGTTAAATATTTTCTATATAAGATGACTAGATGTGATCAAACATTATGACAACTCAATACATTACTTCCCTCGAAAAACAAACAAGGTGGATGATACTTTGAGCCATAATTGCAATTTTTGTTTTTTCTATGATAAGGATTTGAAGTGACAAAATATTTATATATTTTTAGAAGGTAGATTTTAAAATCATGATTAAAGGAGATAAATCATAATTTTCTTATATAAATGTTCAACCATCCATCCACATGAGGATTAAAAAGGAACCAAAAGAGGATTTGGAATTGTAGAATATGGTGTTAAATATTCATAATGTATACCATAATTGTGATTGAATGAAATGGTTTAGTAACTTTGTATGTGTCACATTAGTACAGGATCTGAAGGAGCTCTTGGATGATGTTCATACATTATCAGTCTCTATTCATCCTAGAAGTATTATTTTGTATAGAGAGATAAAATAGTATTTATAGTGGTACAAAAAGAAAAAGTAAATTGTAGAGTATGTATCTTGATGCCTTAAATTTCATAAAGTTAATAATTAAAAAAATAAATATAAGGGGTTGTTTCAAATATTACCCATACAATAATGATGATTGGAAAACATTATTGTGTATTTCGTCATTAGACTTCAGAGAATATCTAAAGTGGAAAACTCTTTTTGGGTTATAGTCAATCACCTTTTTAAATCAAAAAATTTATTTTCAATAGAGAATATTAATATCTTGATCAATATTCCATGATATACATTAAATAAGTGTTAAGGTTTCATGATATACCACATTTTATTTTATCTGATCAATATCCATGGTTTACATGGAAGTTCAATAAAATTCTTTAGTTGGCATTGGATATGAAGTTATGTTTTAGTACTACGTATCATAGACAGATATATGGTCAGTCAGAGAGGACCATTAAAAATATACAATAAATTTTGTGATCCTTCTATATAGTTGTCAAATGTGGATGGGATCAACGGTTTACTTTAGTGGAATTTTCATACATCTATAGCTATCACTAAATAATTTAGATGGTCTTTTATAAAGACCTATATGGTAGGAAGTGTGGAAAATCAATGAACTGAGATGAAATATTAGAAATAAATCTATTATATCCTAATATATCAATGTAAATGGAATAGAAGGTTAGATCCATTTAGCACCACATTAGGGAAGATCACAATTTTCATTAATGTTTTGTTGAAAATATTCAGTGAGATATAGAGTTATAAGTGTGTTATAAGTTTTTCATTTGAATATATCCTTGGAAAATGGTTATAAGATTAAACAAGAATAGAAATATTATCCCGAGGTATAATATAAACTCTGATATTCTTGATCGAGTGGGGATTGTAGCTGATCGCTGTGTGTTTTCACAGAACCTCTCTTATGTTCATTATTTGATCCATGTATCTCCTAAAAAAGTACATACATAATTCTTAATATATGCAGAACAAATAGGTTGTACTGATAGAGATTTATCATTATTATTATGAAGAACTTATAGAAATCATGGATCATAGAGATTATGTGTTATAAAATATGACTACCAACCTGGTTAAAGTTCCCTCGAGGAATCCAAAATTTTAAGTAACAACATGGGAACCCAAGGATGTGATGAATTAGAGATATAATCATTTTTTATATTATAGTGAATTGAATTTAGGTATAAATTCAATTTAATGGGTGGTATAATGAACCACCCCAATATTTTATATTTATTTTATTTAATGCAATCTTTAAGTATTTGATAGATTTCTTTATACATAACCCGATTCTAAATGGAATTTTTCATATTATAATTTTATAACATATTTGTTGGACTGGATGGTATGGGTTATATCAACCATGTTATGAATAGTATTTTAAATTTTTTAATTAATGTCAATTTATTGATTAATTAAAAATAAATAAGCACATAATTTTTGGAAAAGTCATTTCATGCTTCAAAAATGTGTTTTCTTAAAAAATATTTTCTATTGCATTTTGTATGTTAATATAATAGTAAATTTATAAAAATTTGATATATTTAATTATATAAAAATGATATCATTTTTGAATTCATCATATCCAAATTATCTTAAGGATAATTTTCTGGATTTTTCTGAAATGAATAATTTTTTTATTGAATAGGGAAATAATACAAGATTTTATAGAATGATTTCAATCTATTCATGAATATTCAAAGTCAAATTTTAATTAAATTATATTTTTAAATTAAATTAGTTAATTTTTACAAAAAATAAAATAATTAATTTCCTTATTATTTACAGTATGCCCAAATTTGATATAAAAGCATTCTTATAATGAGAAATGCCTTTTTTCAGAAATATTTTTTGTTTTATTTTTGCTGGTTTTAAAATAAATTTATTCCCCTTATATAAATTAAATATCATAAAATTTATTCCATATATTTTTATTTATAATTATAATTTTTTAATAAGGTTAAGTTAATTCTTGTTCAAAATCAATAGTAAAAACAACAAATTTTTTAACCATGGTAAAAGGGTAAATTTGGTTAACATAGGTCAAAATTGAGTGATGAGGCCTAATTTTTTAAATATAAATTATTATTTTATGTATTAATTTATAAACATATAAACTTATTATAAATATTATGTTATTTATTGAACATGCTTCCCTAAAAATTAATTAATAATACGTTAATATTTTTTAAAATTCAAGGTGTGTCCTTCGTCCAACCTATAAAATGACAGCCATACCCTCTCTTATTTTTATCACATTGAGCCACCTGTTATGAAACAATATCTAATTATATTATAAAATCTCCTATACCTAAATTATAGGTTATGGTATTCTTTTAAGAGAATTCCAAGGGTTCTTATGGATGGAACTAAAAGAGGTCTTCCAAAGAAGAGGTTACTATCTTACTTGACAACTTTAAAATTATTTCTTCTCAAACCTCCTCTAAATATATGGTATTCATCAAAAAAATAGTAAATTCATTATCATAAATATAATTAAATTTTATTATAATTATATAACCACCATTATCCACCATCTTTTGTGTCAAATAGGAAATGAAAGTATCCCTCATTCGTATATGGATACTACACCTCCATGTAAAGGTTTATATAATTTTCCACCATCATAATTCATGGATAGTTAATATGATAAATTTAATGTTTATATTTTATAATTATTATATTATTATTGTAATTTAATAATATATGTTATTATATTTCTTTCTCTATTTTCTTTATAAAATAAAAACAATATTTATTCATACGTACATACTACCATCTCTATTAACGATGTAATTTATTTTTCTATCTCTACCATTTATGGATGATTACTAATATGTATATAATGAATATATATGATATTTATATATTTTTTTATCATTATTTATATTATTAAACCATTATCAATGTCTAATTACTGGAGCCTCCAAACCAAAACATTCATTAAAAACGAAAGAGATGACACCCATAAACAATGATTTTAATAATGAATTATTAATAAATGGGTATTAAAATGTTATTAGTGTATCATATATGATACTAAAATTTTAAATATGTTTATTTTATAGAATTATAATACATTTTAAATTAATTATAAATGAGTTTATATTTCTTATAAATAAACTCAAACCTGAGGTAAGATATTTATGTTTCAATGCTATTTTAATTAGGATTATTTTAGCTTGAATATCAATTGAGATAAATTATAATATAAAACCCATTAATATTCTTCCAAATATTTTATTCAGGAAATTTTAAAGTAATTGTACCATTTTCTTATGTTTGTTATATAAAATGATTAAGAAAATGTTTTTCAGGAAAATAGTATTTATTTCATATTTGATCAAAAATATTATAATTTAATATAAATGTTTCCATTAAAAAATCCATGAATTTTTTTACAGTTGTATTATTATTTTTTGAAATCATTTTTACCATTTTTTAAAAAATAATTTTATTTCAATTTTATGAATGAGGTACATTTCAATTTTTAGTTAAAATTTGGAAGGAATATTTGTTTTAATATACATGGCATGAACCAAATTTAGCACCATCATGAACACTCAATGATTTAAATATTCCTTTATAAGTTTCCATGAGTCAATTAAAATAAAATATTTTACTAAATATTTGAAAAAAAATTAGTATTTAAATAAGTTATTTCCATGTAAAAATGATATTTTCCTCAATAAATATTCGGTTATCCTTTAATGAAAATTTTATATATGATAACATCCTTTGATGTTAATTATAATTTACTTGTGATATGATTCAATAATTCAATCCTTAATCATTAGGTATATGGTTTATGATTATGATGATGAGTTTCTTATGAAAATAATTTATTTTCCATGGTTTATACTATGATAATATGATGAATGGTTCATGATCGTGTGTCATACATATGAAATAATTGTTATTATGTGGATAGTAGAAACAAAATTATATATCCCTCCAATGCATTGGGTAAAGATTATTGTTTTATGAGATTAAATGTTACACTAGTGGTTATCCTAGTTACCAAAGAGGGTATATGAGAGGTTATCTAAAGACCAAAAACTGGTACAAAAGAGGTTATCCCAATCACAAAAGGGGGTACATGGGATGTTATTATAAGCCTAAAAGAGGGTACATAAGAGGTTATCCCAAGACCAAAGTGGGTAAATAGGTGATTATCAAAATACTAACATTAGATTAATGTCTTGGTGGATATCCTTGACATAATTGTTCTATGATTATAATTATGCCAAACCTTATTTTACTCTTTTATTATATGATCTTATTCAAATGTAATGCTATCATATATAAGGTTAATTAATTCCTTTATGATTCATGTCTTAAGAAGTACAATGATTTTTTTAATGAAATTAGATTGTGATCTATGAATTACTATGTAATTTTTCAAGGAGATGAAATTGTATGTGATGGAATCCCTAGTTCCTGAGCCACCTAGAAAAAAGGCTAGTGAAGAGGAATTATATATGTATGAAAACACATGGATGATATGGTAGAAGACAACCGTTTGATTATATTGGCTATGTATAGTGAGATAAAAATTTTCATAAAAGGATGGACATTTTTATCATGTTTTCTAATTTCCAATATATTTATTATGGGAGTGAGGTACAAGAGATATTTGGGATCTCCAAGGAACTATTCACGTTCAATCATGGAGATTTGGGAATGTTTGGACTCATGTGGCCATGATGATTGACTACATGGAGAAATTGGACATCTTAGGATTTAACGTATTAGATTATTTGTGCATAGATCACATTTTTCTCTCACTACCTCAAAAATTGTCCCGTATCATTGTTAATTATAATATGAGAAATGTTGAGAAGTCTTTTATAAAACTCCTCATTCATATTCTCTATGTTTATAAGAACATGAGGCATAATAAACCCAAAGTACTTATTTTGAATAATGGAAATGACATGGAAAAAGTCCAATAGATTCACACTTTGTCTGAGGCTTCTATGTAGTGACCTTCCATGAAGAGGAAGACCCAAAGGTGGGAAAATGAAAAAAACACAATATGGTTTTCATGTGGAAAGCTTGACCACTAGAAAATCTGTACAAAGAATAAAAAAGGGTATGTTTTAGTTAAATTCATTATTGAGTGAAACTTATCCTTATATACCAGCTAGTTATTAGATACTTCTTTTGATCCTAACATATTTGTCCACATATTGGAACCAATTATACTAAAGAGGGTTTCTAGAGGGGAGGTGGATCTTCGATTCACTAATGGAGCATGTATGCTTTCTATAACTATAAGAAACTACTAACCCACACTGTCAACATGACTAATTATGGTTTTAAATAATTTTCATTTTATTCTTAGTGTTTCCAAGAAAATTATACCAATTTTTTATCTTGATTTGAATGGATTCATTTTCAATTTTATAAATAATGAATGTTATTTTTACAGGTATAACATTTTTTATTCTGTGGATTGGAGTAATAATTTTTATTATATATAAATTAATACAATTATTGGTATTTTATAGACTATTATTCTCTCATAACTCATATAACACCTTCTTTTGGCATCAAATTTTAGTTCATGTATACTAGAAGTGCTTTAAAAAGCAATCTCAAGAAGGGTGTTTTGAATCTTTTTTGTCAAAACCACTTGACATATGTCTTCTTGTTTAAATGGAAATGTGACTAAACTTCCTTTTAGTGGAACAAGTGAACATGATACAATGTTTATCTAATTGGTACACACTAACATGTGTAGACCATTTCCAGTAGATGATACATGTGAATTCTCATAATTCCTTACTTTTACCAATTACTTGAGTAAGTATGGATACATCCACTCAATGAGATATATGGTAAAATACTTGTAGAAGTTAATGGAATTAAATAATTATGTATGGAATCATTTTTTTAGAAATATAAAGAATATTTTATTGATCATGGTAGAAAATATATATTGCAGGACATTATCATATTTTTACATGAGTGTGGGATTGTATCACAACTCACTCCTCTTTATACAACAGATTGGAATAGTGTAAGTAATAAGAGGAACCATACATTATTGAACCTAGTGTGGTAATTGATAATTCATGATAATAATCGATTAATATTTTTGGGATATGAATTACATATTGTATCATACACACTGAACTAGGTGAAAACTAAAGAAATAGATGCCATACCATATGAGTTAATATATATAAAGAATTATGTATTGTAAAACTCATCTATATGGGGTTGTAAAGAATTTTTTAAGGCCAATTCAGTGAAAACATTATCACTATGGGGAATAAAGTTTATGTTTGTTATTTAACTTATATAAAAAGTGTTATTACCTATATAAACCATCATAAAATAGGTTATAGTGGCTCTGAAGGTCATATTTTTTAAGAGGAACCACATCATCAAGAAGGATAATGGGGGAAATATTTACTTTTATGAAGTTGATGATCATGATTTGGAATAGGGAAAATTCCCAAAATACTAGTGGAAAAATATGTTTTATGGCCTGAGTACTTTATAAAAGGACCTGTGACGTTATAGAACTAGTACATTATGCTTATCTATTCACCGAGGATGGTGACTCATTATTTTTTGACAATTATGATCTTATTTCCTAAAAAAATATTTACATAGAATAAAAGAATAAAAACTAAAATAATCCATTAATTATGTGAGGTATTCAATATATTATATCCATGTTTTTATATTATTTGATCCTCCAGTTGATGTAAATCATGTTGGTTGAATATAGGGTTTTAAGAAAAAACTGAGGAAGGACGGTAAAATGAGTAGCTATAAAGAAATTCTAGTGGCTAAAACTATTCAAACATCATGAAATTATTTAATATGATGAAATATTTTCCCTAGTTTCCATGTTTAAACCCATCACAACAACACTTTCTATAACATTATTCCCTAAATATTATATTTGGTAGTAGGATTTTAAGACAACATTCTTTATTGGGAACCCCCAATAAGATGCCTCTATTAAATGACCAGAAGGGTTTGTGACTCCATATAATAAGAAAACGTTATAAATGTTATAGAATTAAATTTATGGATTAATGTAAGCATCTATTTCATGGAATATGTTTTTTGATAAATCCTATTATATTTTGGTTTTATAAAGAATGAAATTGATCAATGTGTCTATAAATGGTTTAGTGGGTGTGAGGTTATTTTCATAGTAGTATATGTCGATGAAATATTATAATTTGGAAATGAGGAAGCATCCTTATTGTAAATTAATGACTAGTTAAATAAGTGTTTATATATGAAGGTCTTAGATAATTCATTTTATATAATCATAATAATGACTATTCATAATAGATCGAAGAGTTTTCTATCAATAAGCCAGGTTATATACATTAACCAAATATGGGAGAGTCTCAATATGAAAATATCCAATATGGTATTAGTCATAGTGTCACATTGAATTCCTCTCTCCAAAAAAATGTGTCCTCAAACACAGTAAGAGAGTGAATATGTGAGTTTTATCCGTTATGAATTTGTGATAAGATCGATTATGTATGTCATGTTATGTACCAGACATGATGTTGAATATGAGATAATAATAAAAATAATATATCAAGAAGATATAGAAGAAAAACATTAGGATACTTTTAAGACTATAATTAATTATTTTATGATTACTAAAACTATGTTCAAAGTATTTGGAGGACATGATTTTATTGTCATCAAGGGATATATAGATTCTAGTTTCCAAACTGATCAAGATGACATGAGATCAAAATTACGATCTGTCTTTTCACTTATTGGAGGAATTATGTGTTATACGAGATCAAATTACCATGTTTTCACAATAAAGTCCAAGTATATTATGGATTTTGATATAGATAATAATAATTTTGGATTCTCAACATCATCCAGGATCCCCGCGTGGTTCCTAGTAGTACAGAGAGTATCATATTGTATTGTTATAATAATATAACAGTGGCTCTCAAAAAGGATCCAAGGTATCACTAATGGATTAATAATTGACTCTATAAGTTTTATATCTTGATGGATTTTTCTTAATTATGTGAATATACAATGATTATAGTGTGTATAAAAGATAACCTAAAAATACCCTTGAGTAAAGCATTATATTAACCAGATAATGAATAACATATGAGAGCCAATTGGATAAAAGTTTTTAGCAATTGGATTCAGTGAAAGTTGGAGTCTAGTGGACTTAATGGTACACGAAACCCAACATCCCTTATACTTGTAATTACATTTTATACTCATGTTTTTTAAATATTATATAATTTATTATCTTATCATAATTTTTTTGTGTGATAGTGTATGTTATAGTGTCTTTAGAAAAATTTCTATGTTAAATGTACATAGGAGTTCCCTGTTATGATTAGGTAATTTAGATGATATGAAATAAATACTTAAACCCATGTTCTATGGCTATAAGAAATTTCTTGATAGTAAAAATATGATACAAGATATCATGGGTAGATGTCTCATAAGGCATTGAGACACATTCTCATGGAGTTCAACTTTACTAATATCTAAGTGGAGAGGTTATGAGAAGTAAATGGACAATAATAATTCCACATGATTCATTGGTTATAGATATTACTATCCATGGAACTGTTTAATGATCCATTGACTCTAATATTATTATCAATCTATTTTATGAATAGTGTTATTAGTTTAATTTCAAAAAACATGATGATAACAATTCATGATGAAGTTTGATAAGTTGGGTGCATCATTAGTGGTATGGAATTCTTTAATACCCCGAGATAAAACATATCCCTTTCATTGAAAATGAATATATTAGGAAATTTTATGGAATAAAACGACTAGATTAAGACTATGACCATGGTTGTTTATCAGTGTGTTCAGTTTTATAATGTCAAAGAAAGGGATCCATGCAGCCTATTTGATAAAAGATATCAAGAAAAATTGGTTTTATAAAACTATATGGTTTCATAAGAATTTGAATGTTGTTGTGACATTAAATATTCTCTTCATTGGATCCTTTGAGTGTTTGTAGATTCTAACCTTATACATTAGGTAGTTATCCTAATACCACTAACAAAGGGGAATGGAGGGTGAATTACAATGTATATCCAAAAAACTTCATCAAATTATATATGTTTTTATGAAATAGATTAGAATATTATTCTCAAGTTTGATGAATAATTTTTAATAATGTTTATTGTTTGATCAAAAGAATTTATTTATCAGTTTCAAAAACAATTATATTTAATTAATTAATTAAATAAATAAGCGTTATACTTGTTCTGAAATATATTAACGAGGACGAGAAGATTGAGTTATTATTTAGTGAGAATGGAATATTATTTGAATAAATATTATTTTATGTATTCAAGAGAAATAATATTTAATTATCAAATAATTTATGTGTGTGACAAGTAAATAATAATAGTATTATTATTATTTAGACATGGTGTATGATAAGGGTTACGAGAATATTAAATGGGATTTGTGAAAATAATATTCTATACCTAGCTCTATAAATACAAGAGTATGTAATTCTCATTAAATGGGGGTTTTCTAAAAAAATACCCCAAATTTGGCTCTCCATATAATTCTCTTAAATAATAGATATTCTCAAGAACACTCTATTTTTTTGAGATTTGTTGATCCTCGTAATTCCTATCCAACTATGAGAGAACTAAGAGAATCCAACCAACCTTGTGAAGATTCTAGGGAACTATAAAAATTAAATTAAACTAGGTGTAGGTAAATCCACACTAGTATTCATGGAATCTTATACCATGATGTTCATAGATTCTCGATGCACATGCGGATCCCTGCTAGAGAGAATCTATCGTTGATTCCTCCATCACAATAATGGTTTGATAAGATGTTTCCCCCATATTGGACAATGATGACATAAATTAAAAAATGAATCAATTACTAGTACATATAAATTAATTATAAATCAAAGGAGATATACTATTTTCATGTATTTTAGGAACTCATTTTTATTTATTTCTAAGGAAAAATCCATATAATTTCATGGAAAATTAATTTTGAGAATCGGCCAAACTATTTTCATTGCACCTCATAACCATTAAATTAAAAATCAATAACTGATTATAAAGAGTCTATTTTTGTTCCCTAAATAATATGGGAAAAATTAACATGTAGAAAATGAATGTGGAACAACATCAACAATACTAAGTGTGTGAAAATCAATTAAGATTAAAAACAATTGATGGTTAAAATAAACTGTAACTATATAATATATTTGTAATAATTGATTATAAGTGAAGTATATAAAAGGTATTATATATGAATAATTTTATTAAATATTTAAATATATGGTTATGTTTATGATTATAGAGGTTAAATTACTTTTAAAAAAATTGATATTAAATGTAAGATATTTTGTTTACTCAAACCTCTTCCACTGAGTTATAATGTCTCATCTTGAACAACTCCATTATTTTCATGATTTCTTCCACACCATGATTTTATTATACAATTTTTCTCTTTTTCTATGGATAATATTGAATTTGATTTCAAATAACCTAAACAAAATATTTATTTCTCATAAAATTATAGAATTGTTAAATATAATTCACATCCTATAGAATATGTCCATTTTCTTCCATGCCCATATTTTCTCTTCCAATAAAGGTGATAATCTATATTTTGAAACCAAATTATTTATTATTTCATGTGACTTTAAAATTTCTTTTTATAATTTTTTAACAGTTTTTTATTGTTCCTCTTATGATGTTGGTTTTCTGAAAAGGCATTTTATTAATAAATAAAATGGGGTTTCTTCAATGATTGTATGTTTTAGATTCAACTAAAAACTTACAACGATCATCCGTTTTTTATTTTAAATGTTTGATTATTTAGGACTAATTTTAAAATTAATAGTTTTTAATTTTTTTAATGTAAACTTTTTGGAAACTAATATAGAAAGTAATATATAACTCTAAATTTGTATGGTAATGTTAAAAATGCTTCATGAAATATTTTTTTAACATTTTTCCATGTGAAAAGATTATTTGTTCATTATTAGAATTCTTTTAAATGAAGCATCTTATCCATGTTTTAAAATTATTTTCCAAATAAATATAATTATTAATGATTTTAAAATGAAAAGGGATATTCCCTCTCATTTTTCAAGTTATTTATACAATGATATTGAAAAGGTATATTTCATCAATGTTAAGATCCCTAATGATCCTTATGTTACTATTGGGATATTATTAATCCACCATCCATATTATTTATATAGTTTCCAATGATGTAGGAAATTTTTTCAGGAAACCCATCTCTTTTCCATGGGTTAATTAAATGATATTTTAATTATGAAAGTTTAAATGTTATAATCGATTACATTTTTATAGATGATTAATATTATATTGTTTTGGTTCCTATATAACCTTTGAATGTATTGGATAAGAATTTGAATCTCATGAGATAATTAATTTTAACCTGAATATATGTGTGGAAAGCTATGTTGAATATGATTATGTCTGAGTATAAATGTGACAAGGTATTCTCAGAATGATTTTGAGTGCATTTATGTATGATTACCTATTATCACAAAGATTTTTCCTTAGTGTATGTGCAGATATCAATGATCACATTGATTGTTCATGAGTAAATGGGTGGTCAGATATGCTCATAGGGATTTTGAATGAGTATATGTTTTGTTAGATATTCTCATAATGACCATGCACGAGTATAAGGGAGGTTACTTATTATTAAAATGACTATTTTTTGATATAATTCTGAATAGATATGTCCATAATTTTAAAATTTAATATGCTATTATAAATGGAAAATTTCTATTTTATATTCCTTTTTTTGCTCCAGGGGACATTTCTATTGATACATGTATATTATATCACTCCCATATTATATAAAACGTGTTTATTCATTTGGGATTAGATGTACGTCTATAATGTATAATAGAAAAAATTTATTCTTACAAGTTATTTTTAATAATATTTTTCTCAAATGCTCATGTATTCTTAAATGATTATGATCTAACCCATTGAAAATATATTAATTTATTTTTCTATCAAAGAGAATTTTAGTTGACCTCTTTCTTATAATTCCATTCCATAGGTTGTAAAGATGAGTTTAACTTATGAGAAGTGTATAAGGGAGTCTATTGTGGCTCAAGAATAGATAATATTCACATTCTTTATAAAAGAAGTTTTATATATAGATAGTACTTAAAAACCATAAATATATGGCTCTTAGGATTGTGTATAATGTGAGATGTGGCGGTAAATATATAAAAATGATATAAGATAAATATATGTTTAGTTGGGTTATGTCACCTACTATCAAATCTGATGTGTCATGTATGAGTTTTTAACATAGAACCCTGAAGTGTTGGTATGGGGTGCCTCAGTAGGTATCAAAGGTGGGTAAAGTTATTTTCTATTATTAATTATATTATATCTAGGGATTAAAATAAGAGAGATTTAAGGAAAACCCTATAGACAAGTCTAAGTATAGGATAACATTTGTATACTTCATTAATGTAGAGATTGTGTGGCTTCCTAGAAATGAAATCCCTATCTTGGTACAAAAAAGTAGATTTAGAAACTCAAACCAATGCACCTAGTGGTAATAAACCTGTAAAGTCTAGTTGGGTATTAAATCAATATTCACTTGGTTCCTAAAAAAGAGGAATAATTGCGAAATTTATTATATACTCATAGGGCATATGTTTTGCTAATTCACAGACACTTTTTGAACTGTTATGATGGATTTGAATATATTTATGTTATAGAAAATAATAAGAAAATGAGAATGGATAATCTATATTAAGTCTTATAGATTTATAAGATAAGATATTCATATCATTTTTTAGTTACTTCTTATATATTTATAGTTTCCTTTTTTATAAATACATTTATTTTCTCATAATTCAACAATCCTTTATTTTAGTAATGCATGGAGCATGTAGAATTCGAATAAAAAATGGATGTGATAGAAAATTAAATTATTATCCTAATGAGTATCCTTTTGGGATGAATAATACAATTTAGATATTTATGAAATTTATATCTTAGTTTATGGAAGATAATTTGAATATTTTTGATCCCAGGAATGCACTAAGGAAGTAGTGGCTCACTATCCAATATTTTATGCAAAAAATACACCCTCTTTTAGAAAATATTCTTACACACTAATTTCTTAATAATGAATCAATGTGATAGTGGAGATATTTTCAATCCTCAAATTCCCAAGCCATAATAAAATCATTTTAGCTTTTTATCATCACGAAGGTGAGGCTAAATATTATTATGAAATTAATAAGGAAGGAAGAAGCGGAATCTATAGAATGAGATGATTTAAAGAAATTATTAATAACTAAAAACATTACCTAGAATATTCACACGAAAATAGAGAGACAATTTAAAGATTTGATGTAGAAATAGGATTATCAGTGGTTACCTATGGGGAATAAATCATGATATTAGCAACAAATTACACCATTTTTATTACTGACCCTGAGTGTAGGATCAAATGATTATTCAGTGGCCTAAAAATAATATATATATATATGTTATAAATAATATAATTTTATAAATATAAATGAGTTTTATAATGTATAATTAAGGCTTAAATATCCTTTGTGGAATCTATAGAAACAAAAATGAAATGGATTTCTAAGGAAACTCAGATGAAAAACACACAAAGGAAGGGAATTTTAGTCACCCACATGACATATATTTATAAGGATGATCCTGAGAAATTTCTAAAGGGTAAAACGATTTTTTTTTTGTTTTTAAGGATTTTCTATCAAAATCATAATTTTATAGTATAGAAGATGAGGAAAATGAATTCAATGATGGAGAATAATATCTAATTATTTAAAGAAAAAGATATTGGGAATTATGAAAATTGATTCCCTAATCTAAGGTCTAAAGTGGATAATTAAATATAACTACCTATTATACCAAGGGGAAAAGGGAATGATTTTTTAATCACAACTACTAAAGATGGACAAGACAGTGAATGGTAATGGTTACAAACATCACCAACTCAAAAAATTCTAATGTTTTTTGGTTTATGTTGGACCTACTTATTTATATCTAGGAAATTTTAATTATTTGATGTAAAATTATCAAGTTAAAAATACTTTGGGGGATATAATTAAATCTGATGTCAATAAAACCTTTCTAATAAATTTTCAGGATAATGTGCCTCCTATAAATCCTCTTATCCTTCCTTTAGTAAAACATTGTGTTATTGGACATAGATTAGATATCTCCACTTGGAGGCCATGATAATTTCCATGATATGGAAATTAAAATATAAAATCCTAAATCAACCCATGATCATTGATCAATACTATTATGACAATATACTACCAAATATAAATTATTAAAATTATATAGGTATTGATACACAATCCTGGGGGATATTTAGCTCAAATGGTTGGAAAAAATTCAATATCAGTGATATTACCATCATGAGGGAATATATGATTTTTTTAGGATTTCTAATATATTGAGAGTATTATCTTATTAGAATATATATCCTAAGAAATAGATATATTATGGATACATGTAGCCAATATTTATTAGTGGGTGTGGGATGTATTACCATAAGGATTTAGTATTAATTATTCTTTAAATAATGTATTTTGAATATCTTGTGACACACACAACGCCAAACTAACATGAACCATGATATACCTTGTTAATATAATATAATATTATAAAAAAATATATTTAAATTCCTTATAAATTATTTTTTAAAGTATTATTGACATATTTTTATATAAATGAATTGATAGAATTAAAATTTTATAAGATAAATAATTAAAATAATATGATTAAAAAAGTAAATGTTAAAAGGGGATATTTATCAAAGAACAATATTAAATGTGATGGTTATTTCCACTAATTAATTAAAAATATATATTTTAAAACATGATTCTAATAAAATTTAAAATTTTATGATATATTATTTACATTATTTTAATTTGGAATTAATTTGAAATAAGATTAAGAGCATTTAATAAATTGTTTTTTATTCTTATATAAAGTAGTTTTCTTTTATATTCTGTATTTTCATTTAAAATCAATATTTATAAATTTTATATTTTTAATTTGATAAATTAAGCTCATTTTTTCATCATGTGAATGTTATATTAGATTGAATATTTTGGGGATTTATGAAATTGATGATTTTTAGGTGAATAGTGAAAAATTAGTTTACACTAATACTATAAAATTTATGATAAATCAATCAATGTCATGGAATATTTTAATCTATATTTAAAAAAATGTTTATTTTTATTTTTTATTTAAAACCATTCATCTCAATAAATTATTGTATCCATAAATTAATTTTTTTTTCAAATAAATATAATTCTCAATGATTTTAATAAGAGAAGTGTTATTTCTTAAAAATTATAAAGTAATTTACAAAGTGATATTAAAAATGTATTTTTATCTATTTTAATATCTTCAACGATCCTTTTTTTACATTGAGGACATTTTTAAGCCTCCATCAAACTAATTTCTCTTGATGGATTTTGGAATGTTCTAGGAATATTTATCATGAAACTCATATATTTTCCAGGGGTAAATTATATGATATTTTATTTATGAATTTTTTCATGTTATAATTCCACACATATATGTGGATGGTTGTTATTATGAAGTTTGGGGACCTATATAACATTTCAATGCATTGGTTAAAGATTTGAATCTCATGAGATAATGATATTTTATGTGAGTATAACTGCAGTCTACTATAGTCAAAAATATTTTCAATGAGTATATGGGCAGCCATCTATGCTCAAAATTATTGTTTATGATTATAAGTATGGTTATCTATACTTTTAAAGATTTTTTGTGAGTATAAGTGCAGCCATATTTGGTTGCATAGATTTTGTGTGTATAAATACAATTATCTATACTCATAAAGATCACAAATAAGTTTATGTTTCTTCAGATATACTCATATAGACTCTATTTGAGTATAATTACTATTATTTAATCTCCCAATGATTTCTTTTAGACATAATTTAGAATTCCTATGTACAAAATTTTGTAATTTTCAATGCTGTTGTGTATGACTCAATTCTAAGTTATATTAATTTTTTATTCCCCACTGATCATGTTATTTTCTTCATGTATATTATCTTACACTCTTATTCCATGGTAAATTATTTTTCATTTGAGATTATATTCTCTTATATCATGAATTTTGGGCATCCATCATTGTTCTATGTTCCTTTTAATGAGATATATCTCCCTTACTCATGTTTACTTAAATTATTATAATCTATCCCTTTCATGAAATGTTAATGAGTTATTTTTAATTAGAATTTATGCTCACCCATTTCTCATGTTTTCATTCCCTAAGTTAAAAATACGAGTATAGCTTATGATAAGTCTATAATAGAGTCTAGTGTGTCTCAATTAAAGAGAAATGATCACAAGTATTGTAACAAATGTTTCGTATATAGATAGTCTTTAAGGAGATTAATAAAAAGTTCTTTGAATTTTTTATATTATGATATGAAATATTTAACTTATGAAAATGATTTAGAATAAAGATATATTTTTCTTGGGTCCTCTCACTTGGTATCAAATTCTATGTGTGAAGTATATGTATTCAGTACCAGACATGGGAGTGGGGAATTTTGGGTGCATCAGTTGGTATCAATGAAGTGTTTTTTTATTTATGAGTATTAGTTTAGTTATTTATAGATATTAATACGAGGGAACTTATGTGAAAACATTATAGATCAGTCTAAGTATATCATAACATCAAATTTGTTTATGTAAAGTAAATATTGGTTGGGTTCTATGAAATTACACCCTTCCATATATATAAACAAGTGGATGTAGGCTTGTACACTGATATATTTATGGTTAATATCCTTAAAAATACATGTAGGTTATTAACTAGATCTTTACCTGGTTCATGATAAAAAGCATTAACTACACCTCTAGTTTTACAACACTCAAGGATATGCTTTGGTAATTTACTCGTTATTTATGAACCATTATGTGGTATTTGAATATATGTTGGTTAAATAAAAAATAGGAAAATGAGAATTTTTTCCATATATTAATGCTTAGGGATTCATAATTTAGGATACACACATAATTTTTGAGTTACTTCTTCTATGTTTATATTTTATATTTTATAAAATTATCAATTTTAATATAACTCAAATTTTTTTATTGAAGTAATGGTAGGATTAAAGTGAAATTTTGTTATTAATGGATGTGATGGATAATCAAATGATTAAAACAATTATTTACCAAATAGGATGCAAAATAATGTGAAAATATTAATGATAATTCTATCCATGTTTCTAAGCAGTAACATGAACCATTTTGATGTTCTATGTAACACCCCAACACCTCTAGGTTAGAGCCGGTGTATTACTTATGATATTTGAATTTTTATAAGGACTGAAAATCCAGAGGGAAGGATCAGTTTAGTAGTTTTGAAGAAACTAGATACATAGATGTAACACAAATTACATTGAAAATGGTTACAAGATACAATACATAACAAAACTAAAAACTGCGACCACATGAACTCATTAAATGACCTTATCTTCATCACCTGTTGAAGGTAAACAATGAAAATGGGGAGGTAAAATTCTCAATAAGGGTTAAAAATAGTAAAGTCATGAGTACAATAATAAGTTAATCAAAATCAATCTGACATAATCAATATGGAATAGTGAATAAATAAAAAACTAATGCCATTAGTATACTGAAAAAGAAACTCCATCCATAGATTTTGTCATAGTGAATACACCATGGATAATAATAATAACAGATAAGGAATAAAGATAATGATTATTAATTTGATGTCATGTATCTATCACATGAACCATAATAAAGTAAAAACAGTTTAATTCTATGGGTAGAAAGCCGTCTGATTTTTGGAAACAAGCTCGAGGGGTTTGTCACCAACTTATTTATCTCATGAGACCTACAGATGCATCGAGGGGCTATAGTGGGCCCCACCCACCACTGCATGTACAAATCATTATTTATACATTGATTCAACACAAGAGAAATATTCCAATTCAATATCCATATAGAGTAGAGTATATAAATTCATCAGTATTTCCATAATTAAAATTACTTTCAAAATATACACCGGATCTTAAATGGTATACGGTTTAGACAAAAAATACATATCCATGATATGAGATTATGGATATTTAATATAAATATAATTTCAAATAAAAATTTATATAAAATGGAAAGTAGGTACACTACATAAGGATTATTAGGTACACAATACAAAGTTAGTCACAACGAAATAGTAGTTGAGACAATGTCTCTTACCACAATGTAATCGATCAAATCATATGACCAGAAAATTAATAACCCTCAAATAAATCATTTAAAAACTTTAATATAAATAGAATCATGTTATTATATATCAAATGTTAGTACACATATACCACACACAATAAATACGTTGGGAATAATGAAAATCTCACAGAAATGAAAATGAGATGATAAACCCCTTACAAACATTTCTGCATGGTAACGACTATTATTTCAAGGGATTAATGAGAGGTAAAGGGGTATTACATTATTTATATGTCACAAGGGTGGTATGTGGGATATGTGAAAACATACCCCATCATTATTAAAGGAAAATAAAAGATCACAATATAGGGGAGATTATTGAACAAAAGTGAGAGGGAGGATCCCCTACATTACGCTCAAAGGTGTTCTTGTTTGTTCTTAATAACCTATATAATCAAATTTAGCTTAGTTAATTAATAATTTCAAAACATAATAAACATGTAATTGATATGGTATAACATTATTAAGATTATTAATGGCCTTTTTGATGTGTTTAATAGATTCAATTTTATTGTTTTGGAAGCATTTTCTTACTTGGTTTCATGATTTGTTTACTTGTATACATTAAAGGAAGTTCATTTAAAATGTTGTTAAACATAAATATTTGTTAATATATTTTATTAGTGACATTAAAAATATATAAATTATCTTATAATGATTCTGGTTATATACCATGAGAATGACTCATTCGATGAGTTAAAATAAATGGTTGGATTTGGTTTGGCGGTTTTGTGCACAATAAGCTTGTTTAGTATTATTATTCCATATTATGAACGTGTAAAAATTATAGAACATTAATCAAGATAAATACATATATTATTACCTGGGTCATCCATTGAAAAGGTTTCATGACTAGTATTGAATATAGTAATGCATATTGAAAACCTGTATTCCATGCGTGTGATAAATTTACACATCTCGAACGGTGTTTTCATTTATAGTATAAATGGAGTGGAAAAAGAAAGATTATGATGAAATATTTCATTATCGCAATTAAAATACAGTACATGTAAGGTAATGGAATTATCATAAAATTTTTATGATGGGAGGTGAAAATATAGAACAAATGAATGGAACTTTGTGAAAGAAATTGAAAGAAAATAGAAGGAAGGTTCACCTCTTGAGTACTCCTCTTTGAGAATCTCTTTAAGGCCTTTGTTTTTGGCCTTTGGATGAGACCATCAGGTCTTGGACGTGGGGAGAGGGCTTGGGAAGAGTATTTGGCAGAATTTAGGCAAGGATTGAATTTTGAGTGGTGTGGGAGAAAGAGAGGGTGAAGGGTGGTTTATATAATGGAGGGGAGAGGAGTTTTCATAATTTTGTAATCATTAATTTATTATTTCCTCCCAAGACAACCAATAGTGAGTATTATATGACCAAGAATAGTAATATATTCTTGTGACTTAGAACCAACTGGTCTTACATCATCATAACATCATCAATGACTGAATTAATCCATTATTTAGCATTTATTGTGAATTATCCGATTTTACTATTCATCCAAAATTCATGTATTTCAGAAAAATACCAAAAATTCACCCAAACCATTTTTCAATGTATAGAATTAAAAAATGATGTCCATTTTTTAAAAATAATTTTCTATGTTTGATTAATTAAATATTTAATTAAAATCATTATTTAAACGAAAAATATAAACACTTAAAATTTTCATCTTCATTTTTAAGGTGCCTAAATTCATTTGTACACTCAATGGTATGGATACCATTCATAAGAGTCATATTACTATTCATAAGGGTAAGTTAATATTTATAAGGGTTGGTTACTATTTATAAGGGTAGGTTACTATTCACTAAAAATTGATTTTTCTTTATTAGACTCCAAATAACTTATTGGTTGTAACTATGTATATAAGATTTTTGAAATTCACATCATAAAAGTGAGAAAAGTAGGTTTACTCGGTTAGGTTATTGATATCTAATATAAGTAACCATGTTTTGTTCCATATTGGCTCATTTACTCCTGAAATATAGGATATAAATTGAATGTATTTAAGAGAAACATACCATGATGTTTTTGGGGTGCTACATTATTCCCTCCTTCGGAAATTTCTTCCTTGAAATTTTGTGTATGAATCTCACTAAAAAGATGTGGGTGATTCTTTTTAATAGCATTTTCAGGTTCCCATGTTGCTTCCTCCATATTCTGGTATTTCCAAAGAACCTTTACTTGATGAGTTATCCCATTTCCCAATACCTGCTCCCTTGTGTCAAGAATCCCAATAGGCTTTTCACCGCATGACAAATCAGGTTCCAGTTTAATTTCTTCATAGGTGGGTACATGCGTTGGTTCTGGCATTTATTTCTTCAATAATGACACATAGAACACATCATGGACTTTGGAGAGATTTGATGACATCGCTATATGGCAAGGTACAACTCCGATTATTTCCAAGATTTCAAATAGTCCGATATACATGGGGATCAGTTTCCTTTTCTTACCAATCCTTAAGACACCCTTCCATGGAGATACTTTCAAAAAAACATGTTCTCCCACATGGAATTTCAAATCCTTTCTCTGATTTTCAGTATAACTCTTCTTCCTACTTTGGGATGCTTTATTATGGGCTTGTATTGTCTTCACATTTTCTATGGTCTCTTCAATAAATTCTGGGCCTATAAGTTTCCTCTCACCAACTTCATCCCAACAAGTTGGAGTTCGACATCTCTTTCCATATAATGCTTCATATGGAACCATTTGAATACTATAATGGAAAATATTATTTTAGGAAAATTCCAAAAAAATCATGTATTGTCCCACATACCTTGGAAGTCAAGGTAGAATTACCTCAGCATGTATTCTAAAGTTTTAATAGTTCTTTTCCACTATCCATCGGTTTGGGGGTGATAAGTAGTACTCATACGAAGCTCAATATTTAAAGCCTTCTGGAGAATTTTCTATAATTTTGATGTACACCAGGGATCTCTATCAGACACAATCGATAGAGGAGAACCATGATGTCTTACAACTTCATTAATATAATGTCTTTCTAAGGGATCATATGGAAAGTCCTCTCTTATAGGAAAGAAATTTTCTAATTTTGTGTGAGGATCAACAATTACCCATATTGCATCATTCCTTCTAGGTGTCCTTGGTAGTCTGGTGAAAAAATCCACCGTAATTTTATCCCATTTCCACATAGGAATAGGTATAGGTTACATCACTCATTTGGGATGTTTTCACTCTGACATCACTTGTTGAAAAACTAGACATCTTGACAAGTAGTCCGCACTTTCCTGCTTCATATTATCCCACCAAAAATATTCCTTAGGATCTCTATACATCTTGGTGCTACCTAGGTGTATAGGGAAATTTGAGCTATGAGAATCGTCAAATTGTTCCATTTTTAGATCAGGCACTGATGGAACACATAACCTCTTCCCAAATTTTAGAACTCCTTCTTCATACACGAAGTCATCCAGTTTCCCATCTTTGACAGTGTTATTTTTCTAATTCATATTCTCATCATCAGATTTAGAGCCTTATATCGTCTCTAATAAAAATGGTTCAACAATCATTTGAAAGAGGAAAGATTTTTCCATTTCCTTAACAATTACATATCTATCTTTAGTACATCAAAAAATATAGGATATCCCTAAATCCTCATTTGGGTCAGAAGTCCATGATCTTTCCTGCTTAATGCATCTGCCACATTATTCGCCTTTCCCGGGTGGTAATATATTGAACAATTGTAATCTTAGTGTAAATCAATCCATCTACTTTTCCCCATGTTGAGTTATTTTTGTGTTAAAATGTGTTTCAAACTCTTTTGGTCTGTATAAATCTCACATCTCTCTCTGTAGAAATAATGCCTCCATATTTTCAAAGCAAAGATTACGGATGCTAACTCCGGATCATGAGTAGGATAATTTTTCTCATGAGTCTTCAACTGTCTTGTTACATAAGCAATGACTTTATCATTTTTTATAAGGATACAACCTAGTCCTTTCTTTTAGGCATCGTTCTATATTACAAATCCATCACTTCCAGATGGAAGAGTAAAAATTAAAGCATTAAACAGTCTTCATTTCAATTCTTAAAATCATTTTGTACAATCTTTTTTCCATACAATCTCAACTCCCTTACATGTTAACTTGGTTAGTGGGTTATCCAGTTGGGTAAAATTCTGAATGAAACGTTGATAGTAACCTGTTTAGGCAATCAAACTGCATACCTCAGTTATGTTTTTTGGCATGGGCCAATCTTGGATTGCCTGTATCTTCGCAGGATCAACTAGTATTCCTTCCATAGAGAAAATATGTCCTAGAAAAGAAACTTATTGAAGCTAGAACTCTCACTTTCTAAAATTCCCATATAATTTATTTCTTCTAATAGTTCTCAGAATAACCTTCAAGTGATTCTCATGGTCTTCATAGATTTTAAATATATGAGGATATCATCGATGAATACCACAAAAAAGTTATGGAGATATTCCTTGAAAACTCTATTAATTAAATCCATGAAAATAGAGGGTGTATTTGTTATACCAAAAGGCATCGTTGTAAACTCGTAATGCCCATTCCTGGTCCGAAATACTATCTTAGGAATATCGTTCTTCCTCACACGCAACTGATGATATCCGGATCGAAGGTCAATCTTCTAAAAGTATAAAGCTACATGAATTTGATTAAAAAAATCATCAATCTGGGGCAGAGGATACTAATTCATTATTGTAATAGCATTGATTTCCCTATAATCAATGCAATTCCTCATGGATCCACCTTTCTTCTTGACAAAGAGGATTGAGGCTCCCCATGGAGAAACACTAGGTTGAATAAATCCCTTTTCACTCAAATCCTCTAGTTGTTTCTTTAGATCTACTAATTACTCAGTGGACACTCTATATGTATTTTTAGATATAGGTCCTGCATTAGTAATTAAATAAATAGAGAACTCACCTTCCTGCTTTGGGGGATGTCCAGGTAAATCCTCTAAAAATACATCAATGTACTGTTTCACTATGTGCACATCTTCAATTTAAAAATTTCATTCCACACCCATAGATATTGGTTTATCTTCCTCTCCAAGTATTGAATTCAATAGAGCATCTAGGGGTGGTTCTAGATAAGAATCAAATAGATAATTTTCTTCACTAAAGATAAGGGATTCTACACCATTTTCAAAAATTCAAACATCCTTCTTCTTATAATAAATATTCACACCATAATTTGACAGCTAATCCATGCTGAGAATTATATCAAATTATGTCATTTTTATAATGATAAGGTTTTCAACTAAAGCACTTCTTAGTGACTGGAGGGGGACTATTCGACATTCCTTTGTTGCAATGATACATCACCTGGTAGTTTTGAATGAAAAATCCTTTATCAAATCAAATTGTACATTTCTAACTTTCTTGGAAAACTAAGAAGATATAAACAAATGCGATGATCCAGAATCAAATAATGTGTTGTCTATGTTTGGGGAAACATTTACAGTAACTTCCACCATGTTATTATGAATTTCAACCTCTACGGTTGTAATCACATAGGATCTCCCTTGTTCTCTTGTATTTTTATGAGGCATGTTTCTGTGGTCCTTAGGGAACTCATTTTCATAGTATCCCAAATCTCTGCAATTGTAGCATTAAATATCATTGAATTGTTTCTTCCCAGTTCCTTAATCAGATTTATGACCCTTTTTTCCACAGTTATAGCAGACTCCCCTGCATTTCAATCATTTCCTGAGATGATTTTTTCCACAGTTCTCATATAATAAGAATAGATTTGTTCCCTTGATCTTATTTGGTTCTTCTCCTTTTCCTTTGATATCATATTACTGCTTCTTATCTTGGATTCCTTTGAAACTATTTTATCTAGATAATTCCCTCAATATCTTGATGGCACTTGATAAAATTTAATCATATGATGAAAATGATTGAGAAGCTAGTGCCCTTCTAAGACTTGGCTTATGACCTTCAAGGAAATGATCAATCTAGTTTGCTGAGTCATGTATGTAAACTACATCATACCTGGCTAGCCTTTTGAAGGTAGCCTCATACTCTGCAATGCTTACTTCTTCCCTTTTCATTATGCCAAGGGATTTCCTCTTCATTTCGGTTCATTTCTCAAGAGGGAAATATTTTTAGAATAATATTTCCTTAAAATTCCTCCATTCTATATCTTCTATTTCTTCCCCCTTGTTATTCTGAATCAAGGACCACCATTGATCAGCATCGACCTTGAGACAATATACATCCAGTACTAAATTTTAATTTTCATTGCATCTTAATGAAATAAATATCATTTTCAAGGGACTTCATCCATTACTCAGAAACCACTGGGTTAGTAGTCCTGTTAAAAGATGGGGGATCCTAGCACATGAAACGATCCAACATAGGTGTTGAATGGTTATTCATTACAACCTGAGCAAGTTGTCCCAATATGGTCATGATCTAATATACTCCAATGTTGACTGTGTTGACTTTCTCAGTAGGAATGTACCTACCTTACCCATGAGTATTGATTCACCTTCTCTCATTAGACACCATTTCAAAATAATGGGATATATGAAAATAGTTTATGGATTTCAAATAGAAAATCACTCAACATAGATTTAAATTCTTTGCATATCTAATCTTATAAACACGGTTACCTTGAGGAAAAATTTACCTTAAAATAATTCATAATGTATTATAAAGAAAATGTGAATTATAATAAGCATATCCCCTGAGAGTGCCGTAACCTAGAGTGAAGCAAGTTCTTTTTTTTGCACCAGTTCTCGTTCGAGTCTAGCTCAAAGTGTGGTTTTCGGGTTTTACCCCAAGATATATTTGTGCCAGAGCCTCCTCTACATGCATGTATCTAGACATAGACATATTTCTTAAAAATATCCACATAATCTATTCCTTACCAAAATACCAGGTTGTTATTCTATGTTTATCATCAAATACTACCTTAGGGCTTTGTTCCCTAATATACTTTTCCTACTCAAGTTTCCATATTTCCTACTAAACTTCCTCTGATACCAACTGTAACACCCCAACCCCTCTAGGATGGAGCCGATGCATTACATGTTATATTGGAATGGATAGAATGAATATAAATCCAGACTTAATGATCATTTTAGTAGTCATAAAAAAACCAGATACATAGATGTAACAAAAATTACATTGAAAAAGGTTACAAGATATAATACATAACAAAACTAAAAACTACGACCACAAGAACTCAATAAATGACCATCTCTTCATCACTTGTTGAAGGTAAACAATGAAAGGGGTGAGCTCAAATTCTTAGTAATAAATAAAAATAGTGTAAGCATGAGTACAATAATCTATGAATCACAATCAATATGACATAATCAATATGGCACAATTAATAAATTAAAAGCTAATTCCATTAATAAACTAAGAATGAAACCACATCAATAGATTTTGTCATAGTGAAAACCTCATGGATAATATTAATAACTGATAATGAATAAATATAATTCTTATTAATTGGACATCATTTATCTAGAAAATGCACCATAATACCATAAAAACGGTTTAGTTCTATGGGTAGAAACCTGTTTGATTTTTGAAACAAACTTGAGGGGTTTGTCGCAAACTGATTTGTCTCATGAGACCTATCGATGCATAGAGGGGCCATATCAGGCCCTATAATCAACTACATGTCCAAATAATTCTTTATACATTGATTCAATACAAGATAAATATGCCTCTTCAATATCTGTATAGTGGAGAGTTTACTGATTCATCAATATTTCCATAATTAAAATAACTTTCAAAATAAACACTGGATGTAAAATGGTATACGATTTATACAAAAAACATATCCATGAAATGATATTCTGGGAATTTAATATAAATATAATTTCAAATTAAAAGCTATCTAAAATGGGAATTAGGTACACCACATAAGGATTTTTAGGTGCACAATACAAAGTTAGTCACAATGAAATAGTAGTTGAGACAAAGTCACTTACCACAATGTAATCGGTGGAATCATAAGACCAAAAATTAATAACCCTAAAATGTATAATTAAATAACATGAATATAAATAGAATCATGTTATTATATATATAATGGTAGTATACATACACCACATACAAGAAATAAGTGGTGCATAATTAAAATCTGACGGAAATGAAAGTGAGATGAGAAACCCCAGACAAACACTTCGGCATGGTAATGAGGGTTATTACGAGGGATTAATGAGAGGTAAAGGGGTGTTATATTATTTATATGTCACAAGGGTAGTATGGGGGAGGTGTTAAAACATACACCATCATTAATAATTAAAAATAAAAGAGCACAACATAGGGGAGATTCTTGAACAAAAGTGAGAGAGAGGATCCCTTGCCTTACGTGCGAAGGTGTCCTTTTTTGTTCTTAGTGACCTGAATAATCAAATTTAGCTTCATTAATTAACAAGTTACGAACATAATAAACATGTAATTGATATGGTATAACCTTATTAAGATTATTAATATAAATTTTTATGGGTTTATAAGATTCAATTTTATTGTTTTGGAATCATTTTCTTACATGGTTTCATGATTTGATTACTTGTATTCGTTAATGGAAGTTCATATGAAAAGTGGTTAAACATCCATATTTGTTAATAAATTTTATTAGTAACATTAAGGAGATATAAATGATCTTATGATGATTCTAGTTAGATACCATGAGTATGACTCATTCGATGAGTTAAAATAAATGCTTGGATTTGGCTTGGCGGTTTTGTGTACAATAAACTTGTTTTGTATTATTATTCCATATTATGAATATATAAAGATTACAGAACATTAATCAAGATAAAATACATATATTATAATCTGTTTCAACCATTTAAATGAATTCATGAACATTATTGAAGATATTAATGCAAATTGAAAACCTGTCTTCCTTGAGTGTGATAAATATACACATCTCAAACGATGTTTGCATTTATTGTAAAAAGGAGGTGAAAAAGAGAGAATATGATGAAATATTTAATTAACACAATGAAAATACAGTACATGTAAGGTAATGGAATTATCATGGCATTTTTATGAAGGGAGGTGAGAATAGAGAACAAAATAATGGATCATTGTAAAAGAAATTGAAATAAAAGAGAAGGAAGGTTCACCTCTTAAGTACTCCTCCCTGAGAATCTACTTAAGGCCTTTTTTGTCTTTGGGTGAGACCAGATGGTCTTGGACATGGGTAGAGGGATTGGGAGGAGTATTTGGTAAAATTTTGTCAAGTATTGAATCATGTGTGGTGTGGGAGGACGAGGTGGTGAGAGGTGGTTTATAGTGGAGGGGAGAGGAGTTTTCTTAATTTTATAATCATTAATTTATTATTTCCTCTCAAGACAACAAATAGTGACTATTCCATGACCAATAATAGTAATATATGCCTGTTACATCGAACCAATTGGGTTTACATCAGCATAACATCATCAATGACTAAATTAATCCATTATTTAGCATTTATTTTCAATTATCATATTTTACCATTCATAAAAAAATCATGTATTTTAGAAAAATCCCAAAAATTCACTCTGGCCAATTTTCAACATGTTGAATCCAAAAATGTTGTCCATTTTTTAAAAATAATTCTTTAAATATGATTAATTAAATGTTTAATTAAAATCATTATTGAATCGAAAAATATAAACACTTAAAATTTCCATCTTCAGTTTTAAGGTGCCTAAATAAATTTATACACCTAATGGTATGGATACCATTCATAAGAGTCATATTACTATTTATAAGGATAAGTTAATATTTATAAGGTTAGGTTACTATTCACCAAAAATTGATTTTTCCTTATTGAACTCGAAATAACTTACTAATCACAACCATGTATGTCATATTTTCTAAATTCACATCATAGAAGTGACAAAATTAGGTTTACTTGGTTTTGTTATGGATATCTACTATAAGTAACCATGTTTTGTTCAATATAAGCTCCATGATTCATTAAATTTAGGCTATAACTAGAATGTATTTAAGAGAATCATACCATCAAGTGTTTGGCGTGCTACATTCTAAATGGACTAAGAAGTAACATTCTATCAATTCTTTATAAGACAACAACCACCCTATTGTACTGTATCTTCCATCCCACTAATTTTGAAAAAATGTATCAACAAAATGGAGGCTACATTTTCATTGCTCATTTTCTTAATCTATGATAAATTAATTTTAGCTATTTATCCTTTGGAAGGTGAGGTTCACCAATGGTTGACTTTCCTTATAAATATAACAAGGAAGCAGGAAGTTGAATCTATTGAATGGGAGGAGTTCAGCAATGTATTCTACACTAAATATTTTCCCCAAACTCTGCACAAAAATATAGAGATATAATTCTATTAGTCAAAATTAAATAAGGATGAATTGGTGAGTAACTATGAAGTAAACTTCATGATACTTGAATGGTTTACACCGAGTTTTATTACAAAAACAGAGTGTAGGATCAAATACTTCATTAGTGGACTAAAACTAATTATTGAAAAATCATTATCTATAAGGGATTTTTATAGCTACGAATAATTTATTAGACATGCACATAAGGTAGAAATGTAATATGGTGACTCCAAAGACAATAAATGAAAGATGAAGTTTCAAGGAAACTCGATGAAAAGACATTATAGTTGGAGAGTTTGACTACATAAATGCCAAAAATTCCAAATAAAACATCCAATAACATGATAAAAATAAAAAAGATATTTTTTTAGTATATAAGGATTTGACATAAAGATCATGGTTTAATATGATATACAAAAGGGATAGAAGATGTAATGGAGAATATGAATATCCAATGCTTCAAATGCGAATAGTTTGGGAATTACAAAAATCGATGCCTAGACCCAAGGGTTAATGAAGATAATTAACACTATTAGCCTAATAATATTGGACAACATGGAACATCCTATTCAATCAAAACTGCTAATGTTTTATTTGAAAATGAATAATTAAGTATGGACTCATCACTCAATAAAAAACACGATGTTTCCATTTGGGTTCAGGTTTCACCGAATCATTTTTGGCTAGAAAATTTAAATGATTCGACATCTAATTATCAATGAAAAATTCTATTCATAAGAAAATAACATCCCATGTCTAGAACTACCTTTTAATATATTTTTATGATAATATAATTCCTAAAAATATTATTATCCTTCCTTTACTCAAATTTTATGTGAGATTAGAAATGGATTGGATCTTTCTACATTGTTACCAAGATAATTTCTAGTAAAGATAAATTAATTTTAAATCCAAAATCAACCCATGAACACCTATCCATAAAAAGATGAATATAAAATACTTATGAAAAATTACACCCATTATATTCGTATTGGAACAAAATAATGAGTGATATTTAGCTCAAATGATATGAAATAAACTCAATATTAGTGATATTTCTATACTAATGGAAAATATTAGTTTTCTAGTATTTACTCAGATAATGAGTCTAATATATCATTATACACATTATCTTGACTCATTGCTATCTAATAGATAGACTTAGATATTTTTAATTATTAATATGTAATTAAAATTAAGATGGAAAAAATAATTTACAGGGGGTAGAATGTAACACACAATTATTTAAGTATTAATTTTCCTTTAAATAATTTTTTAATGGAATACGATGCACAAAACACAAAACTAAAACAATATTTGACATACCTTATTAAAATAATGAAATATTATGAAATAATATGCTTGAATTTATTATATATTATTATTTTTGAGTGATTATTGTTGTATTTTAATACCGATGAATAAATTAAATTTTAGTTATATGATATAAATACTTAATAAAGACTGATTAAAACTATTAAACATTGAAAATGGATATTTTTCAAAGTATTATCTTTAAAGTGATGTGTATTTTACAAAAAAAAATTAACACTTTCAAAATATTATTAAGATAATATCCAAAAATTTAAACAAATATAATATTCCTAATTTATTTATTAGTTGACATGAAATAAGATTAAGAATATTTATGATTTAAAATATTACTTTTCAATAAATATATTTTCTATTTATATTTTTTATTTCATTTAATGTAAAAATTTATAAAATCTATAATTTTAAGGTTAAGAAATTAATCTCATTTTTTATCATGTAAAAACTAAGTTACTGTTCTTTATTAATGAAATATTTGATTTGTAGGTGAATAGTGAAAATTTAGTTTTTACTAATACTGTATCACTTATAAATATATCATGAGGAAAGTATAAATTGAAATTTTTTAAAAAATTCTTGACGGACAAGTAATATTTATTGAGTAAAATTACGTATTTAAAAATACCATGTTGAATTTAGAAAACACTTTTTTTGAATTTTGAAACATAAGTAATCATTTAATCTAATAAAAAACAATTTTTCATCTTTTTCATTTAATTTTTTTATAAGACTTAATTATTTAATTGATTGATTTTAAAGTCACATAATTATTATCTTTTTATAAATAAACCAATTAATGTTATATAGATATATATAATTGATATATTTTTTATAAACATTATTCTTATACTAAAAAATAAATATTTTTCTAATTTTTCTGTACCTATTTTATGATCATATGAAGACTAGTTATTTTCACTCATAGAGATTTTATATGTTAAAATAATTTATATTTTGAAATCATAATTTATCAACTTGTTAAAAATGGCATTAAATTTTTATTCAGAAAAATTGGTTATCGGGGTCAAAAATATAGTTACCATAGTAAAGGTAAATTTAGTTAAAAAGATTTTAACCAAGTTTATAAGAGATAAAACATGTTAAAATTTTCATAAAATGAGTGTATGAGGTGTTTATTGAAAAATTATCTAACTTTCCTCTTTTAAATTTCCCATTGGATTCCACTTTACATAGGATACATTTGTTCTTTTTATATTCAGAGGTTATATTAAAATAATTCCATTCGCTTCACCTAAAAAGGGTCCTTCCAACACCAATTCAAGGACAATATAAAAATAATATTTCATATTGAAACCTAAACAATTTAAATTTTCCCTAGAATTATTATCTTCATCTCTAATCCAATGATCATTATAAATTGGCATAATTCCTCTATTTTCAAGAAGTACTTCAAGATAACGTCCAAATTCTCAATGTAAGTACTAATCACTCTCTAATTTGTCGATATATATAAATATAATATAAAACTATCTTACCCATCAAAGATGAATTATTTATTATTATTAATAAACTTAATTAACTTATTTTGATGGAATAATAATTATCCACCTTTCACTTTTTTCGGTAGAAAAATGAAAATGCCTTCATGCATACATTCAGATTACCACTTCCAGGAATGAAGTGTTTTATTTTTCAATGATACCCTTCATTGATTGTTAATTTTTTTTATTTAATTAAATAATATTATATTTATGTCATTATTGTGTTTCTAATAAAGGTAAACCATTTTTTATCATTTTACCATTCAATGAAAAATGAAATCATCACCCATATGTACGTGTGGACTACCTTATCCATGAAGTGATGCATTCAATTTTCCATCTCTATACTATTTTATTATATATATATATAAATATATTAAAATATTATTGAACACCATAATAAATATAAATAATATCATCCAAATTCTTTAATTATGATATTATTCCAAAATAATAACTTTCTTAATCATACTCACCCATCTATTATAACATGTTCCTGTTTAGAACTCTTTGACCATATACATGAAAAATGAAATAAATATATATCTTGGAGAACTAAAAAAAATTCAAATGGAATTATTATGTTTTCCAGAGAAAATAATTTTTAGTTTATGGTTCAAGAAAGGTTATATTAAAATTTTACTTATTATTAACAACCCACTATTTTTTCATAAAAAATTACCTAAACAGACATATTTATGATTCCATTAACAAGATTAATAAAAAAACCACTGTGGAATGACATTATAGCATTAATTTTTTTATAAAAAGTATATTATAGTACCTTTAATACCCTTGGAATGATTTACTTTATGTTCAAGAATAATGATTGGCATAGAAAAAATAAAGTCTGCATAGAAACATTAAGAGTACTAACACATGATGACAGCTATAAAATATAGATGACAAATATATTTGTAAAAAGTGATCATATGTGATCTATATAAAATTTATAGATATTAATATTTTTTTTAAATGAGTGATTAATATTTTTATATTTAATATACGAGAAGATAAACCACCTTATCAAAAGTTTAGAGTTAAGGTAAGTGCTTTTGTTAACTAAAACACATTTCTTTGAGTTATAATGTTTCATATCAAACATTATTTTTTATGCTTTGTTTATTCCACACCATGTTTTTATTATATGGTTCATTATATTTTTATATGGGGGATATTACATTTGAATTAAATTCTCATTGACTAGAGTGTTTTTTCACATAAAATTATTACATTTTTAAGTATAATTCCCATAATCTAAAATACGAACCTTTTCTTACATATCCATGTTTTATCTTCCCACAAATACTCATCTCATATGTAAACCTAATTATTTATTATTTTTTTCACATTCATCTTTATATTTATTCCCTTTTAAAAACAATGTTTTATTATCCCATTAATTAGGTAGGTTTTTATCAGAGATATTTTGAAATAATAAAATTGGTTTCCCTCCATGATAATATTTTTTATTCTCAAATACACATTTAAATTGGTTATAAATTATCACTTTTCAAATCCTCATTATTTTGGATAATTATAAAAAAAAATTTCAAAAAATTTAACTTCATCTCTTTGAAAATGACTTTTTAATGTGGTACATAACTTCATCTTTTTATGATAATGTTTAAAATGTTTTCTGAAGTTGGTTTTTAACATTTTACATGAAAAAAATTATTTCTCAATCAATACCATTATTCTATTTAAATATTTCAATCCATGTTTTTAAATGGGTTTCCAAAGAAATATTATTCTTAATGATTTAAAAAATGAAAATGTTTATTTCCCTTCATTTTTATTATTTTTATCAATTGTTCATAAAATATAATTTTTAATATTTTCCAAAATCCTTAATTCCCTTTATATCCAATTGATAATATTTTTATGCCACTATATAACTCTTTTATATGACTAGATTACAAAATGTTATAGGAATTTGTTTTCATAAAACTAATCTCTTTTAAACGGGTTAATTAATTGATGTTTTAAGTATAAATTATTTCATTCTTAAATTGAATATATATGGAAGGATGATTATAATTATATAGGCAGGGGTCCAATATCACCCACTAAGGCATTGGTTAAGGATTTAAATCTCAAAATTCAAGAGTATAAGTTCTTTCAGATCTACTCAAAAAGACCACGTGTGAGAATAAATGTGTCCATATATACTCACAAGGATTGAGATGGAGTATAAGTTTTATACACTATACTCTAAATTATTGTGAGAGAGTATAAGTGTGGTGATCTATACTCACAAAGATTATGCATGTGTATGAGTGTGGTTAGTTATGCTCAAAAGGATTGTTCATGACTATAATTTTGTTTATCTATGCTCATTAATATTTTTCAGGACTATAAGTGTTGTTATTTATTCCCACAATGGCTATTTACACATTGTTATAATTTCTTATGTTATTACTTGTGAAACTTTTATTTGTTTTTTGACTTTATTATAACATATATCTCATGTTTAATACCTATTGTTTGTTTTATCACACTATAATACCATGGTACATATTTATTCATTTAGTATTACATGTCTTTTCAATCATGAATTATAGTAAAATATTATTTCTCAATGTAATTTTTAATAGCATATATTTCCCTACCCATATTATCTCATATACTTATGATCTAACCCAATGAATTTATGTTAATCGGTTTTTTCATAATTAGAATTTTAAATAACCTCTTTCTTATACTCTATTTATTATGGTTAGAAATTGAGTATAACATATGAGATGTATAAAAGAGATTCTATTTTAGATCAATTATGGATAATTGTTCACATAAATTATAAAATAATTTTCTTATGCAACTAGTTCACATAGACACTAAACCTTTAGTTTGTTGGATTTTTTTTATTATTCCATGTAATTTTTAACTTATGTAAATGATGATAAATAAATATTTGTTCATCTTGGGTCATATAGATTGGAATCAAATCCAATATGCAAGAATGTTTTTTTTTGCACTGGACCTAAGAGTATAGGTTTGGGGAATATCAATAAATTCCCTTTCAATGGCACCCACCAACAACCACATAGGTGATCCCTGTGGTCAAGGATAAGTGGAAGAGTATAGAGTAAATCCTCATATACATCATTTTAGAGGATCAACGCAGGAAAAAATTATTATTAACCGTATATTTCTTAACTATGGTAAAATATAATCCCTGAATCATGGTGGTCATCAATCTGGTCAATGAAAAAAAAAAATCTAGAGGCCCTCTACATAAAACCAATAACCAAAATTATCCTCATTAAAAATAAAAACCATCCATGGATATCCTCCCTATGGTACCATTTCTAAAGTTACTCCTGAAAACAAAATATTCAACCAGTATAGTTTTCTGTTACTATTAACAAATCAATTGCCACCTAAGATGGAGGTCCTACCTAGAATATTTATTAATTAGATCCTCAACAAAATAAAAAGTATAAAAAGTGTAGAAATCATACCCAAAATATTATCCAAATAAATTTGAACTATTAAGGTAATCCCTATGGTTTCTATCACATATTTCATTCCTTTTCTATCTATTAATAAATCCACGGTACTAATAGTCCTCCATAGGATGATCACTATGAAGGTCCACCCAAAAAATACAAAGAAAATAACCTTAAGGATCCAATATATAATAAAAAATTCATCTGTTATGATGTTTATCACTATGTTTATAGTAAAAAAACTAATAAAAATGGATATTCTCTATATGTTACCTACCATGAAGGCCCTACACAAAACAATTATTCTTCTCAATATGAAGAACCTACCCAGGTCAAAACCCCCAGAAGCTTCCCTCCAACAAAGTGGTACAAGAAAAAATGATGTAATATGAACTAATAACTCCACCATAACCATAAATTTTCTCTACAACACCCCAAAATTTTATAAATATTTCCATTGAAATAAAAATGAAGTACTCAATAGATTATTTTATTGGAAAACATTATTCTAAATAAACTGCGATATAATACACCTTTATAAAATAAGAATGCATTTGATGTTATGTATATGATTAAACAAATTATGAAAAATATTTATAAGGGTTATATTTAATTTCAATGTATTTATTAACTCATAATAAATAAGTACTCAATTTTAAGTAAAGTCATTTTATTCTTCAAAAATATATTTTCTTAAAAAATAATTTTTATTACACTTTTTTTGTGGATATTAAAATTAATGTGTACTAAACATATAAATTTAATTATATAAAAAGGTTATCATTTTTTAAATTAACATATCAAAATAATCTTAAGGTCAAATATTGGGTTTTTTCAGAAAATATTATTTGTTTTGTAAATAGTGAAAAATGCCAATTATATAGAAAACTACCATTTTTATTCAATAATTTAAAATTTCAATTTTTAAATTGTTTTTCAGATTTAATGAGTTCATTTTTATTAAAAAATAATCTAATTAATTTCATTATAATTAAAATTATTCCTATTTTTTATGTAAAAACATTTTTATACATTAAAATGAATTAATTTATGAAGAATATTTTACCTCATGTTTTGCAAGATGATTTTAAAATGATTTCATTCCACTTATTATAAGTTAATATAATAAAATGGATTATATATTTTCATTCATAATAATTAATATTATTTAATAATGTTAACTTAAATTTTGGTTCTAATGAATAGTAACAAAATTAAAATTTTTTTGCCATGAAAAAGGGTAAATCAGGTTAAACTAGGATACAACTAAATGATAAGAGAAAAGTCTATCATCTTATTTTTTATTTTTTGAATATATATTAAACCTTATCAAATTATTCTTGATATTAAATTAATTATGGTACACTTTTATTTTAATGTTTCAAATAATATTTTAATCTATTAAAAAATTAAAGGTGTGTCCCTCCCCTATTTATAAAAAGACACACATCCTATCTTTTATTTACACCACATTGTGCCACCTAGCTTGAAAAAAAGATAAATAATCTAATAAACATCCCTATTCATGAATTATAAATTCGTTTATTCTTAAAATACCATACTAAGGGTCTTTATAATGAGAACATAGAGGGTTTACCCAAGAAGGGGTAATCGTCTTACCTGATCTCTTCCAATTTATTTTTTATTATACCTCATATAAATTTGTGGTATTATTTTTAAAATAAAAAATTAATTATATTAAGTATATAAATATTTTATTATGATTACGGAACTCCCATTATCCACCATGTTTTTCATAAAATTGGTAATGAAAGTATAACGTGTGTGTGCGTTTGTACAACAACCTCCAGACAGAGATGCCATTCGTTTTCCATAAACATCATTAATGGTTAGTTGTTTTGGTAAATTCATTGAATATATATGAAATTTATGATATCATTATGGTTATTTAATGATAATTTTTTATTTCATCCCTTATAAAATCTGAAAAAATTCTAAAAATAAGTATGGACTACATTCTCCATCAATGACATAATACAATTTTTTATCTCAAACATTTATATGTGATTACGTATACATTTTTATGAAAATATATTATATTAATATATTTATGAACATTTTGGAGATTATTGTACCATTATAAAAGAACAAGGACTATAACTTCTAAATGAGAACATCTGTGAAAAGTGAAATAGTTAACACTATGAAATGACGGTTTTAATGAGGACTTATTAATAAATTTCTATTTAAATGTTATAAGTGGATAATATATTATCTTGTAAGTATAAATATTATTATTATTTAGAATCATTATAAATTTAAATTTATTATACATGAGTTTAGAGCTCTTACAAATAAAGTCAAATTTGAGGTTGGGGATTTATGTTTAAACTCATTTTAATAAGGATTGCTTGTGCATATATTTTCATTTAGGTAAATTGTATAATTCTTATATAATAATCCAATTTAATATTCTTATTATATGTTTGTTAATATTTTTTTAAAATAATATTATAATTTTCAATCTTTTTTACACAAAATTATTGATAATGTTTTTCAGAAAAAATGGACTTGTTTTTCTCTTTGGCGAGGAATTTTTTTTTCAAATCAATGTTTTCTTTAAAAAAATTTCAGGAAAGTTTTTACTATTATCATATTTATTTTTTTAATTCTTCTTTACCCAATTTTTTTTAAAACTAATTTTCTTGTCATTTTCTGAATGAGGTATTCCTTAAATTTTACCCAAAATTTGAAAAGAATATTTGTTTTAACAAACAAAACATGAATGAAACATTCCAATATCACGACCACTACATTATTTGAATAATTATTTAAAATATTACATTATTCTTTTCAAATTAATTTTCTCCATAATATATAGAATATTTTAATATTTTAAATAATATATTTTAAAATGAATGGGGTATTTTCCTCAAGAAATTTTCTAGTAAACTTATAACGGAATTTTTCATCTATAATAAAATCCTTTGATGTTAATTTTTCTTTACTAAAGATACAATACAATAATATAATATTTATTATTTCTTTGGATGGTTTATAATTATGATGATAAGAAGTTCATAAAACTCATTTATTTTCCATGATGATATAATGAATGTTTTTTATCTCATGGAATATATATGAAACGATTATGATTATTTGATGATTAGGAATAGAATTATATAGCCCAAAAATGAATTTGCTAAAGGCTAATGTTTTATGAGATCAAAGGGTACATGTGAGGTAATCCCAAGAATAAAAGAGGGTACATGGGAGGTTATCCCATTCTTGAATGTGGGTATAGAAAAGGTCATACCAAGCCTAAATAAAGGTATAATAGAGGTTATGCCAAGACCAGAAGTTGGTAAAAATGAGGTTATACCAAGATAGAATTATGTACATGGGAAGTTAAACCAAGCTTATTATGAGATGAATATGTTGGTGGGTTTCCTTGATTTAATATTTATATGATTACAATCATGCTACAACATATTCCTATCTTTTTTTAAATGATCTTATGAAAATGACATGCTCTCATGGATGATGTTATTTGATTCATTTATGATTCATGTATTATGACCTGCCAATATTTATTCAATGACTCATGATTGTGATCTATGAATAAGAGGTTGTTTTTCCTATTGATTAACCCAGGTTCTCATAATCTTATACTCATGTTATGCTTAAATGATCAAAGATATGTCCTTTTCCCACTTACTGAGCATTACAGTTCTCCCTTGATTATGTTTAATTTTCCTCATGATATGATGAAACTATTTAAGTATTATATGAATATAAAGGGTTCTATTTGTGAAGAACATAATGGTAGATGATGTAGATCATTTATGTACATGTTATTTTTGTATCAATGTTTCCAAAGATAGTAAAACATTATTGTTAAATCCTAGAATGCAATGTTTTTTAATAAATATTCATCTAATAAGATATAATATTTATTTATGAAATGTATGGGTTGATATACATGGAATCACATAAAGTTTTAGTTATTTTTGGAAACTAGAATGAGAAGAATTTAATGAGAACCCTTTGGATAAGTCTATGTATAGGAGAACATCCTATGTTATGTTAAATAAATAATTTTGTTGTTCCTATAAAATACATCCTTATATAGACAATATAAAATGTATGTCGCTATGGAAGATATTCAACTAGGGATAACAACTCTGAATGGGGAAGATTAAGTATGAACTCAATCATCTCCAGTGTAGGATGAGTGAGCCTAAGACTACACATCTGGGTTGAAACTTCTAGGAGATATAATTGGGATAATTCAAATTTTATTTATGGAAAATTATGAAGTATTTTAATAGATAATGACCATAGATGACCATTGGTAAACCAATAGTTTCATACATTGAAAAAAAGGTGACATGATTTGGACTACATATGAATGATTTCTGAATATTTATCAAAATGATTAAATATTCAGGATGGTCATTCTAACGATTATAGTTTTAGTAAGGGTTTGAAGATAAAATGATAAATTTGAGATGGTTACGGTATGGTCATATGTTGAAGTAACCAATTTGAGGATAGTAATATGATTTTTTTATACTTAGAAAAGTCTCATGGAATGTCAATTCATATCCTCTATTTTTATATGTTTAATTGTTTTTAAAGAATTGTAATATAATTATGATCATTGTGAGGATAAATATGAACTTACAATAGAAATTACATCCATTTTATAGGTTTTTATTCCATCTCAGAAGTGTTGTTAAAATTATATGGTTGTAGAGAAACTCAACATCAAATAAATGAATATTTAATGGGAGTTTTTTATATATATTTATTAAAGAGTTTCATATTCATTATCCAAACTATAAAGATGAGTATTAAATAGAACCCATACATGGTTCTACACCTATTTCAAGAAACCCGTATCGAATGGACCTGATTGAGTTTTAGGAATTGAAGAAGAAACTCTATGTGAATATTGATTAGGGGATTTATTCGGCCAAGTAATTCACCATGTGGTGCACCTATTCTCTTAATTAATAAGAAAGGTGGATCAGTGAAACACTATATGAATTATTGGGAGATTAAAAAGATAATAATGAAGAATAATCATCTTATACCATGTATTTATGATTTTTTAGATCAATTAAAAATATATCAATACATTTCTAAGATTAACCTTCATTCTGTATATCAATAGTTGAGGAATAAAGAGAATATATCGAAGACAATTTTTGGTATCAGATATGATCATTATAAATTTATACTATCTACATTTGGACATTTCAATGCCACCATATATTCATGTATTTATTTAATATAGTCTTTATATATTACCATTATTAGTTTATAGTAGTCGGTATAGACGATATTTTTATATATTCAAAGAGAAAGGAAGAGCATGAAGAATATTTATGGATTGTGTAGAAGACCCTATGGAATGGGGACCTATATGACACATTAACTAAGTATCCATTTTTTATATATAATTTTTTATTCTGGTTTATATATTTTCAAGTTAGTTTATATCAGAAGATCATTAATAAATGAATTTTTTTACCAATGTCCTAGACCAGGCAAAGTAATCGAGATACATTTTTTATTTTGGTTAGATGGATACTATCAAAAACTTATTAGATATATTTCAGGAATATCTAATCCACTCAACTAGTCATGTTGGAATGGATTTATGTTCTTATATAAAGATAAATCTTAATATCATTTGAAGGAGTTGTTGAGAAGGTTGGTCAGCGCACCTAGTCTCACACTACCATATAAAAAATAAAAGATTTTTATCTATAGTGTTGAATCAAAGAAGTTATTGGGAAGTGTATTTATGTAGAATGATAAAGTGATATATTATGCCTCATAACAATTGAAAATTCATGAGAAAAATTACATGACTCGTGATTTCAAGTTAGAAGTAGTAAATGTTTCACAAAAAATATAGAGGAATTATCTTTATGGTGAATGGCATGATATATATACTTTTTATAGAATGTTGAATTATATTTTAACATAGAAAGAGTTAAATATATTCCAGATAAAATGACTATATTTTATGAAACATTATGACAACTCAATAAATTACCGCCCTATGAAAACAAAGAAGGTGGATGATACTCTAAAGCATAATTGCAATTCTAGTTTTTCCATGATTAGGATTTGAAGTGATATAATATTTATATATTTTTAAAAGGTAGATTTTACAATCATGAGGAAAGGGGATAAATCATAATTTTATTAGAGTAATGTTCAACCATCCATCCACATGAGGATTAAAATGTCACCAAAGGAGGATTTAGAATTGTAGAAGAAGGTGATAAATATTCATAATGAAAACTATAATTATGATGGAATGACATGGTTTAGTAACATA
This sequence comes from Viscum album, assembly GCA_963277665.1. Taxonomy (NCBI): domain Eukaryota; kingdom Viridiplantae; phylum Streptophyta; class Magnoliopsida; order Santalales; family Viscaceae; genus Viscum; species Viscum album. The sequence continues at coordinate 578,713,493 of OY728143.1, forward strand.
TTATGTGCCTCATCAGTACAGGATCTAAAGGAGCTATTGGATGATGTTCATACATTATCGGCCTCTATTCATCCTAGAAGTATGATTATGTATAGAGACCAAAAATAGTATTTATGGTGGTACAAAATAAAAAAGGAAATTATAGAGTATTTATCTTGATGCCTAAAATTTCTTAAAGATAAGGATCAAGAAAAGAAATATAAGGGGTTATTTCAACTATTAACCATACTATAAAGAAAATTGGAAAACATTACTGTGTATTTCGTCATTAGACTCTAGATAATATTTAAAGGGAAAAACTCAATTTGGGATATAGTCAATCACCTTTTGAAATTAGAACATTTTTTTAATACAGAATATTATTATCTTGATTATAATTCCAAGATATACATTAAATAAGTGTTAATGCTTCATGAAGTACCACATTTTATTTTATCTGGTCAATATCCAAGGTTTATGTTTAAGTTCACAAAATTATTTAGTTGGCTTAGGATATGAAGTTATTTTTTAGTACTACGTATCATATATAGACATATTATCATCGAAGATGACCATTAAAACACTATAATACATTTTTTGATCCTTCTCTATAGTTGTCAAAGGTGGTTGGGATCAACGCTTTCCTTTGGTGGAATTTTCATACATCAATAGCTATCACTAAAAAATATAGATGGTTCGTTATAAATACCTATATGGTAGGAAGTGCGGAACACCAATGTACTGGGATGAAATAGTAGAAATAAATCTAGTATATCATAATATAGCTAAGTAAATGGAATATAAGGTTAGATCCATTCAACACCACATTAGTGTAGATCACAATTGACATTAATGTTATGCTGAATATATTCGGTGAGATATAGAGTTGTAAGTGTGTTATAAGGTTTTTATATGAATATATCCTTGGAAAATTGTTATGAGATTAAAATAGAATAAAAATACTATCCCCATGAATATTTTACCCTCTGATATTCTTGATCGAGTAGGGATTTCATCTTATCGTTGTGTGGTTTCACTGAACCTCTCTTATGTTCATGATGTGATCCATGTATCTCTTAAGAATGTACACATATAATTCTTAGTATATATAGAAAAAAGAGGTTGTACTGATGGAGATTTATCTTTATTATTATGAAAAACTTATAGAAATAATGTATCATAGAGATAATGTGTTCCAAAATATGACTACCAACTTGGTTAATGTTCTCTGGAGGAATCAAAACATTGAAGTAGCCACATGGGAACCCAAGGATGTGATGAAGTAGAGATATAATAATTTTTTATATTAGAGTCAAATGATTTTATGTATAAATTGAATTTAATGGGGGGTATAATGAACCATCCCAATATTTTATATTTATTTTCTTTAAATTAGACTTTAAGTATTTGACAGATTTATTTAAACATAACCTGAGTCTAAATAGAATTTGACATATTATACTTTTATAACAAAGTTGTTGGACTAGAGGGTATGTGTTTTATCAACTATGTTACGAATACTATTTTAATGTTTTTAATTAATGCCTATTTATTGATTAATTGAAAATAAATAAGCACCTAATTTTGATAAAAGTCATTTCATGCTTCAAAAACATGTTTTCTTCAAAAATAGTTTTTATTGCATTTTTATGTGAATATAATAGTTAATTTATACAAATTTGAGATATTGAATTATATAAAAATGATATCATTTTTGAAATCATCATTTCAAAATTATCTTAAGGATAATTTTTTGGATTTTTCTGAAAAGAATAAATTTTTATTGAATAGTGAAAAAATACCAATTTTATTGAATTATTTATATCTATTCATGAATATTAAGAGTTAAATTTTATTTAAATCATAATTTTAAATTAAATTATTTATTTTTTACTAAATATAAAACAACTAATTTCATTATAATTTACAGTATGCTCAATTTTGATATAAATGATTCTTATAATGAGATATTTTTTTAAATCAATTTCATTTAATTTTTGCGAGTTTTTAAATAAATTTATTCCTATTATAGAAATTAAATATCATAAATTTTATTCCATACTTTTTTCATGATAATTAAAATTATTTTATAAGGTTAGGTTAATTCTTGTTCAAAAATGAATAGTAAAAACAACAAAACTTTTGACCATGTTAAAAGGGTAAATTGGGTTAACATAGGTTAAAATTGAGTGATAAAGCCTAATGTTTTACATATTAATTATTATTTTATGAATTAATTTAAAAACATATAAACTTATTATCAATATTATGTTATTTATGGGACATACTTCCCTAAAAATGAATTAATAATACTTTAATATTTTTTAAAAATCAAGGCGTGTCGTTCCTCCAACCTATAAAATGACACCCCTACCCTCTCTTATTTTTATCACATTGAGCCACCTATTATGAAACAATATCTAATTATATTATAAAATTTCCTATACATGAATTATAGGTTATGGTATTCTTATAAGATAAATCCACGAGTTCTTATGAAGGGCTCTAAAAGTGGTCTTTCAAAGAAGAGGTTATTATCTTACTGACCACTTTCAAATTATTTTTTCTCCAACGTATTCTAAATCTATGGTATTCATCAAAAAATAATAAATTCATTATCATAAATATAATTAAATTTTAATATAATTATATAACCACCATTATCAACCCTCTTTTGTGTCAAATGGAAAATGAAAGTATCCCTCATTCGTATATGGATACTACCACCTCTAAAGAGGGGTTTAAATAATTTTCCATCACCATAATTCATGGATAGTTAATATGAAAAATTTAATTTTTATATTTTATAATTATTATTTTATTATTTTATTTTAATTATATATATTATTATAGATCTTTTTTCTATTTTCTTTATAAAATAAAAACAATAGTTATTCCAACACACATACTACCATCTCTATTAACGATATACTTAATTTTTATATCTCTACCACTTATGGATGATTACTAACATGTATATAAGGAATATATATGATATTTAAATATTCTTTATCATTATTTATATTATTTAACAATGATCAATGTCTAATTACTGGAGCCTCTAAACCAAAACATTCAAAAAAACGAAAGAGTTGACACCCAAAGACAATGATTTTAATAATGAATTATTAATAAATGGGTATTAAAATGTTATAAGGGTATCATATATGATACTAAAATTTTCAATATTTATATTTCATAGAATTATAATACATTTAAATTTATTATAAATGAGTTTATATTTCTTATAAATCAACTCAAACATGAGGTAAGAAATTTATGTTCAAATACCATTTTAATCAGGATTATTTAAGCTTGAATATCCATTGAGGTAAATTATAAGATTATTATAAGATAAAACCCATTAATATTCTTCCAAAATTTTTATTCAGGGAATTTTCAAGTAATTATACAATTTTATTATGTTTGGTCTATAAAATGATTGAGAAAATGTTTTTAAGGAAAATAGAATTTATTTCATATTTGATCAAGAATATTCTAATTTAATATATATGTTTCCATTAAAAAAATTCCAAGAATGTTTTTACTATTTTCATATTATTTTTTGAAATCATTTTTACCCTTTTTTAAAAAAGTAATTTTATTTCCATTTTATAAAGGTGGTAAATTTCACTTTTTAGTTAAAATGTTAAAGGAATATTTATTTTAATATACATGGCATTAACCAAATTTAGAACCATCATGACCACTCAATGATTAAAATATTCTTTTATAAGTTTCCATGACTCATTTAAAATAAAATATTTTTCTATATATTTGAATAAAATTTAGTATTTAAATATGATATTTCCAAGTAAAAATGATATTTTCCCCAAAAAATATTTAGTTATCTTTTAATGAAAATTTTATATGATAACATCCTTTGATGTTAATAATTATTTACTTGTGATATGATCCAACTATTCTATCCTTATTCTGTATGTAGATGGTTTATGATTATTACGATGAGTTGCTTATGAAAATAATTTATTTTCTATGGTTTATACAATGATAATATGATGAATGGTTTGTGATTTTGTGTTATTCATATGAAATAACAATTATTATGTGATTATTAGACCCAAAATTATATAGCCCTCCAATGCATTGGGTAAAGATTATTGTTTTATGAGATTAAATGTTACACTAGTGGTTATCCCACTTCCCAAAGAGGGTTTATGAGAGGTTATCCGAAGACCAAAAATTGGTACAAAATAGGTTATCTGAAGCCCAATAGAGGGTACATGGGATGTTATCCTAAGCCTGAAAGTGGGTACATAAGAGGTTATCCCAAGACCGAAGTGGGTAAATAGGTGATTATCATAATACTAACATTAGATTAATTTCATGGTGGATATCCTTGACATAATTGTTCTATGATTACGATTATTCCAAACCTTATTCCACTCTTTTATGACATGATCTTATTACAATTAAATTATATCATAGATAATATTCTTTAATTCCATTATGATTCATGTCTTAAGAAGTATCATGATTTTCTTTAATGAAAAAAGATTGTGATCTATGAATTACTGTGTAATTTTTCAAGGGTTAATATCATGTTATCATTCTATTATTCTAATATTATTTATAAATGATCATTGATATCTCCCTTATCTTCCCTTTTTGAGAATCTGAGATCACCCATTATTGGCTTTTATTTTTCCCAAATATAAGAACAATTGTTTAATGTATGATAGGTCTAATAAGTGTGATAGTTATAGAGAACATGATGGATTTGATGTAGATAATTTTTATAACATTTTTTATGTATCCAAGTCTCTAAAGACACTAGACCTTTATGGTTCTCATGCAGATTATAATATTATGTAATAAATACTCACCTAATTTGATGTAATATTTATGTATGAAATGATTGTGGTTTCTATAGTCTCATCCCAATGTATTAGTGAGTTATGTAAATGTACATCATTAGTTCCCCTTGTAGAATGTGAAAAAATAAATATGTATAAGAAATTAAGATTTATTGTACATCACTCAATAATGCAGTGGGAAAGAGACTGTTATGGTAACAAATGGATAAAGTGAACTTCATTGAATATGTGTAGGGTTGCAGCATTATATTAAGGGAGATGGATGAAGAAAATATATCAATAATCTATTAGATGATATACACCTCCCATTATGTAATCATTGATATCTTAAAAGATGTATACACACCCCACATTTTTTGATATTTTTATGAAACATTCCATCATCTAAAATCCAATCATTTTCCATAAGAAGGATATTCCATCTACCTCAATGAAGATAATAGTAAATGTATCTAAGTTGATCATGTTACTCTTCTAGATTCCAATAAACACATGTCGGTGATGCATTGAATGAATCTACAGTATGATTATATAAACAACATCAATTAACTCCACTAGATTATAAAGGAGTCTCCTCCCCATATAGGCATTAGAGATTGTGGTGAATTTATGACATTTCAGTTTACCACACTGACCAATTTATATTAAAATATTGATAGGTTAGTTTGTAATTTTATTACCTAAAATCATATATTTGATCTATGCTTCATGTATTTTAGTTAGTTAATCTAATGGACACCCTTTATTTTAAGACTGTATAAGTGGTGCACTCAATGGGAGTGAGAGATCAAAAAGCCACTACACATTGTTGAAGAAAATGAAATATCTAAAAATATTGAGAGATGAAAACCCTATGAAAATGTGTCATCCAATTATAGTAACATCTTGATCAGAATAAAAAAATTGTTCTTCATCAAACACATTCTTGGGTATGATCTCGAAAAGAAAATTGGGATGCGACTGCTGCTACAGAAACACAAGGAAAATCCCATACCATAAGGCTGGTTAACCCCCCATACCATCAATATTATAAACCATTACTTATATAGTTGATTCATCCCATTTAAGAAGGTTTTTTCCTCAAGGATATGGGTAGTTTCACAAGATCTACCCCCATGGTCTGCCCTATTGATGATTCATGGTTCAACCCCTCCATTAGAATTATGGTCTGTGAAACACTAAGGGGACTCACTAAGGATCATAATCCGTAAACAGCCTCACAATTCATCTCAATGAGTGTCTAAAAAGGTTAAATCAAATCCTATTATGGGATATAAACTAAATCTACCCTCAAATATTACAAAAACATACTTATATGATGAATATCAAGATTTAATTTTTATTGAGGGATTAAAATCAGTAATTTTTTTATGCCAATCGCAAAAATGTTTCAGGTTTTTATGTTGATGAAAGGGAGTATAATAAGGTTGAATAATGTATAGAGAATGTTGTCATCACAAGAGTGTGATAAGAAGGAATATTTACCCAACATCAGAGACAATATTATGATCTGGGATCTCTTAAAAACAATTAGTTTTCACCTACCAAGTGAGATATTTCCATGGATAAGGGAAAATGTATAGATATAACATATCACACCCATACCTAGAGATATTAAGTTTTCTTATGTCGAAGAAAAAACCCCCACTATAAAACCAAAGTAATGAAATTGAATCTATTAAATGTGTAAATAATAATAGTAAATATACCCACATAGTGTAATTACAAGGTTAAAATAGTCATTTTACCACCATTAAACTATGGGAAGACAAATTTTACATTTCTAAATGACATTTGTTATCCAAACTAGTATTTTATGCTCTTTGTATCTCAGTACAGACAGATTATTGGAACTAAGGAATAGAAATAAGTAGAAAATATTACATTTTTTTATATAAAGGACCTATTTTTTTCTTGTACTCTAAACTCACTACCAGATCAATTTCTAGTGGGAAATACAATTGATGATATTTCATATTCCAGTTCACCAAGATAATGGGAAAGAGAAGTATGTGTAACCTCTCCAATTAAAAAGACATGAAAATTATAGGGTTTTGGAATTTATTTCTAGATAGAAGGTTTTAATGTATTCTGTAGATATAAAAACCCCTATTATTTTTTTAATGAATATATATGAAGAATAATACACTAGGATGGATTAAATGACCATTATTTAAAAATATCATGGGGGTCATGAGTGTTTTTATGTTATAAGGAAGTAGTTAAAAGATTTAATTCAATATAATATATCAAAAATCATGATAAACACCATCGTCATGGCAGAGAAAGTCTTGGAAGTTAAATAATGCTACCATAACTCACAAACCATCCATAGTTCTTACTCCATATCCAAAACCTTCTAAATATAACTTGATGCCCTCCTATGGAAAAAAAATCAAATTTCCAAATGAAAATATATAGGATGAAAAAAATATGCATATACTTCAAAAATATGAAAATAGGATTAAAAATTATAATACTTATAAAATGAATAGTTATTAGGGTATTTTATCACTGATGTAGATAAAATATTTCTCACAATACTTTCAAAAAGAAATCCTAAATAATTTGAGCTGAATGATCACCCAAACCTTCACACCTATCAATGAAATTTATTACAAAACATCCTGAATTACCATTTTGAAATATGTACTCCAATGAATGGTAGATCATATGTAGATAACCTTAGATATCCAATAGGATCATGTGAAATATATTTTTACTATTCCACCAGAAGATGAAAAAGAAAAATGGAAGGAAATACCATATAAAACTGCACAAAATTATCATATATCAATTATGTGAAAATGGGTTATCCTAGTAGTTGCGATCATCTGAGCATGAATGAATAAATCATTCAAAGTCGTAATTCCCTAAATAATTCCTATGAAAAAAATTATGTTCTATAAACATCAATGATCATGTGAAACCATCATTGAACAAGAAAGGCATAAGATGAGAAACCACCATAGGTTCCCATACCAGTCCAGACACTTTTAGATTTCATTCCCCCATCATTGGGCAGATGAGAACCACCTTTCCAATATTAATAGAGAAGACCACCAATGAAAATTAGGAACAAACTGATATATAAATTATAATTTGGGATTAATTACTATTATTATCATATATAAAACCAAAACCAGAATAAGGTCACTTTAAAAATCTAAATCGAAACACTAGTTGATTAATAGATCCACTAGTCCTCTCTTCACTCCCTTAAGATTAGTTAATCGATTAGTAAATTCATGATCATCCAGATAGCCAAGGGATGTGATAAGGCTGTTTTGAACATGCTTCAAGTTAAAATAAGATCCTAGAATGTATTTTATAGGCGGGGAATCATCATGATTACACTATTTTATGTTATCCATGACACATGTTTGAGTTCATACACATGGGAGAAAACATAGTCAACCTAATCAAAGGTATTATGTTTTGAAACACCTGTTCATCATTCCACTATGAATGTAAATATTGGATTCCCTTTATCTCTCCAGGGAACATAGAGATGTTACAATCAATATTATGTTAATACCTCTAGAGTTCAAACTGAAATTATAAGATATTTATACATTAAAAGATGAAACCAATCTGATTGACTGTGACAACATTATTTAATTCATGGAGTAATATAAGGAATCACCTATACAAGGGTACATCATATCGTTGTCTGTTTCTATAATGACTAATGTTGTTAGAATTCATCAATATTTGGTTAAAAATGCATCGAGAATAAATCTCATCTTTTTATAGACCGTAATTCATTTTTGAAGTAGGTTGGATGATATTACCACAATATTTTGATGATTCAATGTTATAAAAAGATTGAATAAAAAATTCTAGAGGTAAATTAGACTGAAAGCCTAATTTAGACACTCAATGTCTGATTTCAATTACATGGTGGTCTATCAAGACAGAACATTTAATGACTTTTTAGGATTTTATTAGACTTACATGATTATATAATTTCATTAATCCCTTGAAAAATGTCTGAAATGTCCCATTTATTGACATTCGAAGGTACTATATTTAGAAAACACCCCCTTTGATTTATATAAAGCCGGATATATCAACATTGGATACTAAAAAAGGAAGGGAAAGAAACCATTTCTTAATGAAACAATATATTTCACAATCCATAATGGATGGGAAGATATCCTAATTAATCATAAGAATTATTTTAAGTAAAATATTATACACTATATTAATGAAATTAAAGAAAAACATCATACATTTTGAAATCACAAGATTATTTCATTAATAGAATGGATTCCCCAACCACTCTATTCTTTTATGATGGGTATGAATGTTATTTATTTGAGACAAATACATAAATTTATTTATAGATTTCCATGGATTCTATGAACATTAAACATACCTGCATGAACCTTTTTCTAAATATATAATTTAATGACATCTATTTAATAAAATATAGGTTTCTTATAAACTAAATATGTATTACCAGATTGGAACAAGATGATTGGGTTCCTCTATAGCCATATGGAATTGACCATGATTAATGATCTTTGAAATATTTAGATGTGTTTGACTATAACTTCTTGACCCAAATCCCTGGGTATAATCCAGAATTCCACATGACCTCTTTTTTTCCTCCCCGTACGCAAGTGATTTCTGACTAGAAATGAGGGTCTCTAGTGGAATATTGAGACCCTCACAGCTAGTCAAAAACCTCTTTCATATGGGGAGGGTAATAGGATGTCACATGGCATTCCTGTTCAGACATGGTGGTTTTGGTTAGTATGTTATAAAATGGTATCAGATGGTGTAGTATCCACAAGGTTTCTTTTGAGAGCCTCACTGCTAGTCAACAACCTCTTTATATGCGGACGCACGCATGAGGTTTTTTAACATCCCTATTTGATCCTTTTAAAATCAAATTTTTTACAATGATAATAAAATCCCTCATATGATAAATTATAAATTTATTATGAGGAAAAATAATAAATTATTAGTGAAAGTAAATTAAAATGGGATAAATGATTTGTGTGAGAGTAAAATTAGATTTACAACATTGAGATATTCAATGGAATATTTTTAGAGTCAAACACTGAGTTAGTGTGAGATTCCAATTCCCCAAAATCCTTTATTAAGAATGAATAAGAATATTAAATATATTATATTGATCATGAAAAATTTATTCAAAATAATGTATTAAATCCAAAATGGTGCACCATATAAAAAATATGAGACCATGATTAGGTCAAGAATGCGGCTTTTACCCTAGGCGATAAAAAACATTTGTAAGTGTCAGACATTTGGATACCTAACTCATGGGAAAAAATATATATATTTAATTAATTTTTTAATCCATTTTTAGGTATTAAATAATTAATATATTTTAAAGGGTGCATCGTATGAGAAATTCGAGACCATTATTGGGTCCATAATGGGGGTTTTTCCTAAGGAGGATATAAAATTTAAATGCAATAGATGTTTGGTGTTGTTTTATTTTTAAGTTAGAAGAATTAATTTTGTTAATTTAATAATAAAAATTTTAATAAAATTAAATTGGAAATCCTTATGTTTACCTTGATTCATCATCTTCAATGCAAAAACCACCATTTTTGGCTTGGGGAATCATCCAAAAGCTTGGAATTGTGGATGTTTTGACCATGAAATTGATGTAATGCCTTAATGTTGTAAAATTAATGAATTAACCTTATATTTTTCGTTGAAACTACAGATTAAATGTCGGTATTTATTTTTTGGTTTTGGTTTTCAATTGTACACAACATAGATTTCTTAAATAGTTGATTGACCATTTACCCTAGTGGATGTATAAGTGTTTATGAAAGTGACCTTAGGTCTTAGTCCCCTTGAAAACAATCAATCATTGTCAACTTCTTCCATATCCATCTAGTGCGACCTCAATTCATGTGTTACATGATTGGGGTTTGAATAAAAAGTGAGTTTATTTTATTTATTTATTATTACTATTTATCCAATATTCTAAATAAAATATCTTCTACATTATTGATTGAAAATATGCACCATCAGTTTTTTTTTGGTTTCATATCGACAAGAATAACCTAAATGTTATTTTTGATTTGAACACACCAATGTATTGTTCAGTATAATTTCTCACATTATAAATGGATTATTTTAAATAAATTATCAAAGGAAAATCACATGGATTTATCGAGTGATAATTAATAAAAATTGTTATACAATAATTTTTTTGAATTATTAAATAACAATTACACATCTCATCAAAAATAATTTTCAAAAATTATTAATGCATATTGCATAAAATTATCAAAATATAATTTTTGAATGAAAACAATTAAAAGATAACTATGAAATTATAATTTGTAAGGAATAATTATTGTAATATAACTATAAAAATTAATAAAGGATAATCATAAGGTTATTATCACATGGAATAGTTTAAAACATTTCTCATAGGATAATTATGTGTTTTATTAAATGATAATAACAATATTTATCAAACAATTATTGTGAGATTATCAAGATAATTTTTAAATTTTTAATTTTATTATAGCTAGATTAGAAGAATATATTTTATAAAATATAATTATAAGAATATATATATTGAAAAAAAATTATTAACAAATATTTATAAGGGATAAATTATAATAAATTATCAAAAATATTTATAAGGGATGATTTATAACAAATTGTCAAAACAATTATGAAAGGATAATTAGTAATAAGGTTATTAAAAGATAATTATAGAGGATAATTTATAATAAATTGTTTAAATATAATTATAAAGGAAAATTTAGGATAAAATTAGTCTTAATTATTATAAAATGATAATTTATGAGAAATTATAAAGGGATAATCATTTGTCTTATGGTGATGATTGCGAGTACATGAATTGTCTTAGAACGATAATTCAAAAATTATGAAAGAGAGAGAAAGGATCATAACATTTTATAATTTTTTTATTTTGAAATAAAAAGATAGATTTGGTACTAAGAAACTTTGATAAATGTCACGAATTTGTGCGTCGATGACTACGACAATAAGGTATCAAGGAGGTGTATTGAACCACATAGGGTGGTTTTTCCTTGATGCTCACATCGTCGAACTTGAGGTAGGAGGTTCCTTCGCTTTTGGGGGAATATATATATATATATATATATATATATATATATATATATATATTGATGTTATCATGATGTGATGTTTATATTGGACTAAACCATTCCTGTGATGAATTGCATGAGGGTGTGTGAGTAGCCATTTGGGTACTTGTTGTGTTTGATTTTCTAGATATTGATCTTGGTGTGGTTTATCATTCCTTACTACAACATGTATTATTTGTGTGTTGCAATGCTAATGGAATTGTGTTGTGAGTACTAAGATATTCATGTGGATCCTTGAGGTTGGGAGTTATGTGGCTTAGTGGTTGGTTTCCCAACCTCATATAATGCTAACATCCTTAAATGTGTTCATGGCTACCCATGTAGAGGGGAAATCATAATGGATAACCGACAGATACCGAGATATATAAGTGGATCCTTGAGTGTGGGAGTTACGTGGTCCAATGGTCGGTTACCCTTACTGATGCAGTCCTAACGTCCTTAAAGGTGGACGTGGCTTCCCATATAGAGAGTAAATCACAGGGGATTATTGGAAGATACTGATTATGGATTCCTATGGACTTGGGACATGGTTGATTAAAATAATAATATGACATAATATATACCTGAAGAATTGTGTGGAGTTATTGTAACAACCAGAAAGTAGGGTGGGGGTGAGATATGTGACCTTGAATGAGATATGTGTGTTCTTCAAATTCTTACTGGAAACAAGCTGAAGTAGGTGGGGCTGGGATTTGTGGAAGCTTGGTCAGGGCTCAATGATTCAACACGTGTATGTTTACTGGGAATTTAATTACATCATGAGAAAAAATATTATATATATATTTGCACTTATAGTGATAATTCATTGGTGGTGTCCTTTTAAGTATTGTACTCACACACTACTTGGGAATTTCGTGCACTTATAGATTTTTTGACTAGAGATCAGATGGACCGAAGGGGCCATATGACGGATGGTTGAGAAGTAGAGTTTAGAGATGGACCATACTGGGGTAGATTCCAAATTACCCCGAATATGGTTGGTTATTTAATTTTATTTTGTATTTTTATACTTTTTTATACTCAATATAGGCTTACCACTTTGGGTGCTCTAATCTGTATGATATTATTTTGTTTCTATATTTACTCTGATTGGTTATTATTTAGTTCATTCAATATTTATGATCCTTTGACATGATATAGAGGGTATTGTGTACCCAATATTTCTCTTGAGACCCTCACTTCGAGTCTTCAAACTCTTAATTATGAGGATTTGTGCATGAGTTCATGTAACATTTCAGCTCAGACTTAGTGGTTTGGATTGGGATGTTACAAAGTTGTATCAGAGGATTAGGACCCAGTATCTTGTTTCTTCTATTATGTTGGATTGTATTAGGTTATACAAGAGATATAAAATTTGGACTAGAGTATGTGAACCATGAAAGTGTCTTGATATCACTAAATAGTGGACCTCTGAGTTTCTATAAAGTGGGGAATTTGTTTTCTATTTTTATTATTGATTCACCTTAGGTGACAAAAATGACGTTATATGTGATTTATTATATATGTTATAGGTTCTTGTATCATTACTAGGCATGTGGTTTCACATGACATATATATATACCTATATATGTTCTGTATAGTAATTCATTAATTATATTCCTTGATTGTGCGATCTATTCAGGATAGTTTCACTAAATGATATATATGTGTTGTCATGTTCTGTGATATGTATTTATTGGAATTAATTAGTTGAACAATGCATGTGGTTGTGTTAGTATATATCTGATGACTGTGACTAACATGTAGGGATATAAATAAGAGTTAGTTCTATAGGGGGTATACATTGGGTTAAGGGTAGACTCTAAGAAAAACCTTGTTTGATACCATAGACTAGTTTAGAGAAACATTGTTTGATACCATTATACGATTAGAATATGTTAATGTTTTTAATGTTCCATCTTTTGTAGAAGATATCTCCCTGGAGACGTCTAATGGGACTGCCATTTGTGGCATCGCATGATGTTCATGTGCTGCCACCAGTGGTACAGGGGGTTACACCCTCACATGATTTTATAACTGCATAGTTTATTATGGATGCAAAAATAATTCAACCAAGACTCATTCAAATAGTTCCTATCCTTGGTGGGGTCATAGAAAATACCATGACTGACAATGCTCAATATTTCAACTTCTGCGCTCTCTGTCTTTCTAAGGAACTAGTGGCCCACAAGATGCAAAGGACTGGCTGAACTATATTGAAAATATTTTTTAGCTAGTCTAGACCATTGGGTAAGGTAGAGTGATTATAGAAACCTTTATGTTTCAAGGAACTTCTAGGAGATGGTGGAAAACAATGAATCAAGCTGGGAGATGAAAATGTTTTACATGGATGACATTCAAGGACATGTTTCTTTAATAGTACATCCCTTACATGATGAAGTTGGACAATGCCTAGGTGTTAATGGAGTTAGGAAAATGTTCTATTACTATCTACATTTACACTGCACATTTTACAGAGTTTCTTTTCTTTACTCCATCGTTATCTAGGTATGTGGCACAAAATGCTGGATGTTTCAGAAAGTTTTACGACTAGAGATCAGATGTAGGGTTATGGGCTTTGACATGATGACATACTCTTAGGTTATTCTCAATGATCCAACCATTGAAAATATACTAGAGGAGTATTAGGAAATATGATTACTTCCAACTCATGGAGGTCCAGTAAATGTGTTTTCCCTATCTACTATAGGATTCCCTTGAGTAGGTAGAAAGAGAAAGGAAAACCATGAGTACTAAAGTGATGAAGTTTTGGGTCAGAGAAGAACCTTTTCAAGTAGGTGATAAATAATTGGGAAATATGGGCATTATACCATCCATTTTAGGAAGCCAACTGTAGACTACAACTAGTATGGAAAAGGACTCCACTTTAAACATTTTTTCTCGAAGGTTTCCTAGAATGGTGTAAAGAGTTCATGATAGGGTGGGAGTGAAGAAACACAATGAAGGATTTAGACACCCATGAGGATGAAGAAATAATATTTTAGTAGATATGAATATATAAATAAGGTATGATATGTCTATGAAGTGGATATAGAACTAGCAGATGGTGATAAGGAACTCGTTATTGTACGATGTGCGAACTACAGAATGTCTTTGATCTTATGAATTGTTTTAATAATGATGTTTTCCTTATATTTGTGGGATATTTATGTCTTGAATTAGTGGAATAGTTATGTTTCCATAACTTACATTCCTCTAATATATCATTAAATGAAGACATGAAAGCCTAGTACATGAGAGAGTGATAACCAGCTCTTCTTTTAATGAGAGACTATAAAGGGACTAACTCATTGGATATGGGAAGTATCATATAATTTGGACCTCCATTCTCACTATCAAGGTATGTATGATGTATTCAACATTACTCATTTTAAAAGTTACATGCCTGAACCTATGCATATAATATATTTAAAGGATGTTGAGTTGAAACATGTTGCATCTTATGATGAGTGCCCTATGTGTATTACAAATCAGAGTGAGAAAAGACCCTAATGGAAAATGATACTACTAGTCTAGTTTCTATGGAATCATGTATAGATCCAGGAAGACATGTGAAAAAGTGATCCTAATGGTTGATCTCAGTATTTTGAGTCGTTTGATAATGACAATTAGAGACGCTTCTTAAGGATGTGAGGTCTATAGATGTGGGGAATTGTAATATCCCGTTTTTTTACAGTGATAATAAAATCACTCGTGTGATATATTATAAATGTATTATAAGGAAAAATAATAAATTATTTGTGGAAATAAAATAAAATGGTTAAAATTATTTATAGAAGGGTAAAATTCTAGTTAACACATTGAGATATTAAATGGAACATTTTTTGTGTTAGAAACTTAGTTAGTGTGAGATTCTGAGGCCCAAAAAGCCTCGATAAAGAATGAATAAAAATAATAAATATATTATATTAAGTGAATAAAATTTATATAAAATATTTTAAAAACTCCAAAACAGTTCCTCATATGGAAAATATTAAACCACTATTAGGTCTGTAATGTGATGTTTACTGCAGAAAAACTATAACATTTGTATGCATCAAACGTTTGGATGCCTCACTCACTAGAAAAACAATTTTTATATTTAATTAATTTTTTAATCACTTTTTAAATTTTAAATAATTAATATCTCTCAAATAGTGTGTCATATAAGAAATTTGAGACAACCGTTGGTTCTGGAATGGGGGGTTTACCCTACGTAGGATATAACTTATATATCCAATAGACATTTAGTGTTTTTTATTTTTAAGTTGAATAATTAATTTTATTAATTTAGTAAGACAAATTTTAATAAAATTAAATCTAAATTTATTTTTATTTTTTACCTTGAGTCATCTTATTTAATTCTTAAACAACCATTTTCACATGGGGACTCATCCAAAAGATTTTATTTGAGGTTGTCCTGACCATGAAATTTCAGTAATTTCTTAATGATTGAAAATTAATGACTCCACGTTAAATTTTTAGTTGAAACTATAATTTAAATTAGTGTGTTGATTTTGTGGTTTGGAATTTCATGCGTACATGATTTAGAGTTATTAAATATATAATTTACTTTCTATCTTGGTGGATCTAGTAGTGCTAATCCATGTGACCTTATGTCCTGGTCCCCTTGCACACAATCAATCGATTTACTCTTCTTCTATATCTGACCAGCGCGACCTCCATTCTTGTGTTACACGATTTGGGTTTGAATAAAAAGTGATTTTTCTTTTTTATAGGTATTTATTATTATTTATCAAATCTTATAAATTCAATATATTTTGTTTTATTGTTTAGAATTACGCATAATCAGTTTTGTTGATTTTGTATCGATGAGAAGATCCTAAATCATTTTTTTATTTAAACACATCAATGTATTGTTCAATATTAATTTTTTAATTTTAAATGTATCATTTTAAATAAATTATCAAAATAAAGTCACATAGATTTATTGAGTGATAATTTATAAAAATAGTTATATGATAATTTCTTTGAATTATTAAAGAAAAATTTCACATCTTATCAAAAATAACATTCAAAATTTATTGATGGATAATTTATTCAAATTATCATTGGATAAATTGTGAAATCAATTTATCATACGATAATTGTGAAATGATAATTTGTAAGGAATTATTATTAGAATATGGTTAATTTTTTTTAAAATGATTATTATAAGGTAATTATCCTCTGACATAGATTTCAAAATTTATCATAGGATAATTACACAATTTATCAAAAGATAATTATTATAATTCTCAAATGATAATTGTGACATTATCAAGACAATTCATAAATTTATCAATCGATAGTATCTATATAATAAATATGATAATTTATAAAATATAATTATTAATGGATATATTGTAATAAAATTATCAAAATATAATTACAAGGGATAAATTAAAATAAATTATAAAAATATAATTATAAGGTATAATTATAATAAGTTGTAAAAATAATAATTATAAAAGGATAATTCGTATTAAAATTATAAAAAGATAATTATAAAGGATAATTTGTAATAAATTTTTAAAATATAATTAGAAAGGATAATTTATGATAAAATTATTAGATACAATTGTAAATTGATAATTTATGACTAATTATAAAGAGATAATCACTTATCTTATTGTGATTATTGTGAGTTTATGCATTTTCTTAGAATGATAATTTGAAAATTATCAAAGAGATAGAAAGTATGATCGCATGTGATATTTTGTTTTTCTAAATTAAATAGTTCATTTGGTTCTAGGAACCCTTGATGAATGTTGAGCATTGGTGTGTCGATGAAGATGATAATATGGTCGTGGGGAGGTGTATCAAAGCACAAATCGTAGTTTATTGATTCCACTAGAATTGATGACCTCTAGTTAGAAGGTTCCTTCCCATTTTTTCATATATATATATATATATATGATGTTATCACGATGTGAAGTTTATATTGGACTAAACCATGCTTATGTTGAATTGAATGTGGGTGTGTGAGTATCCATTGGCGTACTTGTTGTGTATGATTATCCCGACAATGATCTTGTTGTGGATTATCATTCGTTTCTACAACATGTATTGTTTATGTGTTTCATGGCATGTGGAATTGTGTTGTATGTACTAAGAAACTCCAGTGGATCCTTGGGGTTTGGAGTTATATAGCTCATTGGCCTGTTACCCAACCTCACGTTGTCCTAATGTGCTTAAAGGCAGGCGTGACTACCCCTGTAAAGGGGAAAGAAAAGTGGCTATCTTGAAGATATTGAGGTACATAGGTGGATCCTCTAGGGTGGTTTTTTTGTGTTCTAGGGTTCAGTTACCCTTCTTGATGCAGTCCTAAAATCCTCAAAGGTGGACATTGTTACCCCTATAGAGGGAAAATCATAGCGTCTTGCTAGAAGATAATGTTTATGTCTTCCTATGGACTTGGGTCATGGGTGATTAAAAGGATAAGTAGAGCGAAGGTAGACTCACCAAAATGTGTTTTATTCCTATAACAACCACCAGAATGGGCGGGGTGAGATATATGACCTAGACATAGATAAGTGTGTTTTTGAAATTCTTACTGGCAGCGAGTCGAAGTCGATCGGGCTGGGGTTCGTGGAGACTTATTCAGTGCATGATGACTCAACAAAAATATGTTTAATAAGAATTTACTTAAGTTATGATATACACCGTTATATAAATTTGTGATCTTTGGGTAAGGATGTATTGGTGGTGTGTTACTGAGTCTTTTACTCATATCCCACTCGGTCATTTTGGTGTGCTTGTAGATATTATGAACATAGATATGGTGATGGGAAAGGGACCTATGATGGATAATTGAGTGGTGGATCATATAGCTAGAATGGACTAAGGATGAAAATGTTGTACTTGGAATATGGTTGCTTATTTACTTTTATATTGTATTTGGGTACCACTTTATACTATGAAAATGCTTACCACTTCGGGATCTCATATATGTATGTCAATATTCTATTACCACATTTACTATAATTGTTTGTTATTTACTTTATTCATTATTGTCGATCCCATGACATGATATAAAGGGTATATTCTTCCTTAGGTTTCTCTTGAGACCATCACTGCTAGTCAGCAACCTCTTTAATATGAGGAGGGGCACATGAGGTCATATAGTATTCCAACTTAGACCTTGTGGTCTGAATCAGGATGTTTCAATAACCATTGTAGGAATGATTAATTCTCTATAAAGACATCAGAATATAAGTTTATGAACCCATTTTATAATCATAGACACAAAAATATAACAATATCAAATATTCCCTTCCAAATTTTGAAGAATTTGTTTCAAGTATCATCGATTAACTTTAGAATGTTTACTGGGTACTCAGAAATAACCAAAACTTACATTTTTTAGCAAAACCATGACACCCAAAGAGTAGGAGTAGTGAATTAATTTTCTAAAATAGCATAGAGATGTGTTTTTAAGGAATTATATATAGATATTATTATTTGATACCAATCTAGTAGTCAATAATTTAGGTTCCCTAATAACTATTGTGGTCACAAACATCTAGAAAGAAGGATACATCCAACCAACGATTCTAAGGTGGGTGAATGTGAAGTCCTGATCCCAATTCCCTCCTAAGTAACCAAACATGTGGTACACATGGCATAAAGTGAAACGACCCCTATACCATAGGCTACAAAATTGTATATATAGTTTATAGTGTAATTATGGGAAGACTATACCCTATTTATCAGAGTGATACACAATAGTAAATATAAGGCAAAATTTTTGAAACATATAATATCATATTATAAGAAACTCAAATAAATAATATAAATAGACATCAATACAAATAAGTATCATATATATATATGTATATATTATGATGTCTTTAGTTGATATAGAATAATTAACGTGTATACATTATATCATGTATACAACAATACACCAAATATAAAAGGAAACAAAAAAGGCCAAAAGCTATCTCCAAAGAATCCCAAGTATTACATCAATCATATTCTCCCAAGAACTCATCTTAAAAATAAAATCAAGCATCCATAACTGGTAAGTTCCCTTAATCTTTCATTAATCCATCAATTCTTCCTAGGTACAAAATGATGGCCCAAACAGGGTATGGGTATTACTTTTTAGGCCATCTCCAACAGCATCTAATACAAATAAATTTTGTGAATATTAGATGTAGTAGTGTGCAATAAATACATAAATGAAGTAAATGTGTGAAATTAATGTGAAAATTTATCCATTCCATGAGTATAATATGTGAGTTATTAGTATATAAACTAAGAAAGGTCTATATGAAAGCGAACTCAGTAAAAACCACCATCTTTTGATTATACAAGATATCAAAGAGTATAATAACTTTAGTGGGATGGTATCCCAAGGACTATAGTAAAATAGTAATCTTCGAGTTTGAGGAGATATTCCAAGGTAGCATCAGTATAAAATTTATTAGAACCCAAGGCGATAATCAAAATTTTTATGTTTTTGAGGACATTAAGAAATATCCATGGAGGTAATCCAAGGCATTTTTATTTCTCAATTTTATAGGAGAATAATTGTTTTAAAACTAAGGAATTCATGTATATAAGTCATTAACCAAGTCAAAGGATGGTTTGCTACTTGGAAGACACATCAATGAATTTACTAGCATCCTATGAGTTCTCATAAGGAACTATACGTTAGAAATATAAATCTTACTCATGGAAGGGAACATCTTTATTAGGATCCATGTTCACAACCATAATCATGAATGATATATATAAATGATAAAAGGAACATATAGATATATACAATTCAATTCATTCAATTTTTAATTCATGTACAAGTGACAAAAAGGTGAATGTGAAGTATACATAACCTTTAAAAATTTAGTTAATTAATCTATGGAATTTCATTAAGATTAGGAAATCTCATTACAACCATATAATGGTTGGGTTATAAGGAAATAATAATAATCATGAGAATCTAATCGAACCCACCCTAAGGGGTGGTTTATGTTTAGGTATTCAACCTGTAAAAATGTAAATGGGTTCAATGAAGGGTCTAGGTCAAAATTTATGAAATTAAATAATGGAGTTACACATTTTGAAGGCAACACATAGGATGTCCGATAAGTAGTAAGACAACGAAAAATTTTCAACATGATGAATTTTAGGGAAAATTAAAAGACCACATACCTTAGATCATTTTTATACTCCTCATCCAGTATTTTTCTCAAACATGGGCTAGACCAAAATAATTTGAGAAATTAGAAAAAACACATTTAAAATAGGGAATATTTGTTTATATAAATGAATCAGACCAACAATGATAATAAAATGTGAGAAAAATATATAATAGAGTACTAGAAATTTAAATAGGGACCAAACATGATGAATGATAGTCAACATAGAACTTAAATGGAAGAGGTCCCTCAAATATTATTTGAGGGATGAAGGGAATTATCTCCTTGAGATACTATGTGAAAATGAGGAGAAATATATCCGGAAAAGGGTTATAGTCTAGAGTGGAAAATGGTAAATTCCCACTTTATGAAGGGGTGATTGGTCTAGTCACATTGTTCAGCTGACTACATGTCATACATGTGATAAACAATATCTATAATCCCTCTCCCTGCATAGTTTGGTGAATGTTTTAACAAACCTTTGGAAAACCATATGATTACCACTTTCTATAATCTCTCACGTTATATAGTTTTGGTATATAGTTAGGCAAACCATGTGATTTACATCTATAATAAATTTTAGATTTTTCACAGTCATTTCACCTCTTGCATTTTTTGATAAATTGTGCTCCACCCTTAGAGGGATACATTTTTGAGGTGTACATTTAGTATTAATCATTATCTAACCATGCACCTTAGTATGTTTCCATAAAAACTAGAACTATGAGTCCTTAACCAATCATAGTCATTCCCAAAACCACCATGAACTATTTACTCACTTTTATTTAGATTATACAATAGGATTAAAATGAAAATTAAAGGATCCATACCTCTAGAAGAACTAAAATATTAAAACATCTCCTCATTATAATAAATCCTTTGAGTTTCCCTTCCTTGGGTGGTTGATCTGCATCCAAGAATAAATATATCCTCTGAGTGTGATCATCAGAATCTTGCTACTAGGTATCATCCGATAAATGGTCATGCTTCCATAAAACCTATTCTAGAGGAAATTTATTTCCTCAGAGAGAATTTATACTATAGTCAATGATATGAACTAGATACTCATCAAAATATGTTTCATTCTCTAACTCAACTTCCTTGACATTAAAATCATGTGGTGGTTTGAAATAAAAATGGGGATGAAAATAAATGAATAAGATAATGTTCATGGATTTGTACCTCTAAGGAAGATATATCAAATAGGATTCCATCCTAACTCTCTCCAAAATATCTAAGGGCTTGAAAAATATAGGTTCCAACATCCTTTTTCTCTGAATATGTTGATGATCCAATATTGGTGAGACTCATAAGAAGGCCCGATCGCCTACTTCAAACTCTATGGGTAGATGATGAGAATTAGTATATGACTTCTTCTTATATTATACCATGTAAATTATGTTTATTATCAACTATAACTACTCCTATTCCTATAGAACTAGATTACATCCTAGTAGAACTGCTCCCCTACCACTAACCAACATAGAGGAGAATGAAACAACCAAAAATATACTACATCATAAGGAGACATATGGATTATCAGTAGGAAACAATTATTATAATACAAATCAGAAATATTTAATAAGGTTTCCAAAGAAATTAAAAAATCATGGCAACATCCTCTAAAAATGTTCTGCAACATCAATACAGTACACTTGGGCCGACCATTATTCTAGGGGTGGTAAATTTTACACAGATGTAATTATGAACTGAGTAATTTTTATACCCCTAATAGAACCATGATGTGAACCAAACATTCCTATCTGATACAATGGTACATGAATTACCATGAATATGAGGACATATTAGATAAAAACTCTCCCAAGCTCATCCACTAAGAATATATCTTAGATAATAAAGATGTGGGTGACCTTTGTCAGCTTGTGCTAGATCACACATACAACTTAATTATCTCAACATGACTATGGAAGGACTACTACAAAACACATGGTGACATAATTCCATTTTCAATATAGTATGGGTAATATATTTAACATGAAAATAGGGCATTGGTGTTAAACATTCAACTACTTATCGGAAGAACACTAAGAAACAATACATGTAATTTCATTTTTCATCCTAGGCCACCAATACTACGAGTTCATATCACTATACATCTTAGTGAGTTCAAGATATTTTCCCAGTTAGAATAATGAAATTATCACATCAATTCACCTCACATATCTATAGGTACCAAGATAATATCATTAATATACAAAATCTCATCCTCGTCAACAACCCAATTAGGTGTCAGGTCCTCACGTATAATTGTTTCTCATAGGAATAAGCCTTTGGGATATGAATGTTTACTCAATATCACATGATTCATACATGATGATTCCATTACTAAATCAATGAGAAAAGGATAACCATGAAATTACATATATTCTAGATGTATTTCATAAATAATTTCCATTAACCATCATTAAACTCTAGATTCATAAATAGTGTAAGTCTGGGGTTTCTATCTCGGAGCATTAGCAACTAAATTTACCTACTATAGAATGTAAGAAAGATAAATTTATAAAAAATGAAATTTTCAACCCATATCCACTACTATAGGGTAACATAAAACTGATAGAATATATACATAAGGCTTTTTTATCAGTGTATATCATGAACCATTCTTCTATTTAATACTGTATTCAGTAACATAAGACATGATAAACAAAAACTAACTCTAGATAATGTGTTTGGTAATTAAACTTGTGAGGTATCAAATGGTGATACCTATACTCCATAACTCATTACCTTTATATAAAAACAACTCCCATCCCAATTCATGATGCATCATAATAAACTATGTAGCCTCTACCAGGGTTAGATTAAATCAATATCAATGTTGAGGCCAAACTTTCTTTCAACCCCTGGAAATCCTTATTTGAATCTTCATTCCATATAAATTTACACCACTATTGGTCAATCCTCTTATCAGTGCTACAAGGTATGTATTTTTTTGAATAAAATAATGAAAATAATTATCTTAACCCAAAAAATTTCATATATCAAACATATTCTAGGGGTTTATCAAGAAACAATGGATATCCTCTTATATATATCCACATATACCCTTGATTTTGATATAATGTTACCCAATAAGTAAAATTATTGAATAAAAAGTTGGATTTAGTGAGATAGGCATAAATCCTATTCTCTTATAGTGTACTTAAAATGATTTAAATGTATTTGGAATGATTGTGTTGGATCTTACTATACACTAAAATTCCATCCATATAAAAAACCATAAAAGATTCCAGATATGGGTGAAAAAAGGATTCCTCAAGGATATAAAAATGTTCACTGCATTGATTAATCTGAACGACATTACTATAAATTATTGTAGTCTATACATGATTAAAACTATTTTGTACATTATATATGAGGGTCTAAACCATATCTGATGATATCATGGCATAAAGCCATTTTTTGTGAATACTTAGTCCCTTGAAATCTCATCAAATAGATTTTGTATATGAGGATATGGGTACTAGTTCATAATAGTAATTTAATTCAACCATTGGTAATATTTTCATAGTCATATGGTACCATCTAGCTTCTTGGTGAAAAGAATAGGTGATCCCCATGGAGGATTACTAGTCTATATGAACCCTTTAGCTTCTTGTTCCTCCTACTACCTCTTGAGTTATCGAAGCTCAATAAGATTCATCATGTATGGATCAATAGGTACTTCTTCCACTCCTATAACAAGATAAATAGTTAACTCACTCTCTCTTAGGAGGTCATCTAAAAACATAAACCAGAAATACATCCCAAAAATAGTCCATCATTGGAGGATAAAAAACCATTCATACTCCATGATCATCAAAAAATACTAGCAATCTAAACTGGTACTCTTCCAAACCAAAGATACATTATTCCATCTTGAATATCCTGGAGATATAAATGTTCTTTATGAATGTAGCTTCTACCCTCGAGTGATAATAAATAAAACCTACGACGATCACAATAAATACATGACTAAGGGGGAACTAACCAATCCAATCCAAGAATGATGTTCAATCCTGTCATCTTGAAGATAAAAATTTTACATAAGAAATAATGAGTTTTAATCTTGAGAGGACACTCCTTAAATTTCCATAAACTTTCTGAACATACTCCCAAATAAGAATCAAGATATGTTACCACAAAAAATTACTCAATCTTGATACCATGACCTTCCATTAAGGCTCATAATATTTAATTGTTTTAGGAACCAATATTGAATAAATACAATATTAAATTTGAGGATACTAAGATCATACGTAGTACTATAAATGGTCTCAATGTCTTCTCCTCATGTGTAGGCTATAAAACTTATAAATGTTCATATTTGAAGTTCATAGCTATATCCTGACCACCCTATTCAAGTCCACTCTAATATTGTTACACCCACTGCATTTGAATTCTGTGATCTTGACCACCTACATGGACTAAACGTCTAGTTATACTCCAACTTCCTTGATGAGTTGGATTCCCTGATCTTGATTCAGAATCCCGAGCTTGTATAGATCCTCTAACACTAGGAATTGGTGTAATGGTCCTACAAAATTTATAGATATGGGCCATTATTCTACATTCCTGACAATCTAACGAGTATCTATTACACTAGGGATTCAGGTTGATGGACCTTTCAAAATGATGGAATACTGCACAAATTCCAATTTGTACAATCTAGCTACTACATCCATCATGAGAAATATAAATTTGAAGCTTCCTTCCAGACAATTATGCACGAACTAGCTTAATATTTGAACCATCCAACCATATACCATTATCTTCACTTTGATTATACTCAGATATAAGGTCCTAGATTACTATATTTGAAATGATATCCAATTAGAATATGTTCACCAGATATCAGATGGTTTACCTGATCTCATCCTGAAAATATCTCACCTAGGATATCTCATCACCAGTAAGAGTGGGTATAAATCTTTGAAGCTATGTGAAATCAGCAAGGTAATCAATAAAGTGAATAACACCATTACCTAAAAGCAAAAAGTTTTAAACATTATCATCTCTCAGTGTATTTGGGAAACAATAGTCATAGATTATAGTCTAGAAATCCTTCCAAACCATACCCTGGTGCTATTTTTTCTATTTAATAACATCCCAACATCAATTGGTGTACCCATGAAGTATATAAGATATAATATTCAACCTCTTTTATGCATGCATCTACATATTATAAAAGATCAAACATGTATCCTCAAACCAATAGTTAGTAGTATGTGGGATAACATACCCCAAAATGGTAGAAGGGTGACGGTGATTTAATACTCTAGTGAAATATAACATAGACTGTCCATGTTGGGGTGCTCCCTCAATGGATTTCACTAACTATTGGAAAGTATTTCTGAGCTGAGCATCAATTATTAGTCTAAGTATAATTGTAGGAACCACTAGTGGTTCCATAGTTAGTACTACTAGTGGGTCACATCCCACCATCTCGAGAGTATGGGTATTTTCACCTTCTTGGTTCTTGACTCAATGCTATCATGTATTCATATATCTAAAATGTTAAGAACAGAACTCAAACAAGATAAATGAATGGAAGGATACTACTATAGAACATTATAGGCACAAAACATCGATATCATTGTAAAATACTAACTTATCCACCCGCTACTAAGGCTATGTGAAGGGTGTGATTCAAATTTAATCATAAGGGTCTTGTTATATGGGGTTTTAATTACATGTTTTAAAAGAAAACACTCTTTAAATTTCAAATGGATTCCAAATTTAATGGAAACCCAATCCATCAAAAGTTAGAAGTTATCAAGTATAAATGTAATGGTTTTGTTAGATAATTTTTCATTCACAAGATATAAATACCTATAGTCTATAAGTTACAATTTGAATTTAATGTAACTGCAACTATCCTTTTACATATGGCCTTAGGATGTAACAAGAAACTATATAATGGTTCAATTAAAAGGATCTCAATCCCAATTAATATGATCATAAAATATAAATTTTAATTGGAATCCATCTAGTCATAATCAACTAAAAGCGTCATCATAAGTAACATAACTTCCTTGGATTAAAATTTTCATAATTTACTAGTCAAAGATCCACCATAAATCTATATGGGAAAACACTATTTAAGATTATGAATAAAAATTAAATTAATAATTATCATAAATATTTTTCTATATAAAATTATAGAGAATTAAAATTATAGGAAAAAAATCCATGCATGAAAATAAACTAAAAATCATGAAATGAAATAATCATGGCATGGAATATAGAATACATATAAATTACTATGTTCCAATAATGATTCATGATAAAATACTATATTTCCATACCTTCCCATGGGTAATAATAAAATCTATAAACATAACACAATTATACATGTGCGTCACCCAATAATGAAAGTAAAGTAACAATAATTCAAAAAAATGCATAAAAAATTACCATCCATAGTAACTTTCTTCCCCACCCCAACCCCAAACATGGGCTGACTACTCCTAGGCCCAACTTATTACCAAGTTATGGCAGGTCCTAGTCTCTTGTCTACCAATCCCAAATAGTTATTAAAAGGAAAATTAACCTCATATATAACTTTGTGACATCCCAAGATTGTTAAATAATATGTAATAAAAGTTTAGGGCCACATGGACACCATCATGATATTCAATATGTTAGAGGCTTCCAACTAACCGTGATGGTGTATGGCGGAATTGTGGGGAGACTAATCCCTTTTTATCAGAGTGAAACATAGTGGTAAATATAAGGTAAAACAACTGAAAAAATGTAATATAATAGTGTAAGAAAATAATTCGAACAATATAAGATGACATGAACATAAATTAGTATCATATACAAGTGATAATGTCATGAGACTATGTAGAAAAATAAAATGCAATACATGAAAATAGGCATATAAAAGTACAATATATACCAAAGGAAACCAAAGGAACAAAAGCTATCTCAATAACATCATGAGAATTGTCTTGGTTATCTTCACCCAAGCTATCATGCTAAAAAGAAATCAGGAATCCATATCTGGGTGATTCCCTTTATCCTTTCCTATATCCATGAATTCTTCTATGTTACCAAACAGTGGAGAAAAAAGGGTGTGAGTAAAACACAGTAGGCCACCATCGATGGTGTCTAATAAAAATATTATTTGTGAATATAAGATGTAATAGTGTGTAGTGTATACATAAATAAAGTGAAACTATAAAATAAAATCCCAACATGATCCAATCCATGGGTATAATCTAGGGTAATGATCAATATATTAAAGTGGAAAAATATTATATGGAAGTGAACTTGGTAAAAACCACAATCTTCTCCTTATTACAAATATAAAAGTGTTTAATACTATAGTAAGAGAAAAACCCAAGGCCCACAACCAAAGTATCCAATTTGTGTTTAATGACTTCATTTAAGCAAAATCAGTATAAATAATATTGTAGATCTATAAGATAATCGAAGGGGGTCTGTTTCAGAGGATATCATGCCGAATCGAAGGATATAATCTAAGCCATTTTAATGTCCACAGTTTTAATGTGAATTTTCTATTCTATATAAATTAATTAATGTGTATAACACATTTAATGAGTCTAAGGCATTTGTTTCACTTATAATTCATATCAAGAAATCTACTGGTATCCTATGACTTTCCCCAAGTCATTTTAGGTCGGGAAGGCAGGTCCATCTTAATGAATGACACACCTTTATAGTGATCCTTGTTCATAACCATAATCATATATAATATATATAAATGATAAAAGGTCCATGTAGATATCTATTATATTTATCAATTCAAATCCTTCCTATTTTCATTCAAGTACAAGTGATAAAAATTGGAATGTTAAGTATTTATATCCTCTAATTTTTTTATTTCAATTAACAAATTGCACTAATTAGTTGAAATATCAACACAACCAAGGGTGGGTTGGTCGTAATAAAATAATGGAAATTAAGATCATTTAATATAAAAAACCCTAAGGGGTGGTTCATATTGAGGTATTCAACATCTAAAAAAGTAAACAGGATCAATGAAGGGTCGAGGTCATGGTTTAGGCATTTAAATAAGGGAGTTACACTTTTCAAAGGTAAAACATGAAAATTTATATGTTTGACATAATGATGAAAAATTTTAAACACCATAAATTATATAGAAAATTAAAATACCACATAACTTAGATCGACATTTGTATACTCATTTGGTATCAAAATTAAATATGTGATTTAATAATAGAAAATCAAAAACTAGGAAAATGAATGGAAAATATGACATATTAGGTTGCATGCATGAATCATACTAATGATGATGAGATAAAGGGAGAAATTAAGATAATGGAGTAATAGACATACTGGGGGGGTCCAACATGATGAATGAAGGTCAAAATGGTGGTCATATGGAGATGGGTATCTCAAATACTAGATAAGGGAATAAGGGGAGGATCTCGGCAAGATACTATATGAAAATGGGATGAAAATGAGGAATAAGTGATAAATGATTTGAAATGGGTCCATAGTTTTGTCACATGGGTTGGATAACCATGAACAAATTGTGTGATAACCATTATATGTAATCCCTCACCTTACATGATTTTGGTGCTTGGTTATAAAAATTGTCTGAAAAACTTATGAGTTTCCTTTGTAATAAATTACAATTTTTCATGGTTCTGTAGCCTATTTTTCATGGTTTGAAAAAACAATGTCCCACCCTTACAGGGTTGTATGACATAGGGGCACAGTTAGTAATAACCTTATGCCTTAGACTATTTCTCTAAAAACTGGATATCTAATCCCCAAACCAAGCTTTAATGCTCCCAAAATCTCGCTAAACCAATTACTCAATTCCATTTTGATAATACAAGAGTTTTATACTGAAAAATAAGGTTCCATACCTCTAATAAAAACCCATATTCTACTATATTGATATAGAAATTTCAATCACTGAAAATTTTATTTAGGGATAAAAATATCCAAATTGGCTCTCCAATATAGTCCTTTAATGAGGAAAACTGGGGAAATTAGAGTCTTAATTGGATTCAATGATTTAAACAATATTTTTATAAAAATAAACTTCCTAGTTCCTATTATAGAATTCCTAAATTATATAAAAATAGGTTTCAAAGCACTCTCACTTAAGGGTGGTCACTTCAGATGAAACCAAATCAAGATAACTTCTAATTATAGAGATTCTATTGATTTTCATAACTCCACTGGGGTTTTTATCAGTTGATTTTATTGATACTGAAGAATACTAAGAAATGATACAAGTGTATAGTACACATCATCTTTATGTCTACCCTTAGGAATACAATGGAGTGCCATGTAGATAACCTGGTAGTTAAATATTATCATTGAAATGATCAATTAACTAAACATGAGGAAGTTTTCACCAAACTACAATATCATATTCTGATAATAATCTCTATAATCTCTAGGTTTATAGTATCTTCTATAAAGTTCATTGTATTTGAGTTTCATCACCATGTCATTGAATTTAATCTTTATAAAATATGAGGAATAATTAAAACATAAAATACTCAAAACCTTTGAGAGTTATATGTTTTTAGGGATCCTTGAAAACAATATCCATTTTATTCCAATCCTTTTTGTTTATTATTTACCCTTCATGAAACTGATAGATAAAGGGGTGACTAAAATAGCTTGATATTTCAATATGTATTTATTCTTTAAATGAATATTATATTTGATATCATTAAATACACATAACATCAAACTAAAATGAACCATGATACTTTTATTGAGATATAATATTATAATTAAAGATATAAAATAACACATTATATGGTTGAAATATGAAACAAGATAGATAAAAGTAAAAAATTAGTAAATACACATATATATAAAAATACCACAAACATTAAATATTTGTCCTCATGGTTCTTATTGAAGATTGGGATCACAAACACATATATGGAAATAAGAAAAATAATTAATAATATTATAGTCATGATGAGAGAGAAGTAAATGAATAATATTAATAAATTTCAGTGAAGAAAGTAAGGATATATATAAAAATGTAATATGACTATTATATTTATAGTCATTAGAAACATAATCAATATATATATATATATGACTATTAGATATATATCTATTTGTTATATTGAAATCCAATTGGAATATACTTTTTTCATAATATCTTAAAAATAATATAATTCACTACACTCATATAATTATTAATTTATATGAAATAAATTAAGAGCACTTAATATTTCAGAAAGTCATTTTTATATATAGGTGGATATTTTGTATATTGTAAAAATATAAATTTATAAATATTATAAATTAAATTTTAATACGAGGACTTATTTTTTGTATTTCATCATATCAAAATTTTATTAGCATGAATTGTTGTGATTTTTCAGAAATAGTTAATTTTTGGGTGAATGGTGAAGAATATAGATTTCAGAAAAACTATAACTTCTATTACATTATAATGATATAAGAATAACATAAAAATAAATGAAACATTATTTCAAGAATAAATATATATTTTATAAGTAATATAATTCATATAAAAATCTAAATTTTAATATAGAAATAAATGTATGAAATTTTGGAAATCTAATCAATGTTTTTTTTCAAATAAAAACTATTTCTAGTTTTTCCCCATTAATCAAGTATTTATAAGGATACATTAATTTTTGGTTTCATTGGAAGGAAAATTATTTCCTGTTTTATTTTAAAAAATCTAATTAATTCTATTTGAATAAATATTATACTTTATTTTACTATAATTTTGTTATTCATAAAACAAACATTTTTTTTTCTAAAAATGGGTTTCATTTCCTTTTAAGAATATATATCATATGTAATTTATACCACCTGTAAAAATTTAATATTAAAAATTTACATTATTTTGAATTGGAATAGTTTATATTATTTTAAATGAAAAATTTAATTTTTTTCATAATTATTAGAAAAAATGATATTCTTTTAAACCTGGTTAGGGTTAAAATGAGTTTACCATAGGTGGGGTGGGGGCAGTTAAACTAAGAGGTAATATTAAAGGTGACAGTTAATATGGTCTAAATCATTTTTTTATGATATTTAGACCATATATTATCTAAAAGAAAAATTATTGTCCATTTGGTTCCACTTTTATAGGAAAATGAATTTATATTAATTAAATATTTTAAGTTATTTCATGTGTGTCCCTCCCATCGCTTATAAAATGGAACTTACTATCCCCCTTGATAAATATTTTTACCATGAATCTCATAAATAACCTAAAACCCATACATGATTACTAACCTTCGTTATTGATCTTTTGGAATTACCCAAAAATTATCATAATAAGGCTTACAGTGTAAGCAAAAGGAGATCCCTCAAAGAAGTGGTAATTATGATACCTGACTCTTTAATTTTTTTCCCTTTTTATAAATCTATTTTATCAATATTAAAAAAACTAATATATTATCATAAATACACTAAGATGTTACTATGATAGTCTACAAACTATCTTCCACCAATATTCCATAAAATGTGAAACCAAAGTACCACTCCTATGTATGTGCGTACTACCGCCTCTATGTAGCGATTTGATTAGTTTTACAACACCACCTATCATGGGTTGTTGAAATTATTAATTTAACAAATATATATGATATTTATGATTTAAAAGTGATTCATGAATGAAATAAATGTGTATATTATTTTCCTTTTTCAAATTATAAAATGGATGTATCATTCATGCATATATACAGATTACCATTCCCATGAGTGGTGTACTAAAATATCAATATCCAAATGTTATAGAAGACAAAAAAATTTTATATAATTAAAATATATAAAAATTATGAAATTAATATAATTATGATAATTTTATATTAATACTATACCTTAGTAAGTTCTTACTCATTCAGTCAATATAACACTCTACAGTTTAGGTTAATTTTACAACTTTCACTAGTGATGTTATAATGATAATGAAATAAAATATTAAAGAATATTAAATACTAAGGATATTATATAATAATAATAATATAATTATTATTACCAAGAAATGAATAGAATTATAGATAATATGGAACCCATATCAAAATGAATGAACCATAACTTCCAATCCACAACAAAAAAGAATAATGAAGTTTTTAACACCTAAAATGATGATGATGACAACATATTATTAACGAACATATGATATGATATTTTAAGAAATCCATTTATGATATTTTAATAATTAATATATTACTATTATATAAATATAATAAATTTAGATCACTTATTTAGTTGGTTATAAGGTATCTGACCAAGAGGAAGTCTGAGGTAAGGTTTCACGTCTCACTTTTGTTTACATGACACATATGTCATATTCACCCATTATTTTTTATATTTGGTGTTCATAATGTAAATTTATTATGTTATTTCATTAATATCTTAATATAGTTTTTAAAGGTTTCGTTTTTGTTTTATTTCAATGAAGTGGGTTATGATTTAAAAGTTACCAAAGTTGTAATGTTTTATTCTATAATCTAATTTTTTTATTCAGGATTGTTTGTGTTTAAATTTTTTTTAAAGGAAATTGTGAGACATAAATATTTTAAACTACATATATTTTATTATATTATTGTTATTGATGTATTTTAAAAGTTTTCATTTCAATTTTCTCTTTTTTAAACTCAATATAATTGAGAAATTTAATTTATTAATTTTTTTTATTATTTGTTTAGGTGAAGAGAATTTTATTTCTTGTCCACATTTCATAAAATGATTTCATGAATTTTATTTTAGATGATAAAATGAACATTTAATGTAATTTATTAAAATATTTTAATTTAATTTAAATTTTTTAAAAGGAATATTCTAGTTTTTTTCTTGAATGAGGTACTTTTACTTTTTACCAAAAGTGTAAAAAGAATATTTCTTTTAACATTACCAAAAAATGGAATTAACACAAATATAATAATTATTTATGTTTAATATTCCATCATATTTTCCAGGTTTATTTATATGAAATAAAATTTCATAATTTTTTCAGTATTTTTGTTTAATATAATATCAAAATAAATGGTTACTTTTCTCACATTTTCAATAGAAGGTTTGAATATAATTTTAACAAAATTTATTTCTATGTCAGCATCATTTTATATAACATATAATTTACAAGGGAAAAAATATAATGATACCATCCATCATATTTCTTAGGATGTATTATGATCAAGATGCTCTATTTCTTACAAGGGAAAAATATTTACATTTAAAATGCTAGTTTTCAAATAAGGATTTTTATATTTATTATTTTCTGTATTTATTATTTATCCCTTAATATGTTGAATCAATTGGACTTAGTATTTGATTATTTATAACTATTATATCCCCTTAAAAAATGGTATGGTATAATGATAAAATCCAACTTATGTACTTGGTGTCTCATTGAACAATTATTTATCATGTCCTAGCACAAGGCCTGAATGATATATTTATGATGTCTTATTAAAAATCATTGAAAACATGATTATAATGTATAAAGTTATGAATTTCATCATTATGAAATCAATTACTTTTATCCATGCTATTATTAATTCTTTTATCCTTATATATAATTAATGTATTCGTAATTGATAGTATTTATGTAAATATGTTGATTTCATAAGATAATAAGACGAAAAATAATTTTAATTTTTTTACCATCCATATGGGTAAAAAAAATTTCCACAAAGAAAATATTACTTATTTATCAGTAAAATGACATTTATTATGTTTTTATTTTATTCTTTAACATGAAATGTTTTATGAAAAACAATGGGAAGAAGTTTTATTCTTAGAGTAAGTAATTATTTTAAGCTAATTTTTTATTATGATAAAATTAAACCACCCTTATGTGTTTTTTATGAATTTCAAATTGATTGATGAGTTTAATTTTTTTATATCCGTTACTAAGATTTGGTTTTATCATCCCCCGTTCTCAAATGTTTTTCACATGGATTAACTATGAGTGGGAACTATAAAAATGTATATCTTCCAATTATTGTGATCCTTATTAAAAGTATAAATCATTTTTAAATGAATAATGTGTTCAAATTTATGAATCAAGTTTTAATGAAATAAAATAGTGATTCATTGGATGTATATACATTTTATTGAAATGGTTTAAGTGGAATTATATTCCTTTTAAGGGTTGTTTCATTAAAATTTCTAACAAAAAAGATACTTGAAATGTTGAAAAGTTTAACCCTAATTATAAATCATGTAATTATAGGTTGTTTATGTTATTGGAAATTATAGGTGGAATCCAAAGAAATGTTTAGATAATGTTAGAGGGTAATATTTTATTTGATAATAAGTTAGAATAAGTTTTTATCCTTAAAGGTTAATATTATATGGATTATTATGGATATTGAATAGAAAATGAAACGGTTATGGATATGTTCATATTTATCATCCTAATATGATAGTTTATTGTTATTTTATTTAATACAACCCCAATAACTATTTTGGTGTTATTAAATGGATTTAATTAGTTGGAACCATGTTAACAATGGATATGAAATAAAATATAATGATTTTATGAACAATCAACCAAATAGGATAAAAAATAGAGTTAAGACTTATATTGTTATGCCTAACAAAAAATCAATATATATTACAGACAACCTAAACATATGTGAGTTAATTTACACAAAAAATAAAATAAAAATGCAGTTTCATAGAGGCTTAGGTGATAAATATCATAAAGGTTAAATGATAAAACATCATACATGTTAATAATATAGAAATAAGAACTTTAGGAAATGCATTAGAGAAAAATGAATATGATTTAATTACAGAGAGAATAGATTGTATGAATATTAGTTTCATAAGATGAAATATGATAAAGGACACTAGAAATATCATATGGATAAAAAATTAGCAAGGTTATATGTTGAAGATAAAGATACTTGAAAAAAATAAAAGAGTAATGTGTTATTTTAACATTTTTATTTATGTTTAATTTAATAGTAAATATTATATTGAAATTGGTAAATAATGTGAAATTATTTAGATTTTGATTATAGGAAGTATGTGTAAAGAAATAAGAAATCATTTATTGGATAATGAGTTCTGATGAATGTTGATTGATTGATGTATTTTTATATATTATTTTAAGAGTTATGATGTTGTTGTATTTTATTTTAGGGATACTTATAATTTTAAGGGAATTAATACTATTTTATTGTTTTTTATGATGGGAGTAATTTTTAGAGACATTTATGGAGTTTTAATAGATGTTTTAGGTATATTAGATTCTTAAATATAACATGTTTTAAAGTGAAAAGGCTATTTTAGAGAGAATGACTTTATATTTTTTGGATATAAGTCTAACAATATTGATAACATTTATCGATGAGATTATTTTTGATGTTGAGGAAATTATGGATAATGGGTATAAAAGAGTCATTATATTTTGGGAGAATTATATGATTAAGGTTAATGTAAATAATTTTATCTCATATGTAATTTTTATTAACGAATAATTTTTGAGTTGCTCTTTGTAATAATATATGATTTTTGTGACATTATGTAATTTTAGATTATTTATTGAAAATATTATCATATTTTATAGGTTTTATTAGTATGACATATACATTTTTGATATGTTACATTATGTGTGAATATTATTTTTGGAGATAAATGTTAATTTTTCCTTGAAAAATATAATATCAAATGTTTCTAATTTCTGGGTTCTGAAATTGGTCTGGAATATTTTTAAGAGATTTAAGGTTATCTATTTATTAAATGGTTTAATTTTAAATTTAAGTGATATTTTTGAGTCTTTGGGGATTATTCAGTTATATTCTTATGTGATGGTTTTTTCATATTGATTATTATTTTAGATTGTGCTCTATATTTTGGTTTTATATAGTAGGAATATCTTTCATCATTTTTTGATCTTATAGATGGTTAAAATTTTTATTTATTTCCTTAGTCTTGAAAAAATCATCTTGAAGAAAAAAGTATAAATTTACACTTATACAGTGGAAAACATTTATGTACGTATATTTTATTAAAATGTCAATCTTGAGTGTAATCAAATTTTTGAAATCTATTTAGCCTTATGTTGAAAGTGACACTTACATGTCAAGGTACTCCTTTAGAAACTCATATATAAGTATGAGTTTTATACCACTACAGTCATTTATGAAATTATATGTTTCTTGAGATTGAAAAAAAAACAAAATTTTTGTCTTAAAAAATACATTTGATTTTATTACTATGATAAATTAATTTTGGTGATAACAAATTAAAAACCGAAGGACATAATTTTTGTAGGAATTGGATAATGTAGCAACTGATATGTCAATATGTGTTTATCCATTATGTGGATATTATGACTAATAGCTTATTATATACTAAATATCAATTTAAAATGATTTGTGATAATTTTATTAAGATAAAATATTTTAATGATGGATACACACTAATAAATTATGAGGTTTCATTATGAAACAACATGAAGACAAGTTAAAGTGGATTAAATCCACACACACACCCATATATAAACCGAAAATAAATAAATTTGTATTCTCATGTGTCACAAAGATGATTTTGACCACAATTAAAAAATTTAAAAAATTAAAATAATTTGTAATATAATATCTACATATTCCTAGATACAATTAAACGAATAAAATTACTAATGTTTTTGAAGCATTTAAGGATATATATAATAATGTGATATAACTGTTATCTATATCGTCATTGGACATATAACCATTTTATATACACAATATTAATATTTAAAAATGTTTGGTAGATTTTATTCCAACTTGTACTTAATTAGCGAATAAATAAAATGAAAAAATAAAAAAAATAAAATTAACATAACTTATATATTATTAATTAATGTGAAACAGATTAAGAGCACGTAATGTTTTAAAAGGTTATTTTTCTATTTAATATGTTTGTCTAAAATGATTTAAAAGAAAAAATTATAAAATTCAGAAATTAAATTTGATGAAAAATATTTTGTTTTTTGTTTCTTTTTTCCTTTATTATCATATTATTTTTTTATATTTTCCATAAATAATTTTTTTTTTTAAATAGTGAAAAATACCAATTTTACCAAATCACTATTTTTTATTACATTATAATGATATAATAATAACATGAAAGTATACAAAAAACATTTAGTAGAAAAAATATATATTTATTTATTAATATAATTTATATAAAATATAATATTCAACATGGAAATATATTCTTAACACTTTGTATGTTTAGGTAATTTTTTTGTTCAAATAAAAAAAATTTAGTTATAATCTCATAATCATGAATTTTCATGGTTACTTTATATTGTGTCTTAATTTTAAATAAAAATAATTATCCTTTTGTTTAAAATAATCCAATTAATTACATTATAAAAAATACTTTATTTTACTATAAAATATTTTTTATTATTAAAAAAACATTTTTTCTAAAAATTGTTTTCATTATCTTTTAGGAACATTTATTAATTATCATTCTTACCAATTATACTAATTTACTATTAAAAAATGGATTATATATTTGTAATAACAATAATAAATATTATGTAATAGGTTTAATTTTAATTTTTTCATAATTAATAATAAAAAAGTAAGACTTTTTTACCTTGGTTATGGTTAAATTGAGTTTACATGGGGGGGGGGGGGTTAAATTAAGACATAATAGTAACAAATCCACTTAAATTTATATAAATATTATTGGTTTGGATAATATGATATCATATTATCAAAAATTTATTTATTTTTTATTTTGTTTCACTTTTTCATGAAAATTAATTTATTTTATTTAAATATTTTATGTAATTCCACGTTTGTCCCCCTCCCACACTTATAAAATGGTGTTTATTATCCTCTATATTTTACATACATTGATCCATTTAGTTCATCCAAAAAACCCTTAAACCATACTAGGTACCTTCCCTTACTTATTTATCTTATAGTATTACCCTATGACCATCCTAGGAAGGATTAAGTTGCAAGCCAAAGGTGGTCTCTAAAAAAAGAGATAATCATTTAACCCAACACATTAAATGATAGGTTCTTCTTATGATTTCTAAAAATATTTTTAATATTTCGTAACATAATAAATTCAGTGTCATAAATATTCTAATAAGTTTTATTAGGACTTTAGGGAAACCATTTTACACCTCCTTTCCATCAAATGGGAAATGAAAATATCGCTCTTCTGTACGTGTGGACTACCGCCACCATGCAATGTTGTGAATCATTTTCACACACTAAATTTCATTGTTTTAATGATGGATTTACTAAATATATATGTTATTTATGATTTAATAATTATTTTTTAATGATAAAATACTATCTATATTATTTTTATCTTTTCATTATTATATAGAGGTATCATTCATGAGTACGTATAGACTGCCGTATCTATGAGAAATTTATTCCATTTTCAACATCTAAAATTTTGTAATCGTTTAGAAATAAAATATAATAAATATATAAAAAGCATATAAAACAAATAATCTTAGTTACATGCTATATTATGATAATTCTTTATCATGTTCTTACTCATTTGGTCTTTATAACATGCTCACATTTAGGTCAGTTTTATTTCGTACATTAGTGATGTTATAATGTTTAAGAAATGACTAAAGTTATATTATTTAATAATGGTGATATTATGTAATAATAATAAATTAAATGATAAAACTTATGGATAATATTGAACTATGATCATGTTGGAAGGACCATAACTGCCTTACAAAAACATACAAGAAAAGGGATGCATTTATCACCCAAAATAATGATGATAATGAAGGATTGTTAATGGAAATGGTATAAAATGTTATAAGTTAACTATTTATGGTATTTTAAAAATTAATATTCATTTTAATGTAATTTTTTATTACATTAAATTTATTATCAATGAGTTTAAAATACATCTGAACAAGTGGATGTCCAAGGTAAGGGTTTCTTGTTTCACTTTTTATTTGGTGAGACATACGCCATATTCACCACTTATTTGTCCTATATGTTATATAAACTACACCTTTTTATGTAATATTAGGAATATATCGATATTCATAGTATTTAAAGTTTCAATTAATTTTATTTTTTTGAAGTGGTTATGATTCAAAAGTTACCGAAGCGGTAAGGGTTTTTTTACTAGTCTCATATTTATCCAGGAAGGTTTGTGATTAAATTCCATTACAGGAAATTATGATATCTTAATATTCTAAATTTCATATATTTTATAATCCAGTAGATATATTTTATTATTTATAAATTTTCCTTTAATTTTATTATATTTGGTACATAATGTGATTAAGAAAATGTTATTATGAAAAACTGACTCTTATATGGTCGAAGAAAGTTTTCATCCTTGAACCAGTTTCATATTTTATTAGAATGTTATTTTCAATGATAAAATGATTATTTAAATTAATTTTCAACAAAATATTATTTTATTTTCAATGTTTCAAAATTAATGTTCTTATCATTTTCCAAATGTGGTGCTTATATATTTTACAAAAATTGTAAAAAGAATATTTGTTTTAACATTTACCACACAATTTTTTCCCTTCATAATAACAATTGTTTCATTTGATTCTTCCATTAAATATTTAGATATTTATTTTTCAAGAAATTTATTTTCTCATTATTTTTCATGTATGTATTAATAAGTTATCAAAGAAAAATATATTTTTATAACCTTTTTAGGGATGGTTTGAATTTTCTTTTAAAATAATTTTTATTCTACTGTAACATCCATTGATGAATATTATGATTTTTGGGGGATATAATTTAGTGAAAAAATCCACCATATTACTCTAAATGGGTTATTATTATTTAAGTTGCGAGTCTTTTTTGTTTGATTTTTAGTTTTATATTTTATTATTTGAATAAATGCCTATCAATATTTGTCTCTTTCAAAAAAATTATTTTATAATTATATTTTATTCTTTTAACTATTTAATGTAATTATATTTTTATATGTATATTTATAAATTATTTTATTTATTCTTTTACTATTTTATTTTTCTATAAAAAAATATTTCAATTCATTTTATATTATTATTTATTTGTTTTTATTTACAATTATATAGATTTTAAAATTAATTATTTATCTTTACATATTGCATTTTTACCCTTATATAGGTAAGATTTTACCCTTACTTAGCCTTCATATTTTATTCGTTAGCTATATATACCCATATTTTACACTTACACAACTATATATTATCCTTAAACATGCCTTATTAATAATTGTTCACCTTTACATAAGTCTTGAATCATTCTATGCAACCTTATACAACTATATCATACCATTACACAAGTTGTGGTATTCTTCTATTACCCTTACACAGGTTGATTTTTACCCATACAAATATTTATTATATATGAGTTTCCCTTAAGTATATTCATATATACCATTACTCAATGATTATAATGTCATTTTTACCTTTACAAAACATTGATTATTCCATTAAAAAACGTCAATGTTTCCTTTTTGTAAATTAAAAATTTTAGTGTTTACTATTATAAAACAATATTATTTTTATCTCCACCTTTAAACAATTTATGTTTTACATTTACAGATATATTAAGCTTACCTTATTGCGTGATGTTTGTTCTTTTTATTACCCTTAAGAAAATTTTCCAAAATTTTTCTTTACTTTATGAATTTTTGAAACTACGTTTTACCATTATTCATGGCATGCAATATACAGTTATATAGGAATACAAACATTCTTTTCTCTCAATTACCATTTTTCATATTTTTATTCAAATTTTCACTTTCTAGATTATTGTTTAAAGTGTCTTATATTATATTAATGGTTCATAATTAATATTAATTATATAGAATTTGTGAAAAATGATTTTACATTATTCTAATCATACTTATATTAAGATCAAAGATGTTATTTTTTCATGCCTAAACATACAACATGGATATTAAATATTCAAATGTAGTTTTTTTGATTTGTTTTTTGTGTTTTTAACAGTTCTAAATTCATATTTGTTGATAAAAACCTATTTAAAAACTATTTATTATTTTTAGTGTAGTGTTACTCATTTCATTAGATTATATGTATATACATACATAAATTATTCATGTTTTTGATATTTTTAATTTTAAAAATATATTGTTTTGTGATACTCATGGGATTTATATTTAACAGATTGAAATGAAGTGTTTTACAATTAGAATTATGATTTAAAAGTTTTTTGAATTATTCATAATGGTTTGGAATATCATATGAGAGTTGGGTGATAATTTTACAATGATTATATTTATCTCTCTATATAAGATAATCATATAACTATAATTTTTAATTTCAATTTTAAATTTCTAACCTATTTTTTGACTATGTTATTTTTTTTATTTAAGGATTATTAGAATTTCATAAAATCTTGTTGTATGATACATAAATACTAAAACAATTTTTTCATGATGATAAATTACTAATTTCCAAGTGATACTATTCCAACAGGTTCTGAGGTGTGATACTGTGAAGTGATATATAATTCTATATGTAAAAATATTATCTTATATACTAGAAAATCTATCAATGGATGACCCCAAACTATTTCAATATCTTTTACCTTGATAACCATTTTATTCAACACTCAATAAATAGTACCCATTGTTCAATTGTTTATTTTTTTAATCTTTTTCATCCTAGTTTCTTGTTTTTGTAACACTTCTTCCCATATCTCACATGAGCTCTCACAATTTTTATTATTTTAAATACAAAATAATTTTATTTCATCAGGTTGTGACTTATGGATTAAATTTTCAGGACTATTTGGCTTGTGAAAACTTCTTTATAATGTCAAGGATGTAATTTATTTATGACTGTCCATAAAAAAGTGATACATCATAGTAATAATTCCAAAAAAAAGTAGGTTTGAATTGTGTTTTTATTCCCCTTAAAAAATAAGCATAGTTCACAAACTATCTCTCACCCAGTTGATAGTTACAATAGTAAAATAGGTACACATTTGAGAAAACTACTATAAGAATATCTATATTCATTCTCTTTTTCAGTTATAATTACCCTTTATTATTATCTTTGATATTTAATTTAGGTAATTAATCAATCTCTTTAAAATATTAATCTTTATATTCTCCTCCATCTAGATCACCAGTAATCACTATATTCGAGCAAATAATTTGTATTAGATTATTTTTCTTTTGGAATTTATCCAATCATTCTAGAGTCTTGTATTATCCTCATTTTGTTATTAATTATTATTTTTTGTAATCTATTTCTATACCTCAAAATCCAAGGATAAATAATAATTATGATAGAAGGAATGAATTGAAATGATGGATGGATTACTCAAAACCACCTCACTGTGATGTAAATTAATATAGTTACTTGAAATCTAGAATAAAGGTATACCTCAATCCATTCATCATTTACCACTTTTCAGTCGTAGAAAAACCATTAAAATACCAAATTCTAACACAAATACTATTACAGGAAATGATGCAGAAAAATATTTTCTGAACTATAAAGTAGTAAGTATTCAATATTGTGTTATTAACTAAGTGTGTTTAGATTTATTTATAAATGTAATATTGATCCTATGTTATAGAGGATTTGATAAGTTATTCATCTTGAATCATACAAGATAACCAAAACTAAATTCAAAATATATCGAGGAGAGTACCAAGATCTGAATATGGGTGAAGTTGAAAGAATTAATCAAATGTTTTACCAATTTTTATAAAATATAAACGGAATGAATTACCTTGGAAATACAGTAATGAACTATATACTAGTTGAAATATTCTTAATAGCTTTATTTAATAAATGGAATGAATAGAAGGTTTTGATTGATGAAACTATTAATTTACAATAATACACAATGGATGAACTCATGATATCACTTATTCAATATAAAATTAAGTTAAGGAACATTTCGATGAAGATAATTCAAAGTAGAAAGGAATTTCTTTCAAATAAAATATAAATGTTATTTGTAAATCCTTTAAATATGAGACATTGGAATGTTATAAATGTTAAATTATGAATACAAGAAAAGGGACTTATAATTTAATGAAGAAAAAGGAAAATTTCAATAAGTTACCAAGTAAAGATTGAAATAATAATTGAAATGAAAATATGGTTACTAAATACACAATAAATTAAATATTCAATTTATTTATAAATAATGTAATATAAATTATGATTTTCTCATGATAAATCTAGGAGGGAGACATAAACAATTGAAGTAATAATTGAAGCATGGTTATCAAAATGAA
Source organism: Viscum album (assembly GCA_963277665.1). NCBI lineage: Eukaryota > Viridiplantae > Streptophyta > Magnoliopsida > Santalales > Viscaceae > Viscum > Viscum album. The sequence goes on from OY728143.1 coordinate 578,757,776, forward strand.
TGATGTTTCACTAAAGAATATTATTCGTGTGATGAATATATAAGTGATAAAAATTCAAACAACATATGTTTTATGTAAAAAAAAAAATTAGGTATTTAATGATTCCAATACAAGTAACTATTATGATAGTGATGGTTATAGATTTTATGAGTTATATAAATAAAATGAAAGGATTTAAAAACACGTTTTAAGAGTAAGTATGTTTCAAAATTAATTGAAAGAATAAAATAAGATACCTATAAAGGTATGTAATAAGTTCAATAAAGAGAATAATTATCTCAAAGAAGAAATAAATTATTCTTATTTTTATTTTAAAGGTAATATATATAATGATTTTGTGTATTTTCAGTAAGAAAAATTTAATATTATAAAGGAAGTTTTAAAAATAAAAGAAAAATTATCAAAAAAATTTCATGGAAGAGAAATATATATAAATATCATAGCAATGAAAATCCCAAATAAAGAAAATATTTTTTTGTTATAACCAATGGATTTTTAATTATACAAGACTAAAATTTTTAAAAGTTAATTTGGAAACATCTCTTCAGTTATGTGATTTAAATGTTGTATTTAAGGACATTATGTTAATTTATTTTCTCTTAAATTCCCTCAATATCCTAGATATACTAGATATTGTTTTTCCAAAAAAAATTAATGCTATATGTAACACCCAAATCTTCCTTGGTACATTTCTATTTGAAAAATGCAATAGCTTGCGTTGTACGCAACATCGAGTTCCAGCACACCATGACCAATCATACTACCCATTATGAATAGTAATACCCTATTTTGGAAATTTTATAAATTTTATTTTTTAAAATGGACTTCATTTTTTGTTTTTGAATATCAAAATTAGCTTAGGGTAAATTTTCGGTATTTCTTTTAAAACATTCAATTTTCGATGAATAGTGAAAAACACTGTGTTATTGTTTAAAAACAACTTTTAATTAAATTATTATTTATTTTAGTTCACAATTTATACATAATATCTATATATGTTCAATGTAATTAATTGTACTTTTTTATCATAAGATTAGATATATAAAATTTTATTGAACTTTTAACGTCTTTTACCCACCTTCTAGGAACATTTGAAAATTATCATAAAACGTAATTTTACAGCTTCTATGATTTTAATTTAAAAAATCAATGAGGAAAGTTTGAAATCAGTAAGTAAAATGTGGTTCAATAGGATGAATATAAATTTTTTATGAATTGTAACGTTTGAATTTTATTTACCACGGTTAAAAGTAAATAGGGAAATTAATTGAAAAAATTATATTATAATTACCCAAACACATGTCTTAATTATATTTGATAAGTTCATTTCTACCAAAATCAACCATATTAATAAGATATTATCCTTTTGGTCCACATGGATTAGATTAGGACATTTATCAATATTTTATTTAAAGAAGAGTTAAAAGTATAAAATTCAAAGTTTAATAACTAAACCATTTTTAATATTTGGTTTTACATACAATAAATTAGACAATACATATTCATTTTAAAGATAAAAATATTTCATAAATAATTTTATTTTATTTATAATTTTTAGACATTAAATAATTAAATTTATTTATGATACAATGATGATACAGTAATTAGATTATTATTGGAAGATTAAAACAATTTATATTTTAAAAATTAATACAATTGTAAATTGAGACATTTTATGTATTACAAGAATTTTCAACGTTAATATGACATGTTAGGGTTGATTAAAAAAAATTTCAAGTTATAATGTTGTTATGACTTATAGAAAACCCACATTCTAAATAGTGTCAAAGTTGACATAAATGAGTTATTAAAACAAATACTATATTATTAATTGATATAATATTCCTAAAAATATAATTTTTGATTAAGGACTTATATAAGGTTATATATATCAACAATGATCCACTTGGGGTTATCATTGATTTTAATATTATGTTTATTAAACATTTTTTATAACAATACAAGAATAAATGGTAAAAGTTAAACTATTTTACTAAGAGTTATATCTAAAAGATAAGGTTTATATGGTGACCTAAACCTATCTAAAACCTATTGGTCATGAGGTTTTAGATTCATACCCACCTTATCCTATATATATATATATATATCCTTTTTTAGCCATTATAAACCGAATATGATTGTATAACAAAATAATATTTTAAACTTTTCCTAAAGAGACCCTCACCTCTCTTATAAAATGATACTTCCACTTCTCTCAAAATCACACCTCAAAATCCATTTGGCTCTGCCAAACCCTGCTTAAATATCTCCCCCAAAACCCTAAAATCAACCTAGAGGCCTTAATTTTATCATAATACAACATAATGATCCATTTTTATCAAATCAATAGGAAGAACCAGAAGTAGAGGTGATAATTTCATCACCTATTTCAAAGTTCCTGTCTTCTTCCACAAACTCTTTAAGTTTTGTTTCCATAAAAAAATAATAAATCCAGTACCTTATACTTAATTTTATGTTATTATAAATATGGTAAAACCATATTCATTATTCTGTCCATCCTAGGAATGAAAAATTCACCTTACGTTCATACGTACGGCTTACCATCTCCATGACGTGGTGTAGTTTGTTATTCAATAGTTAATTATTTGGATGGGTATAAAAATGAGTATAATTTATGTTAATAATAAATATACCATTCTAATGATTCTTGAAAAATGATATACCATCCAATTAAATATTATTTAACCTTCAATAGAATGATGTTGTTGCTCGTGTGAACGTACAGATTACTATCTCCAAGAATGCGATGAGATTCATTCGCCATTGTAACCATTGGAGAAAAAAATTTATTGTATGATTAGAAATAATGTTTAAGATCATAATATCATTCTGTATATGAATAAAATACATCCAATCCATAACAAACATGACTTATGTAACAAAACATATATAGGAAAATGAATCAGTTAACACATGAAACAATGATACTACTGAAATATTATAAACAATGAAATATTAAAAGATCATATCTGATATCATATTTATGTATGTGGTTCTATGATAAATTAATAACAATTATTTAACTATTATACAAGATTTTAATGTACCCTTAATCAATGAAAAGTTTATGTTAATGGTTAATTTTACAGTCTCTTTATTATCTGAGGGTTTTTATACGTGAGTATCTACTAGGACCTCTTTATCATCCACATCATTGTTTCTTAAAAATGTATCTGATTTTTTTTAATATTTATTAGACTATGGGTTAAAGTCATTTATAAAACATTTTCCTTTTATAAAGTGGTTTAAAAGGAATATTTTCGTCGCATTCTAAACAAGGTACTTTAAGACCTTTTCGAAAAATTAAGGAAAGAATGATTTTTTAAATACTACTGTGAGTGCGACTATTTTCCATTATTATAAAACATTCGAAGCTTCCCATAAAATCTTATTATAATATTTTCTAAATAAATTTTTTCTTTATTTTTGAATGATTTCAATGTAGAAATAAATATTTCACTCAAAGATTTTTTGGATTGATTTCATCTATGTCAACATCCTTCGTTGGATTTTACATTTTTTTGAAGTTAGTTAATTATGATAAAATATTATATATTTCATTGATGGTTTTTTGATATGTTAGACCATGGATGTGCTATTTTTATACCATTAATTGTTTATGGTTAATTTATTTACATTTTTTATGCTAGTTTTAATATGAATTTTTATTTTATTTTTCAGTCTTTTCATATAAGGAATGCATTGGACTTAGTAAGTGACAGGTGGAGCCTGTTATAGATACTTGATTTATCAGTATGTATCATGAGAAAAACTAGTGTTTTGGAAAAAGGCCTAGAAAAAATCATATTTTTAGTGTTGTCACGATTCGTTGACTATGAGGTTATGATGTTCAGTATTATGCATTCCATCGTAATGAAATTGGCTATTGATATTACATTTTATTATTCGACTAGTAGAATATCCATGTAAATAATTAAATGTCATTATTTTATTTATATTTGCCATATTATGATGAACTTTAATTTTAAAAGGATTTTGTTTTAGTGTTAGACATTTCCTTATATGTTTATGCCTATTTATGATCGTTTCTATGATATTGTTATCTTTACTGTGCATCTAAGCTCACCCCTTACTACATTTTTTTTATAGTATGTAAAGATGTATATTACAATTAAACTACATAAATAGGTTATGGGATATGAGTGTCTTTATAGGGAACACAATGTTTTTTTTATTTCATGATGTAATGTAAAACTTATGTATGTATCTAGCACTTCCAAGTCTACTAAACTAATTGTCCTTTTGAGACTTGATCTATTGTGATCATGCCAATTTTATGTAATAATGCACCGACTCTTGGTAACTAGGGTGGGGGTGTTACAGTTGGTATCAAATAAAGTTTAACACAAACCCAGGCAACGATATTTACAAAAACTCTGATTAGAGAACACTACCTTAATATATAGATTAAGTATTTGAATAGAAGAACTTCTTAAAATTTTGATAATGTAGAGATTTTTTGAATTTTCCATGAAATACATCCCTACCAGGAAAGAAGCTGGTAGAGGCTGATCATGCACATATTTACCTAGGAGAAAAAACTCTGATAAGGATTTTTAGTCTTGACCCAGGGTATCCTGGTACACAACAATTGGCCTTGCTGCACTCTTGCTTAAGACACTCTATGGGAATATTCTTAGGACAAATCACATTTTCCTTACAAACCATTATGAAGGATTTATGAGTGAATACCTCCTCAAATAAAACATTTTATTATGATTATAGATTATATGAATAAACTGTTCAATTTATGTTAGGTATTTTACTAATTTGGAATTATTTATTGCGATTCATAAACTAATCTAGTTTCTGCTATTGTTTAAAAATGGTGCCTAGTGGAAGGAATTAAAATTGTATCAACGCACACAATCCATGTAGGGATTTACCTCCCACTCAAGATAATAATAGTGGAGCTGGTGATGCAACCAGTGCTGAATAAATTATAACCATATTGGGAAGACTCACTCAGTTTATGAATAATAACCTTACCCATATAGATTACCCTGTTCTACAACATGGAGGGTCAATGTTAGACTTCTTCATGAGTAAAAAACAATCATAATTCAATGGGACAACAAATCCATTGTTATCTAATCAATGGATATGTTCCATAGAGAAAATATTTCATTCTCTGGGGAGTAGAGAAACGGAAAAAAATTCATGGTAGTTTATCACCTCACATGTGATGCAGATCAATGGTGGTAATTAATTCAAAACATAAAGGAGGATAAAGAAGTATCAAATTTAGAATGGAGAGAGTTTATAAACTTTTCTTAGAACAATACTTTCCTTGTGACCATTAAGTGGATATAGAAACAGAATTTCTAAGTCTGAGGCAAAAGGAAGATGAGAATGTCACAAAGTATGAGGCTAACTTTACAAGGCTATCAATGCATGAATCAAATTATATACATAACCCAATGAGTAATATTGATTGATTATTTGACGGGTTGAAACCATTTCTACATTGAGTAATAGTCTCACAATTCATCTCATCATATGAAGATATTGTCTCATGTGCTATCAAGATAGAAGAGTAATTATCTATGTATTATGAATTTTAAACAAAGAAAGAGAAGAAGAGATCCTATGAACACTCTAGAAATGGAAATAATGCGAAGAAGGAAAAATTTGAATTTCCATCTTGTAGTAAATGTGGGAAGAAACACCCCAATACTTACCTAAAGGTAATGGGAGTCTGTTGCAAGTGTGGTGAAAAAATCCAAAAATCATGGGATTGCAAGGGAAAGAAATAGGTTGTCAATGTTGAATGCTAAAATTATAGAGAAATGTGGCATTATATAAATTAATGTACTATGGAACAAGGAACATTACCTTGGGAAGGGCCAAGGGAGCGTGGCCAGGCTTATGCGATCACTGCTTCTAAGGTGGAATCTACAAATGATGTGGTGGAAGGTAATTTAATGGTTTCTTCAAATTTATAAAATGATTTATTTGATTCTCGATCATCTTATTGTTTCATATCTTCCCTGTTTTCAAATAAAATTTGATATTCTCAATTTAATTTAACAAGGGAGTTGTTAGTCAAAACCCTTAAGGGATGTGTCATTGCAACAAATTTTTGTGAAACAATTCACATTAGGTCATATAAATGTGCTTTATCTGTTGATCTCATCACCATACCCATGATTGAATTGGATATAATCCTTGGTATGGATTGTATTTCAGGCCATGATGCAAAAATTTATTGTAAGAAGAATATGGTTACAATTTTTTATGATGTTAAGGAGTACCTTATATTTGGAGCATAAACATCACCATATGATTCTTATCTAGATCTACCCACAGTATCTCTACTAAATTCAATTATTGGAGAGGAAGAGAATAAAATAAATATGTGTGAGGAAAGGAATGTTAAAATAGAATATGTACCTATTGTGCAAGAATATGTTGATTTGTTTCCTCGATATTTACCTGGACATCATCTAGAATGAGAAATTGAGTTTTCGATTGATTTAATTCTTGGTTAAAGGCCCATATCAAAGACCCATTATAGAATGGCCACTAAATAATTTGTGGAACTAACGAAACAACTAGAAAAATTGAGTAATAAAGGATTTATTCTCCCTAGTGTTTCTCAATGGGGAGCCCATGTTCTTTTTGTTAAGATGAAATATGGATCTATGAGGTTGTCTGTTGACTATAAGAAGATCAATGCTATAAGAATAAAGAAAGAGTATCTCATACATCACATTTATGATTTATTCGATAAAGTTCATGGAGCTCAATATTTTTCAAATATTCACCTTTAATCTGGATATCATCAGTTGTGTTTGAAGAAGGAATACATTCCAAAAACTGCATTTTGTACCATGTATGGGCATTACGAATTTACATTAATGCCTTTTGGACTAACTAATGCACCCTATGTATTCATGGATCTAATGAATAGGGGTTTCAAGGAATATATTTATGACATTGTAGTGGTATTTTTTGATGATATATTGGTTTACTCTAAAATCTATTAAGATCATGAATAATCACTTGTGCATGATTCTAAAGACTCTTTGAAGAAATGAATTATAAGGGAAGTTTATCAAGTTTGAATTCAGGCTTCATGATATTTCTTTTCTTGGTAATATTGTCTCTATGTATAGATTCTTTGTTAATCATTTTAAGATAAGAGCAATAAAATAATGGACAACACCGATGAGTATAATTGAGGTACACAGTTTTATTGGTTTAGTAAGTTATTATCGGTGTTTCCTCATTTATTTTTCCTGATTTACTAACCCATTAACCAAGAACATACGTACATGGGTTAAATTTCATTGGAAAAAAAGTGTGTGATTTTGTTTTAAAAAAACTAAAGAGAAGATTAGTCATTGCTCCTATCTGGAATCTACCATTAGGGAATGATGGGGTGTTTATTTATAGTTATTCTTCAAATAAAGGACATGGTTGTGTCCTTATACATAATGATAGAGTTACTTCCTATGCATCATGATAGGTTAAAATTCGTGAACAAAACTATCCAACTCATGATCTTGATTTAGCAGCTGTAATCATTTCTTTAAAGATCGGGAGACACTATCTATATGGTGAAAAATGTGAGATATATACTGATCACAAGAGTTTGAAGTATATTTTCTCACAGAAGGAACTCAACATGCGGCAAAGATGATGGGTTTAACTACTCAATGATTATGATTCACTATACATTACCACCTGGGGAAGATAAATAAGGTGGGAGGTTCTTTGAGAAAAAAAGATTATGGAGTTTTTAATAAGATGAGAGTTGAATGGAATCCTATGTTCATGTATCTAGAATGGATGTATATTGGAATAATAATAGAAGGTGAATCATCATTACTTTTTTAAATGGTTTCCAAACCATCTTTAATAGAAAGTATAAAAGTTCTCACACTGTAGATGAGGAGTATCAAAAGAAAATTAATCCTAAAAATGATGGTAAATTGATCGAATTCATATATGATGATGGGATTTTAAGTTCTGGGAAAATAGTTTGTGTTCCTAACATACTAGATCTAAAATAGGATTTTTTGTATGATTCTCATAGCTCCAATTTCTCTATACACCCTCGTATCACTAAGATGTATATAAATTTGAAGGATCATTTTTGGTGGAAAAACATGAAGAGATATCTTGCTGATTATGCGTCAAGATGTATGGTTTTTCAACAGGTTACAGCTGGAAGACAACATCCTAGGGGAGTAATGAATCTTATTCCCATATCTGAGTGTAAATGTGATGATACAATGATGGACTTTGACATAGGGATACAAAAGACTCCTAGAAGGAATGTGGAAATATGGTTCATTGTTGATCATGTTTCCAAGTAAGCAAATTTTCTTGCTATAAGAGAAGATTTTCCACTTGAACATGTAGCAAGAATATATATTAAAAAAGTTATAAGACTTCTTGGAGTACCCGTATTAACTGTTTCTGATCATAATCCTTATTTTACATCAAGATTCTGGAAAAGTCTTCGGAAGGCCCTAGATACTGAACTTTGTTGGAGCACTCCATACCACCCTTAAACTGATGGAAAATCTAAACGAACTATTAAAACCTTAAAAGACATGTTGAGATCTTTTTCACGTGATTTTCAAGTTATGTGGGATCAATATTTACCTTTGTTAAAATTTTCCTATAACAATAGTTTCTATTTAAGTATTATGATAGTACCATATGAAGAGTTATATAAAAAGTGATGTCGCGCACCAAATTTTTGGGATGATGTTGGTTAAATAAATCTCGTAGGCCCAGAACATGGTGAGGAAACAATGTAAAATGTGAATATTGTCCAAACCCACATCAAAAAAGCTCAAAGTATGGAAAAGAGCTATATTGAAAACTGAAGGAAGGATTTGAAATTTCAAGTATGAGATCATGTTTACTTGAAGGTATCATCATGGAAGTGTGTTGTACAATTTGTTAAGATGGCTAAATTAAATCCCAGGTACATCAGACCTTTCAAAATTCTAGAAAGAATTACAGTTATAGCTTACGGTTTGGAAATGCCTCCAAGTCTCTCCAAAGTTCATGATGTGTTCCACGTATCAGTATTGATAAAATACATGCATGGCCCAACACATGTACTCATCAATGTATAAATAGAATCAGAACCCGGTATACCTTATTGTGAAGAGACAATCAATATTCTTGATACCATAGAACCAGTGTTGAGAAACAAGATGACTTGTCTGCTAAAAGTTCTAGGGAGAAACCAAAAGATGGAAGAGGCAATGTGGGAACCCGATGAACATATGAGGAAGAACCAATAAGACCATTTTAGGCAGTAGTATTCTAGATATTTTGAGGATGAAATTATTTGAAGGATGGAATAATGTAACACCCTAAGCATCCACGACATGTTTCTATTTGAATAATGCAATAGCTTATGATGTACGCTACATCTAGTTCTAGCACACCACGACCAATCAAACAAGCAATTATGAATAGTAATACCCACTGTTTGAAATTTTATAAATTTTATTTTTCAAAAGGGACATCATTTTTGGATTTAGAATATCAAAATTAGAATAGGGTGAATTATTGGCATTATTCTCAATACATTCGATTTTTGATGAATAGTGAAAAACACTACTTTATTATTTAAAACTAAATATTTATTTAAATAATTATTTATTTTATTTAAATTTATTTTAGACCAAAATATATACATAATACTTATATACATTCAATGTAATTCATTGATGTCATCTTATAATAATATTAGATATATAAAATTTTATTGAACTTTTAACTTCTTTTACACACCTTCTAGGAACATTTTCAAATTTTCATAAAGCATAATTTTACAGCTTCTGTGAATTGAATTTCATAAATCCAAGAGACAAATTTGACATCATTATGTAAAATGTGGTTCAATAGGATGATTTTTTTTTGTGAATAGTAACTTTTGAATTTTATTTACCGCGATTAAAATTAAATAGGGTAATTAAAGGAAAAAATGTTATTAAAATTCCCCTAACACATATCCTAATTATATTTGATAAGTTAAATTCAACCAAAATCATCTTTATGAATAAAATATGATCCTTTTGATTCATTTTTATTAGATTAGGACATTTATTATTATTTTATTTAAAGAAGAGTTAAAAGTGTTAAATTCAAAGTTTAATAGCTAAACCATTTTTAATATAGGTTTATACATAAGATACATTAATCTATAAATATTCATTATAAAGATAAAAATACTTCCTACATATTGGTATTTTATTTATAATTTTAAGACATTAAATAATTAAATTTATTTATGACATAATGATGATGCAGTAAATTCCATATTACTGAAAGATTAAAAAAATTGAATTTATAAATATTAATATAACTGTAAATTGAAACTTTTGATGTATTACACGAATTTTATAGGTTAATTTAACATTTTTTTTTGGTTAAATAAAATTTTTCGAAGTGATAAAGTTGTTATGAGTTTCCCTAAAAACACATATTAAATAGTGTCAAAATTGACTTAAATGAGTTTTAAAAAAAATACTATGTTATTAATTGATATAATATTCCTAAAAATATAAGGTTTGAAAAAAGGAATTATATAAGGTTAAATATGTCAATTATTATCCACTTGGGGTTCTCTTGGATTTTTATTGTATGTTTATCTATCATTTATTATAATAATACAAGAATACATGGTAAAAGTTAAACAATTTAATTAAGAGTTAAATCTAATGGATATGGTTTATATGGTGACCTAAACCTATCTAAAACCTATTGGTTGAGTGTTTTTCGACCCATAACCACCTTATCCAAGAAATAAATCTTTTTGGAGCCATTATAAACCTATTATGATTGTATAATAAAATAACATTTCAAGATTTTCCTAAAATGACCCTCACCTCTCTTATAAAAGTGTACATCCCCTTCTCTAAAAGCCACACCTAAAAATCCATTTGGCTAATCCAAATCCTACTAAAATATCCTCCCAACTACCCTAAATTCAACCTAGATGACTTACTTTGATCATTTGCCTACCTAATTAGCCCTTTTGATCAAACGAAATGAAAGCACTCGAAAAAGAGGTAATAATTTCATCACCTCTTCTAAAGATATTTTCTTCTTCCACTTCCTATTTTTTTGTTGTTTCTGTACCAATATAATAACTCCAATACCTTATACTTACTATGATGTTATTATAAATATGGTACAACCGTATTCATTGTTCAATCAATCTTATGAAGGACAAAGTCACCATACGTGCATACACAAATCTTACCGTCTCCATGGCGTCGTGTAGTTTGTTATTCAACACTTAAATATTTTGATGGGTATAATAATGATTATAATTGATTTTAATAATAAATATAATATGTTAATTATTCTTTATATATGATATACTATCCAATTATATACGATTTCACCATCAACATAATGATATTTTCACTCGTGCATACATATGGATTACTATCTCCATGAACGCGATGAGATTCATTCCCCATCGTAATAATTAAAGAATAATTTTATTTTACGATGAGAAATAAGGTTTAAGAACATAAAATCATTCAGTATATGAATCAAATATATCATATCCATAAAAAAATTACTTACGTAACTAAAAATATAATGGAAAATGAATCAGTTAACACCTGAAATAATGATACTTCTGAAATATTATTAACAACGCAATCTTAGAATATCATATATGATATCATATTTATTTATGTGGTTCTATAGTAATTTAATAAGAGTTATTTAACTATTATATGTGAGTATCAACTGAGGCCTCTTAATCATCCACATCTATGTTTCTTTAAAATGCATCTCAAAACATTTTTTACTATTTACTAGATTATGGGTTAAAGTCATTTATAACCTTTTTTGAATTTTTATAAAATGTTTTGAAAAGAATATTTCCATCGCTTTACAAATAAGGTAATTTTTTGCCATTTAGAAAAATTAAATAATGAATATTCTTTTAAATTATTTGGTGGGTGCAGCTATTTTCCGCTGTTATAACACCTTCGAAGGGTCCCTTACAAGATTATAAGGTTATTTTTTAAATAAATATTTTCTTTACTTTTAAATGATATCAGTATAGAATGAAATATTTCCCTGAAATAATTTTTGGATTGATTTCATCTATGTCGACATACTTCATTGGATTTTTTTTTAATTTGAACTTGATTGGTTATGATAAAATCTTCTATATTATATTGAAGGTTTTGTGATATATTTGACTGTGGCTGGGATATTTTTATACCATTCATGGTTTATGGTAAAAGTATTGACATTTTGTATGCTATTTTTAATATGAATGTTTATATTATGTTTCATCATTTTCATATGAGGAATGCATTAGAAATAGTAAGTGACAAGTGGAGCCCACTATATATCCTTGATGCATCGGTAGGTCTCATGAGACAAACTAGTGTAATGGCACATGGCCTTGAAAAAATAATATTTTTAGTCTTCGAATAAGGCCTTGACTATGTGGTTATGATATCCTGCATTATGTATTCCATCATTATTAAATTAGTTACTGATATTACATGTGATTATTCAACTAGTATAATATCCATGTGAATAAGTAAATTGAATTATTTGATTTATGTTTTCCATATTATGATGAAGTTTAAGATTAAAAGGCTTATGTTTTAGTATTATACATTTCCTCAAATTTTTATGCTTAATTATTATAGTTTCCGCTATATTGTTATCCTTACTGAGCAACTGAGCTCACCCCTTTCTATGTTTTATTTTTCCTCAGATGCAAAGAAATACATTATGATTAACCTGTTGGAATATGATAATGGATATGATTGTGTTCAAAGGGGACATAATGTTTTTTTCATTTCATTATGTACTGTAAAACTTATGTATATATCTAGAACTTCCAAGGCTACTAAACTAATTCATATTTTGAAACTTGATCTCTTGAGATCATGCCAATGTAATGTAATAATGCACCGACTCTGGGAAACTCGGGTTGAGGTGTTACACTAGAGTACTATACAATGAATATTTTAAGTCTGTTTTGGTAGCTAAAAATTCTGTTTCTAATCCTTTTGGACAGAAAAAAAGAATGGGTGCCAAAAACTTGCTCACCATAATTTATCTATTTTGGATAAATACCTTTAGAACATCAAGGACCCATGGTACATGGACACCGACTATTCGACGCACATGATTGTTTTCCAATCAACTTTTTTACCTATACCATATTTGATAAAGGCTATATCATTTTTGGAGATAACTCTGAAAGAATTGTTAAGAGATTTAGTGAATTAAATATTTACAATTTTTTCTTATTTTATAATTTTTAATATGTTAATGATTTAAAAATTAAATTAATTAATAGTTAAAAATAGATTTATTATGGTATGTATGTTAAATGTAAAGATATAAATATTGAGTTTCCAAAATGAACATGTTTTTTATGATAATATAAAATGTAGTAATTATTCTATTAGTTTCATTTATATATCTAATCAAAATGTTATGTTTGTTAATAATATAGAAATATATGATGTTATCTTGAATAGAAGTCTAGGACATGCTCATTTCTGGATGATATATAAATTATCAAAGCATGAACTTGTTCTATATTTACCCAAGTTAATGGTAAGAAGTATTTTTATGATTCGTTGTTAAATGGTAAAAAACATAAGGACTATTTTAGAACTATCAACCATGTCTCTAATTCTAGACCTCTATAAATAATAAATATTAATTTGTTTAGTATAATTAAAATAATAGGTTTGGGTGGTAATAAATACGTTTTTTATTGATTATTTTAATAGATTTACGTGTGATTATTTTATGTCTCATAACTATGAAAGTTTTTCTATATTTATTTATTTTTATAAGGTTATTGAAAATATAGAATGTTGATTAATTGTTTCTGTTATTACTAAAAAAGAGAGCCATTTTTTACGTATTATTATGAAATTTTTTCTGATAAAAATTGTTATAATCATAATTTTTATTCTCTTAAAATAGCACAAAATATGGTGTTGTAGAATGAAAAAATATAACTAATAAATAATTTTCCTTAACTATGCTTAATGAATATAGTTTAACTATGTAGTACTAGGATAAATTATTTTAATACAACCCATTATGTATTAAATAGAGTTTATATTAGACTATTTTGGGTTAAAATACCTTTTTAATTGTCTAATGTTATAAAAAAATGACAATAATTTAAATTTATTTGGTTATACTATTTATATATTGAATACAGAAAATTATATAGATAATTTTTATGACAAATTTATTTTTGGTATCTTTATTATTTATTCTTGAAACAATAAATCTTATTCGGTTTATAATTTTCATTCCAAGACTATTGTATAATCTATACATGTAAATTTCGATGAATTATGTGATGTTCATAATTTTTTTTCGAAAATGTTGAATCTGATTTTAAAGATTTTTTTTATGGTTAAGAAAAGACAACATATAATGTATCAATTTGGGGGAGTATGATTTTTCTCAATGTTATCCTACATGTTTAAGGATTCATCAGGATCATCCTATTGAAAATGTGATTGTTTTTTGTGGGTTTAGTAAAAAAATTAGAAAATTATTATTTAAATATGTTTTTAAATATTTATTTTATTTATAATTGCATGCCTAATGATGTTTTATATGGTTTTAATATTACTAATTAGATTATTTATATAAAATATAAACATTATATATTTTATAAAAATAATTTTGAGACATTAGTTTATCCCCATATTGATAATAATTTTTCAGGAACTAGATGGAATTTTAGAAACAAAATTGATGAATCTAGTCAAATTAATAAGAATAAAGTTAAGTTTGTTGGTCAATGTTACTATAAAAAGAAGGAATATATTTTGATAAATATTTTTAATTTATTTTTCATATTTAATTTGTTATAATTTGTTTGTCTTTTAATTATTTTCCAAGATTTAAGTTATTTTAAATGGAAGTTAAAATTGAATTTTTAAATGGTTTTATTTTGGAAGAAGTTTATGTTTCTAAACCCACTGATTTCAAAATTAAAAATTTCTTAATCAGGTTTTAAAATAATAAAAACTATTATATGGTAGTAATAATAAAACCATGCTTAACATGATAGACTTAATTTATTTTTGTTGATAACTAATTTTAATAAAATTAAATTAGATCCTACTTTGTTTATAAAACTAATTTTAAATTAAGATAGGATTATTAAAATTTTTGTTGATGATATTGTTTTTTTATTTTCAAATTATTTTATTTATAAATAATTTTATATTTTGATAACTAGTTAATTTGATATGAATTTTATTGTAGAAATCAATATAAATTTAAGCCTTCATATTAATCAAATAAATGATGGTATTTTCTTTAATGAATATAAATATTCTAAAGATTTGGTTATGAATTTTGGTTTAGATTCTTATAAATATCTTAAAACCCCTATGATTATTTTTTGTAAATTAGGTTTTTATATTTTATAAAATATTTTTGTTATAAATTTTTTAGTGGTATGATTAGATTTCTTTCTGATTTGAAATCATTAGGGTTCATATAATTTTTAGTGTTTTTATGCGTTATATTTCATTATGATCATTAAGAATCTCACATAAAGGCTATTAAAAATATTATTATACATGGTAATGGAACTATTAATAATAGATTATTTTATTATTGATAATTGTTTTTTATTTTATTAGTTATTTTGAATCTGATTTTGGGGTATGGAAACTTGATTGAAAAGTACCTCATATATGTATTACTTTGTTGTTAAATATTTATTTTCTTATAGTTTTAGGAAAAAATTATGTTTCTTTATCTATATATGGGAGTTACTATATTCATATTTCACCATGTTGTTTCAAATATTTATGTATTACAAAATCTTAATTGACTTTGGTTTTAAAATAGATAAATAATTGTTTATTGAAATATTTTACCTATTATTTATATTTTGAAAAAACCCATAAATTTTTTTAAATAACCATATTGAGTCGAGATTTCATTTTATTCAGGGTTTTTTTAATAATGGGAATCATATATTAGAATATCTTCCAATTAAAAATCAGCAATTCAAAAACATTATTAAACCTTTATATTTTTTAGTCATGAGAAAAATGTATTTTAACTTATAATGATGTAAATTTCGTTTCAAAGTGCCATTTTATTTTTATATTATTGAGGAGGAGATTAAATTTTAAATTTAAATCATTTTTATATTTCAATTTTTTAAATTCCAAAAAGGGGGATAATTTTTGAAAAATATAGTTCATTTTATAATTCACAAAAGGGGATATTATTAGAGGTGGGTGTGTGTATATTTGATTTTGGAGTATCTTTATTTTTTGTTTTTAATATTATAAATGATTCCTAAATTTTTTAATTTTAAAAAATGTTTTTCTTATTTTTCATAGGCTTCACTATATTTTATTTAATTATTATTTTTTAATTTAAGGAATCATTTAATTAATTTATTTTTGTAATTATTATTTTTTCTATAAAACATATTTCACGTTTTTTTATTATTTATAAGTTTTTATTTAACCATATGTAACTTTTGGAAGTCATTATTTACCTATACACAACTCATTTTTACCCTTATGTAAGTAAGCTTGTGCCCCTACATTACCATTATATTGTATTCCTTACATTTATGAATCTAGTTATCATGCTTATGTAACTCCTTACTTACCCTTATCCATTATTTAATAATCATTATTTATCGTTACACATGTCTTGAAGCATTATGTGTACCGTAATGCAACTATATTATATATTTATAGAAGTTGTGGAATTCTTTTGGTACCCTTACAGAACTCAATTTTTACCCTTGCATAGAATTTATTATATATGTGATTCTATTAAGTAGCTTCCTATCTACCTTAACAAGTGGATTTTAATTAAATTTTTTCATTTACACAACATTTATTATACCCTTACACCAAATTTCCATTACATTTACATGAATTATTCATTTAAGTGTTTACCTTTAGATAACATGATGATTTTTAACTCCACCCCTATGAAAGGTATCTGTTACATTGATGCATATATTAAGCTTTCCTTTACTCGTGTTTTAAATTTTTAATGTAAACCATATGAAATTTGTTCAAAATTATTATCAACCTTTTACATTGTTCAAATTATATTTTACCCTTATGCGTGGCATGAAACATACCCTTATAAGGGTATAAAAACCCAGTTTTATCAAGATTAATGGGTTTCTTGTATTTCATGGTATATTCACTTAATAAATGATTTTTTAAAATGTTTTAAATTATTTTCATGATTTTATAAATTCATATTTCTTTTATAGAATCTATAAAATGATATTTTACATTATTTCATACATATTTACATGAATATCAAAGATGTTATTATTTTTTTCCACATGAACATGCATCATAGAACTCAAAAATTCAAATTTATTGTTTTGAGTTATTTTGTTTATTTTTAATGTTTCTAATATAAAATTTGTTGATAATAACTAATTAAATATTGTTTCTATTTTTAATGAATTTTTACTCATTTTTTAAAGAATATATTCATATCTACATGCATATATTATCCATGTTTCTAAATATTGAACTGTTAATAAAATATTTGGTTTAATTCTCATGGCATTTTCTTTTTACCAAATAAAATTTCTTTTTATCCTATACGAATTATAAATTCATATTTTTCTAAATTATTCTTCATGGTTTTGAATATTGGATTATATTTAGACATTAATTTTGTAACGAAAATATTTATCTCTCTCTCACTTATAAATATATAACTATAATTATGAATTTGAATTTTCAACCATTGTCTTGATTGTATACATTTTATATTTTTAGTTAAGGAGTTCGGTAACATATTAAAAAGTGAATGTGATATAAGGAAATACTTAAAAAATTATTCCTTGATCCGAGAGTGCTTATTTTCAAGTGATACATTTCAAAAATGTTTTGTGGCGTGATATTGTGAAATTTTGTACAATTATAACTAAAACAATTATCTCATCTATTATATGATATCTTAAGGAATGATCCTAAAAAACATTTAATTACATCATCTTGATGAGAATAACTTATTCAACACTCAATATCCAGTACATATACTTCCCCTGATTATTTTTTTATATATATTTTCTAGTTTCTTATCTTAGTAAACCTTTTTTACATCTTTCAAACATGTTATCACGTTATTTTTATTATTTTACATATAAAATTTGTTTCTATATTTAGGTTGCAACACACATATTATAATGTCGGTATTTTTTGGGTTGTTAATCCCACTATCTAAAGTCACAATTGTAATTAGGTTTTGATTCTCTATACACATGTTAGATCCCTTGGATAAAATTACACTTGAAAAATTATTCTCTGATTGGGTTATGATTTACCTTTAAAAATAATTATAGTACAAAAGGTATCTTTCATAGAGTAGATAAGTATTATATTAGACTTTTTCCACTTTGGACTAAGCTATTGTAGAAATATATGGGTTCATTTTTTTATTTTTTAGTTACTAATTATCTTTGTTGATTAAAATTGATAAATTAATTAGATAATCAAACAATCATTTTAAAATTTTATTATAGTATATTCACCCCTCTATGATATCTACTATAACCCTATCCAACCTAATAATTGATTATTTGGTTATATTTTTAAATGGGAAAAATATTAACATAACATATGATATTTTTATAATATTGATAATTATGTTGATTATGTATCTTTTTTATTATTCACCCCTTACACATGATAAGTGAATATGACTTAGTAAGTGTTGGGAGGGGTCTATTATAGAACCTAGATGAATCTATTGGTCTTATGAGAAAAATTAACCTGGGTATTTGGTGTATGACATAGCAATTATTTATGATATCATTCCATGATTCCTTGATAGTGTGTTTAGGATGTATTTTAACAAGTCCTGTATGAAATGATTATGGTTCTAGACATTATTTATTCCATAAATATGATATATTTTATTATTTATCCGTGTTATTATTTATACAGTTATACTTGGATATATTATGTGTTCTACTTGTTGATGGTTTTTATGGAAATCATTTGATTTTATATGATAAGTAAAATAACTTTTATATAAAAGGTTGTTTATGATATTCTATATGTAAAAAGTTTCTTCAAAGGAAAATATTTCATATTTATCATGAAATCCTCATAAATAATGATTTTTTACTTTATAATTTATTATGAAACATTTAATGAAAAATATAGTGACCAATTATGATTTCATGATTAACTGGTTGTTTTAAACACATTGTTTGTTATGATAAAAGGTGAACATACTTTTTAGTTTTCATGAATTTTAAATTCATAAATAGGTTTCATTTTTTATATCACTTATAGAACTTTTTTTCATCCTAGCTTTTCAAATGTTTTTCATATAGATTAAGGATGTGTGTGAACTATAGTGAGGTGTACATTTCCTTTACAAAGATCCTTTTTAAAATTAAAGACCATATTTTGTAAAAAAACGAGTTTAAATTTATGAATACTATTTTTTATAATAAATTGAATATTGAGTGGAAGTATCCACATTGAATTTTCAAGGTTTTATATGATATAGGTTTTCATAACTATATAAAAAAATGAAAATGACCCTCCAAATGTAAAAAAGCTAATCCCTTATAAACCATGTAATTATGGGTTTTTTGAGTAATTTGACATTACATTAACATACTATTGGTATGGATGTTTCTATAATTATTTTGATTATATCATGAAATATCTATTTCACTATTTAGTTTTGATAACTCCTATAAAAAAACCACAAATTCCCTATATGTAATCTATGGATCGATCACTTGGTACCCTCATTTCATAGAGTAATTATGTGGGAGAGGAGAATATTTTTTACTACCTTTAGTAAACAATTTTGGAAGCTAAGATTTGATATATTAAAATTTTCAATAATTGGTCTTTATGGTGGATAAACTTCACATTTACCTATAACATAATGAGATTCACTTGATAACTCACGTTTACCTATTTAAATATATCACGGCTCATCCAATTTTAACTTGAATATTAGTGTAATGGGTTATCATCCTTGAATAATTTTACACCTTTTTCACAAAAATAAATCAAAGGGTATGAATTTGTGGATTTAATGGCAGCACATCCCATATTAAAAGCGTAACTTATAGATATAGACCTTCATAAAATGAAGGTTTTATACATTCATTGAACATTACCAACAGGAAAAATATATTTCAATGGTTCTTCTTGAATTTATACATAAAAGAGGATAGAGGAACTAAAAATAAATAGTGTTCATTTAAGGATTGTGTTTACACATCCATTAACAATACTCATAAGTTATGGATTCCTTCATTCTAAATGATTCACAAATAATGATGTTGACTACCATTTTCAGATCGCAGGCCTATAACTAGAACTAAAAATACCGATTACAATACTGGATGTCAATGATTACATAGAGGTAGTGATCAAATATATTAATGGAGAGTACACCATCAAGAAGAAGACATTTTTTTCCGACCTGGCTACGCCCAGGAACTGATGTATCACATTTTTTTTGAGGTAGTGTTACCCACATTTTATTATTTCATAATGTTTGATTGGGTACATTGGTCATTCAATTTAATAATTTTATAAATCAAGACTTGGAAAAGAATATAATATATATCACAAGTGAATAGTTGTTTCACTATTTCTCATAAATTTTACTGAATAAATCAATAAATATGACATAAAATTAGCTTAGGGAGTGTACCAATCTACAAAAAATAACCCAAAAATTGACTGGAAGTCTCCTATAGTGGTGCATCTATAGAATTGGGATCTTTCACATGATAAAATTAAAAAAAATTGAGTATTAAAAAAGTGACCTAAATAATTCATTATGATCATAAAAATTATACGTAATTCACCTATAAAAAAGAATCTCATGGGTTTATTCTTTGATGTATTAAAGGAGGACGTATCCTCACTATCCTAAAAATAATCCATTCTAGCACTGTTAGTTCACTTAAAAAAAGACCATGAAATTTTATAAAATACATAATTTTTTCCATCCATGATGCATGAAAACACAGAATTCAAAATGAAATATAACACATGTAAAATATAGACTAATTTAGTTAATCAAAACTCAGAGTTATTTCTGTAACACCCCAAGCTTCTATGGTACGTTTCCCTTCGAATAATGCGATAGCGTGTGTTGTACGCAACCTCGAGTTCTAACACACACCACAACTAATTAAACTAGCCGTTGTGAATAGTAATACCTACTTTTTGAAATCATATATATTCAATATTTCAAAATGAACTTCATTTTTAGATTCAGAATATCAAAATTAGCCTAGGGTGAAATTTTTGTACATTTCGGATAACTTTCATATTTTGATGAATAGTGAAAATTTCTAAATTTTAATTAAAAACAACTTTTTTAATCAAAATAATTAATAGTGATAAATTGTGAATTTGAGTGGTTTTAAAGTATATTTAGAATATATTTTTACCATTTAATACAATGTTGGTCATTGGACATAATTTTACAATTAAACCGAACATAAACAAGTGTCAATCTTTTGATAGTTATTACCTCTTAAAAACACGCTTTTTGTTTTGACAGCGGGAATTAATTTTAAATTAATTTCTGCCACTTCTGTGTTTTGAATTTAGAAAAATGGATTCCATATTTGGAATCAGGATGTTCAAATTGTGTAAATAGGTATCTTTTATTTTTAGACATTTTGAATAGTTACTGTGGTAAATATTTTATTTACCATGGTTAAAGGGTAAATCCGGTAAATAAGGGTTAAAAAAATAATATTATAATAATACTAAATTACCCTAAAACGTGTCTTAACCCTATTGGTTGATACATGGTCGACCATGGGCATCTTTGGGTCTATTTTTGGACCCCATGGATCCACTTGTAAGTGATAATGACACATTATATTAATAAAGTTAAAATAAAAATAAAAATGGCATAAGCTTACATCGTTTAGAAGAACAATTTTTACATAGGGTTATACATGTTGGAATTTCGATTATAAATATTCATTAGAAAGATAAAACGATTTCCTACATAATGATATTTTATTTATAATTTTTAGACATTAAATAATTTATTTTATTTATGACACAATGATGATGCAGTAATTACTATAATAGTGAAAAATTAAAATAATTGATATTATAAATACCCAAATAAATATAATATGAAACTTTTAATGAATTAAACTAATTTTCTAGGATAATATGATATATTAGTATTGATTTAATTGACTTTGTTCTAAGTAATAAATCTGTTATGAGTTTCAAAAAAATCAACTATTGAATAGTGTCAAAATTGACATAAAAGAGTTCTTAAAACAAATATTATATTATTAATTGATATTAAATTCCTAAAAATCTAAGGATCGGCCAAGAGACTTATATTATGATAGGTTAATCATTACTGGACCACTTGGGGGTCGATTGGATGTATATAGTATGTTTATTAACCATATTATATAAAAATACAAAGAGACATTGTAAAAGTGAAACTAATTAACTTAGAGTTAATACTTAAAGATAAGGTTAATATAAGTACCCAAACCTGTCTAAATTCTATTGGATGAGTTGTTTTCGACCTATCCCCACCTCATCCTTTGAATAGTCAACTTTGGAGCCTTTGGAAACCGAATATGAATTTTTTATAAATTAATATTTCTAGCTTTTCCAAAGGTGCCCCTCACCCCTCTTATAAAAGGGCACTCCTCCTTCTCATTTCTTCACACCTTCAAAGCCTTTTGGTTCGGCCAAACTCTGCCCAAATACTCTCCCAACATCCCTCACTACAACCTAGAGGCCTTAGTTTGATCATAAAGCCAACCTAAGGAGCCCTTTTGATCAAATCAAAAGGAAGAACCCGAAGAAGAGGTAATGATTTCACCACCCTTTTCTAATTTCCATTCTTCTTCCACTTCCACTTTCTTTGTTCTTACCATTCTAAAATAATAACTCCAGTATCTCACATATACTGTGATGTTATTATAAATATGGTACAACCATATTCAGTATTCTATCCACCCTTTGAATAACATGTCACCATACGTGCGTACGTACGACTTACCGTCTCCACGTCGTGGTGTAATTGTTATTCAATATAATATTTTTTGGATGGGTATAATAATGATGTGTAACTCATGTAAATAATAAATATAACATGTAAATGATTCTGTATATATGATATACCATCCATTTATATATTATTTTAACATCAAAAGAATTATATTGTCGCTCGTGCGTACGTACGGACTACCGTCTCCACGAACGCGATGAGATTCATTCTCCATCGTATCCATTCAAGTATAATTATCATTTGATGATTTAAAAATTATGTTTAAGGACTTTATATCATTCTGGATATGAATAATATACAACCTATCCTTTACAAACATGTCTTACGTAACAAAACATATAAAAGAAAACAAGTAAGTTAACACCCGAAACGACGATAATTCTAAGATATTATTAACAAATCAATGTTAAAAGATCATATATGATATCATATTAATATATATGATTCTTGTATAATTTAATAACAATTATTTCACCATTATACAGGAGGTTAACCTACCCCAACCAAGGAAAAGTACAAGGTAAGGGTTATTTCACAATCTCTTCATTATCTGAGGTTGTATTATACGTAATAATCTACTGGGATCTCTTTATCATCCACATCCATGTTTCTTCGAAATGTATTTCAAAACATTTTTACTATTTACAAGAATATGGGTTAAAGTCATTTATACCCTTGTTTAACTTTTTATAAGAGTTTTATAAAGGAATCTTTCCGTCGTTTTTAAAACAAGGTCCTTTTTAACCTTTTCGACAGAATTGAGGTAAGAATGTTTTTTTAACTTATACGGCGGGTGCGGTTATTTTACGCCGTTATAAAATCTTCAAAGCTTTCCTTACAATCTTATAAGAATATTTTCAAAGAAAATGTTTTATTTTATATGGATCTTAAATGATTTCAAAATAAAAGGAGATATTTCTTTAAAAAGAATTTTGATTTCATCTATGTCAACATCCTTTGATGGATTTTAAGATTATTTGAAGTTGATTTATTATGATACAAAACTTTTATATTGTATTGAAGGTTTTGTGATATGTTTGACTGTGGATGTTCTATTTTTATACCATTCATAGTTTATGGTGAAATTATTGACATTTCGTATGCTAGTTTTAATACGAATGTTTCTGTTATGTTTAAACCTTTTCATATGGGAATGCATTGGACTTAATAAGTGACGGGTGGAGCCCGCTATAGCTCCTCGATGCATCGGTAGGTCTCATGAGACAAACTAGTGTCTTGGCACAAGGCCTTGACAAAATCTTATTTGTAGTCATGGCACGAGGCCTTGGCTATGTGGTTATGATAGTCTGGCATTATGCATTCCAACATTATGAAAGTGGTTATTGATATTGCATGTGATTATTCGATTAGTAGAATAACCATGTGAACAAGTAAATGGAATTATTTCATTTTACTTCTTCCATACTATGTTGAAGTTCAATTTTAAAAGTCTTTTGTTTTAGTAATTCATTGCCTTAAATTTTTATGCTTATTTTGAATGTTCCGCTATATTGTTATCCTTACTGGGCATTTGAGCTCACCCCTTTTCTATGTTTTATTTTTCCCAGGTAGTGAAGAAGTAATTTATGAATGACTTGCAGGGATATTATGAGGGGTTAATAGTGTGGATATGAAGACTTTGTTGTTGTAGTAGTTTTTCACTTTGAAATGTAATGTAAAACTTTATGATTATATCTAGTGTTTCCAAGGCTACTAAACCAATCGGTCTTTCGGGATTTGATCTTTCTTGTGATCATGCCAATGTTATGTAATTAATGCACCGACTCTGGGCAACTGGGGTCGGGGCGTTACAGTTGGTATCAGAGGAAGTTTAGTACAAACCTTGGAAGCTAGATTTAGATAAACTCTGATTAGAGCACGTAGACCTAAGATGAACTTTGAGGATTAGTATAGAAGAACTTCCTAGAATTTTGGTATTGTAGAGACTTTGTGAGTTTTCCGAGCAATACATCCCTGTCTGGATACGAGCAGGTAGAGGCGGCTCTGGCACAGATGTACCTAGGGGTAAAACCCGAAAACACCGCTTTGAGCTAGACTCGAACGGGAACTGGTGCACGACAACGGGCCTTGCTGCACTCTTGGTTACGACACTCCCGGGGGATAGGCTTAGGATAACTCTCACTATCATTACAAATCATTATGAAGGGTTTATGAGTATATACTTCCTCAAAGAAAACATATTTATGATTATGGATTATATCCATAGATAGTTCAATTTATGTTTAGTGTTTTATAAGTATGGGATTATGTATTTTGATGCATAAACTGATCTAGTTTATGCCATTTTTTTTAGAAATGGCGCCTAGTGGAAGAAATGGAAACCGTATCAATGCACGCACTCCATGTAGGGATTGCCCTCCTGCTCAAGATAATTATAGTGGGGCTGGTGATGCAACTGGTGCTGATCAGCTAATCACCATACTGGGACAACTTACTCAGGTTATGAATAATAACCTTACCCGTATGGAGCACCCTGATCCGCAGCGTGGAGGATCAATGTTAGATCGATTCATGAGGCAACAACCACCAACATTCAATGGGAATACAAATCCCTTAGTAGCTGAGCAATGGATATTTTCCCTAGAGAAAATATTTCAGGCTTTGGGGAGCAGTGAAAGGGAAAAAGTTATCATGGCAGTTTACCGCCTCACTGGAGATGCTGATCAATGGTGGTCATTGATTCAAAACATGAAGGAAGATGATGAAGTATCAAACATGGAATGGAGGGAGTTCAAAGATCTGTTTTTAGAAAAATACTTTCCTCACGACCATCGAGCAGATATGGAAAGGCAATTTCTGAGTCTGAGACAAAAGGAGGATGAAAATGTCACAAAGTATGAGGCTAACTTTACAAGGTTAGCGAGGTACGCTGGTGATTATATTCGCAACCCAAGAAGTAAGATTGATCGTTTCTTTGATGGGTTAAAACCATTTCTCCGTCGAGCATTAGTCTCACAATCCTTCTCATCGTACGAAGACATTGTCTCATGTGCTATCAAGACCGAAAAGGAATTCTCTAAGTCTTATGACTTTAAAGCAAAGCAAGAGAAGAAGAGACCTGCTGATCAATCTGGGAATGGAAATAAGGGGAAGAAGGGAAAGGTTGAATATCCATCTTGTGGTAAGTGCGGGAAGAAACACCCCGGTGATTGCCTGAAGGGAATGGGAGTCTGTTACAAGTGTGGTGAAAAAGGCCACCAAGCTCATGATTGCAAGGGGAAGAAGGAAGCTACCAACGTTCAGTGCTACAATTGAAGGGAGATGGGGCATTATGCAAATG
The DNA here is from genome assembly GCA_963277665.1 of Viscum album. Lineage (NCBI taxonomy): Eukaryota > Viridiplantae > Streptophyta > Magnoliopsida > Santalales > Viscaceae > Viscum > Viscum album. The sequence continues at coordinate 578,784,183 of OY728143.1, forward strand.
CATGCCCTAAGCGTCAGGAGAACTTATCTCAGAAAAGGCCAAGGGATCAAGGCCAGGCTTATGCTATCACTACTGCTGAGGTAGAAGCTCCGAAAGACGTGGTGGCAGGTAATTTAATGGTTTCCTCAAGTTTAGAAAATGCATTATTTGATTCTGGATCATCGCATTGTTTCATATCTTCCCAGTTTGCTAAGAAAATTAGATATTTCCAATTTGATTTAATAAGGGAGTTGTCAGTTAAAACTCCTAAGGGAAGTATCGTTGCAACAAAGTTTTGTGAATCAGTCCCCATTAGAGCACATAAATTTTCTTTATCTGCTGATTTCATCATCATACCTATGATTGAGTTTGATATAATCCTCGGTATGGACTGGCTTTCGGACTATGTTGCGAAGATTTATTGTAAGAAGAAAGAGGTTACGATTCTTGATGATAATGATAAGGAGCACCTTATTTTTAGAGCAGAATCGTCACCACCTAATTCTTATTTAGATCCACCCCCAGTAGCTCAACTTAATTCAATTATTGGGGAGGAAGAGAATGAAATAACTGTCGGTGAGGAAAGGAATGTTCAAATAGAGGATGTACCTATTGTGAAAGAATTTGTAGATGTATTTCCGGAAGATTTACCTGGACATCCTCCAGAACGAGAAGTTGAGTTTTCTATTGATTTGATTCCTGGATCAAGGCCTATATCGAAGACCCCTTATAGAATGTCCACTGTAGAGCTAGTCGAACTAAAGAAACAACTAGAGGAATTGAGTAATAAGGGATTTATTCGCCCTAGTGTTTCTCCATGGGGAGCCCCTGTTCTTTTTGTTAAAAAGAAAGATGGATCTATGAGGTTATGTATCGATTACAGGGAGATCAATGCTATAACGATAAAGAACAAGTATCCCCTACCTCGTATTGATGATTTATTTGACCAACTGCATGGAGCTCAATACTTTTCAAAGATTGACCTTCGATCTGGATACCATCAGTTGTGTGTAAAGAAGGAAGACATTCCGAAGACAGCATTTCGAACCAGGTACGGGCATTACGAGTTTACTGTAATGCCATTTGGATTAACTAATGCACCCTCTGTATTCATGGATCTGATGAATATAGTTTTCAAGGAGTATCTCGATGAATTTTTTGTGGTATTTATTGATGATATTCTGGTATACTCTAAAACCTACGAAGATCATGAAAATCACTTGCGCATTATCTTGAAGACTCTGAGGAGGCATGAATTATATGGGAAGTTTAGCAAGTGTGAATTCTGGCTTCAGGAGATTTCTTTTCTTGGCCATATTGTCTCAAAAGATGGAATCTCTGTTGATCCTTCTAAGACCAAAGCAATCCAAGAATGTCCAGCACCTACGAGTATAACTGAGGTACGTAGTTTTATTGGTTTGGAAGGTTATTATCGACGTTTCGTCCAGAATTTTGCCCGATTGGCTAACCCATTAACGAAGCTCACACGTAAAGGGGTTAAATTTGTTTGGACAAAAGAGTGTGAAGAATGTTTCGAAGAACTGAAGAGAAGATTAGTCAATGCTCCTATATTGACTCTACCATCGGGGAATGATGGGTTCGTTATTTATAGTGATGCATCAAAGAAAGGACTTGGTTGTGTCCTTATGCAGAATGATAGAGTTATTGCCTATGCATCACGACAGTTGAAAATTCATGAACAAAACTATCCTACTCATGATCTTGAGTTAGCAGCTGTGATCTTTGCTTTGAAGATATGGAGGCACTACCTCTATGGTGAAAAATGTGAGATTTATACTGATCACAAGAGTTTGAAGTATATTTTCTCACAAAAAGAACTCAACATGAGGCAAAGGAGATGGCTTGAATTACTCAAGGATTATGATTGTACGATACACTACCACCCGGGGAAGGCAAACAAGGTGGCAGATGCTTTGAGTAGAAAAGACCATGGAGTTTTGAACAATATGAGAATTGAAAGGGATCCAATTTTCATGGATCTAGTGAAGATGGACATGGGAATAACCAGGGAAGGTGAAACATCAATGCTTTTTCAAATGGTTGCCAAACCATCTTTACTAGAAAGGATTAAGAGTTCTCAGGCCGATGATGAAGAATTCCAAAAGAAGATTAAAGCTGTGAGTGATGGGAGATTAAGAGACTTTGTGTATGAAGATGGAATTTTGAAATTCGGGAAGAGACTTTGTGTTCCCGATTTACCTGATCTAAAAAGGGAATTGTTGGATGATGCTCATAGTTACAATTTCTCTATACACCCTGGGAGCACCAAAATGTATAGAGATTTGAAGGAACATTTTTGGTGGGACAACATGAAGAGGGAGATTGCTGATTTTGTGTCAAGATGTATGGTTTGTCAACAAGTGAAAGCTAGAAGGCAACAGCCTGGAGGAGTCATGCAACCTCTTCCCATACCGGAGTGGAAATGGGACAATATTACAATGGACTTTGTCATGGGGCTACCAAAGACTCCTAGAAGGAACGATGCAATATGGGTTATTGTTGATCGTCTTACCAAGTCAGCACAATTTCTTGCTATAAGAGAAGATCTACCCCTGGAACGTCTAGCAAGACTATACATTAATGAAGTTGTGAGACTTCATGGAGTACCCCTATCGATTGTTTCTGATCGTGATCCCCGTTTTACTTCAAGATTTTGGAAAAGTCTTCAGAAATCCCTGGATACTGAACTTCATTTGAGCACTGCTTACCACCCTCAGACAGACGGACAATCAGAACGGACTATTCAGACCTTAGAAGACATGTTGAGATCTTGCTCACTTGACTTTCAGGGTATGTGGGATCAATATTTACCTCTGGTAGAATTTTCCTATAACAATAGCTTCCATTCGAGTATTCAGATGGCACCATATGAAGCGTTATACGGAAAGAGATGTCGTACACCAACCTGTTGGGATGACGTTGGTGAAAGAAAACTTGTAGGCCCAGAACTGGTGGAGGAAACGGTGGAAAAGGTGAAAGTAATCCAAAATCACATCAAAGCAGCTCAAAGTAGGCAGAGGAGCTATGCCGATAATCGAAGGAAGGATTTGGAATTTCAAGTCGGTGATCATGTTTTCCTGAAGGTATCTCCGTGGAAGGGAGTCATACGTTTTGGTAAGAAAGGTAAATTGAGTCCCAGGTACATCGGACCTTTCGAAATTCTAGAACGAATTGGGGCTGTAGCTTACCGATTGGCAATGCCGCCAAGTCTCTCCAAAGTTCACGATGTGTTCCACGTATCTCTGTTGAGAAAATACATGCCTGACCCAACGCATGTACTCACCTATGAGGAATTAGAACTGGAACCCGATCTGTCTTATTGCGAAGAGCCTGTCAAGATTCTTGATACGAGAGAACAAGTACTGAGAAACCGGACGACGCGTCTGGTAAAAGTTTTGTGGAGAAATCATAAGATGGAAGAGGCAACGTGGGAACCCGAGGAACTTATGATGAAGAACCACCCGAGTCGTTTTATGCAGTAATACCCTAGAAATTGCGAGGACGCAATTATTTGAAGGAGGGGAGAATGTAACACCCCAAGCTTCTATGGTACGTTTCCCTTCGAATAATGCGATAGCGTGTGTTGTACGCAACCTCGAGTTCTAACACACACCACAACTAATTAAACTAGCCGTTGTGAATAGTAATACCTACTTTTTGAAATCATATATATTCAATATTTCAAAATGAACTTCATTTTTAGATTCAGAATATCAAAATTAGCCTAGGGTGAAATTTTTGTACATTTCGGATAACTTTCATATTTTGATGAATAGTGAAAATTTCTAAATTTTAATTAAAAACAACTTTTTTAATCAAAATAATTAATAGTGATAAATTGTGAATTTGAGTGGTTTTAAAGTATATTTAGAATATTTTTTTACCATTTAATACAATGTTGGTCATTGGACATAATTTTACAATTAAACCGAACATAAACAAGTGTCAATCTTTTGATAGTTATTACCTCTTAAAAACACGCTTTTTGTTTTGACAGCGGGAATTAATTTTAAATTAATTTCTGCCACTTCTGTGTTTTGAATTTAGAAAAATGGATTCCATATTTGGAATCAGGATGTTCAAATTGTGTAAATAGGTAACTTTTATTTTTAGACATTTTGAATAGTTACTGTGGTAAATATTTTATTTACCATGGTTAAAGGGTAAATCCGGTAAATAAGGGTTAACAAAATAATATTATAATAATACTAAATTACCCTAAAACGTGTCTTAACCCTATTGGTTGATACATGGTCGACCATGGGCATCTTTGGGTCTATTTGGGGACCCCATGGATCCACTTGTAAGTGATAATGACACATTATATTAATAAAGTTAAAATAAAAATAAAAATGGCATAAGCTTACATCTTTTAGAAGAACAATTTTTACATAGGGTTATACATGTTGGAATTTCGATTATAAATATTCATTAGAAAGCTAAAAAGATTGCCTACATAATGATATTTTATTTATAATTTTTAGACGTTAAATAAGTTATTTTATTTATGACACAATGATGATGGAGTAATTACTATAATAGTGAAAAATTAAAATAATTGATATTATAAATACCCAAATAAATATAATATGAAACTTTTAATGAATTAAACTAATTTTCTAGGATAATACGATATATTAGGATTGATTTAATTGACTTTTTTCTAAGTAATCAATCTGTTATGAGTTTCACAAAAATCAACTATTGAATAGTGTCAAAATTGACATAAAAGAGTTCTTAAAACAAATATTATATTATTAATTGATATTAAATTCCTAAAAATCTAAGGTTCGGCCAAGAGACTTATATTATGATAGGTTAATTATTACTGGACCACTTGGGGGTCTCTTGGATGTATATAGTAAGTTTATTAACCATATTATATAAAAATACAAAGAGACATTGTAAAAGTGAAACTAATTAACTTAGAGTTAATACTTAAAGATAAGGTTAATATAAGTACCCAAACCTGTCTAAATTCTATTGGATGAGTTGTTTTCGACCTATCCCCACCTCATCCTTTGAATAGTCAACTTTGGAGCCTTTGGAAACCGAATATGAATTTATTATAAATTAATATTTCTAGCTTTTCCAAAGGTGCCCCTCACCCCTCTTATAAAAGGGCACTCCTCCTTCTCATTTCTTCACACCTTCAAAGCCTTTTGGTTCGGCCAAACTCTGCCCAAATACTCTCCCAACATCCCTCACTACAACCTAGAGGCATTAGTTTGATCATAAAGCCATCCTAAGGATCCCTTTTGATCAAATCAAAAGGAAGAACCCGAAGAAGAGGTAATGATTTCACCACCCTTTTCTAATTTCCATTCTTCTTCCACTTCCACTTTCTTTGTTCTTACCATTCTAAAATAATAACTCCAGTATCTCACATATACTGTGATGTTATTATAAATATGGTACAACCATATTCAGTATTCTATCCACCCTTTGAATAACATGTCACCATACGTGCGTACGTACGGCTTACCGTCTCCACGTCGTGGTGTAATTGTTATTCAATATAATATTTTTTGGATGGGTATAATAATGATGTGTAACTCATGTAAATAATAAATATAACATGTTAATGATTCTGTATATATGATATACCATCCATTTATATATTATTTTAATATCAAAAGAATGATATTGTCGCTCGTGCGTACGTACGGACTACCGTCTCCACGAACGCGATGAGATTCATTCTCCATCGTATCCATTCAAGTATAATTATCATTTGATGATTTAAAAATGATGTTTAAGGACTTTATATCATTCTGGATATGAATAATATACAACCTATCCTTTACAAACATGTCTTACGTAACAAAACATATAAAAGAAAACAAGTAAGTTAACACCCGAAACGACGATAATTCTAAGATATTATTAACAAATCAATGTTAAAAGATCATATATGATATCATATTAATATATATGATTCTTGTATAATTTAATAACAATTATTTCACCATTATACAGGAGGTTAACCTACCCCAACCAAGGAAAAGTACAAGGTAAGGGTTATTTCACAATCTCTTCATTATCTGAGGTTGTATTATACGTAATAATCTACTGGGATCTCTTTATCATCCACATCCATGTTTCTTCGAAATGTATTTCAAAACATTTTTACTATTTACAAGAATATGGGTTAAAGTCATTTATACCCTTGTTTAACTTTTTATAAGAGGTTTATAAAGGAATCTTTCCGTCGTTTTTAAAACAAGGTCCTTTTTAACCTTTTCGACAGAATTGAGGTAAGAATGTTTTTTTTAACTTATACGGCGGGTGCGGTTATTTTACGCCGTTATAAAATCTTAAAAGCTTTCCTTACAAGCTTATAAGAATATTTTCAAAGAAAATGTTTTATTTTATATGGATCTTAAATGATTTCAAAATAAAAGGAGATATTTCTTTAAAAAGAATTTTGATTTCATCTATGTCAACATCCTTTGATGGATTTTAAGATTATTTGAAGTTGATTTATTATGATACAAAACTTTTATATTGTATTGATGGTTTTGTGATATGTTTGACTGTGGATGTGCTATTTTTATACCATTCATAGTTTATGGTGAAATTATTGACATTTCGTATGCTAGTTTTAATACGAATGTTTCTGTTATGTTTAAACCTTTTCATATGGGAATGAATTGGACTTAATAAGTGACGGGTGGAGCCCGCTATAGCTCCTCGATGCATCGGTAGGTCTCATGAGACAAACTAGTGTCTTGGCACAAGGCCTTGACAAAATCTTATTTGTAGTCTTGGCACGAGGCCTTGGCTATGTGGTTATGATAGTCTGGCATTATGCATTCCAACATTATGAAAGTGGTTATTGATATTGCATGTGATTATTCGATTAGTAGAATAACCATGTGAACAAGTAAATGGCATTATTTCATTTTACTTTTGCCATACTATGTTGAAGTTCAATTTTAAAAGGCTTTTGTTTTAGTAATTCATTACCTTAAATGTTTATGCTTATTTTGAATGTTCCGCTATATTGTTATCCTTACTGGGCATTTGAGCTCACCCCTTTTCTATGTTTTATTTTTCCCAGGTAGTGAAGAAGTAATTTATGAATGACTTGCAGGGATATTATGAGGGGTTAATAGTGTGGATATGAATACATTGTTGTTGTAGTAGTTTTTCACTTTGAAATGTAATGTAAAACTTTATGATTATATCTAGTGTTTCCAAGGCTACTAAACCAATCGGTCTTTCGGGATTTGATCTTTCTTGTGATCATGCCAATGTTATGTAATTAATGCACCGACTCTGGGCAACTGGGGTCGGGGCGTTACAATTTCTACCCACGAAATAGTTTGGGCCATTTTAGGATTGGGGGATAGATTTCATGTGAGCATGACCCGTGTCTATTGTTAGGAAGTTCATGTTAATCCATATTAGGGAATAATTATTTTATAAATAGGCTAAATGGTCACCCTTAAATGAGGTTGGGATAAAATATTTTATAAATTTTTTGAATTCCAATATCATCATTAGATTTGCAGTTTCACACATAATCCATAAAAATGTAACCAAATTCTACGAATATGAGTTAAAGATGTATTATTTTTTGTAAAAAATATAGTAAAATAATTTAACTCGCTATCATTTGGTGATAAATGGAATCATAGAGGCATTAAATAAGAAACTATTGAATATACTTCAAAAAATTATTTACAATGGTTAAAATTATATACTTGATAAATCCATTCGTCATTTATGGGACTATCACACAACTACCTATTATTTGAATGAAACCACATATTCATTATTTTATTGGTGTGTGGTATTCCAAAACATTGAATTTTTGTTTCCTTTCACTCTGGATAGCTTTTTGTAACATGTTTACTAAGGCAAAAATACGTAAAATTCATTTAGATAAATTTCAAATTATTTATGATATAATGTTATGAGGATTTTAAAAATATATATTTAATCATAACTATATTTTATGTGAATTCCATAAGATTTTAAACATTTTATTATTTTTAATGGGTAATTAGTATTGTGATTGATTATTCTAATTATACATAAATATAATACCCTAAAATGAGAATAATAATGGGAAGGACCTTAAATCTTTCATAATTAATACATCAATAGAATATATTCCTGAGATAAAAAAGGTGAAGAACATATCACACCTCCCAATTATGAATGGGTTTTCATGAATTAATGTGTTAAATATTAGTCTTAAAGGTCCTCATACTATAATTTTAAACAATATGGAACATAACCCTTATTTTAATACCCTAAACCACATGAAAAAATTTCATTCCCAAGTGACTTAAAACTGTATAGTGTCTGGTCCTTATTATATGTATCTGGCCTGAATGGGGCCAAGTAATTGTTGTAAGATTTTAAACATCATAACATATGGTTCTTACAATAGGACCTCAAAAACTACAACATGTATTTTCCATCCTATAATACCGTCAAACTACATTGATTATTTTATTTTATGTAACCTAATTTCCTTATTTGAGTGTCGGATCTGTGCGTTAATTCCTATTTTATAGTTCCTTATCATAGTGAGGTTTCATTCAACAACTGTTCTTCAGGACTAACAATATCATTTCTTATGAAAATTTGTGGCATGGTTTCTATTATCACAGGATACACTTTGAGGCCAATATCACCTATCTCAGCCTTATATGTTGATCACATCATCATTAAAATCCTAGTTTAAGATATCTATATTCATGTAGATATATTCATATTAGTATTTATCTAGGACACCATAAAAAGACACCACAATTTCTTAATCATATTAAAACCAAAAATTCAATCCCTGTTTTTGGTTTATTACAAGTTCACTTCTAGTATCCCCCATTAACCTTATTCCAGGAGAACCCATTGTTAGGTCAGAATGGCTATGTTGATAACACAAGAGGGGGTAGGGTTGAATTCTCTCCTTTTCAAAATTTTATGATTATTTTTATTCACACAAATATAAGATAATAACTCGAATCATTTTTTTAATAGTGTATATTCAGTAGATATGAACAGATAAAAAATCACAACAATTTATAGTGGTTCTGGGAAAAAATATCCCCATGTCCACTCCACCAATTACCCTCTCTTCAAGCATGGTGAATTTCACTAGTAAGCTCCTCATATCATAAGACTGATCCATAGTTGAGTGTATTCAATTGTCACCCTTACAAAAAAAGGCATAAAAAATATATCTATCTAGTTATTTTACGAGAATGCGATAAAACCAAAACTTAGTGTGGGAAGTTTACACTCCACCATGACATAATAAGAACAGTTGAAACTCAAGATAGATAATATATAGTTCGATGAGAAACGTATATATTTATAGAAATTGCAACAACATGCAACTGATAAAAGATTGATCATCAAATTCAGAAGAAAACAAACTTCTAAAAATGTCTGAAGTGATCTGGGTGCTCAAAAGAACTTTGTCTTTAAGAACAACAACTAAAATGGAGTGTCACATTCACAGGATTGAAAATTATATATTTAAAAGGTATTTCGTGTTCTTGTGATGCTCGATCACTTTAGTAATATACAAAAATTTCACAGGAAATAAAATCAATGATTAATATTTACACATATATCTAAGAGGTATTCATTGATTCAAGGTGCTTTTACAAATGATAATTGAGAGATATATAATGAAAAATCTCCATCATGGTTTGAAATCTTCAAATGATGACCGATAAATCGTCATGATTACAAATCAAATAAATAGATCAGAGAAGACATAAAATACCTTAATAATAGGAGTGAAAATCTCCACTATAAATGTCTCTTTAAATCATATATAATGAGCTTTGAATCAATCAACAATGATATTTAAATTATCTAGATATTCTGCAAAGACTATTTTAAAAAGATCTAATAAATACATAAATTAAAAATTCTAGTGTTGAAAAGTCAAATGTATGGTTACTTCACAAAACCAAAAAATAAAAAATATAGGGTTAAACTTTATAATGTAGGTTTAATGATCTAAAAATTTATCCACATTATTATAGATCTCTGAATGTATCACTGAATATCAATATTTTCACTTTTCCCAAATGTAAGGCTAAAAACGTAAGGTTGATTACCAAAGTAAGTTTTATGATCCATACATTTGTAATGATCCATACATACGTAGGGTTATTTAATCAAAATTTCTATTAATGAAGAATGTAAGGTTATTATCCAAACATAATATTCCTTAAACATAAGTTTTTTCAAACATAAGGTTGATTAACAATACATGATGATCCTTCAACATAAACATAAGGTTTGTGCCATATGTTACTTTCTTTGATGTATTGAATGAATAGAATTTCAGTAAACGGAAAATGGTGAACATAGTTTCTTGAATTTGATTAAGAGATATTTGAACACTTTAACGAATATTTCTCACAAAAAAATAGTTGAATACTATTTGAAGTTAATAATTATAAAGAATATAAATTTCAAAAAATATACTAAAATAAAATAATTCATAAAACAAACATGGTTATTTGTGAGCATCAAAATCAATAATTTTTATAGAGTATTGTTGAGACAATACATTACCAACAATATCCCCCTTTTTGATTATTACAGAACCAATAAATTAAAACTATAATCTTAGAAATTTAATTTAGAATTTTGTAAACATTAAAAAATAATAATTTCAATTTGACAGATCTATTTTTATAAAGAAGAAATATCTAAATTTCTCCCCGAACGGTAAATTTCAAAGAAATATTTATGCTTATCTAAATTTCTCGAATAAAAGAAATTTTGTGTTATCTGAATTCCCCCCCCCCCTTGTGAATTCAAAAATAAGGTATATAAATAGATTAAAACACATTTTATATTGAATTAAATGATAATTGAATGTTATAAGTAACTATAATGAATAAAGAGAATTGGATTTTGGTTATCATACAAAAACAAAAAGTAGATAAAATAATAAAATATAACATATAGACAATAAACAAGTTCATTTCCCAATAAAGACATCAATACAATAATTTTTTTGACTTTGAAATGAAAATAGTAATTGACATGGTTCAAGGTAGGAAAATCGATAAGGATTGTCTTGGTTTCAATTTTGAATGGCTTCAAACATATCCTTCAGCTGAGCCATCTAAAATCTTATCTTCTTCATTAAACTGTCTCCTAGATGAACAACCGAAAGCCTAGAGTAATTAATGAAATGAAGATTCTCCACTATGTTATCCTTCATAAACTCATGGAGACACTCCTCTTACTTCATGAATAGCTCTAACTTCACTGAAAACCGAATCAACATAAATATAATTATAGGATCACTTTGAGTTAACTGATCAATAGGAAATTTATGACCCTCTTGAAAAACTAATAGAGGTGTGCTATTACACTGCATAACTTTCAAACAAATGTTCATGTTTTTCATAATAAAATTAATGGTCTGAAACCATAAAATTAAATATGGACATTTATCAGGTATAGAAATAGATATACTGGGTTTACCCACACTACTCTTTCTTGATTCAAAATTACTACATAGATACTAATTCAAAATATTAAAATCTTTCTTCGAAACTGATTTAGAATTGATTTTCCAAAACTCATCCAGTATTTCAGTTTTAATTGATTGAAAATATTTTTTAAAAACAGTACTATCATTGTGTTCTTGAGTCTTCTTATAGGCTCTATCAATATATTTCCTTAGAATTGAATTCTCTTCCTAATATTTGTTATAATTAACAACCATATCCTCTACCTGATGAGATAATGAATCATATATCCCCTCAACTACATTCATACCTTAATCTACAGTATGATTAGGAAAATGATCAACCACTCTTTTTGATTCTGATTCTTCACAAGAAAAAGTATGATTATCTAAAGCATAAGTTTGAGCACCAGAAATATAATCTGATTGTCCCAAAGTTTGGTCTACAATCAAGGGTTCAATTTCTCTAACAGATTCCTATAAAATATTCTCTTCTTGAATAGATCATTTTTCATTAACTTCCTTTCTAAAAATATTTTATTGAACATTTTCAGTTTTATTATTCTTTTCTTGAATTATTTCTACCGGAATTCTCTCTTGTACCTATTCATTCAAGAGGGTTGAAATAGAAAGCTCTCCAGCATGACTCTAGAATCAAATTTATTCTTTAATAAATGTTTCTTCCAAATTAATCAAGCATATTTATTCTCTATAATCCATCATTTTCTCTTCAACTTTGGGAGCGTTTTTGTTCTTTGGTTTCAAAAAAACCCTTCTTGACTTTTTTATTTCTCCAATTTCTCTTCTTTAGTGTTAAATCTATGTTGTCTCTTAGATGGTTGTGAAACTGCTTCTATTCGTGATTTAGCTACACCCTCCTTTTGAACACCTTCTTGCTCCCTTGAGAAAAATCTCCTCAACTCTGTTCTTCCTCATCACCCATTGGAAAAATATTTCCTTTTATAACGATCCATAAAAATATTAGATTTTTTAACATTACAACAATCAAAACATTACTATGATGAAATTGGACTCTTTCATCAATTAATCTAATCATTTACTTCTTAAATAAAATCCATGAAATTATATATTTAGATGGATTGAAATTCATTTATAAATCCTGGGAGCAGAAGTACTGACTATTCGAAACTAAATACTACGAAAAATTCAATTTTAATATCACTCATAAAAAGAAACATGATATACATGTATGGGTAAATGATTTTCTCCATCTCGTCCATCCTTGGAGCTATTTCTATTTGAATAAACTTCACTAGGATCTTATAGCCAGTTTATAAATCCATAACAAACATATTTCCGATGTGAGTCGAATTGAACATAAAATACCTGATCTCTTTAGAATAATGTTCCTTATTACTAATCAATATAAGATCAAAATTAAAAACCACTTAATGAGGTAAGGTAATTTTTTTGCAACCTCAGTAGAAGAAATACAAAAACCCATATCTTAGATTCTAGAAAAAATAATGTCCTCTAAATCATTGAAAATAAATTGTACACTCTTATAAAAACAATTAATTTCTACCTTATATATATTTTTCGAATGGATATCATTAAAAGATGTATAGAGTACTTGAAAATATAATTCTTGATTTAAGAGTAATTTTTTCTAATATAACAAATCAAGATCAACCACTTTTACATGAAATTTATTTACCTATAAGTTTTGTCATTTTGGGTCACTTGCTTCTCCTTTTCGACTCTGTTGGTTTTTCTCATTTCTCATGATCTGAAAATCTGATATTTTTTAATTTAGGGTTTGGATTGAAAAACAAAGACTTTGGGTTTGTCGAAACAATTTTTGGGTAAACGACAGGTAAGGTAGGTGAAGGATTTCTAACAGATAACACATGTCCCCATTTCTCACACCACAGAGTAATTATGATAAAAATTAAATAATTATGAGGGTTAAATTTATTTAAAATAAAAGAAATTAATTTAAATACCATAAGATAAAAATAATAAAATAAAATTAGAAATATAGAAATAAATTTGGGGTAAAATAAATTAAAATAAAATAAAAGTAATTAAAAAATTTAATTACAAATCAGATAAACCTAAATTCCCCTTAATAAAATAAAAATCAGCAGTGGAAAATGGTTTAGTAAAAATATTAGCTAATTGATAATAAGTGTGAAAAAAATATAAATATATATTCTTTTTAAGAACACGAACTTTTAGAAAATGATGTCTAATATAAAAATGAATTGTACTATAATTATTTATTAGATTTTTTGATATATTTATAGCACTTTTATTATCACAAAAAATAGGTGTATTATTAAAATTTATTCCAAATTCCACTATAGTGTTTTTTATCTATAGCACTGGTGCACAAAAACTACTTGTAGATACATACATTACTTCAGTTGTCGACATTACAACCAAGTTTTTCTTCTTACTTGACCCTAAGACTAATGATTTTTTTAAAAAGGGATAGGTTCTTGAAGTGATTTTTCTATCTAATCAACATCCTCCAAAATATGTATCTGAATATGATAATAAATTAAAATCATAAGTATTAGGATAAAGAAGAGATTGAATAAATCATCCTTATAAATATCTAAAAATCCATTTTAAAATAGCACGACGGGATTCTTTTTGATATTACTGAAATCTAGCACAAAAAAATACTGAAAACAAAATATCAGGTCTTCTAGCAGTAAGATATAGTAAACTTCCTATTATGCATCTATATAACTTTTTGTCCCCTGGTTTTCTTGTTTCATCCAAGTAATGTTTAATATTAGTACACAAGGGAGTTGAATATGTCTTTCTATTTTCAAGACCATATATTTTCATTATATCTGTAATTTATTTAATTTGATTTAATACATTTCCATCATTTTTTTGATAAATTTGAAGTCCTAAAAATAAATTTAATTCTTCTATCATTCTTATTTGAAATTATTTTGGAATATGTTCTCAAAAATCATTACAATGTTTTTAATTTTTTGATCCAAAAATAACATCATCAATATAGATTTAAACTAATAATAAATTATTACAAACTATTTTCTTAAAAGGGGTCGATATTCCAAACCAATAGTAAAACTATTTTTCAAATGAAATGAACATAATCTTTCACACTAAGCATTAGGTTCTTTTTTTAGGCCATAGACATCATTAGTATTTAAAAAAATAGTTGTTAGGAATATTTAAAACTAGAATGTTGCTAAACATAAACTTATTCCATTAAATATATATTTAAAAAGGAATATTTTACATCCATATAAAATAATTTAAAATTAATATGAGATTCATAGGCCAAAATAATTCTAATTGTATCTAGTCTAGCTATGGGAGGAAATGTTTCATCATAATCTATACCATATTTTTGATTATACCCTTTGGATACAAGTCTAGATTTATTTCTAGTTATAATACCTTTATCATATTGTTTATTACTAAATACCCATGTATTTTCTATAATTGGATAATTCAATGGTCCTTAAACTAATTTTCATACTTTGTTTCTTATAAAATGAGGTATCTATTCATTCATTACTAACATCCAACTTTTATCTACTAAGTCATCTTCAAATAACATAGGCTTTAGCTAAGATTAGGAAAGAATAATATTTCATTAGGTTTCCTACACTTCCATTAGTTTTTCTCCATATGTATAGATCTCTTATAATAGTCTCTAAATGGAAATTCCTTGTGATTTTAAACTATCTTGGTAGAGCACTTTTAGGTTCATAATTATCATGTTCTTTTGAATTAGACTGAATTTTTTTATATTTTTAAAGTCATTTTCAAGTTATCATGTCTCATGTTGTTATAAGAATAATTAGATTCATCTGTTGGATATTTATCTTTATTAAAAGGATCAATTTCATCAAACTTCACATAAACTGATTTTTCCACAATCGGTTAATTTTTATTAAATACCCTATAAGATTTAAATGTTTCATAATATCCTATGAATATTTCATCATCAGCTTTTGGATCAAACTTTCCAATATTATCTTCTATTATCAAGATATATACATTGCATCAAAAAACCATAAAGTACTTTAACATAGGATATCTATTATTCCAATGTTTATAAAGATTATTTTTTAAATTAGGTCAAATTGAAACTCTATTTATAATATTTCATGATGTTATTATAGATTCCTCCCAAAAAAATTTATAAGACTATATTCATTTAGAATTGTCCTATCCATTTATTTAATATTTATGTATCTTCTTTCATCAACTTTAATTTGTTCATGTGTTATTGGTGCAATGAAAGTGTGTTTAATAAAAATATTTGAGAAAAATAATTAAATTATTGATTACATAACTCTCCATCATGATCACTTCTTAATAACATTATCTTAAAACCTTTTCCAATTTCATCACTTTTACAAAAACATTCAAAAATAGAAAAATATTTTTTTTGAGTTTTAGAAAATATAACCGGGAAAATATATAATAATCATCAACTAAAACTTATACATATAATTTACCATCCAAACTTTTTATTCTATATGGTTCAAAAATCATTATGAATATATTCTAGGGGATTTGAAGTAGTAATTGTTTAACCTATTTGAAGGAATATTTGTGTCGCTTGCCTATCTCACATGCATCACAGATTCTATCACTATCAAATTTGAGAATTGGTAAATATGTAACTAATTGTTTCTTAGATAACTTATGTAAATCCAAAATCATACAATAACCAAGTCTCATATACCAATTCCATGACTCAATTACATTAAAATTTAAATAGTTCACTTTCTATTTACACAAGGAATTTAAATCCAAAGTGTAGAAACTATCTGTTCTGGCTTCTCTTAATTTTAGAAAATTATCTTTATAAACAAGACATAAATTATTAAAAAAATTAAACACAATATCCATCATCACAAATTATATATATACTTATCAGATTGTGCTTTTGTCATTGTACATAGATTTATTTATTAATTGATAGAGTATCTAGATCTCAAACTATTCATAGTCCAACAAATTTTCATTTGGCATTGTCACTGAAGGTGACTATGACTCCATCTATTTTAGTCAGAGTACAAAAATTTGATGAATTTACACTCATATGGCTTGAACAGCAACGGTCTATATACCACATATATTTTCCTATTCTATGGGTTGTTACTTTCAAGTACATATTAAACAAAAAAAATTTGGTACCCATATCTAGTTGGGTCAGACAGTTTTAGCTATCAAAGACTTAGGAATCCAAATAAATTTGTTTTTATCAAAACTATTATAATTAAAACTAGATAAATCTTTTGAATAATGAACATTCATGACACCAAATAATTGACGTTTTCTTAAAAATTTTCCACTAGCATTATTTCCTTTAATACCATAATAAGCACCTTTAACAGTATACATGCCTTTCCTTTTAGAACCTAGAGAAAAATAGTTTTTGTATAGTTTTCGGTTTTCACCATTAATATCAATATAGAAACATTAATTTTTAATTACATTTTTACAAAGAATTTCATTCATTATATTTTCACATTTTTTTGAAAAGAAGAGCAGCATATTTATAGGTTTCTACTTCTCCCTATATAGTCTTAATCTTACATTCATGAAAAACACAATTGGTAGTATTTGAATTAATTTTTTCAACAAGATCTTGATTTTTTTTAGTAATTTATCTCATTCACCTATAATATCACTATTAATGTTCATTAAATATTTATATTTATTTAATGCGGAGTCATATTTTTCATCAAGTATACAGTAATATGTAGTCATTTTATCATTCAAATAGCCCGAATCCGAATCTGATGAATTTTAAAATTGTACCTTCTCTTCTTCGGCCATAAAACACATATTAGCTTTTATATTCAATTATTCCTTCTCACAATTAGAGAGTGGTGATCTACTGGATTATTTAGAAACACTTCAAGTAGCCTTCACAGCTCTTTTTCCTTTTTTTCATAATTATCATTCTTCTGATATTTATTTTCTTTCTTTCTCTTCTCTCCTTTAAATCGAGGACAATCAGGTATTATATAACCCACTTTTTTGCATTCATATCATTTTAGTTATCTTGATTCTTTCTCATCTTTTTAAAGGTTTTTTTATTCCTATCTTCTTCTTATAAAACATTCTAAACATTTGGCTAATTGGGATTTCTCGATTTAAGAATTAGATGAGTCTAAATTTGATTCTTCTTATTTTATTTTTATGTTCTACTTTTGTGATGTAACTTTTAAAGAAATGTTATCCGTTTTCTCTAGGAATTTTTGATCTTAAACATTATCATTCACTTCAGCCTCATACATAATTAAAGTTACAATCAATTATCTCATTGTCATATTCTTGACATGTGATTATTGTCATATTGCAAAAGAAATTCCATTACACATCATAGGTAGATATCTTAGAACTTTAAAAGCTAGATCAGGTTGGCTGATATGATCACCTAAATATTTTATGTTATTAAAAACTTCTATCAGACTTCCATTCATCTATGTTATTCTTTATCCATAAAACATTTCGAAAGTATCAAACATTAATTTCACAGTATCATATCTCATTTTTCTAACTTTTTCAGTACCTTCAAAGGCTACTACAATTTTTTTCCACATTGCATATACTGCTGGGCATTGAGATACATGGTTGAATTCTTATATTCCAAAACCTCAAATAACGTTATTCATTTCATTTGAATTCATATCATACTCATCCTCTGTAGTAGTAGACCATGTTCTGATTTTCCAAGAATTGTATAAGGAGTAACAATATTTGAGTATACTATAAATCCATGATTTTTTTAATTAGATTATCATTTGTGACATCCATCGTCCATAATTATCTCCATTGAAATATGGAGCATGAACCATTGACATTAATTCCTTGATATTCTCCATTTCCATAACTAATATAGATCTTATGACTTAAAATTGTTATAGCTCTGTTGAAAATCATAACCTCTAATATGAAATGTTAGGTCAGAATGGCTATAGTGACGACACAAGAGGGGGGTGAATTGTTTCCCTTTAAAAAATTTATGATTCTATTGATTCACATAAATAGAACATAATAACTGAAAGTGTTTCTGTAATAGAGTATATGTAGTGTATATGAATAGAAAATAGAGAACAACAGTTTATAGTGGTTAGGGGCACAAACACCCCCTATTTCACTACACCAATTACCCTTATCTGTAGGCTTAGTGAATTTCACAAGTGTGGTCCTCCAATCATAATACTGATCTGAAAATGAGTGCAGGAAGTTGTAACCCTTAAAAACAAAGTCTTACAAAATATAGCCTTCTAGTTATTTTAATAGGAACCAATAAATCAACATCTTAGTATGAGAAGATGACAGTCCACCATGACAGAATACGAGTATCCAGGACTGAAGATTTATAAGATATAGTTTTATGGGAAACAAATATAGATTGCAGTTGAAACAACACACAACAGATAAAAGAAGGATCTTTAAATTCAGAAGAATATAAAAATTGATTAATGTATGAAGTGATATAGTATCTCAAAAGAACATTTTCTTTATAAATTTCAACTAAAACAGAGTGTCTCATTTACAAGATTGAAAAGTAGATATTCAAAAGGCAGTTTGTGTTCTTGTGATGCTTCATCGTCGTTGCACTGTAAACAATTTTCATAGGAAAAAATTAAACAAATAATATTTACACAGATATCTAAGAGGTATTCAAAAATATGTGGGGGATTACATATGATACTCACAGGGATATATAATGATAAATCTTCATTACTGTTTTAGGTCTACAAAAAACCCTGATAAATCATCAAGATTTAAAATCAAATAAATAAATCAGATAAGGCATAAGTTCCCTTAAGAATAGAAGTAAATATTTATATTGTAAACAGATCTTTAAATCATATATAATAATCTTTGATTTAGTCAACAATTAGCATTAAATTGTTCTGATATTCTAAAAAGACTGTTGAGAAAAGATATGATAAATACGTAAATTATAATTTCCTAAATTGAAAAGTCAAACATAAGTTTATTCCAAAAAATGAGAAAATATCAAATGTATGTTTCAACTTCATAACGTAGAGTTGATGATCTATAAGTTTATCCACATCATCAAGGATAGATGAATGTAACATTGATCATGCTTATGTTCACTTTTCCCAAGTGTAATGTTGACAACATAAGGTTGATTACAAAAGTAAGGTTGATAACCCATAGGTTTGTAAAGTTCCATACTTACATATGGTTCTTTAACTATACTTTTTATTTATGAAAAACATAAGGTTCTTATCCAAATGTAATGTTCTTTAACCATACATTTGTTCGAAAATAATGTTGATTAGCCATACACACAGATCCTTTAATATAAATTCATGGTTTGTTCTATACGTTATATTCTTCAACATATTGAATGAATAGAATTTACAGTAAATGAAAAATGGTGAAAAATGATTAAAAAATATGCTTAAGATAATTCTGAACACATTAACAAATATTTCTTGCAAATAAATAGTTGAATATTATTTTAATATAGGAATTATAAAGAATATAAATTTTATAAAATACACTCAAAATAAGATCATTAGTAAAACCAACAAGTGTATTTCTGAGCTTCGAAATCAATAATATATATATAGTAATGTTGAGATAATACATTACAAACACCCATTTCCCCACTTCATATAATAATGATCCATATAAGAACTCTATATTTTATAACTACATATGTATTGATTCTAATTATTATAAGATAGATAGTAACATAAAAATAACTTATCTAAAACCCATTCATACTCTTTAATTTCCATATCATTTTCTAATCCACCACGATGCTGAGAATATTTCCCATTCAAATTAGTTTCTATTATCTTCTCTCTCGTCTGGGTTCCCTTTCATTTCATTTAATTTCCCCTTATACGTGATCCAAATCCATTGAGGGACAACTATATCATAGAACTATGTATGCCATGTTTCCAATCCCACATGAAACACATTAATATATGAACTACTTATCTCATACCATGTTATAATTTTTTATTTACTTATAAATAACTTCAACACATTATGAAAACAAGATTCAAATTTTTTGAAATTAAGATATTCTGGATGACATTGAATATTACACTTCCATACACCAAATATTTCATATTGGTTAATTTAATTATCATAAATATTTCTTATCAATTAGTAATAGGTATATATAATTCCATGGTTTCACTTAGATATAGTGATGAAATGTGTGTTCTATATCTAATAAACCTATAAAAAACCCATGAAATGTATCTATTCTTCAAGAAATATCCTCATACCCCATATGCTTGTAATAATATTATAATAGAACCTTTCATTCAAACATGACTAGTGGTCATCCTGAATATGATTTTTCAGTGCTACAATTATGGAACCATTATTTGTTTGTGGTGAATGATTATCTAGGGTTTTTCCATTATCACCGCATATTTTACTATTTTAAATACATCATAATGTAATTTACATGACCCATCATATCCTATTTAAATAAACCAAAAAAAATTATTTTCATTCATCTATTTGGTTTGAAGCATCATTCCCTTAATGGGTTTTTATATTTATATTTCTTACACCATGCCCCTTAAGTTACCTTTACCTCATTTCCATATATATGACCCCCTTTCAGTCCTAGATTCATGGATTTAAAATATATCTACTCAAAAAAAGTTTCCAAAATATTAATTCATTTCACTTATTTGGATGAAAACCCATAAATGGAGGCCTATGTAAAAATATAGTATCCACACTCCAAGCCTTCCCTTTCTTGTATTCAGTAAAAGTTAGATCATAATAGAATAAAAATGAATATAATTTATGAGATTGAAAATCCATAAAGTGAGGCCCAATAGAAAGTTTAGTTTTTTCCCATTATGACATCCCTTTAAATTATGAGGCTAAATTAAGAGTGAGAAGTCATAGTACATAAATTTTGTAAGGACCAACATTATTCCCTTGAAAAATTCTAGTTATACTCCCTAGGTCAATAGATA
The DNA here is from genome assembly GCA_963277665.1 of Viscum album. Taxonomy (NCBI): domain Eukaryota; kingdom Viridiplantae; phylum Streptophyta; class Magnoliopsida; order Santalales; family Viscaceae; genus Viscum; species Viscum album. The sequence goes on from OY728143.1 coordinate 578,805,621, forward strand.
TAGGCAAAATTTATAGAATCTTTCAATTCCTCAATGAATTGGTTTTTATTCCTTGTGTGAAATGTAATTTTAGTGTAATTGAACCCTTCTTGATAAATAAATAACCTATAAAAAACCCTTCATGATTTGGATTTTATCGAGTCAATAATTTTATTATATTAAAATGGATTTACTTTGTCCTACAGTTAAGGAACATACACTACATATTCATATTTCCCATATCCATCCAATAGTATAAGCATGTGAGGAAATCAATCCTCTTATTCCATTTATCTAATAGGAATACCTTATCCTATACATATATCACAAACATTGCATATCAAACCATCCAATACATATCTTATAGAATATTCCTTAAAATATAATGGGTTGATTCTGTATTTTCAATACATACATAAGTGTTTCAGAACATTATTTAATAGAAACCATAATTATTTAATGTTAATATGGACTCAACAACTTCCAAATCAAACTTCTGTGATTTTCTATGTTGTTAGAAAATATGTTTCAATGTAAAAAGTATTTTTTGTCATTATATAAAAATCCTAAATTTCATTATAGTAACGATGTATTTTTATTTATTAATAAAATAGGAAAGAATTATATTGGATGTAAAGTTCACAAGATAAAAAAATAACATGTTAATGAAAAACAATAAGAATACCAAAGAAGAAACTAATTTGAATAATGTCCGTAACATATAATTATTGATCGGAAGAATCAATTGATCATTGATTTTTTCCATCTTAGCATTTTTTGTTTGAGATAATAAATAAAGTAGCTCAATATTAATATCTAATCGCTAACATTTCATTTATATTATTTCAATTAAGGATATTATTTGCATCAAAATTCTATTCATTTCTTCTATAAAATACATTTACTAATATCTAAAAAACTATCCATCCATTAATTCAGGATTCACCAACATATCCTTGATTGAATTCATGAGTAAACAAATCCACTAATACTATTTTATGATCTTTGGTTTTGGAGGCATAAATATAATTTTCAGGGGAGTCTATTTGTTCTTAGATTATTAGATATTTTTTATGATGGCCTGAACACTTTTATAGTGAATCATTCATACAACCAAACCTATAAGGAGCTAGAAATGCCACTCTACTTTTTCAACTATTTTTGCAAAAGGAGTTTTATTAGTGAAATAAAGGACAATTTTTGTAACATCCAGACCTAAACCAATAATTCTGAGGTGCAATTCCATGTTACATTATGCACACCTCTTCGTATGCAAGAATTTGTTGACTATCAATGAGGGTTTGAGTCCGTCAGTTGGGATATTATATGCTATTTATCATATCATTGGATAAGAAATCAATATTAAGAAATATAATAAATAATCAAAGAAAACATAAATAAATGAAAATATGGAATACATATCCTACAAATAAAGAGACTCACAAAGTGGACAACATAATAATTGTAGTAAGAAGTAGATAAATAAATGGATAAAAATAGGTTCTCTGGAGTCCACCCAAATCTACTACAATCACCAAACTCCACTGCATATCCGTCCATCACATGGCCTTACCCTTCTCCAGATCCTTCATGAAATCAACAAGATAATAAAAATGATCAAATTTTGTGTGAGTAAAATACACATTAGGACACCCCCAATGGATTATTGGCCTAATATTCTCAATTATACATGTGTATTCTATAATAATAGAAATGCATATCAAGAATAGTAACACGCAATCCAAAACCAAGTGATTGTGTGATAACAAATCATCCAAAAATCCTCGGTCATACTTTCTTTGGATACATCCCTTAAATATACTTTTTGTCGAGAAGTATCCATACAAGCCACAATGATGTTGGTGTGTCACTCAGAATCCATGAGGCATGAAGTTAAAACAACCTACCAAGAATCCATAGGGAATCACCACAAGGCATTGAGTATCTATAAACTACCTATAATCCACAAGGAATCAGGTAACACATGGAATCCATAAGGAATAAAGTGTCATCTATCTACTTAGATTCCATAAGGCATCATGTACATTCCATGTGACAGGGTTATTGTAACACCCCAAGATTTTGTGAATTTGTTTTTTTGAATTAATTTAACCATTTTGACATTTATTACTTCATATAATACTAAATATAAATTTATTTTATTATAAAAAAGAAATAATTTTTTATTAAATTATACACAACACAATGGGAAGCTTTCACATTACGGAACCATGACTTGTCTTGCATTACACGCAACACTATGTTTCTACGAAACAATAATTTACTGTTATAATTATATAAAAATGATAATTATAACCAAGCCATTAAACATGTAATATTAACATTAATAAATATTTTTTAAAATATTAGTTATTTTTGAATTCATAAATCCAAAATTAACTTAGGGTAAATTTTTGCATTTTTCTGAAATGATTCAATTTTTGGTGAATAGTGAAAAATAATGCATTGTAGTTAAAAACTGAGTTTTTCATTTAAATAATTATTTTAATTTAAATTGATTTAAATATTACGATAGTTAAATCATTAATATATTAACACAATTTCAGTCAATTAAATTATTTCAATAATATAATTAGATAAAAAAATATTGAACTTATGAACACCTGTTTTTCCTACCTTCTATCCACTTTTGTGGGATTAGGGTTAAATTCACTTTTACCAGCTCTATGAATTTAATTTCACAAAATGAATATAAATTGATGTATCTAGTATGAAAAAAAATATCTAATAGGATCAAAATATTTTTTGTTTAACATTAACTTTTAAATTTATTTTACCACAATTAAAGGTAAATAGGGTAATTGAAAGTAAAAATAATATTATAATAATTTAAAATTACCCTAACACTAGTAATAATTTAATTGGTTAAGTTTTTTTCGACCTAATTCAAAATTAGGTGAAAATATGATCATTTTTAAGCTACTTGTGTAAGATTATAACATTTATCATATTTTATATAATGAAGAGTTAAAAATGTCATATTTAAATTTTAATATCTAAATAATATTTAATATAGGGTTATACATAAGATAAATTTGACTATAAATATTAAATATAATTCTAAAAAATTTACATGCATCATGATAATTTATTTATAATTTTTAGAAATTAAATAATTAAATATAATTGGGACACAATGATGATGTAGTAACAGATTTATTAAAGAGAATAAAATAAATGATATAAAAAATATTAAAATAAATAAAATTTGAGCTATTTGATGTCATAATCGAATTTTTTGGATGAATATGACATGTTAGCCATGATATAATATAGATTTTTCAAGTAATAAAGTAATTATGATTTTATAAAAAGGCACATAAAAAATAGTGTTAAAAAACTGACCGAAATGATATTTTAAAATAAATAATATTGTATTAAATGTTATAAAATTCATAAAAATATAAAATTCATCCAAAAAATTAGTATAAAATTAATTATGTCATAAATAATCTAATTGAGGTTCTTTTTGAATTTTATAGTAACTATACTAACCCAATAATTTAAAGAGACAAGTTATTACAGTATGAGTTTAATTATTTAAAAAATGGTTAAAGCCAAATGATAAGGTTAGTTTTGTGACATAAACATATATAAAATTAATTTTATGAAGGAATTTAGACCCATAAACATATAAAATTATAAATAAATAACGTTATATATATTTTATATCTAAAATAAATAAATAATAAATTAATAGTTTTTGAGTTTCCTAAAGTGCTCCTCCCCCCTCTTATAAAAGGGAACATGTCCTTCTATTTTATTCACACCTATAAAGAATTTTTACTTGGAAAAAACCTATACATTTATTCTCCCAAATTACCTAAATACCTCATATAATACTTCCCTCGGGTATAATGAAACTCATGGAAGCCTTTAGTCACAAACCAAAAGGAGTTACCTAATTAAGTGGTAACGTCTTCTCTCAAGATCCTTTTTTAATTATCCTTCTCCACACATTGATATTTATTTATTACATCATTTTTTGAAAAAACTGTCTCATAAATATATTAGTATTTTTTTGTTAATGTTTTGATCTAAACTTACAAACACCTCAATCTAATGGATATAAAACATACTACTTCTATGTAAGGTGAACTACTGCCTCATGAAACGATGATTGTTTATTTTTCCTTTACCACTAAACTTGGTGGAAATTATGATGGAAACTCTACATATATGTTATATATAATTATTAAATTTTATTTTAAGATTATTTATTAATTTTTAAAACACAAACCTTTTTTACTTTTCATTTGGTTTTAATACGATAATTTCATTTGAGGAAGTGTGGACTACGACCCCCTCAAAGCATTGTGATTCATTCACACACCACATGTAATGTATTAAGGATGTGTTTTGGGAAATTATATGATGTAATAATTATAATGGAGTAATTATAGATATATACAAACATAGATATACATATGTCATTGATGTACTTTCTATTAATACGACAATTAAAATAGAAACAATGTTAATGTGTATACACGACTTATCGTCTCTATAAACAGTGTATTCCATTTAATAATTCCTTATGATATGGATTATTTTAATATAAATATATTTAATATAAATTAAATTTAGATCATTATTAACATTTTCAAATCATTATATAATTATAAGGACCAATGATATACCAAATTAAGACACAAAGGAAGAACAAAACACATATTACCCAATGTGAAACCTTAACATATAATCTTTAACAAGGATATGATATAACGTAATAATCAAACCATATGTGGAATTATATATAATAATATTATTATATTAAATATTTAAAATAAATTTATATTTGTCAGACATGAAGGTTGTCCAAGTATGAAGAGAGTCTAAGACACAAGGTAAGGGATTTGTGTCTCACCTTTATTTTTTTGAGACACATGTCTTATACACTACATGTTTCATATAAGTGGTGTAAATACTACCCATGAATTTCTTTTATTACTCTTATCTAGAATATTATTATATTTACATATTCTTATAATTTATTTCTTACAAGGGTCATATGATTCTGTTGATTATAAAGAGATTAGTTTTGATTTTACAATCTCTTCCATATTTGGGATTGTTTCATTTTAAGTATCTATTTGGGAATATTTATCATACCTCCATGTTTTCTAAAAATGTTTTAATGAAATGATTTAATATTCTCTAATATATTTTTAAAGTCATTTTCAACCATTTTTTACAATTTAATTTATTGTTTTAAAAGAATATTTCTATCGTTTTCAAAAAATGTATTGTTTTTACATTTCGAGAAAAGTACGAGAAGATTGTTTTTTAAAATATATTAAGTTAGTGGATTTATATGATTTTATAATGCCTTATTACCTTGAATATTCCCCAAAAAACCTATTTATTTTTGAATGAATTTTTTTCTTATAAAATTTCACATCCGAGAATGGGACAGGAGTTTCAACCCCTCTGAATTAGGTAACACCTCAGCTCAGGTATGGATCAAAATTTTTGGTCTGAATTGGATTTTATGGCATCCTAGAATTCTTTATGATAGTGCTCTTTCCATTGGAGTTCCTATTAGAATAGAAATAGAAACTGAAATGGCTAGATTCATCCATTATGCTAGATGCCTTATTGAGATTGATCTCTGCTCAACTCTTGTTGATAGGGTTTATCTTTTCACGGATGATGAAGAATTAGAGTTGAGAATTGAATTTGAGAGGGTTCCTAGATTCTGTCAAGCCTGTATGGTTCTAGGTCATGATGCTACTTCATGTAGGAAGTCTATATTGTGCAGCATATGCTCTCTTAAGGGGCATGACTCTAAGTCATGTGGAAAAGTTAATAGATTGAAGCCTAACACAGTTATTTTGGATCAACTGAACAATGATCTTTTACCTACTGATTCTAACAGTAGGGATGCCCCAAGAACTGACATTTCAAATCCTTTGAATTCTAACAAGATAAGTAATCCAATTAGGAAGTCCTGGGTTGAGATTGTGGAACAGGGTGAACCCCCTTCACCCCTGCATGCTAGGCATGGGGCTATGAAGGATGATAGAACATATTCGGTTTTAGAATCTCCAGCTCATTTTAATGTTGGTTCTGGAAATCCGGGAACTGTGTAGACTGTCACAGATGTGATTAGCACTGATTTGGGGTCACAAGAGTACTCACAACATGGTCTTCAAACTGAATCTGATTCTGGAGAAAAACAGAATGTAGCTGTGGCCACATTTCAGACTTTGACACAAAAAGATAGCTATGATGCTAATGAAAAAATGAAGGCAAAGATGGTTGGTGTTTCTGCTGATGTGAGGTCTCAAACTGTAGGATGATCGGAGCTCCAAGTTGGGGAAGGGTCCGAGAAGACCTCTAATATGCTCTCTTTAGTGGATAAACTGCATGCTGTTCAATGCAGGGATGTTGATCCCACTTATACTTCTTTAAATTCTTTGAATGTTTCTTCTAATACTGCTATTGTTTCTCCTGTACTAGGGGACTCAGATCCTTCAGCTGGTGCTGTGCATCCTTCGGGGGGAGTTTTTTGTGATTCTCCCACTGCCAAGTCTGTTTCTGCAGGGAATGAGGATGACAAATCCGAAGCAGTGGACTGCATGTGGCAGCAAGCACGAACAAGAATCCAAAAGAAGAAACAAAGAAAGGAGGAATTTAAGAAAAAGTAAGATGATCAAACTGCCAGTTCTGATGAAGACCTGAAAACTCTAATGCAGCAAGCTCAGGAGCTTTCAGACCGCTACTCTAGTAGCGGTAGAGGGCGTCTCAGCGGCAAAATGCGGAACGAGATAAGAGCACAAGAGCACAAAATTGGCGACAAGATTAGGACAAAGATCGGTCTCCAATAATGTATGTCTTACACTGTTTCCATGTTATTCTCCCCTTGGACCTTTTTTTATAAATAAATTTACAGGGCCTGTCCCCTTATCCTTAAAAAAAATCAACAAATATTTTAAGTAATGGTATTTATTTCATAATATGTATTTAATGTGGTTACAAAGAAAATGATTTTGAAACTTTTTTATATTTTAATTATTTATTTCTACAGAAATATCATGTTCTGATTACCTTTCAAAGTCCATCCCCACCAATGATAAGGAACTTTGTTATTGTTCAAGAATATTATTCATATTATTTCATTGGATGGTTATTTTTTGATGACATGATGATTAAGAAACCCCCTTCTTATCATTGAATATGCTTATGATGAAATGATTATGAAACCTGTCTCCTTTCCAAAGGTTATTATATGATTAAATTTTTATGAAACCCATTGCATTTTAGAGGTTATGATATGATTGTTTATGATATTGTGGAACATGTATGTATGATTACATTATGAGATAGGTGATATCTATATCTCCCACCGATGCATTGGATAAATATTCATATCTCATGAGATAAACTAAGAAGGTCTAGGGAGTTAACCTTGACTACTAATATAGCCATGGGAGTGAACCATGACTACCATGATGGTATTAGGAGTGAAATAATGCTACTAATATGACCATTGGAGTGAACCAAAACTACCAAGATGGCATGGGGAGTGAACTCAGACTACTAAGATGGTCTTGGAAGTGATGCCTTTGATACTATAGAAATCATTACATCATTGTGTGTCTGCAACAAATCCATGTTATATTTCTATGTTATGATTCAATGGATTATGCTCTTTATTTAATTATGATTAATGTCTTATGAAATACTAATATTCATTCCATGATTCTGGTTATGATCATTAATAAGTAGGGTATGCTATTATATTTTCATGATCATGTTCTGATACCCCTATGCTCGTGTTTATGGTTACATGTCTCATTTATCCTTACTGAGAACCTAAGCTCACATGTTTTCATATGTTTTACTTTCCCTAGGTTATAAATAAAGTTTGTAGTTTGGGATAATAAAGGAGAATATCATTATGGGTGATGTTAAAGATCTTACACCAAATTAGAAAAATGTGTTCCATTTTTCAAAAGGCACAAAACATATCTATATTTGGTCACATGTTATTTTTAATATATTAAGTATTTCTCAAAAGAGATGTAATGTCTATGTATGTTGAACTGGGGTCACTATAGCAGGTATCAGAACGATGTTTTAGTCATCGTATAGAAACTAGGATAAGAAAACATTAGTGATATCACTAGGTATATTTCTAAGTATAAGAATAGGTATGTCTCTAAGGATATATATAAGGATGAGTCAATATTTAGGAAAATGTCTGGAAATTTTGTTAAAGTATAGAGTGCATTGTTTCCTAAAAATACATCTCTATCTGAACACTACAAGTGGATGTGGCTTTGAAAAAGATTTACCATGTAGAAAAAAATTTGACAATTTTTTTTGGTCCGAAATCGGGGTAATCTGGTACACAAAAATGGGAATTGCTGCACACATGGGTTGACACTCTCGGGAGATATGCATTGGGAATTCACAAACTCTTTTTGAACCATCATTAATGATTTAGATATAATATTGATATGAATAACCTAGGATGAACCTATAGTTTTTTATATTAAGGAATGTGTCATGATTTACACATTCCATAAGTAAAACTTTTCATGACTATGTTGTTTTTGACTATCATAAGTAACGCTCACACTCTGCTTCTGGATTCAGTTAATGTTAAGAACTAGATAGAACTTGATTAATGTTTAATTTAATGAGAGATTTACTGATGAGTAGTCAAGTGGGATGTTCATTAGAGTGAAAGATGTTGTGATCAAGCTAAATATGTTTTCAAGGAACATGATCAACAATGAGTGCCTTAAAAATTATCAGACTCAATAAAGAAGAGAAGGGAAGAGTTTTCTGAGAATTAAGATATTAGAGATCATCGAGGAATGAATATTAGGATTCCTTTTTTCAAGAATGTGGAAATAATAACATAATTGAATGTATTAGAAGAATAATAATATATTTTGACTATAGAAAAGAAAGGAATAAATCAAGTGAATGAATGGAAAAAATGAAGAGTTCGGTTAAAAAAATGGTTCAGAATATTATCCTCCATAAGACATCATAAAAGTTAAAGTGATCTATGTGTAGAGTAAATGGTAATTATACAACTCAATGTCCCAAGATGAAATATCCTGAAGAGGATCAACATGGTGGTGTGATGAATATTTACATTATTGATGATGAAGAGACTACAAATTAAATCTAAAAAGAATTTTTTATTGCTTAATAGGATGAGGTATCCTTGTTAATGGAATAAGGATGAAGTGAAATGATAAAATATTTATGTATTTGGATTAAAAAACTATGTTATATGAATGATGAAGTGTACAAGGATTGTTCTACTTATGTTGTTCACTCAGTATTTACATGTTTATGTTGATTGTTCCCGATAGACTGGTGAAGGAATTTAATGAAAATTTATATTTTTAATAAGGGAAGGTAACCCTTAATATGTTATTTATGTTATGATAATGTGTTTTGGATAAATATATGTTCTATGTGAATAAGGTAATTGGATGCTACTCATTTTTTGGGAAATAATTATGGATTTCATGTCATGAGGATTTTGCTATCATGGATGATGTATAATTTTTTTTGGGAATTATGAAACATGTCCAATAAGATTTTGAATAAGGAAACATGAATGTTTACAATAAGTATATATGGTGATTTAGGTTATTACCATGTTTCAATATAATAAATGATTAAGGTCTTCACATGTTTGGAATGTGGTAGCCCAGAACTGCCTTTTGAGTTATGAGAGATAAATGTTAATCCAATTTAGTTCACCTCTTTCTAATGTTGTGGATTTTCATCATTCACAATGAATGTATGGTTATCCATATATGGGTAGTATAATTTAATTTCTTGATAAATCTTGTTAGATTAAAGTATTATCTGACAGTAGGAAGACTTATATATATTTGATAACTTGTGCTATGCTTTTTTTGTGATAAAGATAGATGAAATTACTTATAATTATATTTATGGATCACATGATATACTAACGATTATGGGATGAAAATTTCAATTTCATTTATTTAAATAATACATGAATTGAAAATTGTTAATGGCACAACCAATGTTGAGATTCTACAGAATTCAAGTAAGTATATCTTATCAGGAAAATTTTTCAACATTAGGAAAAGGGATTTTGATGTAAAAGGGTATCCTATTATCATTATCTTTCGATGATATAAATGAACTCTTTCATGCTTCATTAGTTTGTTGTTTTTTATTGTTAAATTTCTATAGATCACCCCATTTCATATGATCAGTGATCTTTAATAGTCTCTATGATTATTTATGATTTCCACCATGCCTGAATCTCCACCTTTGTAATAATATGTAGAGGCCTAGTTATGATTTACATTGGGTAACTATTATTTTTAAACTATACTTTTTAAAAGGAATATTTATAAATCATTATTATGATTTTGGTTTCTTTTGAAGAAAAAATTATGTATTAAACGTTTGAAAACCTAGATGAATTTCAAGGGTGAAATTCATTTTAGGAGGGGGTATAATGTTACACTCCAAGATTTTGTGAATTTATTTTTTCTAATTAATTTAATATTTTTATTATTATTTTTAATTTAGGTAATACTGAATATAGAATTATATTATTATATAAAATCACTATGTTTGGATTATGTAGTACACAACATCAAGGTATGCTTTCACAATACGCAACCACGACATGTCTTGTGTTACACACAACAATGAGTTTCTATGAAAAAACACTTTACAATTATAATTATTTAAATAAGATAGTAATAACCAAACAAATAAACTTGTAATATGAATAATAATAACTATTTTTGAAAAAATATTAGTTATAATGGTTTTGATATTGAAAAATATATTTTTCGGTAAAGTGTTTATATGTTTAGAGCTACTATTTTCTCAAATGAGCTTCTTTCCATTCCCTTATTTGAAAAATAATAAAATTAAATTTAGATACTAATAGAAATATATTTTTATAAAATAAAAATTATTTTTGAATTCAAAATGACAAAATTAACTTAGGGTAAATTTTTTTAATTTTAAGAAAAGTTTAAATTTTTTATTAATATTGAAGATAATGCATTGTATTTAAAAACTAGCATTTTCATTTAAATGAATAATTTACATTAAATTGAATTTTAAGATAAAAAGATAAATAATACATATATTAATCCAATTTAGGTCATTGGAATAATTTTTACAATATAATTAGATATAAAAATATATTTATCCTTTGAACATCTCTTTTCCCCACCTACTTGCCACATTTACGAGGTTAGCATTAAATGTAATTTTACCACTTCTATAAATTGTATATTAAAAAAATGGACATAAATGGTTGTAATTAGTATGAAAAACGTGGCCTAATAGGATGAATATGATTTTTGTGAAAAGAATATTTTGAATTTTATTTACCACAGTTAAAGTTAAATAGGGTAATTAAAGGTAAAGAATATTATAAAAATAATAAATTACTCTAACACGTGTTCTAATTTAGTTTTATAAGTTTATTTCCACCCAAATCAATCCTAGGTCAAAAAGATAATCCTTTTTAAGCTACCTGCCTAATATTAAGATATTTATTATATTTTAATTATAGAACAATTAGAAATTTCATATTCAAATTTTAATAATTAAAGAATTTTTAATATAGGCCTACAAATAAGATAAATTTGACTATAAATGTTATTTATAAATATATGAAATTTATATACATCATAAAACTTTATTTATAATTTTTATATTTTAGATAAATAAACTTTATTTCTGACACTATGATGATGTAGTAATAGATTTATTAAAGGAAGAACAAAATAAATGGTATTAATAATATTAAAATAAAAAACATTTGAGAAATTTCATTCCAACCACGATTTTTTTTGTATGACTATGACATGTTAGGGATAATTTAATGTATTTTTCTTACAGAATCTAGTTGTTAAAACATTATCAAATTTTATTTAATAAATAGTGTCAAAATTGACAAAAATGAGATTTAAAAATAAATGTAATAAAATTCATAAAAATCTAGAATTTAGACAAATAACTTGGATAATGATAAATATGTCATAAATTACCAAATTAGGGTTCTTTTGGAAATTTATAGAAACTATACTAACCGTATAGTGTAAGAAGACATGTAGCTATGGTAAGAGTTAAATTGTTTATCTAAGGGTTTAATCCAAAATATAGGGTTACTTTTCTGACTTAAACATGTATAAAATTCATTGGTTTTGGGGATTTATAACCCAAATAATATCATATGTTAAATAAATCACTTTGGGTCTATTTTAAAAAAATATAATAAATTGATTGTTTTGGAGTTTCTGAAAGTGCCCCACCCTCTTATAGAAGGTCACATCTCCTTTTATTTTATTCACACCTCTAATGCCTTTTGGGTTGGCCAATCCTAGAAATTTATCCCTCAAAACTCCCTAACCTCATCTAGAATCCATTAATTGGTAATAATTAAACTCAAGGAATCCTTTTGGCAAAAACAAAAAATATTGACTCGATTAAGAGGTAGTGTCTTCTCTCAAGGTCCTTTTAAATTTTTCTTCTCCAACCCCTATAATACATTTATTGCATTAATTTACAAAAACACCAATATCCTTAATATATATAATGTTGTTTTGATAGGTTTTCTACCTAAAATTACACAAACCTCTATCTAATGGATATATAATATACTATTTCTATGTACGTCTAACTACAACCTTACGAAATGACGATTGTTAATTTTTTCTTTACTTCCCATCACGGTGGCCACTATTATTGAAATTTTATATATATGTGTGTGTTTTATATAATATTTATTATTTATTTATTATTCTATATTTCTTTTTAAAACACATACCTTTTTTACTTTCCATTTGTAGTTAGTATGATAATCTCATTTGAGGAAGTGTGGACTACCAACCCCTTAAGGTGATGTAATTCGTTCAGACACCACGTGGAATGTATTAAGGATGAGTTCAGTGATCTTATATCATATATATGATCTAATAATGATACTAATAATCATATATATACATATATATATATATATACATATATCATTTACATACTTTCTTTCAATATGATTATTGATTTAGAAACAATGTTCATGCATATGTATTACTAACCATCTCCATGAACGGTGTGTTGCATTTCATACTTAATTATGATATAGATTATTATAATATAAATAAACTAAATATAAATGATATTTAAATAATTATTTAAATTCTTTAATCATGATATATGTATAAGGACCAACGATATAGCAAATTAAGACACATGCGAAGAACAAAGAAAATATTGCCCGAAGTGAAACCCTAACATATGATCATTAACATGAGTAACATAAATTCACAATCAAACCATATGTGATATTAGATATAAAAATATTATTATATAAATGATTTATTATAAACTTATATTTATTATATAGGAATCTTGTTTGAGTACGAATATAGGCAAGACACAATGTAAGGGATTTATTTCTCACCATTATTTTTGAGAGAAACATGTCTTAAACCCTTATTGTTTCATATAAGTGGTGAATATACTACCTAGTAATTCCACTTATGAGTCATATCTAGAAGAGAATTATATTTTTAAATTCTTATAATTTTCTTTCTTTTAAGGGGAATACAATTCAATTGATTATAATGTGATTAGTATTGATTTCACAATCTCTTCCATATTTGGGATTGTTTCATTTTAAGTCTTCATTAGAGAATATTTATCATCCATACATGTTTTCTAAAAATGTTTTCATAAAGTTTTGTACTATTCTCCAACATATTTTTAAATTCATTTTTACCTATTTTGACTTTTTTCTTCACATTTATAAATGAAATTTCCTTTCATTTTTCGAATGATATTCCTTTTTTCTTTTTTGAAAAAATAATGAGAAGAATTTATTAACTTATATGGAATGATTTTTGAATATTTTATGATGCCTTATTACCATGATTATTCCCCTAAAATCTTACAAGGTTATTTTCAAATGATTTTTTTCTTTTAAAATATCATGGATTTTTTTGAAAAGAACTGAATTTTAGTGCAGAAAGAATATTTTACTCAAGATATGTTATAAATGATTTTCATGATTCCTTTATATGTTTTAAAAGTTGTTTCAAAGAAAAGGGTTTTTAAAATGTTTTATGTTTTTAAAAGTGATTTTTAAGGAAAATTCATGTTCCCAGTAATCTTCCAAAAATCATTCCCCACCTACGACGAAATAGTTTTTGAACATAAAGAACACCATTAATTTTTTTTCTCTAAATGTTTTTTGTTTTGATGATATGGTGTTCATGAAACACTATTCTTTTCATGGGTAATGCTTTGGATGACATTTTTATGAAACCTATCTATTTTTCATAGGTTATTATATGATTACATGTTTATGGGGCCCATTAAAGTTTAGGGGTCATGATATGACCTTTTATGATCCGAAAGAACATGTATGTGTGATTTCATTCTGAGATGGGTGAAGCCTATATCTCCCTTAGATGCATTGGGTAAAGTTTTACATCTCATTAGATAGAATAATATGGTATTGTGAGTGAACCGTGACTACTAAGATGGACATGGGAGTGAACTATTACAACCAAGATGGTATGAGGAGTGAATTCATGCTATTAAGATGGCTATGAGAGTGAACCATGACTACCTAGATGATATGGGGAGTGAACCTATACTACTAATATAGTCATGGAAGAAATTACATGTCTACTATAGTCGTAATTAAATTATTATGTGTCTGCCACAAATCCATTTTTCCCCTATGTTATGCTTTCAGTACTTATCCACCTTATTTCATGATCATTCAGGTCTTATGAACTACCAATATATATGACATGATTCCTATTGTGATATTTTATAAGTAGGGTCTGATCTTCTATTTTCCTAAATACATTCTCATACCCCTATGACCATGTTTATGGTTTCATGTCCACCTTGATTACCCTTACTAAGCCTCTACAGTCACCCTTTATCTTATGTTTTCCTTTCCGAAGGTTATAAAGACTAGTTTTAGTTTGGGATACTAAAGGGGAAGACCATTGCGGCTGATTTTGAAGACCTTTCACCATATTATAAGAATGCATTCTAAGCTTCCAAATCCACTAAAATAACACAGTCTTGGGGCGTGTTTGTTTTTGTAATGTACTAAGTATTCAAAAAAAGTGAGGTAATGTATATGTACATCGAGATTGGGTCATTATAGGTATCATGATATTCTATCTTTAGTGACCCACACCATACATGCACCCCACAAGGAGTAATCATACCATGATGACCGACTATCAAGTATACACATACCAATCATCCAAAGGAAAACATGATAGTTCCAAACCTAATAACAACCATATCACACACCATGAGAGATATAGAATCATAACATGAATCAATATGTGAATCAAACAAAATTATCTAATGAATCCATCACATCAATCTTGAAAAATAAATCCATAAAAAATAATGGGCCACACACCCATGCCCACCTGAAATCTTAAGTCAAGAATGAATATCAATGAAGAAACACATAAATTATAACATAGAAATATGAATGTAACATGATCCCATGATGGTAAGGTTCTTTCGACCTCAAATTCACTGATGTCAAAGGTAAGGCTAAACCACCCCGTGTTGTTTGATAACTAAAGTGGAAACTTCAATAGTCATTAACATCTATTCACGACCATATTATCATAAAAATCGACATCTCAAAGCTCAAGGATCACCAAGGGTCCTAAAAACCAAAACCTACAATTTTATTTAAAAAATAATTAAAATATAATAAGTGATGAAACTTTATAACTCTTGGATAATTTCAGAATTATTATTATCACAAAGTGCATGAACTCGCAATATTCTCTATAAGAATAATTATAGTTTTAAAATTTATCATAAATTACCCTTTTATAAATATCTTGGGATTATTTAACATATATTATCTTTTTATAATTTTGTCTGATAATTTATCCCAAATTATCCTTTATAACTATTTTTTGATAATTTATTATAAATTATCCTTTATAATGATATTTTGATAATTTATTATAAATTATCGTTTTATATTTATATTTTTAAAAATTATTTTAATTATTTATAACTATATTATAATAATTTCTTATAAATTATCCTTCTATAAATATATTTTGATAAATTCACACAAAATATCTTTTTATTATTATTTTTGGATAATTTATCTGTAATTATCCTTTTTAATTTTTTCTTTATAATTTATTATAAATTTTCATTTTATAATTATTACTTGACAGTTTACCATAAATTATCCTTTCAAAATTTATTATAAATGTTCCTTTCATAATTATGTCATTATAATTTACCATAAATTAACCTTCATAATTATCTTTTGATAATATATTATAAAATATCCATTTCATAATTATCTCTTGAAAATTTATTGTAGATTATCCTTTATAATTATCTTTTTATAATTTATCATAAATTTTTCTTTATAATTATATGTTTATAATTTATTTTAAATTACTCTCTATAATTATAGTATGATAATTTTTTATAAAAAAATGTTTTTTCTATATTTATATTTTCATAATTTTTCAATAATATTTCCTTTGATAAACTTTTAATTTTCATTTGTTAACTTTTATAAATTATCCATTGATAATATCGAAATTATCATTTGACAATTAAATAATTATCCTTTGATAATTTGGCCATTATCATTTGATAATTTAATAATTATCCTTTGATAATCTCACCATTTTTAGTGGTTAATTTTATAAAATATCCTTTGATAAATTTTCCACAATTATCATTTGATAATTTAATTACTTTTCTTTAATAATATTACAATTACCATTTGAAAATTTTAATAATTAAACTTTTATAATATCAAAACTAAAATTTAATGATTTTAATAATTATCCATTGATAGTATCACAATTATAGCTTGATAATTTTAATAATTATCATTTTATAATCTTGAATTTATTTTTTGTTGTTTTTTTTGTAAATCATTCTTTTATAATCATACAATTTTGTTTATTTTTTTAATAAATTATCCATTCATATTCCTTTCAATTATATTTTTTTAATTTTAATAGTCCATTATTTTAATAACCTGATCACATTATTGGTGATAATCAGTTATAATTATCCCCAGTAAACTTGAAGGAAGGTAAATATGGAATAAATTTGATTCAAATAAAGAAGTTCCCAAAGTGGAAATCATAACTAATGAAATAGGTAGTAGATTAATAAAATGATAATTAGTGGGTCCTCTATTTTACTCCCTTCTCTAGGACTATCTCCATTCTATAATACTCGATATTCCACCATAATTCCCTTGAGCTTTATTGGATCCCTCGAAAAATATACAAGATCATTGAAATTCTTGAGTAAGGTGTGAGTAAAAGACTTAGTAGAAAAACACCAAGGTGTTCTTAACATGATTTTTCTCATGTATGAAAGTGTATTACTAAATAATAATAAGTGTGTAGTAAAAATAGTAATACAAAATAATATATAAAGTGGTTGTGCATTAACCAAGCCGCCAAAACCCCCCACTGTACCTACTTCCACTCCATTACAAATGTATATAGTATGTCAATATATATCCATTCGATTGACTAGGATGTTGACAAGTCACTCCAAATCCACAATGATTTAACTGAAAACAACCTACCTAGAATTGATTATAGATTGGTTTTTTTCACTAGAGTCGATGTCAATTTTGAGTGACTCACCAGATGCCTAATGATTATTATGGATACATATCAACATTCTCTACATTTTTAGCATTAATCCAAAGCAGGTAAGGAAGGTTTTTATGGCTTTGTTTGGACTTAACCGTTCAGTTTTGGATTGGGTGTTACTATGTTTGTTACAGATTTATTATTATTATGGATTGCAATTTAATATTTTTTGCAAATTAGGTTAAGGATGCATTGGTGGTTTCCTATTGAGTCATGTATTGACACCCTACTCACAAATTTTGTTGTGCTTATAGATTTTAGGAGGTATCCAATGAAGGGAAATAGCCCTGTGATAAATGGTTGATGTCACGAACTACCTTCACCAAGATGAGGGAAGGGATAGCAGATTTCCAGAACCTTCCTTCCTCGAGTTCAAAGAGAGATAATGACCCCTGAATCCCGCCTTCAACAGGTCCCGAAGAGGATACTAGAACCAAGGTTATAAAATCACTGAAAAATGGAAGGCATTACCCTTTTTATTTAGTAGGATATTAAAATAAGATGGTACATCCCTAATCCACACTAAAATTGGAAGTAAAAGTAAAAAAACAACAAACAATTTCTACATGCATGTACCAAATGTAAGTGCTACAAAAGTACAAGAAAACTCCAAAGAAAGTACCAAATAAAATAAAAAAAGCAACAACAACTGAAACTATCCCAAAGTTCAAACTAGTATGATCCCAAATGATCCCTGAAGTCCTCCTAGAAACATGAATACAGTTTTACATGTGATGGGTGAGTATACAGGTATACTCAACAGGGAAAACCAAAATCCCTCATCCACAAGTGGGTAGGCGTTCTAATTCCCCATGAGAGAAGGAGTCAACCGAAACACCTAGCAATGATTCTATCCACTCAACCTCACCATCGCACACTCCCCAAATAACACAAGTCAAGTAAAGTAATATTAAAAGAACATCGATATTTGGGTACCCCACACCCTTTACGCACTGATTATTTCAGATATCCTATGTGTCAAACCTCTCCCGCCATTCTCACTACAGTCCCACTACCATCTCTTCCCACAGAAAACTGGGCTACCACAACCACAAATCCCGCCAGCAAACACCTGCTCTACAATAAACACAAGCAATCAAGCCCACAGACACATGAGCCTCATTCCGAAGGCAGTTGGGAAACCACATGCCCGCACACACCTGGGCCAACCACCTCAGCATACCCTGCCCGACAATTCTTGGGCTATAATCGACTTTAGGCCGTCACAACCTACCTAAAGAATCTTGGGTTATTTGGGAAAGGGAGAAGAAAAGGAGCTAATAACCAGCCACTCATAGGAGTGTTGGAAAAAACACACTCCCCCATGAAATGGGGGTGTTCGGCACAAAGTTCTCAACATGGATGGGGCACTAATAAGAAACATAAAAACTAAATTATAAAAATATGTAAAAAGTATTCATCCCATCCAATGGGTTCCAGAACCAGTCCATATACAAACACCCTCATTACTATTCATTCATAAGAAGCACCACAGCCACAATGATGTCAAAACACATTCCTAGAAAACAATTCCCCTTTGAACCCATTCTTTTATTCCTGTCCATGTGATTCCATTTTGAAAATTATTCAATAAAGAGAAACGAAATGGCTTATCCACAAACCAATGAAGGAAAAATAGTCAAGAAGTAATTTAATCATTCACAACTGGTTCTCTTATGAAGTCACAATAACAAAAAGGGATCTGTGAGATCCTTCAAAGTACTGGAACCCAACCAATACCCAACATATGGCCCCACATGACCTTATTTCCACAAACCAATGAATTCCCAAATAGGGGTCCCCATACCTATCCATGTCACCTCACAAGAATGAACCGTAAACATCCCAGAACAAAGAAATGAAGTTTTCAAATTTGAAAATTTAATTCATTTAGTTCCTTCTTTCTATTTGGTTAACCGGGGTGACCATACAAGGATTCTTATTCATTTAGAATTAATTTAATCAAAATAGTATACATGATATACTAGTTTCCATGTTATAGGAATTCATTCACCTAAATATCTACAAAAATAGTGGTTCATTACTGCCCAAGAAAGGACCACCAACGACCATGATTTTTAGAGGACATAAACCCATTTAGTCCACATAATATAGGAATAGATAAAAGAGTACAAAAACATTATCCAACACACCCCACCATTCATCAAATACATTTATTATCTTCATTATGTTTTGGTCTCATCAATCCCCATATGAAACATTTTCATACCCACCCTGCATGATACACAGTAAAGAGAGAAAAAGGAAGAACCCTACTTTGATGATTGACGATCGACGAATTTCTCCTCTCACCAATAATTGGGTTGCGCAACTTGAAGGGGGGGGAACTCTTAGGAATACAAGAATGAGAAGGAAAGGCTCTGGGACAGGCGCACCACTAGCGTCAGGAAAGGGGACTCCAAACGCACCAAGGAAAGAAAGAAACCAACCAAGAAGAAAAAATAAGGAATTCTAGTGCGATAAAAAGGTCGAGATCATCGAGTTACGGGATATGAGAAAAAATCTTGAACAACTTTAAAGGAGGATCATGGTTTCACCTCGCAGATAGATAGTTACACACGATTGAATTAATTGTTATTTAATAATTATCATTGGAGGGGTGTCCAAAACAGATGTGTGTTAAAGGATTCTATTTAATGAGAGGAAAATGGGTCTATTGAGGGTCTCCCCATTAATAGGGGATTTAAAACATAATTTATAGTGCTAAAATGGCTTTGAACCACCTAAAAAAGTTAGAAGACTAAAAAGTGGCTTTATGGGAAAATGGGGAAGGAAACCCCGAAACCCATCTGTGGTGGATTGGTGAGACTGATAGGTGAAACCGATCAGTGAAGCTAATTGGATGAAGATAATCCTGTGAAGCTGATCCCATGAAACTGATCTGGTGAAGCTGATCCTGTAACACCGATCTTGTGAAGCTGATTAGTGAAACCGATCTGTAAACTGATTGGGTGCAACCAATCTGTGAAACCGATTGGGTGAAATCGATCTGTGAAACCGATTTGGTGAAACCGATCTATGAATCCGATTTTTTGAAACCGATATGTGAAACTGATATGTTGAAACCGATCTGTGAAACTAATTTGGTGAAACTGATCTGTGAAACCGATTTGGTGAATCCGGTCTGTGAAACCGATTTGGAGAAACCAATATGTGAAACCAATTTAGTGAAACTGATCTCTGAAACTGATTGGGTGAAACTGATATGTGAAACCCATTTGGTGAAACTGATATGTGAAACCGACTTCATTAAACCAATCAGTGAAACTGATTTGGTGAAACAGATATGTGAAACCGATTTGGTGAAAACGATCTGTGAAACCAATTTGGTGAAACAGATCTGTGAAACCGATTTGGTGAAGCCGATCTGTGAAACTGGTATGGTGAAACTGATATGTGAAACCGATTTGGTGAAACTGATCTGTGAAAGTGAATAGTGAAGCAGATCAGTGAGGCTGGTCAGTGAAGCTAATTAGTAAAGCTGATCGGTGAAGCTGATTAGTGAATCCGATTTGTGAAGTTGATCTGTGAAGCTGATCAGTGTAGTTGATCTGTGAATCTGATGGCTGGGACTGATTGATGAGTCTAGGACACCCCAACACATAGAATTTGGCAACGTAATGGACCAGGAGGGTCTGGTCCATTACCTCAAATACCTCTCAAAATTATTCTCATCCTCGAGAATACAAGAGTAACCCAAACAACCCCTCCAAGAGATACCTCTCGGGTAAAACCCACCCTGAATATCCATACGAATCCCAAGGATCACATTTTCTCGACACACGTATCGAGGATTTCATTCATCCATGTCAAGGTACTATCCTCTTTGGGCAGCACTGACTCACCTGCATTGGTTTAATTGCATAAACCTTAATGCATCTGGATTAGGTATTAGGTCATCCTTTCCCCACATATCATGACATTTTATAAACATTCACAACATAAGGAAAAAAACATCTCATAAAACATCAAGGTCAAGATTACAACACAGTAGGTCACAAAAAAAGAAAAACATGGATGGATCAGAACAGAAACTCAAAACAGCTTTGGGTACTGGGCACACATTTGAGCTTATTTTTCCCATGTACTCTTCTTGAGGCCACTATGCCTCCACAACACACAGACCAAAGGGATGGTTCATCTATTAAGAACTTTCTCTTTTCGATCCTTGATCCTCACTGGTCACTCCACGAAAGTAGCATCATCTCCTATATCCAATTCTCCCCAATCAATGACATGAGAATCATCATAAAGATATCGACAAAGTTGGGAGACGTGGAAAATGATGTGGATCCTTTCCAACTGAGGTGGAAATGCTAGATGATATTCCACCTCATCGACTCTCCCCAAAACTTCAAAAGGCTCGATGACACTAGGAGAGAGCTTGATCCCCTTGCCAAACCATTGCTGCCCACGTCGAGGGGAAACCTTCTAGAACACATGGTCTTTAACCTAAAACACCAAGGTCCTCCTCCTAAGATCGTCATATGACTTCTTTTAGTCATGGGATTCCTTCATACTCTCATGCACAAGCTGAACCTTCTCCATTGTGCTCTACACTACCTCTAGGCCAATAACACTTACCTCCCCATCCTCGGTCTAGCACACGGGAAAATGACACTACCTCCTGTACAATGCATCAAATCGTGCCATGAAAATAGCATTGTGATAGATATTATTTTAGTCAAACTCTAATAATGTATAATATCAATCTCATGATCCCCTGATGTGCAAAACACATAACCGTAGAATATCCTCCAAAGTCTGGAGGGTTCGCCTTGTCTGCCCATCTGTCTGGGGGTGCAAAGCATTTCTAAGATGTAACTGGGTGCCAAAATCATACTACAACCCCCTCCAGACTCATGAGGTAAACCATGAATCCCTATACAAGACTATGGACCTCTTAACTCCATGAAACCACACAACCTCATCCATGTATCATTGTGCTAATGCATCTACCACACTCGACTCCATGATCGCCAGGAAGTGAGATGACCTTTTCACCCGGTCTACCACTACCCAGATAGCATCAAAGCCTCCATGAACCCTAGGTAGTCATGTGATGATATCCATCGAGATGTCATCCCACTTTTACTCGGGGACATCTAATGGCTGCAACAAACCTCCTAGGATGTGATGTTCTGCCTTCACCTACTAACTCACCAGGCACCTTGCCACGAACTCTGCCACTACTAGTTTCACCCCAGGGCACCAAAACTATTCCCTTAGGCCTCAACACATCTTGTAAACTCTAGGGTGTACTGCTAAGAGTGATTTATTTAACTCCCAAATAATTCCCTCATGCATCTTCTCTAGGACAAACAAATTTCCTCGAAAAAGCATCTGATTCTGACCAACCTCTGACCACCCTTCCGGAGTGTTGCCTTGGTAATCTCGATTGTGCATCACTTCACTCTCTATGTATCCCCACTGATACTTCTCCACCTACCGTAATAGATAGGACAACACTATCATCTAAAATCAAATAACTATACCACCATCCTCCCTTACATCTGGGTGTAGGGCAGCCTACTCCTCCATTGCCTTCCAAGAATCCTCAAATTCCTGAACATCTTTCCTCCATGACTTCTGGCTCAAGGCATCTTCCACAACGTTCCCCTTACCTTCAGTGTAAGATATCTCGAAGTTTTAGTCTTGAAAAAACTCCACCCACCTTTGATGTCGCAAGATCAGGTCCTGCTGGGTAAAGATATTCCTCAAACTATTGTGGTTTGTGAATACCACAAAGTGCTCCCCGGTGAAATAATTCCAAAAAACATAAATTCAAACATTACCGCAACAAGATCTAGATCATTGGTGATGTAGTTACGCTCATTAGGATGTAACTGCCTAGACTCATAAGATATCACTCCCCACTACTACATCGGCACACACCCCAGGCCAATTCTAGAATCATCATAAAATTCCTCATACAACACCCCTTTCTCTAGAAACCTGAGCACTAGAGGGATGAACAACCTTTTCTTTAGATAGTTGAATGCATCCTGACACGGCTCACTCCATACGAAGGCTTAGTCCTTTCTGGTCAACGCTATCAAAGAATATGCGACTCGATATAAGTCGGGTACGAACATCTGATAATAGCCTACCAGACCTAGAAAAATATGAACCTCCATCACATTATTGGGTTCTTCCTAGGAATGAACCACTTCAACCTTTGATGGATCAATAAATATCCCTTTCTGAGACACCACGTGTCCATGTAAATGCACTTCCCGTGTCATGAACATACACTTGGAAAATTTCCCATAGAGCTGGTGATGTCAAAGGATTTCCAAGACCATCCTGAGGTGAGTAGTATGTTCCTCATCTGATCACGAGTAGATCTAAATGTCATCGATGAACACAATGATGAACTGGTCCAGAAACTCACGATAAATAGAGTTCATGAGCCCCATGAACACAATATGTTCATTCGTAACACCGAATGACATGACTACAAACTCAAAGTGCCCATTCCTACACCTGAAAGGAGTCTTCAAAATATCACTATCCTTTACCCTAAAATTGTGTTACCCAGACCACATATTGATCTTAGAGAACAAACCTACCCCCTCATCTGGTCAAATAGAATGTCTATCCTCGAGAGAGGGTAACGATTCTTGACCATTACCTGAGTCAGTCTATGTTAGTCTATTCACAAACTGAGACCACCATCTGCCTTCTTCCTGAACAAGAACAGAGCACCCCATGGTGACATGCTAGGTCGAACAAAACCCTTATTCATTAGATCTTCAATCTAAATAAAAAAACTGCCCCAACTTAGAAGGAACCATCCGATAAGGATCAATGGAAATCTGATGGGCACCAGGTTGTAAGTCTATCCCGGACACAATGTCGTGTCAAGGGGGTAGAGTCAAAACCGCCATGGGAAAACACCCAGGAACTCTCTAACAACTCTTGGAACAACCATCATCTCAGTATTCACTGATTCTTATGAATTCTCGGCCATCATAGATAGAATACGCTCTACACACCATCTCCCCACCTGAAAACTCTGTTTGCCAATAGTACCCACACGTTGGACATCCTCATCCGAGAACAGGACTCTTCTCTGGAAGCAGTCGATATCAACACGCACAAAAAAATCTAGTCAATGCCTAGGATAAAGTCATATGGATTCATTTGCAGTAGAAGGATATCCCCACTAGACTGATGTAGCCCCAACATCAATCTACATCCTGAACAAACATCAAACAGACTGGTATGACCCCCAAGAGGCATATTCAGCACCAGGGGTATAGAGAGTCTCTCTATGTCTCAGCCCAAGTAATGGGGTAGTCTGGGGGTAAAAAAGGTGTGTGAAGCTCTTAAATCAAACAAGGTGTAATCAAGAGTGCTAAACAAGTGGATTGTACCTCAAATGACATTTTTCCCTTCTCGAACTGTTGCCTCTGCGACGTGAAACTACCCACACCCAACTCCTATGCGTCTCGGCTGTCAGCCACCTCCCCTACCATGCCCCAGTAGAGGTCCTTGAGGAGAAACATGGGGTCAGAATCCTCCTTCCATGTCTTTTATTGGAGGAGCGGGGGCTCACTGTCCCTGTCGTTGCTGCTAAAAGGGCCTGGCTGGAAACTGCTGCTGCTGAGGTGGGCACTGAACCTATCCACCCCCACTATATTACACTCTATCTGGGAACTGATTTTGATGGTTCCCATGGATCCCACAGATGAAGTACCTCATTCCTGGTCCCTCGAGGAAAGTTTAAGTAATGTGAGATCAAAACTGGAATTGTTGGTGCCTGCTCTCCAATGGTTGAAACCTAGAAGGCCCTAACGCTGGAGGTCTACTGCTGAAGACTTTCCCCTTTGACGATCCCAATTGGATCCCTCTCGTGGCATACCTCCCAGCGTGTGTATCCTTTATACCTCTTTACCCTTATTATGGACCTCCAAGTACGTTAGTAGGGTGAAGGGAGTAACAATATACTTAAGAGAAGGATGAAGTGCCTCCTTTAAACGTCTAGCCCGAGACTCCTCATCTGGAAAAACATCTGGAGAAAAACAAAGGTTATCCATGAACATGATTCCTAGATTTCTAACTAACATTCTATCCTACTAAAGGGAGATTATCTCCTACCTCTTTTCCACCTCCATCATAGAATATAAGAATTACGCCCAGAATTCCCTCTCGAAGTCAGTCCACAAAACTTCATCCTCCCTCTTCTCCCCAGGATAGAGAGTCCAGCACTAACATACCACTCCACGCATCTGCTTTACATCTAGAGGAACCCAGTACTTTGTCGGTGCCCAGATCATGCTGAAATCTATCACCAGCTCCTTGATTCAGCTCTCTGTCTCTATGTCTGAGATGGTACCCTTGTAATTCCTAAGGGCCTGTCCTGGAAAGTAATGAATTGTTTTTTCCACTTTTCATCCTCATCCTCTCGGTCAGCCCCATGCTAATCAGCCAAATCAGCCTCCTGGTCCTCGATCTCCCTCACTAATCATGGTCTTCATCAATGTTTCATAGATGTAAGGTAAACAATGAATTCCAAAGCCTGAGTAGTGTAGAGGTTTGCTTTTAAATTTTTCTTAAACTATTTATTCATTTAAATACCCAGAACAGCCAAAACAAACAAGAACGGAAGTAATTTTGATGCACATACCTTTCCTAGGGTATATACCCTGAAATAACTGTAACCTGACTTGGTCTTTTGGTAGCTCATGAGTCCTTGCATCAGATCACGTGGGGCCCTAAAATCTAGTGTCCTAGTCGGTCTTCTCTGGCCTGTTTCACGCACCAAGATTAACTAAAACTTTTTCCCTCCCATCCCATGTCATCCACACTATCCCTAACCCCATGCTCCAATCTATCTCTCAACCCTCTCCTCTAATACCATTCTGTCATGACCCACCCTCACAAAGACGAGGGAAGGGATAGTGTATTTCCAGACCCTTCCTTCCTCGAGTTAAAGGAGAGATAATGACCCCCGAAACCCACCTTCAATAGGTCCCAAAGTGGAGACGATCACCAAGGGTATATAATCACAAAAAAATGGATGGAATTACCCTTTTTATTTAGTATGATCAGGAGATAAGATGGTACATCCCCAATCAACTCCAAAACTAGAAGTAAAAGTATGGAAACAAAATTGCCTACATGAAGGTTACAAAAGTAAGTGCTACAAAAGTACAAGAAAACTCCAAGGAAAGTACCAAAGAAAATAAAAATAAAAAAACAACTACAACTATCCCAAATCCAAAACTATTACGATCCCACATGATCCCCAAAGTCTTCCTGGAAAACTGAAATAAGTTTTACATACGTAGGGTGAGTATATAGGTATACTTAGAAGGGGAAACCAAAATCTCTCATGCACAAGTGGGGAGGAATTCTAATTCCCCTTGATAGATGGAGATAACTGAAGCACCTATCAAGGATTCTATCCACCCAACCTCCCCAAGGCAGACTCCCCAAATAATGTAGGTCAAGTAATGTAACAGTAATAGCACATCGATATTTGGGGTACCCCGGACCACTTTCCCCACTGGTTATTAAAGACATCATACGCGTCAAACCTCTCCCACAATTTTCACCACAGTCCCACTACCATCCCTGCCTGCACACAACTAGGCTACCACAACCACACATCCCACCTGCAAACACCTAGGCCACAACAACCACATGTAACCACACTTGCAGACACCAGGGCCTCATCTCGAAGGCACTTGGGAAACCCCCTGCCCGCACTCACCTGGGCCAACCACCTTAGTGTACCTTACCGAAGAGTCATGGGCTATAATGGAATTCCATCAATCATAGACTTCCTGAAAAATTTTGTGATCCTCAGGAGTGGGAGAAGAAAAGGAGCTAATAACCAACCACTCACAGGAGTGTTGGGAAAAACACCATCCCCCATGAAATTGGGGTGTTCAGCATGAAGTAATCAACATGGATGGGGTGAAAATAAGAAACATAAAAACAAAATTATACATATAGGTAATAACAACTCATTCAATCATAGGCATTCCAAACCCCGCCCATATACAGAAACCCTTGTTACTATTCATTCATAAGAAGCACCACAACCACAACCATGTCGAAACTCATTCTTGGAAAACAATTCCCCTTTAAACCCATTATTCTTTTCCAATTCATGTGATTCCATTTATATTATTCTTCACTATCGAGAAACTAAAAGTCATATCCACAAGCCAATGAAGGAAAAATAGTCATGCAGTTATTTAAGCATTCACACCTGGTTCTCTTGTAAAGTCACAATATCAAAAAGGAATCTTTGAGTTCCCTTAAAGCACTAGAACCAAACCAAGCCCCAACATATGGCTCCAAATGTCCTTATGTCACCAAAATATCAAAAGATCAAATACGGGATCCCATACCCATCCACGTTACCTCACAACCACCAACCATAAATAATACAGAACAGAGCAAGGGAGTTTTGAAATTTGAAAATTCCATTCATTTAGATCTGTCTTTTTGATTGGTTAATTGGGGTGACCATACAAGGATTATTATTAATTGGGAATCCATTTAATCAAAATATTTTACAAGATTTACCAGTTTCCATGTTACTTCCATTCCATCACATAAACATCTAGACAAATATTTGTTCATTAGTGCGCAAGAAAGGACCAGCGACGACCACAATTTTCATTGAACAAAAAACCGTTAAATACACTACATATAGGAAAAGATAAAAGGGTACAAAAAAATTATCAAACACACCCCTTAATTCTTTAAATACATTTATTATCTTCATTAAGGTTTCATTTCATCCATCCCCATAGGAAACATTTTCATACCCACACCGCATGATGCACAGTAAAGAGAGACGAAGGAAGAACCCTACTTGGATGATCTACGATCAACAATTTTCTCCTCTCACCAATAACTGGGATACACGACATGCATTGGAGAAACTGTGAGGACTCCAAGAGTGTGTAAGAAGGGATCCGGCACAAGCTTACCACTAGCATCGGGAAAGGGGAATCCAAACGCACCAAGGAAAGAAAGAAACCAACCAAGAATAAGAAATAAGGAATTTGATTGCGATAAAAAGGGAGTGATCCTGGAGTTACAGAATATGAAAAAAATCTTGAATGAATTTAAAGGTGGATAATGGTTTCACCTCATGGATAGATGGCTACACAAGATTGAATTAATTGGTATTTATCAATTCTTAAATTAGGGGTGTCCAAAACTGTTGTGTGTGAAAGGATTTTATTTAAAGAGGGGAAAACGGGTTCGTTGTGGGTCTCCCCACTCCTAGGGTATTTAAAATGTAGTTTATGGTGGTAAAATGGCTTTGAACCACCTAAAAAAGTTAAAAGACATAAAAGTGGAATTCCGGGGAAAATGGGGAAGGAAACCCCAACACCCCTCTGTGGCGGATTGGTGAGACTGATAGGTGAAACCGATTAATGCAGCTGATTGGATGATGTTGATCCCGTGATGTTGATCCCATGATGCTGATTGGGTGAAGCTGATCCTGTGATGTTGATCCTATGAAGCTGATCAGTGAAACCGATCAGTGAAACCAATTGGGTGAAACCGATCTGTGAAAATGATTTGATGAAGCTGATCATTGAAACTGATTTGGTGAAACTGATCTGTAAAACCGATTTGGTGAAAAAAATTTCTGAAACCGATTTGGAGAAACCGATTTGTGTAACCGATTGGGTGAAACCGATCTGTGAAACCAATTTTCTGAAACCGATCTGTGAAACATATTTGGTGAAATGAATCTGTGAAATCAATTTGGTGAAACCGATCTGTGAAACCGATTTGATGAAACAGATCTGTAAAACTGATTTGGCGAAACTGATTTGGTGAAACCGATCTGTGAAACCGATTTTGTAAAAATGATATGTGAAACTGATTTTGTGAAACCGATATGTGAAACCGAGTTGGTGAATCCGATATGTGAAATGGATTTGATATAACCAATCTGTGAAACCAATTTGGTGAAACCGATCTATGAAACGAATTCTGTGAAACTGATCTATGAAACCGATTTTGTGAAACTGATATGTGAAACCGATTTGGTGAACTAAAAATTGAAAACGATTTGGTGAAACCGATCTGTGAAACCGATTTTGTTAAACCAATATGTGAAACCAATTTGGTAAAATCAATAAGTGATGTTGATCTATGAAGTTGATTAGTGATGTTGATCAGTGAAGTTGATTTGTGAAGCTGATCTGTGATGCTAATGGGTGGAATTGATCGATGAGTCTAGGACACCACAACACTTAGAATTTGGTTAATTAACAGACTAGGAGGGTCTAGGCCATTACATCTGAACAATGGAGAATATATATAATAAGGTACCATGTAAGACTCCATTGGATCCACTGATTATCCATTTCTTTATCTAATACTTATTACACTACTTGTGTTTTCCACATTTGGAGATGATTTATTTTTATGACATGTATTCCATATTTACCTTTCCTCATGTTTAATTTGATTATTTATTATGTTGTTTAATGTTTAAAAATGATCATATGATATGATACTGACAGTATAGTCCCCCATTGATAGAATCGTACCATCACTGTTAGTCAGAAACCTCTTGTATATGAGGAGGTGTGCATAAGGTCATGTGTGAGTTTGGATCAGACTCAGTGGTTTGGTTCAGGATGTTACAATATTTTATCAGAGGATCATGGATGAATATATTTCTCTTCTCTTTTCCTTGAGACTGGACATGATTTATAGGAGATATGATTATTGGAAATCAAGTCAGGGAACTATTCCATTTCCTGGATAGTAATGTATAGTAGACCTCTGAGTCACCATATAGTGGGAAATTTATGATGTCCAATTACAATATATTTGACTCTCCTTGGATGATAAACATGATGTTGATATGTAATTTATGATATTTTGGATGTGTTCATGCATCATGAATAGGCACGTAGGTTCACATTCCATATATTAACTTGGTGTTGTGATACATAGTAGCTCATTAACTAAATGATTTGTTTTCGTGGTATCAATTTGAGATAGTTTCTCTTATTTGATAGATCTGTGTTTCCATGTTTTGTGACATATCTTTATTGGGATCAATTATCTGAAATAAGCATACTGTTGTGTTAGTATACATGATGAATGTGAATAACATGAAGAGTTGAAATCAAGGGTTAGTACTAGGAGGGGTATACCTTGTGTTAAGGCTAGACTCCTTGGAAAACCTTGTTCGATCCCATAGACTGGATAAGTGAAACCTTGTGTGGTCTTATAGAGTGGTTAGGTTTTATCCTAATGACTCTGTTTCCTTTCCAAAGAATTATATTCATGTTATAGAAGATTTCAACTCAATGTAGTATTATTGGACTAATTGAGAAGTATTCCAGAATAATTCTACATGGGTGTATCTTTCTGCCTTACCTTTTTATGTGTAAGAGAATTCAGTTGTTCAATGTCCTCTACCTTCTATGTGGGGTAGGAAGTAGGTTCACCTAAACTAGAAGTCTTTTTAATAGTGCCTATCCTATGAAAATTCATTCAAAACTATGGTTGAACATGCCATGATTTTCGACTCTAGAATTCTTTATTATTCTAGTGAACTAGAGTACCTTGGGATGAAAAACATTGGGTTCAAATCTTTTTAGGAATATTTTACATAGTAGAGACTCTAAAGGAACAACATGTCGAGTAGATATTGAGATTTTACAGAGAGAATAACCATTTTGATACACTATATTATATGTATCCAATCAATATTAAGTAGATCAATGTTCTACTAGAAGACTTGGGTAGGAATGGATTTATAAGGATGAGTAATTAACTATGATATTCACATTGTTTGTTCTCCATGAAGGGAAACACTAGCCATTGGCTTTGCATTGATTACCAGAAGCTGAACTAGGTGACAATAAAGAATCAATATTTGTTTCATAGGTTCGATTTTATTTATAATCAGCTATAGTTAACCCAATGGTTCTCCATGTTGGATCTTCAACCGGGCTATCATCATTTGTGAGTTAAAAAGATATACATTCTGAAGATGGAAATGTGGAGTAGGTATGAAATGTATGTGTAATTGTTAATGTCGTTTAGGTTAAAATAATGCCAGAAATGGCCATAGACAACATGAATAATATCTTACATCTATAACTGGACTCGTTCTTCATAATGTTTATCGATGATATACTCATCAAATCGCCAAGACCATATAAACATGATAAAAACATAGTGATAGTTATGAGTACACTTTTCAAACACTAGAGGTATGTCAACATGTTGATGTGGGACTTATGGATTTGGGAGGTGAATTTATTATGAAATATATTGTGTAAGGTTAGTATATCTATAGAACCATATAATTTCAAGGTAATAATGTACTTGAAACATCTTCTAATTATGTTTGATATTAGAAGCTTTCTATGTTTAATAGGATATTACTGAAGGTTTATATAGGACTTTTCCTAACTACCAACACCTATGAAAATTCTTACCATATAGGGAGTGAAGTTCTAGTGGTCAGACCAATATGAAGAGGATTTCCATTAGATAAAGAGAAGGTTGTAAATATTTATAGTATCGAAATTCCCATATCCTAAGATTTGTTTTGATGTGTACTTTAACACATCACGCATTGTTACAGGATTGGTGTTGATTCAAAGAGATATGGTAGTAGCATATTGGTATCATCAGCTATAAACCGATTATATGAACTACCTGACACATGGATTAGAGTTGGCTACCATGGTCCAAGATTTAATGTGTGGGTGACATTATCACTATGGTGAGAGATTATTCTTTTATACAGACCAAAATATCCTTCAATATATTTTCACACAAAGGGAAAAATTTTCGAGATAGAGTCATTGGGTTGAGTATCTTTTGATGTTTTATTTTTTATATGTAGTTTTCATATGTAAAAAGTAACATCATTCAAAATTATCTTAGTCATAAGAGGTTGGATGATAAGGATCTTGGTGACAAGATTTCAAAGCAGAAATAATGCTTTTTGAGCCTGTTGGATGACTGGAGGGTGTATGATTTAAAGGATTTTGGATCTATGAAATTTAACCATTTATTGATTATACATTCTCTTGGGTAATGGGTGAAAAATAGTTAGGCGCTAAATCCAGAGTGTGATGTGATGAGGGAACAACTAGAAGATGGTGACATAATACCTAGATAGTCAATGAATAGAAACGATGAGATATTGGTACAAGAGAGTGTAATAGTCCTTAATCCAATAGGAGAGAGCTGATGAGGGATTATTGTACATGTAAATGTTTAGTAAATTATAGTGTGATGAATATGTATAATGAATTTAGGTGGTAGGTCTGGTTGCCAAGGATGAATAGAGAGATTCTTTGTTTTTTTCCTAACCCCTTACCTATCAGAGGGTGATGGTTGTGCACCAGCTTCTTGGTGGATTGTTCTAAACTCTCATGATACCAATATGGAAGTTGGAGTATGTCATAATAAAATATTTAATGGTGTTACCTAGTACCTTGAGGATTCATTACATAGTCTGGGTGTTTTTAAAATTACTAATGATGTCTTCTCACTTATTACCAACTACATAGACTAAATCAATGGAGGAGATGTGAAATCTATATGTGAGAGAGATTTTATACCTATATGAAGTTCACATGATCATTATTTCAAATATAAATGAAAACTTTATGTGAAAAAGTTTCAAATACATTCAAAACTCCCTTGGGATTCAGCTGTGTTTGAGCTGAACACACCGTCCTGAAAATGATAGAATGTCTGAGAAGACTATTCATATATTGGTGTATATGATTCGAGCATAGGTGATAGAATTAAATATATCATGGGTTGATCACCTAGATATTACTGGGATCACAAAAAATAACAGGTACCAGACATCAATTCATATGGAGCCTTATGAGGCTACTTATGGGGTGCGTTGTCACACAACACTTTGTTGGCATGAGATGAGTGAGGAAATGATTGTTATTCCAAGTATAGTTCAGGATACATCTAGTATAGTGTATCTAATACATAATATGTTGTTCAAAATATATAGAAGACAAATATCTTATTCTTATTGTTGGATTTTACCCTTGGAGTTTGCCATGGGATATCAATTTTTCTTAGGTGTGACTCTTCAGTTGGGAAACTGATGTCTGGGGAGGTTGGGAATTCATAATTCTCATTTTCTTGGAACATTTGGGATCACTGAGTGTATAGGGGAAATAATTTACTATTTTTACATATATTCATGCTACGGAGGTATGCATGATGTGTTCCATGCATCATTGATCTTGAGGTACATATCGAACCTATGTATGTTATTTATTGTAAGGTAATTGACCATGAGACTAATAAATCTTATATAGAGTATCCTATGATGATTATATATTGAAGATAGAATTTGTTACGAGTAATGAAGTTACCACTATTCCGAATTCATTGTCAGTATGGACAGATCTACCAGGATATGTGGGAGCACATATATGATGTTCATGCTCTGTGTCTTGAGTTTTACAAAAAGACCACTAGAGATACTTCGTGTGTATGAGAAGTCAATAGAGGGAGATAATTTTAATATCTATAATTTTTTAGATTATAAAACCCATATTTTATTAATAATTTATAAGTATTCTTATGTGAAAATGTAACTTTTCAATATAAATCACTTAATAAATTTTTTAATTGAATTGAATAATAGTAAAATCATCATTAGAATCATGTAATATTCTATAGAATATTTTTGGATTCAAGCATTTTGTTAGTGAAAGATTTTTTGGGTCATAGAGACTCAGTATATGTGAAATAAAAATATTAAACATAATATATTACACACATGTGATTTATTCAAAATGATTTGTCTTCTACCAAATAGTTCATTGTATGAGAAATATGAGACTGTATTTAGGTCCAAGACATGGGGTTTACCCTAGGAAGGCCTTAGATTTTATGAGCAGTGAATTTTTGGTCGGATCCCACATAAGGATATGTTATTTATTGTTATTATTATTATTTTTCTAAAAAAAATTAAATATCTCCCAAACATTGTGTCATATGAGAAATATGAGACCACAGTTAGGTCCAAGATGTGAGGTTTTCCCTAGGCGGGGGATAAAAATTGTCTGCGTCGAGCGATTGGTAAGATCACATGAGAGGATAACTTATTCAATATATTTTTATATTATTATTTTCTAAAATAGTTTAATTTCCTTCAAAGGATGTATCATATGAAAAATCTGAAACCACATTTAGGTCTGGGATGTGGGGTTTTTCCTAGGTGAGGCATAACTTTTTATCTATGTCAGATGATTGGTCAGATCACATCTAGTGTTAAGTTATGTTATTATTTTATAATTAATTTTATTATTAATTAAATAAATTATCTATTTATCTTCTCCTAAAATGATTGGGTTCTATTTAAAATGTACGGATGATTCCAAATTTTTTGATTTATCACTAGTTTTGACCGTTTAAAATTGATAACACCATAATGGGTGAAAAACTAATGACTCTATCATCAATTGTTGGGGAAAATTCTAATTAAAACAGGTGTTTTAAATTAAGGGTTCAACTACTATTATTTTTGGAAGCTCCATTACATTGTATATGGTTCTAACACATTTTAAGAGAAGATGAACTGTAAATTAATCAAATAAATTATTAAATTAATTATAAAATAATTAATTAAGTTAACCCTAATAGCATCTGACCAAAAAACCAATGTGCATAAAATTTATCTCCCACAATGAATAAATACAAAATCTCTAAGATAATGGTTAGATCTGACCAAAAATACGTTGCACATATGAGTTAATCCCTTCCTAGTGTAAATCCTACATCTCAGAGCTTATATGAGTCTCATATGTCTAATACAACATACCATCTAAATAATATTAAATTATTTTTAATAAATTTAACATGAATAATATAAAATATTTAATATTTTTATTCTGTATGTGTTAAGGCACTACAAGCTTCAAAATCACACACTAACTCAGATCCTCACAATGAAAATATATTGTAATATATTCCAAGATTCTATCTGTGATTTTACCCTTACTCTAATCCTTTAATACCTTAATTATATTATTTTTAAAGAAAAAGTAAATTTAAACCCAAAAAAATATAAATTATTAATAAAGATGGGTTTTATTATATTTAAAAAATCAATATATTACATTTCCACATATTAAATAGTTTATGATAATTTATTTAGATTTATAATTCTCTTGATCTTATATAATAAGATAATGGTGATTAATAAAATGGTTTTTTGATCTACTAAGGAAGAGGCCATCAGATCCAAAATTAAATCTCCCATATTAGGGGTTATTTTCTCTAGATGGGGGGGGGGGAGTTTGATTGGTTTTTAAGGAAAGAGAACATTATATGCTATGGTTTTTTAGTATCATTGGGATAACTAAAAAACTATATCAAAATGAAGGAACTTAAACTATAATTTTTCAGATAAATTTAATCTAATACATGGTATGGGAGACTTGGATTGCTGATCAGTCCATATAATTGGAGTACACCTCACATCAATTGAAAACCTAGACATAATTATGTCACCTCATGGGTTAAATTCCTCTCTCAATACATCATAAACAATTTTCATGGATCTAAACTGTGGATTGTGGGATCTGTATGGTGGATTGTGGGGTCATGGAATGAACCCTCTCAGTGACTCACCCAAGATTCATCTTATCTTGTTTTGAGAATATTCTAAGGATAAACCAATCAGAGAAAAAATTGAAATTTTTTTATTAGTGAATCGGTATCCTAAAATAAACCATAACCAAAACTTATATATAATTACATGGTGTTTCACATTATATACCAAAAATTAAGTAGATATATTTCCCCTATATACCAATTTGAATTAATATTCAAATCATTAAGACATTTATGACTAAAAAATTGATATTGTTTTACTAGATCCTAGAGTGTGATGGTATAAAAATATTCATCCACTTTTTAAGTCATAATGTTTTAAACCATTCTTATGGGAACCTTATATGGAATAAAAAAAACATAAGAAATAAACCATACTATATTATTAATTTAATGAGAATACATTTTTCTTTCCCACATTCCCATGTAATTTAATAATGTAGGCTTGAATGATTGATTTGTAGCTAATATGGTGATTCAATAAATATAGACACTGATATGTAATTCTATCCTTCCATGTAATAATTTTATTAGAAAAT
The DNA here is from genome assembly GCA_963277665.1 of Viscum album. NCBI lineage: Eukaryota > Viridiplantae > Streptophyta > Magnoliopsida > Santalales > Viscaceae > Viscum > Viscum album. The sequence goes on from OY728143.1 coordinate 578,842,486, forward strand.
AATTACTATGAAGATCCTCTCCTAATTGTAATTGACCAACCATATATTAATGTCATCACAGAGTGGGAATAATGGTTTTTTCTTGTTTTCATGATGCTATTTCTATATCCAGGATAATGATAGTGTTCCTCATCCTCGTATAAGAATCTTGAGATCATAAAAAAACAATTCTCAAGGAATATATATAAAAGTAAATACTAAATGAAATCATAGATATAACAAAAATTTGACCTTTTATCCCCAATTTTTATATTTTACATAACCTAAAATATACTAATGAGTGTTTTGGGTATCGAATATGTGTTGAGTTTCATAGTTCCTCAACCACTTTGGTTTTCGTTCTAATGCTTAAGGCCAAATGAAGTTGTTGATATATGTGATGGAATGAAAATTGAGAATTTAATGAATCAATATCTCTATCTTACATTCAATTGCTTATAATAAATCCATAACCAAATCTAATGTTCTCTCAATAGCATGAAAAAAACTGCGAGAGGGGGGAAACTCATCCTACAATTCACCGAGAATGGGAATAACTGTATTCTTATATATATTCCAATGAAATATTCCTAAAACCCTATAAAGTATATATAAATTGTTTTTTCTAAGAATAACTATATAATTTGATCCAAAACAAGATCATGGATATGGTTTATTAAAAATTAAAAATTATAGAATGAATCATAATATAAAACAACCCTTAACACCAACTTAATCTTAATGAAACATTGGTTAAAAAAATAAATCCATCATAAATTTTCAGAAAATTTTCCCTAAGAATAATCATCCCATTAAATACTCCATTCATTATTTTATCACTATACAAAAGATTACTTATTGGGTGAATATTACAAGAGTAATGTATCATGCGTTTGGGTATCATAATTCATTATTTATTTAGAATTCACTAATTTGGTTTTTTCATGACCATCAATTTAATAGATATATTTTTGAGTGATGTATTGTGATGATTAAACAAACATTGGAGGTATATTGGAACCCAATCCCAAAAATTGTTTAATTTACATAAAGGATAAATCTATACAAATAAATCCAATCTAATAATGAACAATTCAAAAGGACTGTCCATATAAATATTTAATATTCTTAATGATGTAACACGAGTTTACCTCAAAAATCAATATTCATTTCATGAATCATCACCTTAATGTGAACTGTTGTTGCTTGCTAAAAGATGTTTTAGAAGATCTATCTATTTTTTATAAAAACATGAAATGTGTGTTAATTAAATTATTTTTATTCAGAATAAAAAGGAAATTAATTCAATGATAAAACTATAATATTTAGTATTATGATGGAAAATTTAAAATAACACAAATTATAAAATTTATCATAGATTAACTCACATAGTTTGCTTCACCCAACCTCTGAAGGAAATCCATGTAAGATCACAATGAGTTTGAAACCAAGAATGGTACCCTCATGTGATCATGCTCATCCCTATCCTTGAATGAACATGTTGATGTGTAAAAAGAGTAGTGGAAATAAAACCCCAAAGCTTCTCAAACAATTTATTTTTGTCTTTTAAGTGATGGAGGAGTTAAGATGAGATTTTAAATAATGTAATTATTTATGATGTTGAAATTTAAGATGAAAGGGATATGATACATTGTTCCCTAATATAAATTATTATGAAAATATTTCTAGAGGATATGTGTTTTCTATAGTCTAATGTATTTTTTCATGAAGTGCTGGGTGTCGTATTGTTTTGTTGTTTTAGTTTTAGGTGTGGTTCATGATAGTTTTATGTAATGGTGTTTTGAGGAAGGATTCTAGTTGTGTCATGGTCGGTATAGATTTTTTTGTAAAGGACCCCATGTGATTCATGGATAAAATTTCATTTTGTTAGTTGTTCTGTGGATTTTTGGGCTAGGTTGTGTTGGTCTTGAGGTGTATTTAGTTTACCTTACGTTTTTTGGATGTCGCATTGGGCACTTAAGATTAACCTCATGTGATATTTTGACTCACATTTTTTAGATTGTGATGGATTTATGGCCACTACGGTTTGATGTCCTGGGTGGCCAATATCAATTTACAACTTGTTTCACCATAACTACTTTCATTGTTCTATGGTTTGGTTTGTGGTTAATCTGGTTTGAGGTTATTATCATGAAAATTTTATAATTAATTTATAGAATTTTGTCTTATATCATCACAACCATGGTTGCACCATTTCCTTTATTAAATGCATAAATTTGTGGATGTTTTGACTACAAGATTCAAAGAGATATAAAAAAAGATTATAGTATGCTTTTTTATGTACATTCGATTTATCCTTATTGTGGAACATTCCTGATCCATCATGCCATGATTCCTTAAATTTATAGTTCTATTGAAAATTAAAATTTCTATTAAAATAATTTTCAAATCCTCCAATATTCTTTAAACCCTTAGTTAACTTATATGTGTATTTAAAGATTGGTTTCCATTCATTTATTGGATTTTAACCTCAACATTATGAGATCAAGCCCTTGATATCTTGGGTGAATTCCTTTTATCTTCTTTTTAGTTCTCTATATATCCTTATTTCATAGAGTGGGTGTGAAAAAGCGATGATTCGATTTTTAAGGTCAGATGCACTGATTTAAATGGGTATTGGTAGAGAATAGTCCTTTTTCTTGATCCAGATATCTTGTGTGGTTTTTGATTGGACTTTCCATTCCATATCATGCAGTAATTATAGAAAGATCTATTAAGGTATGTAATTTGAGACAATTTTTTGGTTATTTATGGGATATTGTTTTTTTGAAATATCATGATTTTTATTTCTATAAGTCAATGGTATTGATTAATTTTATCAGGATAATGAATTTGGAAAAAATGAAACTAAATTTAATGGGAGATTCAAATGATTTTTATATGAGTCCATGATATTACTAATTACTAATGGATTGATTGATGTTTCTTATGAGAGATTTTTCTTACTATTGATATATACATATTATTTACTGCAATTAAATTTTTATAATCATCTTTAAAAATGGGTTAATAACTTAATTTTGGTAATAAATTTGTATTTGGGAAACCTATAATCAAGGTATTGGTGTTTGAGTATTTAATTTTTCTATATATATAAATCATTAATGGAAAGACCATAAATATTGTTTTCTCGTATGGATTTCCTTTCATGTTTCTATATATGTGGGAATCCTTTCTATAATTATAGGTGTTTTAGAAGGTTTTTTTATATGGTTAAGAGGATGTGGTGTTGTTTTTTAATGTTTTATTTAATGGGTTATTGTGTACAGTAGTTTGGTTTGCTACATGAAACAAAAGTTCTTATGTTATTGTTTTATTATCATTTGGAATAATATGTATGGAATTGTATTTGGTGATGAGTTTGATTATTATTTGGATTGGGTTGTTGTTTCTTGATAGCATAGAATAATGTTAAAATAAATTTTAATTTTAATGGATGGGATGGCTCTTTTTTAAGAATAATGGGATGATAATGGTAACTAGTGATGGATGTGATTAATAATTGATGTAACGAATTAGTTAATAGTGGTAAGTGGGATATTAATTTAAAATGGAAGAGTACATTGAGGTAGGTATGGAAGAAGTGAATTTGGATAATAATTAATGAATAACATAACATTAAACCTGAATAAATAAATTATATAACAAATATAATAAGGCTAGTACATTTTAATTACATTAATAATAATGATAATATGACTAATTGTAAAATTAAAAATAATCTCATGGATATTTTTCATGGATAAATTGGGATGGTTACACTATAAATATGGAAATAATTCCTAGTTAATTGTAATGCTAACATTGTTGTAGTTATGAGTGATGATAGTGCTAGTTTGGCATAAACTCATAGGAAAGTACTGTGTGGATATATTATATTCATTGTAATGTTTTTTATTTCTTATACACAACCACCTGAGTACGATATCCTTGTAAAAACCCTAGGTATTTTTATTTTAGGTGTTTCCCCCAACACCCTGGTTGGTAAAGTAATAAATGGTTCACTACTCCATTTCCCCCACCATCTCTTCCATGTGTAGTATAAGCTATGATGGATTATTGTATCTACATATATACAAGATAAAATGGATTAAGGATTTTGTGTATAATTTAATTTTTGACATGGTTATACATTAATGTGATGACATGTTGATTCTCATTTTAGAACGATGGTATGATGTTGATATCCTTCTGGTTCACATTGCCCTACTATGATGTGCGGTTATGGTGTCGTATATGGTCAATTTGTGTTTATGTTTTTGTGGAGGTATGTGGTGGTGGATATGTGATGATGATTAGGATGATATGGTCATAGAATGTTGTATATAGTTGCAATATGTGATATGTTGTATGATGGAATAACTATAAAAGGGACTGATGAACTATATCTATTTCTGTTGGGGAAGGAGAGTGTAACATCTCATATTTTAACATGTATTATTTTTATACATTAAATGAAATTATTCTGAGACTATGAACATAGATGACATTTTTCTTTGAGTATTGGTTTTCCCGGAATAATTGTTTGAAAAATACTAAACTTTTAATAGCACGCACTCGAGGCTTTCCAAAAAAATGGGAATAACTATTAAATTTTTGCCTAGATCAAAACATTTGAGTGCATCGTTGAGTTCAAAGAAGTGAATTTAACCTCAGAGTGACGTAACCTTTTTCGGCATAGGTCATCTGTAGAAAATTTTGTGGAGGACGGAACTGTAATTAAAATATTTTTTATAAAAAAATTAATTTCATGCAGGGCCTACTCTTTTAATAAAGTATTGTCCAAATTTAGGGTTGTCTTTATAACCCTGAATTTTATATCAAGAAATAGAGAAGAACCTATGGGGAAGCTGTTGTTGAATGATGACGAATCGATCGAATGACGCCCCTTGGATTTGATGAATTTAGGATCAATGAAGATGAAATGATTGTTCTTCTTAAGAAACCAATCCAAATATAGTTATGGTATTTTTTTGTTTTTGTTTTCAGTATTCATAAATTACATGATGAATATTGGTAAATCAAATAATATGTTGATTTTTGGTTTGATCATTACAGGATGGTTGATAATTATGGGTTTTATTTATGGACCTTTTCTTATTCATATATGTTCTTCATTATAAGTATAATGAATTTTGGTTTAAATGAAAAATGTTCATGGTTCATTCCTCAGGGATTTCCTTGTGCTTTCCTTTCCCCTATTCTTTGCATTCATCGTTATTGCACCCATGTGGCCATTGTTTGACTTGTTGGGTTGCTACAAACACAATAAAACCCATAGATTAGAGGACGGATGACAACGAAGGTCATGTATTTGTGGATTGGGACCCGAGGATAGAATATCTATGACAATTTCATGTTTTGGGCATTGGAGTTGGCTTTGTGGTCCATGGAAGGTACCTCTAGAGGAGGTCTGATGTGACGGTCTCACGAGGTTGGGCAGCGGTGATCGGAGGTGGAGGAAACAAGAAGTGACGAATTTTTAGAACATGGTAGGTAGTGATGTGGGATATAGTGGGAGTGGACTGCAGTGGCATATTCATGGAGTGGGGGTCACAGATGCAGTCATACATGACACACGTGGAGGCATATGTGGCCCAAGAGCGAACAGGTTGGGCCAAGGTGGATAGGCCTTGACTTGGCATATGGGAGTGTGCCTAGGCACGCTAGTAAGAGTGGATCAGACCTGGGGGTAACCAAGCTAGAGTTGTGTGATGGACAACCGAGATGGTCGATTGTGATCCACTGTCACTCTAGTTTCCACAAGGCCGCAACAGATGGGGGTGTGGTCGACCATGGCAGTTGACCATGGTATCCACATTGTGACTGGTCTGAGTGGTAGACCGTTGTGGTCGACCATGATAGTCGACCACCCCAGTCGGTCCACATGCCCAGTGATCCCCACTGAAACTTCAAATTTCCATTACTTTCAAATTGTATGTATGTTTGATGAGACATCTGTGGAGTTGAGAACTTGACGTTGAGAGAGTCCTTCTGAGATAATGTGGTGAGATTACATTTTGGACTATCATAGGTGGAAAACATTTCCTTGGTCCTTTTTAAGGGTTTAGTATGAAATTACATCCAAATTACTATATTGTAGTCATATCTTATGGTAGAGTCCCATATAGAGTATGGTATCCCTACATGGGACTGAAGTGTGGATCCTCTATCAAACCTAGTGGTGTTTTTTGGAATCAACGTAACCTGTGAGTGTAGGGTGTCAGTCCTCTATCTAGAAGTCTATATCAGAAGGGTTATTGGTATTCCCCAATGTGTCTGGGAAGGATCATTTACCTTGTGAATTGATCTGTATAGGGTTAGTGGTAATCCCAAGTGCGTCTAGTTAGGATCCCCTCTCTTTTTATCATAGTATTCCTTGACCAATAAGTTCTCTTTGGGTTGGCCCAAATGAGCTAGAACTCTCAGTGAGTATCTTCGATAATATAATGGCATGAGGAGTGAGTTTTCCAAAAATGAGAAAGCTTTAAACTGTGTGTCTTGGACTGAGTATATCTGTATATTATTTCTACATATGTTGTAGTCACATACCTATGTTGAGCTCACTATACTTTCATTTGTGGTATTCGTTTGGTGTATTACATGTGGTTTCAGAGTGTTCTACTAGGTATTATTATACTCACTCCTACAACGTATTCTCTCACACGTGTTGTGTCTTTTGAAAATGATTGAACTTTTGATAGATTGATCAGAATACCAGGACTAGGAAGTGCTTAGTGATGACGGATAGACAGAGGTGTGTTCATGTGGTTCAAATATCAGTCTCTGTAACTCCTTCCTTACAGGTTCGACTTTTTTATAGAATCTTTGTAGTGGTATTGTATTTGGAATTTTTTTACATCCAGTAATTTCAAAATCATACTCTGTTGTGAGATCTTAATGGTATTCATGCACTGTTTAATTAGTGTTTCTACATTTCAGTATTTTGGGGCTTGGAGATGTGTGTGTGCTTATATGTACTCTGGAAAATGACTCTGATGTGTTGGATATGAATTCTCAGTGATAGTCACCTTCCTTTGGCCTATTAGAGGTGGTCTTGGGGTAGTCAAAACATGGAACCCATAAGAATGCATCATGATAGAGTGGCATAAAAGGTGGTCAGTTCTACTTTAGGACTTGGAGTCTGTGAGGTTGTTATGGGCCAACAATATTGTGTGTTTCTTGTATATCTTTGAAGTAAGGGACTAAATTTTCGGTGGAATAGCTGATATATCCATACACTAGGACTATGATTACATGATTTTCAAGAAGATACATGAAAACATTACTTTCATGAAAATATTATGCTACATGAATCATAAAGTAATGGTTTTGTTTTCCATTTCCTTAATTCAGGTTTCCAAATATACTCTATTGACCATGGTACGTATTGTTTCATTTTAGTATTCCTCTGCAAAGATATCCATCTAGTATTCCACGGTGAGATCATGAGTATGAACCGCCTAGTGACGAGGTATTAGAAAAAAGGCTCATACCATAGATAGAACATCTGGGTTCTCTACCAGGTATACCACCATCCTTTGAGATGCAATTACTACCATCTGTAGTATCGGAGGATACAAGTAGTGTCAGTGCATTGCATGAGTTTTAGAGGAAGAGACCTCTAAGGTTTTGAGGAGAGCTAGTCTCCCAATTGTCTGAGGATTGGCTAGAGGCAGTCACCTGTGTTTTGTGCCTTGTGAGGACGCCGACCGACTAGATTCTAGTTCTCACTGTGAGTCTTCTTTTAGGCTCTATGGGGTGATGGTGGAGCTTGGTGACACAGTATCACAATGAGACAACTTTCTCCCTGATTGACATTGAGCATCTCTTCAAAGAGGAGTTCTATCTGGCCATGTTGTAATTATTACATATATAATAGTTTTTGCATCTGTAGTAGGCAAGTATGACCATGGCATAGTATTCATTGAGGTTTACTTATCTTTTGTGCTACTTCAGGGACATGGTATGTGACAATTTCTTCAAGTAAAGGTCATTCATGAAGGGATTACACTGGTAAATAATGTCATCAAAGGTATCCATTATCATTTCTACTTATGCTGGGGGTACTTGATCAGGCCCTGCTATTGGATATTTTTCTAGTGGAGAAAACAACAGTAGTGGAAACTAGCAGTGGACACCTGGTAGTTGAGATCTCAATAGTGGGTAGCTCATGACAATAAAAGGGACCCAATTGGGCCAGGAACTTCTAGAGGTGACCTAGGACTCTAGGTCTGTGGGGTAGGGATCCTAACGTGTCTCAAATCATCCCATGTTTAGATGGTGATTCACAGGTGGTGGTCAGGGAAATATGGAACGAGATTTACTAACCCATCATACAGCTGATCATGTGGTGGTCAACATACCACAATGGAATAGGCATAGACATGATCAAGGTGTTCTATAGGGTAGTGGATCTAGAAGAGGAGTAGTCATGGTATCATGAGGTGGATGGAAATTCAACCTATAGCCACCACCACCCACAGGTGGTCCTTTCTAGGCTTAGATATATTATGGGTAGGGACAGGACCAGTTGTAGGAAATTGAGGCTTATGACTCTGAGGTTATAGGGATGATTCACGGTATGATCTATTTCTTTTCCACCTTAGTTTTATTTTTTATAGACATAGGTGCTATTTGTTCTCTTATTTCCATGAACCTTGTCTGAGACTCAGATATTTTGGATGAACCATTGACTCAACCCTTACGCTTGGAGACTCATATTGAAGAAGATTTTATGATTAAACACTGGTTCCAGTAGTGTCCATTGACTATTGTAGGTGAGAGTTCTTATTTGAATCTCTTGGTACTAATTTAGAGGCCTTACTACATCATTGTTGTTATGGATAAGTTGTCCGTAGTTCATGCTCAGATTGACTGTTTTGGGTGAAGAGTGTGGTGTGTCTGCACTGATGGAACTGTTTTTCCTTTTATGGTGGATTGGAGACATAGATATCATTGTATAGACTCACACACAGTAGGGTTCTACCAATTACTCTTCAGTTGGATATCCTCATCGTTAGTGTAGTGGATGATATGAGTCCTCGGTTTCTTGTAGTGGTGGGGGAGTATAAGGTTTCCTTTCATGAATATGTTCCTGATTTACATCCCCATGGTAGATGGAATGATGCATTTATCTAAACCTCGGTATATACATGATATCTAAACATCCATATTAGATGTATCCCATTGAACATCGCATACTGAGGGTCCCGTTAGAGGACTGGTAGTGGAAGGGCTTCGTGAGACCTAGTGTTTTACCTTGGGAATCCTTAGTTTTTTCATGAAGTAAAATAAGATCTTGAGTTTATGTGTGGATTACTGGTGCATGAACCAAGAGACCATGAAGAAAAATTATCCACTAATAAGGATCTATTACCTCTTTGACAAGTCGAAAGGGGTGTGATGGTTCTTTAATATTGACCTTAGATCAGGCTATCACCAGTTGAATGTATGGGATGATGATATAATAAAGATGACCATCATAATTTGTTATGATAACTATGAGAACTTGGTAATGCTATTTGGAATGAAAAACTAACCAGCAGGGTTCATGGGAATCATGAATTTGATATTAGAGCCTTACTTATACCGGTTCATGGTAGTTTTCATCGATGACATCTTAGTGTACTCGACATATGAGGAGGACACATGAGGCACTTGAAGATGGTCCTAGACACTCTCTAAGAGAACCAGCTTTAAAAAATACACTCAAAGTGTTAGTTCTAAATATTATAGGACAATTTTATGGGACACATCATCTCAGATGTAGGATTTACAATAGATCCAATGAAGGATGAGGCAGTGCTTGCTTAGGAGCCACCCAATTATGTTGTTGAGGTACAAAGTTTCATTTGGTTGGAAGGATACTATCAAAGGATTGTACCTAACATCTACATATATAATCACCAATTAATTCTTTGACACAAAATGGAAACCCTTTAATGTGGAATGATAAGTGACAGTTGTGTTTTCAAGAGACGAGGTAGAGGATGATGGGCACTCCAATCCTTAAGTTACTAGAGGAAGTCATTGAGTACGTGGTGTTTTGTGATGCATCAGGGACTGATTAGGGTTGTGTCTTAATTAATGGGAAAGAAGTGATTTACTATGGTTCATTCCAATTGATAACACATTTTCATAATTACATCTTCCATGATCTTGTGTTGGAAACAACAGTCTTTGCATTGATGATGTAGTGACACTTCCAGATAGGGGAGCAGTTTTTTGCCTAATATGATCACAAGAGACTCAAGTATGTCTTCACTCAGAAGGATATGAACTTACGATATAGTTAACAAATAAATGTCCTCTATGACTATGAATTTTAGATTTTTTATACTCTTAATAAGGTGAATGCGGCGTAACATGCTCTCAACAAGAGATGTTTTTTGCAATTGATGAATGTGGCATCAGAGCAGTCAACATTGTTGTAGATATCCATTGTTGATAGAGATGGAGGATCAAAAATTTAGTTGATGGTTTTCACCCCTATACTCTTATAGCCAGTCAGGAAGGCACATGATGCAGACACTGACTATGAGAACATACACGATCAAATGTGCATAGGAAATTCTCCTGATGGATATTAAAAAGGTTGGGAGGACGTTATTCTTTTCAGAGGGTACAAAATTATACCTTTGTAATTTCAGGAGGAGGTTTTTAGGGAGTTCCACACATCCCATTTTGTGGTATATCCAGGTTTGGTGATGATGTACTAGGTCTTATGATGCTAGTTTTGGTGGTTAGGGATGAAGAAGGGAGTTGTAGAGTTTTTCTCTCATTGCCTGACTTTTTAGCAAGGGAAGGCTAAGAACCAGGTTCTAGTGGGTTTATATCATCCTCTTTTGGTGCCAAAATAGAAGTGGGATGGTATAAATATAGAATTCATGATGATTTTACCACATAGTTCAATGGGACATGATTCCATCAAGGTGATCTTTGACTGACTCATCAAGTCATCCCACTTCCTGTCTATCCAGGAGTAGAGATCAATAGAGAGCTTAAAATGCTTATATGTGTAAGGGATTATTTGACTACATGGAGTAACATTGAAGATAGTTTCAAATCATGATTCTTGTTTCACATCTTAGTTATGGATGATATTGCAGGTGGAATTTTGGACCCAGTTATGCTTGAGCCCATTGTTTCACCCACAGAAGGATGGCTAGACACAGTAGACCATTCAGGTTTTGGAGGATATGCTAAATGCATGCATGTTAGACTTTGGAAAGAGTTTTGAAAATCACCTAAAATTGGAGAAGTTTCCATATAAAAACATTTATCACTCCACCATTGGGATGGAAACATTCGAGGCATTGTACGGGCAAGCTGGAAGGTCGCCCCTTTGCAGGACTAACCGAGGAGATTCATCACTCTTGGGTTTCGAGTTGGGGAGAGATAATTCGTAGAAGGTGAAGATCATCCATGAGAGGATGAAGACTATAGATATACTTTATAATTCTTATGAAGACATCCAAAATAGGACTTTAGAGTTTGAGGAATGAAACCATGTCTTCCTTTAGGTTTCACCCAAATGAGGATTACATATATTTGGATGGGGTGGAAAGCTATCTCTGGAATTCATCAGAACATTCTAGATACTATGTAGATCTGGAATGTTGGTGTACAACTTGGCTCTACCATTATAATTAGATGAGGTAAATGACGTCTGACATATTTCACAGCTAAGGAGGTATGTGCCAGACCCATCAGACATTATCAACTCGGGAGATCTAGACATCAGGGAAGGAGAAACATTTGCTGAGTACCTAGTGAATATCAATGATCATCATGAGAAGATCCTTTTTGGGTGGTCAATTCCATTGTTGTGTGTCTAGTGGACGCATGAAAATATTTGTGAGAGAACATTGTAGTATGAGTCTTAGATTTGTGCTTGGTGCCCTCATTTGTTTGAGTAGCCCATGTTTTGGCTTTTAGGGATGTAAAAATCTATGTGGGGAGAATGTAACATGTTCGATTTTCCCATGTATTATTTTTTTAAATTATATGTATTGATTTCGAGACTAGGTGTTGAGATGGTGTTTGATTATGATGCCCTATTTTCCAGAACAATTGTTTAAAAAATATTAAAATTTTAATAAAATGCACATGTGGTTTTCATTAAAAAGTTTACAAACTCTTAAAAAATAACCAGATCATAAATCTAAGATTACCATTGAGTTCATAGTAGTGGATTTACCCTAGGAGTGACATATTTTTGTTGGAATGGGTGGTCTATAGAAAAAGTCCCAGAGGACGTAACTATAATTAAAATATATTTTATAAAAAAATATTTTGATATAGTGAATGACTTTTTATTACATATTTCTAGAAATTATTAGTTATCCTCATAACCTAGAATTTTATCTGGATACATAGAGAAGAACCTATAGAGAATTCATTGGCAAATGACAATGAACCGATCAAACAACGCCCCTCGTATTTGACGAATTGAGGATCAATGATGACGTGATGACTATTCTTCATCAGTGACTGATCCAAATCAAGGTAGGATGGATATTTCTATTTTGTTTCCCCATTTTTTATTTCCACAAAAAACTTAGGTAAATCCGCAAATATATTGATCCATGGATCGATTTTTGCAGGATGGATGATAATTATAAGGATTATTTATGGACATTTACATATTATTATTCATTATTAATTTTAACGAGAATGAATTGAGTATGACATGAAAAAATATTGAGGTTTGTTCCTCAGGGTGTTATTTGTGGGTTTTCCCCCATTCTTTGTGTTCATCTCCATTGTACCCTTGTGGACATGGTTCAACTTTCCTGATTGCTCCAAACATTATCAGACCCCCAGGTTGGAGGAGAATCGACAACGAAGGCTAGGTATGGGTAGATTGGGACCCAAGGAGTGTTGATATGTGACCTTTTAAAATTATGGTAATTATAAGTGGCTTGGTGATCCATATAAATGACCATAGGCATGGATCCATTACATTTTTCTGACAAGGAGATGTAGTGGCATCGACAACCCAGGGCTGTGATGAATGGAGGAAACAACAACTGCCGCATGAGACATGATCGACGACTGTGTGGAGTGGAGGCCACAAATGTGGCCAGGTGGGCTGCATGTAGAGGCCCAGGAAGCATATGAGTGAGCGGAATAGGCCAAGAGAGATGTTCAGGGACTAGGTGGAATTGGAAGACCCCAGGAGGAGCAGGCTAGGCTGAGCGGGGTGGACCCAGGGGTGACCAAGCTGGATTTGGGCCATAGTCAACCATATTGGTCGACTGTTAACCAGAAATCACCCTCAATATCATGCGACCATGGTAGTTGGGGGTGTGGTCAATCGTGGTGGTCAAAAGCCATGGTTGATGGACCAATCGTGCAGTTAGTCCATAAGCCTAGTGACAACCCTTGAAACTTTTAACTCCCATAACATTCAAATGGTATGCCCATTGGATGTTCCATTAGCAGCATTGAGACCATGGAGTCGATACATTCCTTTTAAGATAATGTGGTCAGTTGTTAGTTTTTACTAATATATGTGGAAAGCATTCCCTTGGTCCTTTCCTCGAGTGTTCATTATGACATTGCATCTACCTTATTGGATTATAGCCCCTCTAGATGCCATGTGCCAAATAGAGTAAGGTATCTCACTATGTGAATAGAGTGAGGAACCTATATGACCTATAGTGTTGTTTTGTGGAATCGATGTGACCAACGTGAGTAGGGAAATGACTCTCTATCTTGCAGGCCGCATTAGTAGGGTTAGTGGCATTCCCCATTGTGTTTGGGTAGGATCCCCTACGTTGAGAATTGATCTAGATTGGGTCAATGGTATTTGCTAGTGTGTCTTGGAAGGATCCCCTCTATATGTTTAATAGTATTCCTTTTCCGATACATTCACATTGGGTGGGGTCCAAATGAGATTGACCTCTCAATGAGTGTTTTATATGATATCATGGTTTGAGGAGTGATTTCTCCCAAAATGAGCGTTCTTCATAAAGAATCATGTGTATGGTAATTCGTTGGGGCTTACCTCTAGACTGTTTGCCTTGGACTAAGTATATCTCGATGTTATTTCTACTTTTTTAAGACATATTCTTGAATGGAGTTGATTCTATATTGCTTTTTGGTATTCTTTTTTTGTATTCCCTTATGGTATTCTTTTACCATATTACTTGTGGGTTCGAGGTTTTCTAATGGGTATTGATAAACCCACCCCTATAAGAGATTTTCATGCATTTTTTGTGTCTTGTGAAGATGATAGACCTTCTATGGAGTGATTGGTTGACCAGGACTAGGTGGTGTTTAACAGGTATGAGCAGACCAAGGCGTGTTCCTGCAGTTCAGATAATAGGCCGAAATACATATTTTCTTAAAGGATAGACTTGTTTTATATACTATTTATGGTGGTATTTTTTGTCCAATTTTTACTTCTAGTAAATTCTCTATCATACACTATTCTGATATCCTAGTGGTACACATAAATTTTTTTCATAGTGTCTTGAAATTTCATCATTTTGTGGCTTGGCGATGTGTCCAGGCATACATGATCTTAGGAAAATGCCTCCCATTTATGGGATATGCCTACTCATTTCATGTCACTAGACAATACACTATTTAAGGTGGGTTTAGGGTAGTCATGGAACTATCCCCACTAGGACGGGTCATGATAGAGAGATAGAGCCAAACCAATGGGGAAGTGGTTATGAGGTACGTTCTTGGTATATATTAATTTTATGTAATATTACATACATGGTTGTGATACTAGGTGAGTAGGACATGGTGAGGATGGGTGATAGTTTTCCTTGTTAGTATTTCTAAGCCTATATTATGTTATAAGAATCCAGTTGTCTAGACGGGGAAACTCTAGTAAACCACTTTCCATCTTATAGTTTTAGTGAAAATCGTGTAATTAGAATATATGTTTTTTTGTCAAAAGTTAGAGTTCTTACGATCATATTTATAGTCTTGTCTAATTTTAACAATGGGGGGTTTTAACAGTTTATTTTATATATCAGTTTATTCAGTTTTTGAAAGAAAATAATTTGGACATAAATGGAGGGTTAAACACATTCCTCGTATAGTAGAGTAACTGGTGAAACTAGATATAAACCATTATAAAATAGAGGTGGGACCAAATACTGAGATGTAATTTACCTTTAATGGTAATTTATTAATCCTTATATACTATAATTTCAATAGTTGTATTATTAGTAATTAAATATTAATAATAGTTATCTTATAGTCATAATATGAACGTTATAATCACATAATCCTTGTGTGTTTTCATTCTTTCCCTGTTCATTTTCCTTAATTGATTATATGTTGATGAGTTCATTGAAATTTTTTTTCTAAGGCATGACTTAGTAGTAGTGATTAGGATAAAGAATAATTTTTTGTTTTGGTTCTCTAAGAGGCGGGGAAGAATCAATGTCATGTTTCCATAGTGCAAAACTATTGTTGTGTACTATCTTCTAGTGAACTCGCATTTTATCATTCTGATGTTATATAGAAGTTTTATTCCCAAAAAGTGTAATTAGAGCTAGTTTTTTCACACTTATTAGCTTAGGTAACATTCAATTTCCATGTATTTATACTGATTTCAATTAGGAATATTATTATCAAATTATATAAAATTGGAATAAGGAAGGGTTTGAGTCAGTCAATTTGATGGAACTGATTTATCCTTTTGGAAGATACTTCTGAAATATCATCTCATCCAACAGGATTTAGAAGGTCCATCAAGTCGAGATAAGAATAAAAATATGGATACTATTTAATGAAAAATATAGACATAAAAAACATATATTAATTAGTATGTTGTTAGTATGAAATGAACCATTCAAAATCTTTGAGAAGAAAAGGATAGTTGAGTTGATTGAGGTCATAGAAGATTTTTATGAGTGACCAATGACACTAAAAAACATGTTCCTGACGAGTTATTTGTTTAGAATGGTATTGTTAAAAGGTATGATAGTAGAAGATCATGTGAATGACATTAATGGGATATAGTTTTATCTTAAAGAAGTAAAAGTTACTTTCATTGATTATATATGGTAAATTATTCTTCTATATTCACTACTAAATTCAGGGGAATGTATAGTTACTGTAGTTAATAACTCTAATAGAAGTACTAATATATTGTTAGATGATGTCTGAAATTTGATCCTAAATGAGTAATTTCATATAATGGAGGTTTATCTACCTTTTATAAATGAAATAAATAATGATGGATGTGGAAACTCACCTTAGAGATAAAATAATCGATGATCAAAAGTGTAACGTCTCAGTTCTAGGTGCCTCCCAATGGTTCCCCTTACCCGATTGGTCACATGACCTAAAGCGCATTTTCACAAACACCATAGGCTATCAAATAGTAGTGAGGTCCAAGGTCTGATTGTGGGGAAACTATACCATCATTGGCAGAGTATACAAAATGGAATAATAAATGATAAACAATAGTGGAAACAATAATACCATACAAAAAAAGTATATAGTGGAATTCTGACAATAAATAAAGAACTGGAGCACATATATAAATGTTGAATTTCACATATGTCTGGGAAAGAATCCAAAAAAGTCATAATTCTAGAAATACAATACTCAAACCAATGTACAAAAAAATAGAAACTCCAGCAGCATCTCAAGCCTCAGCTTGGTCCCATGCTCTCCAACTCCAAAAATAATCAAGCACCTGATGATGAAGGGAACTTTACATTATCTATTCCTACAACCATATAATATTTTTGGCCCCAAAAGTATAACCCAATTACGGTGTGAGACAAATCCCAAAAGGTAACTACCAACAGATCTATGAATAACTATTAGTGAATATATATAGCAGGTAATATTCAGAAATGAGGTAATAAACTAGGAAGTACTCAAAAGTAAAAAATCATACAATTTTAAATTACATTCATTTACATTTATTAATTGTTCAAACTATTTAATATTGTATCCATAGGAACTATCCAAATCTTTTTTTCCCCTGTATAATATAAAAAATAGACATCTCAGAAGACCATCTAAAAAACTAGTAAGACTGAGTCCAATCTTGTGCTTTGGCTTGGCGGACTCTTCGTAATAATTCAATTATTAACAAGCAACCCTTTGTGAAAGTTTTCATAGTCTACACCCTCTAGTTTAACATATCATCAATTAAATAAGTTATGAACCAATGAGAAATATCACATAGTCTAACCACTTTGGTCCCACATATCACAAATCATTTATAGACAACCACCTGTGTATCTCTCATGGTCAATACCCCCTTCATCTATATAGCGCCAATAAATTGTAATGACCACCTGGAAGAACTTATATTCAATTACGTAGAGTCTAGCATTCATTTAATAATGACCCTCTGGGTATCTCTTAAGGTCTAATCCCTTTGGTCTCTGACCACCCAGTAGCTCTCATAGTCAATACTTCTCAGTCAACATAACATCAATTCATACATAAAATAACCTGATATTGGGAAGCTCATAAAGTCAATTCACCTTGGTCAAACAGTCAAAATGTGAATCACATGCATCTCATATAATTAGTAATTCCATCCTAAGAAAATGACTCATGGAAAACAAGGAAATCCTAAATGGAATTCATAACCAAACAGATAATAATCAAATTATTAAGGGAACACACCCATGGTGTTTCGTAAAACATGGTATCTAACCTTACACATAATAAATAACCCCTTTCTAAATCAACAAACCATAACATTCATTAAAAAAGGTTAAATTCCAAAACACCCAATACCCTAAACATGGGTGTTTGACACTTTATGCATATATAATCCAAATACAATCAAAGAAATGCAGAAACCCTCAACATTGATGTTGTACGAGGAAAACTATTGAAATTTAGCCCTTAAATCAGCCTAAAACAACAATGATCTATGAAAAGGGTAAAAAATATCAACCCTTGATAACTCATTGGACAGGAGAAATCATGAATAGAGGCTCTAGGGGATGAGATACCTCACCGGTGGGAATCCAACACACCTGGCAACGTCTCAATCGGAGCTCGAGCAGAGGAACAGGAGGAGCTCGTGTTTCTTGGTTGTTCGTCACTCTCATCTACGAACCGAGGGGGGAAGAATGTATTTCAAGATATGAGATGTGACCTTTATTTGATTAATCAATTAAAAAGAAAAGTACATGACAAGTTCATTTAATGTGCATGTCGTGTACTAGCCTCAAACATCTCATACATTATACGGTCTGCCAGGTCACCTACATGACCATGTACTCGGATGTTACACAACTAGTACACGACTACACATAGAAACTGGGTACACAACATGTACACAAAAGTACACGACATGTACATAGAAAATTTCTTAATTCATCC
Source organism: Viscum album (assembly GCA_963277665.1). Classification (NCBI taxonomy): domain Eukaryota; kingdom Viridiplantae; phylum Streptophyta; class Magnoliopsida; order Santalales; family Viscaceae; genus Viscum; species Viscum album. Next base: position 578,860,819 of record OY728143.1, read on the forward strand.
TTTTTCTTACAAAAAAACCTGAAATAAATATCCATACCTAAAATTAAGATCATGGTTCTTATGAAATCCCCCCTTAAATCAATTCATCCCCAAATTTCCCTTCCATGGGTGGTGAAGAAGAAACATTATACAAATCTAGCCAATGTGATCATATGTCGGCCTCCCTCTCCCAAGTCTTGTTCTGTACTCACCCATGCTCCCATAGCACCCATACCAAAGGAACAAACTAGCCATAGAGAACCTTCCTAATGTGATCCACAATCTGAATGGGGGTACTCCTTGAAATATGAATCCACCTCCAAATCAACCTCATCCAGTTGAAAAATGTGAGATGGGTCTGAAAAGTAAAGTCATAGCTGAGAAACATGGAAGACGTTTTTCATATCCTAGTACATATGAGGTTAATATAACCAATAGGAAACCACCCCGACTCTCCCCAAAACATAAAATTTCCCAACGTATCTTGGTGAAATATTCCCCTGTCTCCAAATCCTCTTGTCTCACAACATCAGTATGACACGTAGGAAAACCTGATATCAGACCTTGAACTCTAGAGGTCATCTCCACCGATCAGTATAAGATTTTTGGAGATACTATATAGTATCCATCCTCATCTAAATAATCTACACCTGCTCTATGGCCTCCTGGACTAGATGAGGTCCCATCATACCTATCTCTCATACCTCCTTCCAACATAGGTGTGATTGGAATGGACTACTATACAAAGACTCATAAGGTTCCATCTAAATTGTCTCATAAAAACTGTTGTTGTATGAAAAATCCACTAGGGGTATGTGTCTCTCCCACGTGCCCCAGAAATCTAGGATGTATGGTCAAAGCATGTCCCTTAAATCATAAATCATGCACTCGGACTAGCCATCAGCTTGGAGGTGGTAAGCTATACTCAAATTTACATGTGTACCCAAACCCCTGTATAGTCCCTGTCAGACATGATAAGTAAACTGGGCATTCCTGTTTGAAATGATAGAGTTCCGAACCCCAGGAAGGCACACAAAATCTCGGATTTATAACCTTCCTAGAATATCTACATGGAGAATTTCCTTGACCGATAAGAAATATGAAACCTTCGTGAGTCTGTTAACACAAACCCATATTGCATAATTCCCTCGAGCTGACCTTGGTAAACCCATCACGAAATCCATCATGGCCCCATTCCACTTCCACTTGGGAATGTGTAACTTCTATAGAAGTCATTCCATTAATTGATACTCCTCTTTCACCTACTTAAAGGTGGAACATATCATTAAAAAATAAAAAATATCCCTCTTCATACCTGGCCACCAAAACTGACGGTGTAGATATCGATACATCATGGTGACACCAGGATGACCTTCCCAAAGCGAGGAATAAAAATCTTGCATCAACTCCTCACGTATGTCTGCTGACACCCATACACATCCATGAAAATGAAAAATCGCATCCTTGGCTATGGTCTATCCAGGAGTAGGGTCCTTTCCTGGCACACTCTCCCTTAGGACATGGCCTTCAGAATCTAATTGCTTCCTCATTCTCACTTGATACAATAGCATAGAGGTAACAAATATAGAATAAATAAAAGTCATCTCATGTCTATCATGCACCTCCAAATGCATATCAGAGATTAGAGCCATAACCTGCTACTAACTACTGGCCTCCTAAACTGCATGTATCTTGAGTCCTCCTATTCGACCCATTAGACACTACATTGCCTTTCCCAGTTGTGTAGGTAAGTTCAAAGTCAAAACATTTAAGGTACATAACCTGTATTCACCGTATCAAATTCTGATCATGCTGTGTAAAGAAATATTTGAGGGTCTTATGGTCATTGAATACCATAAAATGCTATCCCAAAACATAATGTCCCCAAAAGTGTAAATCATACACAACTATAGCTAATTAGATATCGTGCATCAGTTAATTCTTCTCATGTGGCCTCAATATCCAAGACTTGTACGCAACAACTCCTCCCCCTACTTAAGAACTGCTTCCATCCCGATACTTGATGCATCATAGTAAATAGTGTAACTCATTTTCAACTCTAGAAAAAAACTTATCAGTGCTGAATTCAATCCGCCTTTAAGATATTGAAAGGTTGAATCACATGAATTTATCCACAAGAACTTTTCACCCTTCTTAGTCAAGCCTATTAGTGGCACTGCTAAGTGTGAGAAGTCATGTATAAAGTGTATGTTATAACCAACCAACCCTATAAAACATAGTAACTCAATGAGGTTATTTAGTTTATCCTAGGAAACTAAAGCTCTCACATTCTCTAGGTATACTAATACTCATTTAACTAAGATAACATGACCCATGAAGTGAAACAGGTCCATCCAAAAGTGACATTTTTAGATCATAGCATATAAATGATGCTATGTTAGTGTACTCAATATGATATCATGATGGGAGGTATGGTTGCGTCAAGTGTGAGATTACAGCAAGATATTTTCCATGAAAACTAACAAAAAAGAATCCATGCCAGGATGGAACACTCGGTTCATTGGTTCCAATAAAACTTCTAGGGAATTTGTGAGACCGAACAACAAAACCAAATACTCATACATACCATACCTACACTGAAAGGCTGTAAGAGGTATATCTGATGGTCTAACGTGCAACTGATGGTAATCAGATATCAATTCAATCTTAAAGAATACCCAAGGTCCTTAATGATGATCAAGGAGATCATCAATTCTCGGTAACGGATATGGTTTCATGACCATAAACTAGTTTTTATTTCGATAATCCAAAAATATTCTAAGGGTACCATCCAACTTCTTCACAAACAGGATAGAAGAACCCTAAGGAGATGTACTGGGTCAGATGATACCCTTCACCCGAAACTACTCAAACTTCTTCATGAACTCATGTAACTCTGGTGTAGCTATCCTATAAGGAGAATTGGACACTAGTGATGCTCCTTGCACAAGATCAATAGAGAAATAGACATCTAAATTCAAAGGTAAAACTAAAAATGTGTCTGGAAAGGTATCTCTAAAATGATCCATCACTAGAGGGAAGTCCATATGTGATGTCCCCGGGTCATCTAGATATAAACTAGCAATCTGGTTTATAATTCCCTCCAACCCATGATCCTCAGGTCCTTCTCTACTCTCCTAGACATCTAATTATTCCTTGGGTAGAAATGACCCGGTCTCTGGTGACATGAAACTCACTCTACTATGATATTAGTTAACAATGGCCTAAAATGAGACTAACCAGTCCATTCTAAGAATAAAATACAATCTTGTATTCTCTAAGACATAGAGGTCCCATAAGAAGTGACACCCACCAAACTCAAGAGGTAACTCCTTGAAATAATGTAAACTAGTTGTCATAAGCCCCAATAGAGTTTCTATAGTTATAATGTCCTTAGATGTAAAGAGACAAAGCTAAAGGCTATCCAAAATAGAAAAGATATAAAACTATGGGAAGCCACTATATCAAAAATCATAGAAGATAGAAGTATGTAAACTAGAATCATACCCTTACCTGTAGAGGGTATAGGATCCTACTCTTGATGGGTCCGCTCCACTACAAATTTCTGACCTATACTGTAGCCCTGAGACCCTGCCTGACTACCCTGAGCTGATCCACCCAACTATCACTGAAAACGTGTAGCCTGGTTACCACGACCACTGCGACCTCCTCAGTATGAATAGCATGACGTACTCTAGTTCCTTGACTGATGTAGAACTGGCGGTCCTCCTCCTAAATGTGGAGTTATAACATAACTCATATCACTCGTTGCTAGTGAAGACATCTTAAAAAAACACTAATGATGACCCATCATGCCCCAACACTGACACTCAACTAGGTCTCTTCGGTACTGAGGTCTAATTTTCCCACTCTTCCCACACTGGTAGCATACCACCTGGCTACCTGAAGAAACATCTCGTGAAATATCCATGTGGTGCTTCCTACTATCTATTGATGGAGTACTAGTCCTGACTTTAGAACCACACTGATCATCGCTCCAACTCCCTTAGATTACACTTAGTAATTATCACCTAGTTCAATACAGTTATCTGTGAAGTCAGCCTAAAGAAATTAACTTATGATTATATGTCATACCTGAGACCATCCTCAAATCGACTAGCCAAAGATAACTCATCACCTCCCAGAACAGCTAGAAAGCGCTGAAGATCTGTAATATGGGATGAGTAATCCGTCATTGAAAGAGTACCTTTCTCTGAATGCATGAACTCCCAGTCTCGATCAGTCCTCAACGTATAAGGATAGAAATAATCATAGAAGGTCCTCAGAAACTCTTCCCAAACCATATAATAATGATGTACCACCTGTAAGATAACATCCCACTATCTCGTGGTGGAATCATGTAAAATGTACATCACAATATTTAACCTTCACTCATGAGGCATCCCAAGATTCTCATAGATAGCTAGAATGGACTCTAATAATGACTTTGTAGCTTGTAGTCTTCCATCCCTAGATAAAGTGGTAGGATGCTACTTCGGAACACCCATGTCAGCTCTTCCATAGATGACACAGGATGCAGTTCTCCCTGAAATGTCTATAACATCCTAAAAAAGCCTTCATGGAATTCTTCATCAGTACCTGTGTTTGGTATAACAATTGGTGCAAAGACATGCATGACAAGAGGATCTTCTAGTAGTCCCTGATCTACCATTTTGGGTGTCTAGTCATCTCCATTCACCTAGCATACAATTAGAGCATGTTTTGGTGGAATCACTCTTCAAGGTTAAGAGAACACCTTAGTTTATGGTTATTAAGGATAGATACTCAAATGTTCAGGAAAATAATTGGATAAGAAATCATTCATGTTTAAAAAAAAGTTTGTTACATGGCATGTAGAACCCCTACAGAATGTGTTCACTTAAATTTTAACATAGGCATGCACCTCTTCTAACATGGTAATGGAACACCCCTTACACACGGCGTGTTCATCGTACTGCATGGCATGTACTTGAATTTTTTTCCTCATGTCCAGAGTCTTCTACATGGGAGAACAATACAGTTCTCTACTCAGTAACACTACACGACATGTTCACCCCTAACATGGAATGTACTACATAATTTCAATCAACCTGTTTCATTAGTCATACAGTCAGATACACGCTCGATCACCACACATCGCACACTATCTAGACTCGATGTGTTCCATACGAATGTCATCCATCAGTGTCATTAGTCAGATGGCTGGATATACGGTCTCTTCAACATGGCGTGTCTTCTAGTACACAATGTGTTCTACCAAAAATTATCAACCTCATGTATCTTCTCACAATATTATTAACACTGTTAAAGACTACATGGTGTTTACAAATTGTACATGGTGTGTACTTAAGAAAATTTGTTTCTTCCAGAATAGAAGAACACATGGTAAGTGTTCCTAACACCGCACACCGTGTTGTCTTGGTTTCCAGACAGTAATCCTTTGAAACTCCTTTGGAACCCTTAAAACATTTTTTTTCCAAGGCATGAACTATTATGACTTTTTTGAGCCCATACGTCAACGAATCAATGTTTTACATAATTTTCCACATCATAACATGAATGAATTCAGCTAAATTTCAAACAGGATCCACCAAATTTTGTTCCAAGAGGGCCCATAACACCTCAGGGACAATAGTTTGGTGTCCATCCAAATGAAACTTTACAATTTAGAATACCCTATCAAAATAGTAGGTATCTCTATCATGGAATCTGTCACAACATCAGGCATATCTTGCACAACATCTATCACAATAACATGCACCAAGTAATGCACCATATATGGAATGACAATAATGCATGACATCTGATTACAAGAAAGTTCCTATATGATGCAGAGATGGAATACCCTCATCTAATTGGGTTTCAATAGCAATAGAACCTCAATAATATCAACGATTGTAGTGAAAAACAATTGAATCAACCAATGGGGAAATCAAATTAACAATAATAATTGACAAACATGAAAAATTTCAATATTCTAGGTAAATTGAGTATTACCTATACAAGGGTAAGATACTCCTAGGAACAACTTATTACCAACTACTCATTTTTTATTATCCCTATATATAGGCTCCAAATAGTAAGACATGGTAGAAAAATAACTCATCTGATACTACTTTGTAATGTCCCGATTCTGGGTGCTGACCAAAGGTGCCCCATACCCAGTAGGTCACATGATCTAAAGAGCATTTCCACAAATGAAAGAGGCTACCGAAAAGCAGTTAGGGCCAAGGTTTCATAGAGGAGAAATTATTCCCTCATTGGCAGAGAATACACAGTGAAATAAAAATTATAAACAATAGTGTAAATAGTAATACCATAAAACAAAAGTAAACAATGGAAGAATTATAGTAGATGAACAACTAGAGCACACATATAAATGTGGAATGTCACATATGTATAGGAAATCATCCAAACAATTCACCATGTTGTAAATACAATAAAGATACCAAAGTACATAAAAATAGAAACTCCAACTGAATCGCAATCCTTATCTTTGTCCCATTCTCTCCATCTCTAATAGAAATAATGTACCTAATGAAGAAGGGTTATTTTCCTTTTCTACACCTGAAACCATATAATCTTCTTGGGCCAAAAAGAAATACCCAAATATGGTGTGAGACAAATCCAATAAAAAAACCACCAAAAGATCTTTTCCTATGTATTAGTGAATATATATATCTGCTAATATATTGAAATGAAGCAATAAACTTGTAATTACTAAAAATTAAACAATCATATAGTTTTCAATTATATTCACTTAAATTTATTAATTATTCAAACCGTTGAGTAATGTAACCTCACGATCTAGCCTAAGCTCTGTATCCCCGTGTATAATATAAAAAAGGCATCTCAAAACACCAACTAAACAAACCAGTAAGACCGAGGGAACGATTGTTCTTCGGCTTGGAAGACTCCTCACAAAAACTAAATTATTCACAAGAAACCCTCTAGGAAATTTCTCAAATTCTATCCCCTCTGGTTTAACATATCATCTATTCAATAATTAATGACCCTTTGCGAAATCTCACACAATCTAATCCCATTGGTCCTACATTAAAAAAATAATTTACAAAAAACCACTAGGGTAGCTCTCAAAATCAATATACCCTTGGTCTCCATAAAAATAATAAATTGTAATGACCACCAGGAAGCTCTCACATTCAATTCCATAGGGTCCAACATTTATTTAATAATTACCCTTTGGGTAGATCTCACGGTCTAACCCCTCTGGTCTATGACCATCATATTGCTCTTAGAGTCAATACCTCTTGGTGTCCCACAACATGGTATCTAACGTTACACATAAGTAAAGCCTAAATGCATTCTTTTCCAAATAGTTAATAAAAAATAATCAACAGAACACACCTATGGGGTGTCCCACAACATGGTATCTAACGTTACACATAAGTAATAACCCCTTTATCAATAAACAAATCTTATCAAGAATTAAATAGGGTTAAATTCCAAAACATGAAATACCCTAACCGTGGGTATTCATCACTTTAAGAATATATACTCCGAATACAATCAAAGAAAGGCATAAACCACCAACCTTGATGTTGTACAAGGAACACTCTTGAAATTTTGACTTTGAATTGGCTTAGAATGATGTAGATCTATGGAAAGGGTAAAAAAATAAACCCTTGATAACTCATCAGAGAGGAGAAATCAGTAAGAGATGCTATTATGGAAGAGATAACTCACCGGTGGGAATCCAATGCACCGAGCAGCGTCGCAATCAGAGCTTGAAAAAAGGAATATGTGGAGCTCTAAGTTTCTTGGTCATTCATTTCTCTCATATATAAACCAAGGGGAGAATAAAGTATTTCTATAGATGAGACATGAACCCACCCTATTTAATCATTTGAAAAGAAATGTAAACAGAGTGTTCATTGAATGCACATGTCATGTACTAGCCTCAACCAGGTCCCAATTTAGGCAGTCTACTAGGTAACTTACATGACTATGTAATCATCCATTACACGACTCGTACACAACTACATGTGGAAACTGGGTTCATAGAGTGTACATAGAAAATTTCCCAAATCTTTATTTTTCCTAAAAACAACGTGAAATAAATATCCATACCTGAAATGAAGATCCAGGTTTTTACAAAAAGATATGTCTATGGAGAGGATTTGAGGAATGTTCACTAGTCCATAACATACTTTCCAAATTTTCATGAAGAATGAAAATATCCATAATACCTACATGATCCACATAAAAGTCACTTGAAGGAAACCTTTATAGCATTAAAATTCAATTAGTATAATAGAAGGAGGGGACAATATTCTAATCAACACTCACATTGTAGTGTTATCATGGTTGATTACCATCAGTGCATCTTTCCACTCAATGAAATAACGAGGATTCATGATTAACTATGCATAAATAAGATTCATTAGAGTCTATATAGTTAATGGCGAAGCCTTAATTTATTTATAATGGTATATGAAAACATATAGATGAAAAATTGAATGAATTTTCTGATTGAAGGAAGTGAGATACATTCTTAGTCTCCAGAATAACCTTATTTGTATGGGGGTTTTGGATGATGAATGATATAAAAAAATGTTTTCCAATAGATTATAGGAAGTTAGATGAGGTTAAATGGATTTGGAATAAGGAATATTGGATGATACACTCTAAATGACTGAAAATTTAGATAAATGTTAAACAGATTGAATTTCAACCTCTAAATATCAAAAGGTCAAGAAATACAGGCTTAGTGACCTCAGTATGAAGATACCGAAGGTTCTAGATGGGAAGGGATACTAAATCTTGATCACATGAGCATAAAAATATGTTATATTTTTTTTTATTTTAAAACAAACGTGGGTTTCATTCATTTTTAATGGATACATGCTGAGATCCTAGATGATATAGTTAATTAACTTTGATATATGGGGACCTAACTCAGTCTGATCACACATAAGATCAATTTAATTCATCAAATTTCATAATGATTCTATAAGGAAGGGTTGTCTATAAATTTTTAAAAATATATTGGATATATTTAGTACTGTTTTTCAATGGGAAGTCATGGTGTAATTTGAAGGTGATCAGAAGTTAATGAGCCTTAGATCTTATCATTGTAGAGAGTACAATATTAATAATATCTAGAACCTCTATCAAAATAATGAAATTATGGTAGAAAAAAAATACCACACACAAAAAATATAGTGGTGTGTAAGAGAGGATGTTTCAAACATTTAATGAGAAATAAATATGTATATATGCGCACTCTAAAATTGTCATGGGCATTTGGGTGGAAGAAATCAATAAGACATTATAAATAGTCTACATAATCCCATCTTTTATAGTGGAAGAAAAGTATACTAGAAGATATATGGTTCAGTATGTTACTAAAAGTTTCTCATCATAATGTTTTTAGATATATATCCTATGATATAATAGATGAAAATAAAAGAGACAAGATGGAGTTAAAGTCCAAATCATGTATTCTGGTAGTCTATAGGAATAATTAAATTAGTTTCAGGATATGAGATGATAACAAAAACCAATTAATCCAATTCCAAAACATTCTACTCAATGATAAGTTAGTGTTGAAGGACTATAACATGATTTCATCAAAGGTTAATGGAATAAATTAAAAAATAAATGTAAAAATCGGTTTGGATGAAAGAACAAGAAGGTCACATGTTCTATTGGTAGAAGATGATATTAAAAATTCACTAGAATTTCGACCGTTAGACGATGTTCACTAATTATCAATGTTTACTAAAGTCCATGGTAAAATGTTGTATGTTATGAAATTAGAAATTGGGGAACTGGGAAATCAAAAATTATAAAGGGAGTAGTCACAAGTAGAGATGATAAGATCTTTTAGAGTCTAGATGCCAATCCAATGGAATGGGGATGATGTAAACATCTTAAATATTAAAGATGTTTTGGGGACCTAAATTCCTAGAAGAGGTAGTCATAATTAATGAATTGAAATAGTGAGACTAATCCATGGAATAAAGTGGGAAAAAGAGAATAATTGGGCTCCCCACTAATTGAAGGAAGTGGATTATTAAAATAGAAGATAAAAGGTGCATATTATGGTAAAATGGTTGTAATAGAAGGAATGAATCAAATTCATAGAGATATTTTCACTAGTTTTTGAACATATAATAATCTAGATGGTGATGAGTTTTGTTTATTTTGTTATTATAAACTTTGAAAAGATAGATTATGATATATACTTTCTTAATAGAGATTTCAAGGAGGATATCTATATGAATTAGCCCAACAGTATTGAAGAAAAATAAAATGAGGGCCTTTTGTAAATTGAAGAGAAGACACTATGGTATGAAACATGAACCTTTATAGCATAACTTTAATTTTGATGAATTAGTGAACTAATAATTTTTAATGAAGAGAAAATATTATCATTTATAAGATAAAACACTACGGGAAAAAGTGGTATTAGCGACGGGTTATTTGCGACGGGGATTATGCCCCATTGAAAATAAAGAGTTATTTGCGATGGGATATTCTCACCCGTCGCAATTGGATTGGCGCGAATGCGCGCCAAATCGCGCAAAGGATATTTGCGACGATATCTCTTTCCCGTCACAAATAACCGGCAGCGGTAACAGGTTATTAGCGACGGGAAAGGGTTCCCGTCGTTAATAACCTGGCGGTATTGGTTATTTGCGACGGGACCCGTCGTAAATAATCCCTTTTATTGCCGCCCATAATAAATGCGGCCGGGGTTATTTGTGACAGTCCCGTCGCAAATAATACCATTTGTGACGGGAATACCGTCGCAATAAACCCCGTTGCAAATAATCTAACCTATAAATACAGTCATCCTTGACAAGTTTTCTGAAACTAAACTACTTTTTACTAGTTTATATGTGTTGAGTGAAGTTTGTTTTGCAAGTCGATTTCAAGGAGGATGCGGGGATCATCCTACAAGTACAACAAATCAAAAGCTCGAAAACGAGGTTAAGGTTTTTTTCTGAATTTTAATTTAATATTAATTTAATGTTTTTGATTTATATTTTTACATTAGTTTTTATTATTTCTTATTAGATATAATTTTGTTGTATTAAGGTATTAAATTTGATTTGTTAGATTTAATTATTAGTAATTAACAATATTTAATAATTAAGTGGCTGTAATTAGTAATTAATAACTTTAATTTTAATTAAAGATAGTAATTAGTAATTAATGAATGTAATTAGTAGTTAATGAATGTAATTAGTAATTAATGAATGTAATTTGTAGTTAATGAATGTAATTAGTAGTTAATAATGTAACTAGTAGTTAATGAATGTAATTTGTAGTTAATGAATGTAATTTGTAGTTAATGAATGTAATTTGTAGTTACTGAATGTAATTAGTAATTAATGCATATAATTTGTAATAATTGGAATAATTCAAAAAAATAGTAATAATTAGAAAAAATTAACTATAATTAGTAATAAGTAACATTAATTAATAATAATTAGTAATAATTAACAATAATTAACAATAATTAACAATAATTAACAATAATTAACAATAATTAACAATAATTACCAATAATTACCAATAGTTAACAATTATTAGTGATAATTAGTGATAATTAGTGATAATTAGTAATAATTATCAATAATTACCAATAACTACCAATATTTACCAATAATTGCCAGTAATTGTCAATATTTTCCAATAATTACTAATATTTACCAATATTTACAAATAATTGCAAATAATTGCCAATAATTGTCAATGTATTCCAATAATTACCAATAATTACCAATATTTACCAATAATTACCAATAATTGTCAATATTTACCAAAAATTAGGAATAATTACATATAATTAGGGATAATTACCAGTAATAAAGAATAATTACCAATAATTAGGAATAATTACCAATAATTAGGAATAATTACCAATAATGAGGAATAATTACCAATAATTAATAATAATTACCAATAATTTCCAATAATTAACAATAATTAGGAATAATTACCAATAATCAGGAATAATTACCAATAATCAGGAATAATTACCAATAATTAGGAATAATTACCAATAATTAATAATAATTACCAATAATTAATAATAATTACCAATAATTAATAATAATTACCAATAATTACCAATAATTACCAATAATTAGGAATAATTACCAATAATTAGGAATAATTACCAATAATTACCAATAATTACCAATAATTACCAATAATTACCAATAATTACCAATAATTACCAATAATTACCAATAATTACAAATAATTACCATTAATTACCAATAACTACCAATAATTAGGAATAATTACCAATAATTAGGAATAATTACCAACAATTACCAATAATTACCAATAATTACGAATAATTAGGAATAATTACCAATAATTAGGAATAATTACAAATAATTAGGAATAATTACCAATAATTAATAATAATTACCAATAATTAAAAATAATTACCAATAATTAATAATAATTACCAATAATTAATAATAATTACCAATAATTAATAATAATTACCAATAATGAATAATAATTACCAAAAATTACCAAAAATTACCAATAATTAGGAATAATTACCAATAATTACAAATAATTACCAATAATTACCAATAATTACCAATAATTAACAATAATTACCAATAATTACCAATAATTACCAATAATTAGGAATAATTACCAAATAATTAGGAATAATTACCAATAATTAGGAATAATTACCAATAATTAGGAATAATTTCCAATAATTAGGAATAATTACCAATAATTAGGAATAATTACCAATAATTAGGAATAATTACCAATAATTAGGAATAATTACCAATAATTAGGAATAATTACCAATAATTACCAATAATTAACAATAACTACCAATAATTACCAATAATTACCAATAATTACCAATAATTAGGAATAATTACAAATAATTACCAATAATTACCAATAGTTACCAAAAATTAACAATAATTAAGAATAATTCCAAATAATTACCAATAATTAGTAATAATTACCAATAATTAGTAATAATTACCAACAATTACCAATAATTAGGAATAATTAACAATAATTTGGAATAATTACCAATAATTAGAAATAATTAGTAATTATTACCAATAATTTCCAATAATTAGGAATAATTAACAATAATTTCCAATAATTAGTAATAATTACCAATAATTACCAATATTTACCAATAATTACCAATAATTACCAATAATTAGAAATAATTATCATTAATTAGGAATAATTAACAATAATTAGGAATAGTTACCAATAATTACCAATAATTACCAATAATTAGGAATAATTATCAATAATTACCAATAATTACCAATAATTACCAATAATTACAAATAATTACCAATAATTACCAATAATTAGGAATAATTACCAATAATTAGTAATAATTACCAATAATTAGGTATAATTACCAATAATTACCAATAATTACCAATAATTACCAATAATTAGGAATAATTACCAATAATTAAAAATAATTACCAATAATTACCAATAATTACCAATTATTAGGAATAATTACCAATAATTACCAATAATTACCAATAATTACCAATAATTACCAATAATTACCAATAATTACCAATAATTACCAATAATTACCAATAATTACCAATAATTACCAATAATTACCAATAATTACGAATAATTACCAATAATTACCAATAATTACCAATAATTACCAATAATTACCAATAATTACCAATAATTACCAATAATTACCCATAATTACCAATAATTAAGAATAATTACCAATAATTAGGAATAATTATCAATAATTAGGAATAATTACCAATAATTAGGAATAATCACCAACAATTACCAATAATTACCAATAATTAGGAATAATTACCAATAATTAGTAATAATTACCAATAATTAGTAGTAATTACCAATAATTAGTAATAATTAGCTAATTGAAAAAAACTAGCGTGATCATTATCTTTATCAATTATATTTTCATCTCTGTATTGGTTTTAATAAAACATATGTATCCACATGTAATATTTGCATTATTTTTCAAAATTATCAACCTACTCACCAATAGAGAGGTGAAAGTGAAAGAAAATATTACATGTAGAGACAGAATGTTAAACACACATATGAAAGGACAATTGTAACATAATATAGAAAATTATATTATTTTAATATTAGTAATAAAAAATACTAATAGTGTAATAATGTTATTATTTAATAATTAATATTTATGAAAAAATAATATTAGTATTATTAAAATAATAAAAAAATTATAAAATATTAAAATTATCATATTTGTAACAGATTTTTCTTTATTCTTAACATGTTCAATTCTTAAAGGGTCAATTTTTAGGTCTATCCCAATAAAAATTTTGCATCAGTCGTGTCTAATGTAAACTCCATAATTATCCTTGCTTGGGTGTTTTTTCTAACAAATTATTCAAAACTAGTAATGCTTTTATACTTTATATAAAAATACGGAACAACGAGGTTGTCAACAGTCATCATTAGATGACTGCATATGGATAAATCAACGTAGAAATCCAAATGGTTCTAGTTTAAATCCAGTATATATAGAGGGTGTGGATACTTTTTTATCATTTGCGGCATCAAATACAAAATTTGATTTAGAAGGCAAAATAAAATATCCTTGTAAAAAATATGCACTGAGAACATTTGACACATTTGATAAAGTTGGGGGACATCACTTTCGTTTTTGATTTCAACCGGATTATGTTTTTTGGTATCAACATGGTGAACGTAGTTCTACAGAATCTGATACTAACTTGATTCTGGATCCATCCCGGTTTCAAAATTTACTACATGATATTGCAGGTCCATCTATTCAACATACAAGAAACTCAAGATGATATTGATTCAACTCTTGAGTTGGCACACTCTGAATTTTATGATTTGTTGAGGTCTGCTGAGGATGCGTTATATCATGGTTTCAAGATAAGAAAATTATAAGCAGTTGAAAAATTTATCGCTATCAAATCAGATAATGGAATGTCAAACACGTGTTTTGATCAAATATTTTCTTTGGATAAAACACTGTAACCCGAAGGAAATGTTTTTCCTGCAAATTACTATGAGAGTAAGAGGCTGGTTCGGAATTTAGGACTCAGTTTTCAGAAGATTCATGCATATTCAAATGATTGCATTTTATATTCAGGTGAAAATGAGTCGTTGGATAGTTGTCCCACTTGTGGGCAATCGAGGTATAAAGAAGATCAACATGGAAAGTCTGGCTTTATTCCTGTAAAACAGTTGAGACATTTTCCTCTTACATCCAGCCTTCAGTGTTTATTCGTTTCTAAGAATACAACGACAATGATGTCATGGAACAAAACGAATATTTCAACCAGTAAAAGCATGAATCATCTGACCGATGGTTATTCATGGAAACATTTTGATAGAGTGCATACATCCTTTGCTTTAGAAGCCCGAAATATGCGACTGGGTCTTTCCATTGATGGTTTCTGTCCATTCAGATCTTATGGTAGTCAGTATTCATGTTGGCATGTATTTTTAACTCTGTAAAATTTACCTCCATGGATGTTGATGAAGGAACCATATATCTTTTTGACCTTACTAATCCCAGGACATCCGAAGAAGAATATTGATGGATATTTGAAACCACTGATTGATGAATTAAATATACTATGGAGTACTTGTGTCTGTACATATGATGTTGCTGCGAAACAGAATTTCATACTAAGAGCATCATTGATGTGGAAAATCAGTGACTTCCTAGCTTATGACATGTTATCTGGCTGGAGTACACATGAGACGAAATCATGTCCTTACTTTATGGGAGAGAACAAGGAATTTATGATCGTCCATGGAAAAAAACCTTTCTATTTTGACTGTCATCGCAGATTTCTTCCAGCTAATCATCCTTTTCATAGAAACAGAACTCATTTTAGAAAAGGCACAGTTGAAAGGGATGGAACTCCAAAACTTCTATCAGGTACGGAGTTAAAATCAGTTGTATATTCATTACCTCCCATCACATTTGGACCCACAATAAACCAACAGAAAATTTGTGGTTTTGGGAATGAACAAAATTGGCTAAAACATAGAATATTTTCGCATTTTCCATATTGGTCTGATTTGCTGGCCGACCACATGTTGGATGTCTTGCATATTGAGAAGAACTGTTTTGATAATTTGTTTCATACAGTTTTGGATACACCAGGAAAGAGAAAAGATAATGTAAATGCACGATTAGATCTTGCTCAAATTTACAGGCGTCCACATTTCGAACTGTCTGAGAATGTCAGAACAGAAAGGCTAATGAAACCAAAATTAGCTTATACATTTTCCAAAGAAATAAGCTTATTATTTTGTCAATGGATTGTAGATTTGAGACTTCCATATGGATGTGATTCCAATTTGGGTAGATGTGTAAATAATGGTCATATTACCGGATTAAAAAGTCATGATTGTAATGTTATAGTGGAAAGACTTATACCCATTGGATTAAGAGGTCCGTAGAATTCAGTGATATGGGATTCCATAACAGATGTATCATATTTCTTTTGGGACATTTTTGCGGTGACAACAGATTACGATGCTCTATGCAAACTTGAAGAAGATATTGTTGTAATTATATGTAAACTGGGAAAAATATTCCCGCCATCTTTCTACGACTCAATGGAACATTTGATATTACATTTTCCATATGAAGCAAAATGTGGAGGTCCGATACAGTTTCGATGGATGTACCCATTCGAAAGATGCATGCAGAAATTGAAAAAAAATTACGTAAGAAAGCACTTGTTGAAGGATCTATTGCTGAAGCTTATTTGCAAGAGGAGATATCTTTTTTCTGCTCCCAATATTTTGAATCTGAGTATCATTCAAAACACAACCACAGGGGATGGAACGAGGGAAATATTGATGAAATCGACAATAAATTATCTATTTTTAACTGGTCATAGATTGGTTTTGGTGGAGTTCATGAACGATGGCTTTCAGATGATGAACATCACAGAGCTCATACGTATGTTCTGCTCAACTGTGAAGAGATGACATCATTTGTACTGTAAGTGATACTATTACTTATTCTAATATTTATGTGAAAAATAAATAACATTGTTTTTTATTGATTTTATGATAATCATATCAAGAAACAACTTCCCCAAATTACAGCAGCTACTCTCGAAGAACGCAGACAAAAAAAATTTTCTCAGTGGTTTCAAATACTGGTAACATAAATTTTTCATAGTTTAACATCTCCTTAAATTTATAGTTTACTATATTGATAATAATTTCACAAATTTTCAGGTGTCTCGACATGCTGATAAAATTGACAAACGACTTTGTATATTGAGTAACCCACCATCCAAAATGGTAAAATCGTATAATGCATATGTGGTGAATGGTTTTTGATTTCATACACATGCATATGGGGAATCAAAAAAACAATGAACATTGGAGTTTTCTTGAGAGGATCTCATCATAGGGAAAATGAATTTGACTTTTATGGCATACTTGATGAAATAATTGAACTCTTTTATCTAGGACACCATTACATAACGATGTTCAAATGTCGGTGGTTGGATACTGAGAGAGGTGTGTGTGTTCATCCGACACATGGAATCATCGATATTAAATGTAAAAGTGTTATTACAGTAAATGAACCATTATTACTGGCTCAACAAGAACATAAAGTTTATTATTCAAAGTACTGTTCTATGTTAAGAGACTTGACTGATTGGTGGAGCATAATAAAAATGAAAATTCGATACAATCAGTTTAGTCAAAGTGAATGTGCTTTCACTGATGTGCGTGGAATTGAAGTTTTTCAAGAGTGTACTCAAAATAAATCTTTGTTACAAAGAGACATGAGTATCGATGATGAAACCCCTCAATTAAGAGTCAGTGATGATGATGCTGCTGATGATGATGATGATGTCACAAATGAATTTAAAATGGTAAGAGATGAATCAACTAGAACTCAAATGGATATCAATGATATTGAGGAGGAATATGAAGATGACATTGACAGATATGAAGATGATGATGAATCTGAACATTGATACAATTCAATGGTAGTTATATATAATCATAACTAATATATATGTATATATAATAATAATTATCAATTATTTTCTAACAAAATTCATTTTTTTGTTTCAGATGGATGAGGAAACATTTCGTGAGTTGGCGGATGCTAACCTATATTTCGATGCGAATGAGTTGCTGGCACTTGACCCTCAGCCTGAAGGCGCTTCAGGGAGTACGCGGAGGGGAATCGGTCTTGCATGACTGATGATTCCTAACCCCATCCCCGAGCGACGTCCACGTCTTGGGTTTGATCCACGCACCCGGAGGTGTGATAACCTGTGCATTTTACTAAGATTTCATTAATCTATTTACATATTTAATGTTTGATTATTGTTTTTATTGTTTTCCGCATATTGCAGTCGGACAGGGCAACGCTATTTTGCGCAACTATTTATCTTAGCCATGGAAGACATGGGAGCATATTCTCGTTGATTTGAAGCAGGCCATGTTCGGTCATTGGTTGGTACGTATGTAAATAAATAATTTTTATTTTGAAATTTATTTCATTTATATCTTTATATTTTGAATTATTTGTAGGGTTTGTGGTATCCGATCGAGGATACCATGCATGACGCCATCCACGAGGCATGGGAGGTGGCCATGCGTGATCGCTTTCGTCAGTTTTTGCACAATTTAAGAAAATCTTCCATGAATAAAGCAGGAGTGTCAGATTTTGATGAGTCATGTAGAGCACACCGACCGGAGTACATTTCATCCCATGTATGGGATTGAATATGTGCACACTGGTTGAGTGGTTGCTTTTAGAGGAGATCATCGATGGGGAGGCAGAATCGGGGGAGACAGGCGGTGACTCATCGAGCTGGGAGTCGTACTTTCAGTACTCATAGACAGCATTTGGTACATACAATTTTTATAAATATTTTATATAACTTTAAATATTAACAATTTATTTTATATTCTTATAGGCTGTCGAGAACCCAGATATTTCGGAGTCCGATGTATATCGGAAGATGTACAGTGATCTAGCTACTGAGGATCTCAGAGGTGATCTCCAACGTCACATCGTGGTCAGTATTATTTTTTTTCATGTTTAAAAATTAACTGCATATAATATATTCACAATTTTAATTTTAAATTTCAACTACAGGAGTCATATGAGACCACAACATCACAGACCCGACCTGAGGGTCAGGCCGCAACATCAGATCAGACCAGTGGCCATTAGTTTGATGAGGCGGAATGGATGCAGGCGACCCAATATGCCTTCGAGAAGGGCCGGGTAGTTTGTATCATCTCTCTTCTAACTCTCGAAGATTATTATGGCAGTGTTGCGATGTCAGAATCCAACTCAAGAGGATCTTGTGCATCTTTTTCCGCTACACATTATGAGGATCAGTTGCAATCTCAGATTGAGTTGATAGGGAGTCTCCAAAAGGAGCAGGAGGAGATGCATCGGCAACACCAGCAGCATGAGGAGGAACGCTGACGACAACAGCAGGTGTACGAGGAGCAGATGAGTCGGTGGCAGTAGCAGCAGCAGGAGTAGATGGAATACATGCGCCGACTCACTCATGCCTTAGGGATGGAGTTTACTCCACCAGCAGATCCCCCCTCCCCTCCTCCTTCAGATTAGTTATTGTTTAGATGTTACAATGTTTGTAAATTTAAAATATGACATTTTTTCTATTCAGTGTTTCTGTCTCTCTTATACTGGTGTTAATATTGTATTATTTAATTTCTATTTATTTTTAATACTTTATTATTTATTATTGGTATTTATTTTATTGTTTTTTTATTTTATTAATAATATTATTTCTCTTAGTATTTTATTATTTGTTTATATTTCTTTTCGCAAATGTTGCTAATTTTCATATTTTTATTTTCTAATTATTTTAATAATATTATATTCAGTATTTTTAATACATAAAAAGTTTCAAAATTTTTAATTAAAATTATAGTTTTTTAATTATTTATAAAAATAGTATTTCGGTATATTATTGTTTTTATATAATATTATATTATTTATATTAAAATATAAATATGATTTATAATATTATTCTTATTTTATAATATTAATTTTGTTTATATATATTTAAATTTTGTAATAATTTAATTTAATCATAATTTTTTAAATATTTGAATGATGTTTTGTTATAATATTTCAATGAATTATTATTGTATTATTTCTATTAGAATATTAATTTAAATTTTTTTATTAATAACTTAATTTTTTGTTTATTTTTTTATACATATTTGCGATGGGATAATCATCCCGTCGTAATAGGTAATTACGACGGGACGATATCCCGTCGCAATTAAATCTTTTTTAAATTGCCTATTGCGACGGGAATATTTTCCCGTCGCAATAGGAAATTGCGACGAGACTGTCGCAATTACTTATTTCATTTTTTTTTGAAAAAAATTAACTCTTTCGCGACGGTATTCGTGGCCCGTCACAAATAACAGTTGTGACGGGCCCATCGCAAAAGTGTTATTTAATATTTTTAATATATATATCGATTAGTATTTGCGATGGGAAATATTACCATTGCAAATAATATTTATAGCGACGGACCCGTCACAAATAGTTTTAGTTGAGACGCCATTTACCGCAACAGTTCAGTTGCGACGGACCCCCGTTGCAAATAAGCTGTTGCGACGGGATCCCGTCGCAACTGACGCGTCGCAAATGGGTTTATTTCAAGTAGTGAAAAGTTATTGAATGATGGGAAACACATCATAATCTTAATATATGTGGATTTCATATCACTTACAGGTCCCTCGATTCAATGGATTTATGCACTGAAGAGTGAGTATTAAACCAGATTTGATATGAATGATTTATTTCATTCTAATAAAAAATTGGGGATAAGAATATATATATATTAAAGATAAAACAAATTGTTGTTATCTATAACACCATGAGAGTTTGTGAAATATATGTTTTTCGAATTAATTTAATCTTTTAATTATTTTTCATTTAATGCAACACTAAAAATAGTTTATCTTATATCAATTCACTATGTATGGATTTCATTATATGAAACAGAATGTTATTAGTCCACTACACTCAACATAAATTTTGGCTTTCAATATATAGAACACTGAGGTTATCTTATATTACATGAATGAATGACTTCCCCAGAAGGCTTGCGTAATACGAAGGAAAATTATTACCTAATAATAATTAATTAATAATTTAGTCTTATTTAATAGGTTATAGGATGAAAATTAAATTAATTATTATAGTATTAACTAACATATTAATATATATATATATATTAATTAAATAGTTACTTATTAATTATAAAATAATACTAAGAGAAAATTAATATAAAGGGATTTATTTTATAAAAGTCTATTTTTAGGTGAAAAAAAAGATTAATATTAATAATGTAAATTAATTAGTAATTGTGAATGATATGAAATAAATTTATATGTCGAATATTCAAAAACATATTTTAGATAATCATCCAATATGTTTCATAGATATAAGATAAGACGAAACCCAATTTTATGGCTTAAAACCATTATTTTTATAAATGTAGTTTTACTACCATTTAATGGAGAATCCTTGTTAAATATTTTTTTTTGAATATTTATAGATTAAATATGTCAAAAATACTTCATATTTGAATGTGAAACATTTATTTTGGTTAAGATAAATTTTTGGTATTTTTTATAAGGTTTCATTTTAAATGATTTGTTAAAAATACCAAATTTTAACTCAAATTTTCTTTTTCATATAATAAATTTATAAGATTAAATTATATAATAATTTTTTTATAAATTATAATTTGATAATTATTTTATAAATTAATCCAATATAGATTATTCTAATCAATTTCACTTTGAAGTTGAGTATAAAAACATAGCAATCTTTTGGATGTTTTTAATTTAAAATCCTATAGTGTCATCCTGTCAGCCAAATAATTACTAAATTAATTTCTTCAACTTATGTGATTGTATATTGAAAAAATGGAATTTTTTTTGAATCATAATAATTTATAATTTATAACAAGGTAACAAATTTTAACCAAAAATTTAAGTGAAACCAATTTAAAATAATTACAATGATTATGAGAAAAATTAGCTTAACATAGTACTAAACGTTAAATTTAAGACCCAAAAAACTAGAAGATTTTCCAAAACCCATTTTATGGACATTATTAAGCATATAAACTTACATTATTATTATTTTGGTTTTGTATTACTATTTTTAGTTTAAAATGTGGTTAAACCTAGATTCTTTTTAAAAATGCCCAGTGTGTCATCTCCCAACCCTATAAAAGGCCACTACCTCACCCTGTTATTAACACCTCTCAAACCATTAAGGTTCTTGTAATATCACCCAATAAAATTAAAAACACCCCCAACTTCCTCACATAGACCTCAATTTTAGAAAAAATCAATCAATGCAATCATTAAAAAAAAGCAAAATGAGTTACCCGATTAAGATGTAACAACTTTTCTTGAGCCCCTTTTGTTTATTTTATTTCTACACCCCTCCACTGTCTTTATTGTATGATTATGTAAAAAACTAGTATATTAAATATATTAGGAATTTTTATTACAAGGGTTATAACTACACTTAAAAATATCTCTATATTATGGGTAATGAACATACTCTTTACGTATACAACGAACCACCACCTCTTCAAACAATTATTTTTTATTTTCACTTTACTACCTATCATGGTGGAAATTATGGTGGAATCTATAATAATATATTTTATATAGCAAAATTATTATTTATTTAATATTTTTTAATCATTTTAAAATAAAAATATCATTATACATTCAACTTGGTATAAACATGATAATTTTGTCTGAGGAAGTGGTGACTACCGCCCCCTCTAAGCGATATGATTCGTTCACATGCTACATGGAATGTACTAATGATGTGTGTAATGAATGTATATTATATATATGAAATAATAATTCTAATGGAATTATAATATATATATATATATATATATCATTTTCTTTGTTTCTTTCAATACGATAATAAAAATAGAAACAACGTTCATGCATATGTACGACTAACCGTCTCCATGAACAGTGTACTCCACTTCATTATTATATATTCCATAGATAATTATAACAAAAATATAGTTAATGTGAATGATATTTATATCATTTTTAAAATTCTAGAAATCACTATATATGTATCAGGACAAAATATATAAAAAATTAATCCACAGGTAAAGAAAAATGCGAATATTACCTGAAGTAAAACCATAACATGCGGTTGTTAAAAAGAGGGTAATATAAGATCGTAATAAATAAATATATGGTATTATATATAAAATTTGCTTCTGAAAATGTTTTATAATAAACATATATTTATTATTCATGTCATTTGAATTATTATACTGAGAATCAATACATATGGTAAGGGGATTTTATCTCACTTTTTATTTCAATGAGATGCATGCTTTATTCACCACCAATTACTTTTGTGTGATGTGTATAAATAATATATATGTATTCAATTATTATTATTCTTAAATTTATGTATATTTAAATATCCATTATATGATATTTATTTTTTGGGGTTAATGTTTCAAAATCTAGCAAAACGGTAAGACAATTTTGTCCCAAATTTCATTCGTTGAGAGATATGTTTTATTATGCACCTATATTCTTTTTAAAGGTGTATATACATCCATTTTACATGTTATAAATTGAATATAATTTATTTCATTATATTTTTAACTTCATTTCATTTTATTATCTTATATTTAGGTTATTATCCCAAATTTATTTGTGGTAAATATTTACTGAAACAATTTCATCATTTATCGAGATTATTTATAATAATGCTTCCTTTATTGAAATATTATGATCCATATATAAAAAAATTATCAATTTTCTTTTCATATGGTTATTAATGATATATTCAAATTTTAGTACCAATTTCCACTCTATTTTACTTAATATATTTATGAAAATGTTTTTATAAAAACTTGGCCGCATTTCTCACTTCGGTTAGAAGGTTTATTTATTCAAAAAACATGTTTTGAAAAATGTTTTAAGAAATGTTTTTAAATGACCCTTGAAGATAATTTTAAATGAAAAAAAAAGGAAAAATTTTATATTTTTCAATTCGTACTTAGTTTATTTCAAATTATTTTAAACGATATAGTTTAAAAAGTGTTTTCAAGCTATCATTAAAAGTTTTCAAAGAATATTCAAAGAAAATTATTTCCAAAATATCTTCAAGATTATTTCATAATATTTATAGTAAAAAAATTTTAAAAAACATTTTAAACTATTATTTATAGGTTTTAAATTTCATTTTCAAAGAAATGGTTTTCAAGAAAATTCAAGATTTATTTACATGTTTTCAAGGTTATATTCAAAGAAATGGTTTTAAAAGAATTTCAAAGATTTCATTATATGTTTTTAAATAATTTTCAATGAAATGGTTTTAAAAATTTTGTATGATTTATTTTAATGTTTTCAATGTGTTTTAAAAAAAATTATTAAATTTTTTAAAGCTTATTATGTATTTTTTAGGGAAAAATGTATTCAAAATGTATTCATTTATTCTTTATATGTTTTTAAGAAATTTTATAAGAAAATTATTTTTAAATGGATTTATGCGTTAAAAACCCCTTTTCAAAGAAGAAAGAATATTTTCCTTAAGAATTTTTTTTAAATATATTTCAAAATTATTTACCATATAATATGACATCCGTTGGTATTACTCATGCCTTTATATGAAATGATATAAAGGATACATTCATATTCTTTCTCTAAATGGGTTATGAGAAATGTCACTATATTTATAAAACCCATTTCACTTTCATGAGTGATATGATTATTAAATTTGATTTTACTTAATGAATTACACTTTTGATGAAATGATGATGAAAAATTTATCTTTTACTAGAGGTTGTTATATGATTAAATTTTTATGATACCCATTTTATTTCATGGGTTATGATATGTTTTTGTTAATCTTGTGGCACATTTATGTATGATTTCATTATGAGATGTGTGGGACCTATGTCTTCCTCCAATGTAGTGGGTAAATATTTATATCTAAATGGATTGACATGGATATAATGAGAAATGATCACAATATAGTATTATAATGTTGGAACGAGGAGTGAAATCAGTTCAGTAATACAGGGATAGAATGGGGTGCGAACCTGGTTCGGTAAAAGAATTTGTCCACTACAATGTCCTTGGTAGCAATTACATGACTACTATGGATATAATTATATATTCTTATATATCTATCACAATTCCATGTATTATTACCATGTTATTCATTCATGTCTTCTGTTCTTTATTTTCTTATGATTTATATTTTATAAAATTCATATATTTAGGTGATAAATTAGGTTTATGATCTTTGATATGAAGAGTATGATCTTATATTTACATGATAATGTTCTCATAACCATATAATCATTATTATTATTATGTATCTCCCTTGGTTAGCCTTACTAATCATATGAGCTCATCCCTTTTTATGTATCATTATCTGGGGTAATGAAGATATGTATTATTTTTTAGGTTTCCAAGAAGGGTTCAAGTTAATAAGAACCTGGTAGGAAATGATGTAGATTCATTATGTACCTATTTTTATATTTCCATGTCTCCAAAGGCACAATAAAAGTATGGTCTTTGGTTTTATTCATGTATAATGTTTATGTATTCCATAAAATCTATTTAATATTAAAGTATGAAAAATTAGGTTCTCTATAGTTGGTATCTGGGAAAAATATTTTTTAAACTTTGGAAACTAGATAACAAAAATATAGTGAGATCTACAAGAATATTTCTAAGGATATATCTAGATATTTCTCTAAGGATAAGTATTTATAAGAGTCAACATTTAGGAAATTTCTTTGAATTTGGGTAAATGATAGAGTATGTGGTTTCCAGGAAATATATCTCTTTC
The DNA here is from genome assembly GCA_963277665.1 of Viscum album. Classification (NCBI taxonomy): domain Eukaryota; kingdom Viridiplantae; phylum Streptophyta; class Magnoliopsida; order Santalales; family Viscaceae; genus Viscum; species Viscum album. Next base: position 578,886,722 of record OY728143.1, read on the forward strand.
TCGATACTATAAGTGGATATGGCTACTAAATAGGTGTTCCTAGGGGTAATAAGTCTGAAACCATTTTCCAAGCATAACTCAGGGTAATCTGTTACACAAAAATAGGTCCTATTGTACACCTACTTTAACACTCCCTAGAGATATGCTATATAAATTCAGAAACTCTTCACAAACCAACATGGAATATTTAAATAGAAGTTGTATATAAATAACCTAGTATGAACCTAGAGTGTCATAGATCAAGGAAGGTTTCATGATTAAGACACCCTATAAGAAATTCCTTTCATGATTATGTGGTTTTATTATATGATATGTGTTTCTCACCCAATGATTTCTTGTATTAGTCAATGAATAGAACTAAAATGAACATAGTTAACAATGAATGTTTCATTTGTAGAAATTATAGGAATTATGAAAACTGATATCTGAAGTGGAATTATTAGAAATTAAAAAAGGATGTTGGTATGAGTATTGGTTATAATTCTGAAGATAAAGATACTTCAAAAAAATATGTGAAAGGAATGTGATGTTCTTCCAGTATTTTTTACATTAATCATAATATGCATGATTCGATTGATGTGGAGGATCTATAATACATAATTATTATTTCATATTCTATCAAAGATTTATTAAGTAATAAATTTTTTAAGACTGATTAATGGTTTAAGAATCATGTTGGATGAATGAAGTACAATTTTTTTGGAATTAAAAGATCATGTTATATGAATTAAAAAATATATGAGTATTTTCAGTATATGTTTTCATTAAGGATTGAAATATATATTATGAAGGATAATTTCATGGAAATATTATATTTTTATTAAGGTAATGTAACCCTTAATTAATTCATGACATTAAGATAATGATATTTTCAGAAATATGTGTTAGGTATGAATTAGTAAATTGAATAGTACTCATTACCTTGGAACTAATTAGAGAAATTTTTACAAATAGATTTTTCTATCATAGATTTATGTTACAAATTATTAGATTTATGGAATATATATTCTAATATATGGAATAATGAAACAGTTATGTCTCCCCGATGTATTAATTGTAATTCTGGTTATTAAAATTTTTAATGTGAATATATGATGAGGGTATTCACATGGTTGGAATGTGACAACCATGAAATACTTTATGATACATGTGGGATCAATGTTATGATGATTTTGTAAAATTATTTAAAATGTTTTCGTTTTTCATCATTTAGAAGTGTTAGAAAGTCAAGAATTTATGGGTTTTTAGAGTTAATCTTCAGATGAAGTTTGTGAGATTAATTTATTATCTCACCACATGTTGATTCATGCACATTGGAAAACCAGCAATATCAATTTTGTGTGGATGGTAACTTAAGAGACATGTGATTAATTTTCATGGATCTCATGATCTATTTGTGCTTTAGGAATGAAATATTTAACATCATTTTTGAGAAAAAGGTAAAGTGGATCAAGTAACAACAAAGGGTGATATTTTCCTGAAATCATGAAAGTATATATTTTCATGAAAATTATTCATCTTTAGTAAAATAATATATGAATAAAATGTTATCCTAGTACCTTTATTTTTTATGTATTAGATGGTCCTTTAGTTCATCATATATTTACGGATTTCTGATTGTTAAGATTCTCCTAAATAAGTTGTATATCACTCTTTATTAGAACATTATGGTTATATTTCTTTTCCATGTATATGTTTTTACATCCAACATATGTTCTTCTATGTGGAAATATAGTTATTAGTAACTTTTGGTAACCATTATGGTTCCAACATTTTTCTTTTGAAGTATTTTTTATTATTGATTATTATAATGTGGGTTTCTATGAAAGGAACTCTATAGTATAAAACCATTAATAACTCAAATGAATTTTTATGGTGAAATTCATTTTATGATGGTTGAATATAACACCCCCATATTTTCTGAAATATATAAATTTTGAATTAATTTAATATTTTTGATATTTCTCATTTCTCACAACACTAAAAATAATTAATTTTATATTAATTCACTATGTATATATTGCATCATATGAAACAAAAAGTTTACTCTGTACTACAGAAAACATAAATTTTAGGTTTCTATATACATTATTCCAATGTTAGCATATGTTACACAAAATACTAACTTTCATTGATGTCTTGCATAACATAGAAAACTGATTGTTACAGAAAAATAATTCATAATTAAAATATTATTATTTAATAGGTTATAACATGGTCATTAAAATTCATATTATATAATTAAAAAAATTATTAATATATATAGTTTAATTCATTTGTTACCTATTATGTAGAAAAGAATATAAAAACCAAATGAATATAAAGGATCTGATTTTATAATAGACTTTTTTTGCTGAAAAAGTTGATCTATATTAATAAGTAAGATTAATTAATAATAGTTAATGATATTAAAAAACATTATATGTAATGTTTTCAAAAAATATATTTTTTATAATCATCCAATATTTTTTATAGATATAACATAAAAAACCCAATTTTCTTCTTTGAAACCAATATTTTTATAAAGGTGGTTTTACAAATTTTAATGAAGATCCATTTCAAAAATACAATTTCAGGAACATTATTTTTAATATGTCAAAATAAACTTCATTTTTTAAATAAAAACATAAAAATAAGGTTAGGATAATGTTTTGGAATATTTATATAAGGTTTCATTTTATAATGAATAGTAAAAAAATACTAAATTGTAATTCTAAAATGCATTTTCATCTAATCCATTTATAAAGTTAAATTATATTTTATTTTTTTGTAAAGTTTAATTAAATAATAAAAAATATAAATTAATATAATTTATGTCATTATAATCGATTTCAATTTTAAAATTGGTAAAAAAACATATCAAACATTTGGATGTTTTTACTTTAAAAACCCACAGTGTCGTCCCATCAACGAGATTATTTTTAAATTAATTTATTCAAATTATATGACAATAATTTGAAAAAATGGATTCCATATATTGAATAATTATAATTTATAATGTATAGTAATTTCAATTTTGTTTTTAAGCAAATATATTAGTCAAACTGAATAAAATTTATTTCAACGTTTTGGAGAAATGTTTTTTCAAAAAGTATTAAACCGTAAACATAGGACCCAAAAAGAAATAGAAACTTTTGAAAACCCCATTTTATGTCAATATTTAGACATAAACCTTCCATTATTGAGTTTTTTTATTTTTATATGAATTTATTTAGGTAAAAACGTGGGAACACCTAACATGTATTACAAAATTTCAACTATGTCCTTTCCCTTCCCTATAAAAGACCCCACCTTTCCATCTTCTTCACACCTCCAAAAACATTTATGTTCGGCGAATCACTAACCAATACACATAAAAACACCGATAAATTTCTCAAATAATCCTCCCCTTGTGGAGAAATAAATCCAATGAATCCTTTTAACACAAACCAAAAGAAGTTACATGATTATGAAGTAATGACTTCTCTCAAGCTCCTTTATTTTATTTTATTCATCCAACCATCCACTATCTCTATTACATTATTGAATAAAAACTCCAGTATAAAAAATATAGTATTATTTTTTATGATAAGTATTCATTCAACATTTATACATAGCTCCATCAAATTTGTAAAGAACATACTGTTTATGTGTATGGAAAACTACCACCTCTTGAAATGATAAATTTTTATTTTTTATTTACTACCTATCATGGTATAAATTATCCTAGAAAATATATTTATATATATTATATATTTATTTATTATATATTTATATTCTTTAATGATTTTACAACAAACATATTTATACATTTTACTTGGGGTATGTATGATACTTTTTTTGGGAAGTGTGGACTACCACCCCGTCAAAGAGATGTGATTTGTTATCACACTACATGGAATATATTAAGAATTAGTTAAGTGAATGTATATGATATATATGAAATAATAATTATAATGTAATTATAATATATATATTTATATATTTATATATATATTTATTCATATATATCATTTTCTTTTTTTATTTCAATATGACAATTAAAATGGAAAAAACGTTCATGTGTATGTACGACATACTATATCTATGAATGGTGTACTCCATTTCATAATTCATTAATCTCTAGATTTTTAAAGTAAAAATATATATAATATAAATTATATTTATTTCATGTTTTATATTTTTAATATCATGATATAAGTAGAAGTTCAAATGATATAAATAATTAAGAAACATGTGAAGAACAAATTGAATATTACCTGAAGTGAAACCTTTACATAGGATTGTTAACATGTGGGTAATATAGGGTGATAATAAAACCATATATAGTATTAGATATAATATTATTGTTCTTTAAAATATTTATAATAAATTTATATTTATTATACATGTGGTTTTAATGAGTACGATGAGACTCAAGACACAAGTTAAGGGGATTTCATCTCACTTCGTTTTCCTGAGACACATGCTTTATTCACCACCCATTACTTTTTGTCATGTGTATACTTTCAATGGATGTATTCAATGATTAAAATACTTTAATTTAGGGGTCTTTACATATAAATTATATTTTCTTTATTTCACAGGGTTAATTTTTCAAAAGCTACCAATACAGTAAGATAGTTTTTTCTCAATTTTCCTTATTTTAGACACAAGTCTTATTATACTCCTACATTATTTTTCAAGATGAAAATACCTTCATTTGACATGTTATATATTAAAGAAACTTCAATTCATTATATTTTAATCTAAATTTAATCTCTTTTTCTTACATGGATAACATGATCTCAAATTAGCACATGGTAACAGTTTATTCAAACAATATCATAGTTCATCGAGTTTATTTTTGATTATGCTTCCTTTATTGACATATTATAAACAAAATTTCATGAAAAATAATTAATTTTCTTCTAATCTGTTTATTCGTGGTATATTTATGTTTTAGTTCCATATTTCCACTCTTTTATACTTATGATATTTAAGAAAAAAATTTATGAAAATATACTCATATTTTTATCTTCATTCTGAAATATATTTTATTCAAAAATATTATTTTCAAAAAATATTTCAAATTATGCATAAATTAATTTTCAACGAAAAAAATTATTTTAAATTTTTTATGGTTTTCAAAGATTTCACTAACTGGTTTTAAATTATTTTTATAGAAATAGTTTTCAAAAATGTATTCATGCTTTAATTATAAGTCTACATAGTATTTAATAGTTTTTAAAGATTCTTTCTTATGTTTTCAAGTAATATGGTTTTCAAAAAAAATTTATATTTATTTACATCCTTTCAAAAAAATTCAAAGAAATTATTTTCAATACAATTTCAATATTTCTTTAAAAATTTTCAAATTTATTAGCAATGAAATGGTTTTCAAAAAATTTCATGATTTATTTATATTTTTTCAAATTATTTTCAATGAAATAGTTTTTAATATGTTTTCAATATTTATTTTAATTTTTTCAATGTGTTTTCAAATAAAAATGTTTTTAAAACGATTGGAAGCTTATTCAGTAATTTTTTTAAGGAAAATGGTTTTCAAAATAATTTCAATTTTTCTGTATAAATTTTCATGGAATATTCTTAGAATTTTATTTTTCAAATGGATTTTTTTCATGACAGAATGAAACACATTAATATGAAATTTAAATTTACCAATATCCTTATAGAAGAAAATGTTTTATAAATGTAGAAGATACCTTGAAAGAAAGATCAATCTCACATGTTCATGAAGGTTTTGTTCTAAGAAATTATAAGATAACATTATGTTTGTGGTAGAAACAGGTGAATAAAAGATGGAGTTGAACACCATACACACAATGATGTAGGATAATAGTTTTCCCTAAATGCTATAAGATGTCAAAGAGATGGTTGAATAGTATTTAAGTGGGAGGTTCTTAGGATTATGAAGCCTACTTTATATTATAGGTAGGTAGTTTATCAGAAGGAGGAACATTGATAAATGTTTTCAACCATGTATAAGTAGTAGAAATTGTGTTTTTAGTTTTCGTGTTTCATTTAATTAAATATGATGTTCTTATGATGTGTTGTTCATACTGGTCTATGTTTACTAGTTAGGACTCAGAATAATCCACTAGTTTCAATGATTGAGTTAGTGATGGATATAGGGGAATAGTGATGTTAATAGATGAATTACTGTACTTCTTAGATATAGGTGAAAGCTATTTATCCATATTTTAACTATTATAAAAGGGATGTGAGAATAGATTCTAATATACAATTTTCTTTGAATATATTTTTTCACCTTAGTATTAGTTATTTTAGTCCTTGTACTTTTTCCCAATATATTAATTTGGTAGTTTCTCCCATAGACATAGGATAAATGTTTGAAACATGTAATATTTATATGTATTAATTCTTTACCTATTGTTCTTACTTACTTAAATATATATTTTTCATGTTCTCAAATGAGTGAATGTGAGATACAGTTTAATAACGGTGATTAGGAGGAAGAAGAGTTCTAATTTCTAGTGTTCTAAGATATGGGGAAGTTCAATTTATTTTATTACGTAGTGTAGAACCATTTATACATAATATATCCTAGAGAACTCATGTTCTTTCATCTAAATATTTTACAAATGTTTTCTTCCCAATTGACCAAAAGTAGTTAATTTTTTTTTCAGTTTCTTATTAATTAAGGTATCAAAATGGCCATACCACATTTTTATAGAAGGTTTTTTCAGAGGATCCAATATATTATACAAGTATTCTCACCCTTACATACATAAATAATATTTTCAGGTTTTTAAGAGTGTGTTGGTGATCGAGAAATAAATTAATATATCGATGATTTGTGTTATAATTGGAGTAACTTACACATGTGCCTTATTTTAGAATTTAATATTGGAGACCATATTTATATATGGCATTTATATACATTTTGTTTTGTCTATTAGTTTATATTTTTTTTGAGATGAATGGTGGTTTATTTTTTATTATTGGGATTATGAGTTCAATTCCTCCTATTTATGTGTGATTATACCATTAGTGCTAGTCTCCAACCCATGAAATATTGGATAAAGAATTTATGGGTCACACTCATCTTAATTACCATCCAAGAAGGGGGTTCTAGTGGTATGGTTCCATGATTGTGTGCTAATAGAGCTATAAATGATAGTTAAGATGTAAATAATAGTAATGAACTAGTAATGCATGCATGTTTTTAGTAGGGACACAATATCAATCAAATATATTGTGTGATGTAGAAAGTGATACTAAAAATGAAACATGGAATTAAGGAACCTTGTGATTTTATTCAAGGACCATAATATTTATGAGTACCCTTGGTGATGTAATAAAGATTGTTTGGTAGAGACATGTACATACATCAGGATTAATTTCACTTTGGGTAAAATTTGGGTGGATTTTGGGAAGGTAAAATGAATCTATCTTAATGGTGTTAAACGAATTCCATGTTTCAGGGTTGTTGGGTTTAAATTATTCACTTATAGATTTGGTTTTTCATAACATACCATGAATGGTTTAGATTGTTGAGTCAATAAGGTTTTCCTTATGACTTTTCTATTCCTTCTTGTTTTGAAAATCACAAACACCTTTCTTTAAGAGAAATTGTTTCTATAAGGAAAATTGATTTTATAAGGAAAATTGCTTTTATAAGGAAAACTCATTTTATAAGGAAAATCTCTTTTATAAAGAAAATCACTTTTATAAGGAAAATTGCTTTTATAAGGAAAATCGCTTTTATAAGGAAAATCTCTTTTATAAGGAAAATCGCTTTTATAAGGAAAATTGCTTTTATATGGAAGATCGATTTTGTAAGAAAAATTATCCTTATCATATTTTCATTCATATATTTCTTATGTATATGTTTTAGATTCATTTCTATATTCTTGGAATCATTTGAAACATTGATATGAAACATTCTGTTTTTAAGTACCGGATTCTAGATGATAACTATAATGAAGTTTCATTCCGAATTCCGGATACGAACTATGATAATGTTCTACTCCAAATTCTGGAAATGATTTCTCATTACGAATTCTAATGAGGAATTATCATTACGAATTCTGATGACGAATTCTCATTACGAATTCTGATGAAGAATTCTCATTACGAATTCTGATGATGAATTCTCATTACGAATTCCGATGACCAATTCTCATTATGAATTCTGTCGATGAATTCTCATTCCGAATTCACCTATTAAATAGAATCTGATCATCTTTGTTTTATACACTTCAAATTTATTTAGACTCCGAAAAATTATTTTTGTTTACACTCCGAACCTTCACTCCAAACTTTTATGTCAGACATTAAACGATGTCGTAATTTTTGTTTCAATTGTTTTGTTATAAAACGATGTCATCTATTCTATTATAAACTAACTGTTGGTTAAGTTACACGTGTACAGGTCCATCTGATTTTTATGGAAAATATGACCGTTGGAAAGGAGGCCGACCTTGCCTATAAATAGGAGTTCATTTGAAAGAGCTCAATGCTGAAAGGCTGACTGATGAATAACTTCTTCGACATTGTGCATACATGCTGTTGAAGTGATTTCTAGAGAGAGTGAGGCTCTTATTAACTCTCAAAGCTTCGTACGACTCCGAATGTTGGTGATTACATTCGAGGACTTCCGGGGATAGGAAGACATATGTGTCGACTACCTTGATGTTTGAGGGCTTTTTTGCTGAGGAAGACAGAGGTTGCCAACTACCTTGAAGTTGAGGGCTTGCGGGGATAGCAATACAGAGACTCCGATCTTTGTATCGAGGGCTTACCCTGGTGTGGGTAAGACAGACTATCTTGAAAGTATAAATCAAGGGTCCTTTATCCAAGGTTGTTGGATACCCTTCTCTTTGGGTTAAAAGACTTATCTTGTTACTTGTAGTTTCACTACTTGTTTATTTCCGCTGCATTTTGTATTATAATGAAAGTATAACTTTATTATACTTCCTTACTTGTACTCTATTTCATTTAGATTCTATACGCTTTAAGATAGAATCTCATATTGTAATCTTTTGTTAATTTTCAATTTCTGGAACCATATTTCCGGAACCTACTTTCGAAATCTCTTTCCAGTTTTAAGAAAGTAGATAAGACTTAAAGTTTATAACTTCATTCCTTTTTCCATGTTTTCAATTGGTATCAGAGGTTGGAAACCTCATACTCTATACCAATCCTACAATTGGTATCAGATCAGGTCTCTAAAATACTTGTACTCACATATAAGTTTTTCTTGCTCACTTTATCATTCCGAACTTTGAACTTTCTCATTCCGAATTTTGTCATTATGAACATTGTTATTACGAAATTTTTCTACTAACAAGTTTGTGTGATAATGGTTTTTAAGCATGGAAAGAGTTAATGTTGGTTCTATTGATAATATAAATCCTACAAGTCCACCAATATTTGATGGTAATGACTATGAATACCAGAGAGATCGAATGAAGACTTTTGTTATCAATACTAGAGTGGACAACTTCGTTATGATTACTGGTGATTATAAAATTCCTGATAAGGAAGTTAGAACTTTTACTAACCAGGAAATGCTAGAGTATCAACTCAATTATAAGGTACGAAATACCTTACTTTGTTCAATGACTAGAAATATATATAGCCAAATTTCTTCTTTTGAAGCAGCTAATTATATCTGGAAGAAGATTGAAGTTACACACTTTGGAACTTCTAAAGTGATTGAAACTAGGAGAGCTATGCTTAGAGCTGAATACCATGGATTCAATTTTCCTTATGGTGAACCAATCTGTAATGTTCAACAGAGATTTATGACTATTGTCAATAGTTTACAGTCTATGGGAGAGAAAGGGTTAGATGATGAAGCACTTGTGTATAAGATAATTGATATTATGCCCAATGAGTGGGAATCCAAAAGAACTGCTATAGATGAGAACAGGAAGGTTACTCAAATTTCTCTTGATGAGTTATTTGGAACTCTTCTCCAACATGAAACAAGAATGAAGAGAGATGCTGATAACATCAAGAAGAAAAATGGAAAAGGTAGTATTGCTTTTACAACAACATCAAATCCGATGAAAGCTAAGACTCTTGAGAGAGTAAACAGATCCAAGTCTAAGAAAGTTATTTTCCAATCTGAATCTAGTGAGAGTGAAGTCTCTGAAAGTGTGTTAGAAAAACATGCTCGAAGGATGACCAAGATAGCTGGTCAGAGAAATTTACAATCCAAGTATAAGAAGAAGGAAAGGAAAGTGAGGAAAGATAGAGAAGTTACTTGTTATGAATGCAAGAGAGCGGGACATATTAGACCAGTTTTCTCTTTTTTCAAAAAGAAAGAACATAAAGAAAGGAATTCAGATAGGAACAGAAAGAAGTATTATAAAGCCAAAGCTAAGAAAGTTCTGAAAGAAAATGATACCTGGAGTGCCAGTGGTGGTGTCTCTTCAGATGAATCTTCTGATTACGAATCTTCAAGACAGAAGAATCTTGGTCTTATAGCCAGATTACCTATTGATAATCATTGTTTTATGGATAAGGTACGAAATTCTGAATCATTGACCAATGTATCATTAAATTCTAATGATACTAAGTATTATAACTCCTCAGATAAATAATCCTCTTCTGATGAAGAAAATACTTTACCTACTTATGAAGAAGTTTGTAGGTTTGCTGAACTTCTTGAAATTGAGAATTCCAAACTCAATAAAAAACTTGATAAGGAAAACTCTAGGAATAATATTCTTACAAAATAGATATCAGATCTTTCTAAAGATCTTGATAAGAAAAATACTGATTTTGAAAGTATTTCAAAAAATCTTGAGGAAGTACGTTCTGATAAGAACAAACTTTCTAAAGAGGTAGAAAAAGTAATTTCTAAGAAAGGTGTCTTTAATCCTAGCTCTAGTTCTAAAACTAATGATTTTGAGGATAAAAACATGGTTATAAAACTCAAGTCCGAAATTTTTTCCTTAAATATGTTTTTATCAAACTTTACCCATGGTAATGAAAATTTTGATAAAATGTATTCCCAAATACGACCTTTAAGAAATAAATCTGGATTTGGTTATACCCATGCAAAACCAATTTTTAGTAACAATTATTTTGTTCCTCAAAGTTCCCCATTTTGTACTAAATGTCAATGTGGTGGTCACTGGGAAAAGAATTGTTCCTTAAAAAAACCCAATCTCTAGGATTTCACAATGCTTACTTTTCTATGAAGATGTGGGTACCTAAAATTTTGTTATCTAGAAATCTCGGTTCCAAACAAGTTTGGATTCTGAAAGTCTAATTCTCTTCTTGATTTCAGGAAAATAAAGAGAATACCAGTAGCAATACATGGTACATGGATAGTGGATGTTCCCGGCGCATGACTGGTAACAAAAGCTATTTTGAAAAGATTATCAAAATGAATGGAGGAAAGGTAACATTCAGAGACAATGCTAAGGGAGAGATTTTTGGAATTGGTAATATAGTTTTTTTAGGAAACACTTTGATTTCAAATGTTCTTTTTGTTAAGGGTCTTAAGAAAAACCTCATTAGCATAAGTCAGTTATGTGATGAAGGTTACCTTGTGAATTTTAGGAATGATAAGTGCTTAGTTCACAATTCCAAGGAAGAATTTATTCTCTCAGCCAATAGGAATGAGAATGTTTAAACCTTAAATTTAGAAGACCTCAGGAGCCAATATTTACCTTACCTAAGTGAAATGGAAGATCATTCCTGGTTATGGCATAGAAAACTAGGTCACTGTAACCTTAGATACCTATATAAACTCACTAAGAAGAAACTAGTTAAGGATCTATCGGAGATTAGATTCGATTCTTCTAAAGTTCTTGATCCTTGTCAATATGGAAAGCAACATAAATCTAGTTTTAAATTGATCGGTGAAGTCTCAACAACTGATGCATTGCATTTAGCGCACATGGATATTTTTATTCCAACACAAACTGGAAGTATTGGAGGAAAATATTATGTGTTTGTTCTAGTTGATGATTACACTAGATTTACTTGGGTTTATTTTCGAACAAAGAAATCTGAAGATTTTTCTTATTTCAAAAGTTTTAGAGCTCAAGTTAAAAATGAGAAAAACCTTCCATTGAAAACTATTCATAGTGATCATGGAGTAGAATTTCAAAATTCTGATTTTGAAACTTTTTGTAGTAAAAACGTTATTACTCACAATTTTTTAGCACCTAGAACTCCTCAGCAGAATGGTGTAGTTGAGAGAAGAAATAGAATTCTTCAAGAGATAATTGGAACCATGTTGAGTGAATATTCTATACCAAGACATTTCTGGGCTGAAGCTGTAAGTACTGCTTGCTATACTATAAATCGAGTTTTGATTAGACCTTTTCTTAATAGAACTCCTTATGAGTTATGGAATGGTAGAAAACCAAGACTATCCTACTTCATGGTTTTTGGTTGCAAAGTATTCATTTTGAATACTAAAGATATCTTACATAAATTCACACCAAAATCCGATGAAGGAATTTTCTTAGGTTATTCCACAACTTCTAAAGCTTATAGAGTTGTTATTAAAAACACTTGTACTGTTGAAGAAACTGTGCACGTAAAATTTGATGAGTCTAATCCTTTTGTTTTTAAACCATCCCAGCCTACATCCTCGGATGTGTTTTCAAAAACTAATTGTCAACCATTGATATAAGAACCTTCTGATAAGGATAATGTTCAGGAATATACTTCTGAAACATTTACCCCAGAAGACTTCCTACCGTATGTTGATGAACATGCTTTTCAAAACCCAAATCAGGTGTTTCTTAAGAATCATCCCAGTGATAGTATCATTGGTGATGTAAATGAACCTGTAACAACTAGAAGTTCCTTAAGAAATAAAGTTGAACATCTAGCATTTCTTTCCCAATTAGAACCTAAAAGCACTGATGAAGCTTTAGGTGATGATGATTGGATCAATGCCATGCAAGATGAACTAAATGAATTCGAAAGGAATAAAGTCTGGAACTTGGTTGAAAGACATAAGGAAATTTCTGTTATTGGAGTAAAGTGGGTCTTCAGAAACAAATGTGATGAAAATGGAGTCATAGTAAGAAATAAAGCTAGACTTGTTTCTAAAGGCTATAATCAGCAAGAGGGAATAGACTATGAAGAAACCTATGCTCCAGTAGATAGACTTGAATATATCCGTATTCTACTTCCCTTTGCAGCATTCATTAATTTTAAACATTTTTAGATGGATGTGAAATGTTCTTTTCTTAATGGTTATGTCCAAGAGGATGTTTTTGTTGAACAAACTCCTGGCTTTGAAGATACAAAACATCCTGGTCATGTTTTTAGACTTACCAAAGCTCTGTATGGTCTTAAACAAGCCCCACGAGCATGGTATGATAGACTCACTGGATTTTTTTTGCTTCAAAATAACTATGTTAAGGGAAATGAATATCCAACGCTTTTTATAAATAAAAATTAGAAAAATGTTTTGATTGTTCAAATTTATGTTAATGACATCATATTTGGTTCAACTCAGCAATCTTTAACCGAATCTTTTGCAAGTATAATGAAATCTGAGTTTGAAATCAGTATGATGGGTGAGTTAACTTTTTTCCTTGGTTTTCAAATTTCTCAAAAACCAGAAGGAACCTACATATCTCAACATAAGTATATTTAAGATCTTCTCAAAAAGTATGGTTATGACAACACTAAGAGTATAAGTACTCCTATTGGTACCTCAAACACTTTAGATCTTGATGAAGCTGGGAAACCAGTAGATCAACTATATTTTAGAGGTGTGATAGGAAGTTTACTTTACCTAACAGCTAGTTGACCAGACTTAATGTTCTTAGTATGCTTATGTACAAGATATCAATCCAATCCTAAGGAATCTCACTTAAAGGCAGTAAAAAGAATTTTTCGCTACCTTAAAGGAACCATGGATCTAGGGTTATTTTATACTTCTAGAAATGATTTTGTTCTCAAAAGCTTTTCTGATGCTGACTTTGGTGGATGTAGAATGGATAGAAAGAGTAAATCTGGAACATGTCATTTCTTAGGAGATTCATTAGTTTCTTAGTCCTGCAAGAAGCAACATTCTGTAGCACTCTCTAATGCTGAAGATGAATATGTAGCAGCTGGAAGTTGTTGTGCTCAATTGTTGTGGATGCAACACACACTCACAGACTATGACTTGAGTTTTACAAAAACTCAAATTTTGTGTGATAACACAACTGCCATTGCCTTAAGTAAGAACCCTTCACATCACTCTCGTTCAAAACACATAGTTATTAGGCATCACTTTCTTCGGGATCACACACTAAAAAGAGATATTATTCTTCAGTTTATTGGAACGCCAGATAAACTTGCTGATATTTTCACAAAATCTTTGCCTTCTGATAGATTTTAATACATTAAATAAAAGTTAGGAATGATAACTATAAGGTAATCATTATTCATTAAATTTCTGTTGAAAAAAATCTCCTTACAATAATAAACTCCTTTTCATAGGGGGATTACATTTGATTGTTAGAGTAACTAAATTTTTCAAAGATAGTTTTTCAAACTTTTCGGAACAAAAATTCAGGAATAGGAATTTCTAGAACAAAAATTTTCCAGAACGGATATCTTTGTATAGAAGACTTCGGGAATGGAAATTTTCGTATTGAAAACTACCAGAATGGAAATTTTCATATTGAAAACTTCCGGAATGGAAAATTTCGTATGGGTGTTTCGATAATGAGATTTTCTTACCGAATCTTTCATAATGAGCTTTTCGTTTCTAAATTTTATATTTAATGAAATTTTTTGTACTGAGTTTTCCGTACTGAGTTTGTTTTTCATAGTGAGTTTTGCGAACTATGTTTTTTTCGTAGTAAAGATTTTTTTGTAGTTTTCTTAAGAATTCTACCCATTACAAATAATCCTCCTAAGCCAATCTGAAAGTTATGATTTCCTTACTCAAGTTTTCGTAATCATACTTTACTTGATGCCATTTTCTTATATTTTGTTTTCGGATTATAGTTTTCTTAATTCTTTGTTTTAATAAAAACCTCAAAAGATCGGATTCAGGTTTTCTTGAGAATTGGTTTTCAACCGTCAGATCTGATCTCAGCTTGTCACAACCGTTAGATCAACTGAGGAAGTTGAACCGTCTTCTCGTTGCCTATATAAAGGGGACCCCAAATGGTTATCCCACATCGATTTTCAAGCTCCAGTGTCTAGAAGCTCTGCCTCTCCATTTTAAAGCCGTTCCGAACATCAGATTTCTCCATTCCGAACATCTCAGAGGTCTTCAGATCCGAATGTCAGTGGAAGTAGCTTCTCAAGACATGTCTTCCCATAAGCTGATTTCCAAGTGGTTAGTATATAGAGAATTGTTGGTTCATCCCGATTTCTTCAACAAGTATGATTCTCTTATATCCAAGAACATAAAGCTTAACGGATGGGAAGATGTTGCTATATCCAAGCCCAGAAATCAAGATTTGGTTTATTCGGATTTTCTTATAGAGTTCTATGAGAAATTTTCCTTCTATAAAGAATATGGAAAGGGGAAATTATCATTTAAGTCTTATGGAAAGACATATAAGCTTTCCTATGCCAAGGCAACCAGCTTGGTAGGGCTGAACAATGAAGGAGAAGTTGTGTTCATTTCTCATGTTTTTCCAGATTCAAAGGGAAGCTTCGATAAAGAAAACGCATTAGAGACTCTTGGACTAGCAGATGACAAGGCTCCGAAGATTAATTCTCTATCTACAAATTTCCGGATTCTAGAATTATGGGTAAAAGGCCTTATCGTACCGAGAAAGGGTGACAACGATAGTATGAAGAAGAGTGAGAATTATATTCTAGATTTTCTGATAAATATGAGGAAATTTAACCTGATGAAACATATTCTTATTACTCTTGAGAATGCTAAGAAAGGGAATCTGAGGGCTCAGATCATAATGTATCCAGCAATCCTCTCAAAGTTTATAGTTCGGTGTCTTGAGTCCTTCAAGGAGGCTTGCAAGTCTAAGCCAAGAGTTTGCATGATTATATTGGTGAGTGATGATACTCTCAAAAGAATGGATGTAGACTTCGACAAGAATACAGGTCAGTTTGTTGTTTTACCTGCTCGAGAAGAAACGGTTCCGAAAGTTGTTGAACCTGAATCCTCTAATCCAGTGAAGAAGAGGAAGTTGAAAGAAGTTGTAGTTGAAGCATAGAATCCCAAGTCTAAGGAGGTTCATTCCGCACCTCCAAAACCGAAGAAGAAGAAAGCTTACCCAGATGAGGTAGTTTCTAAGTGGAGGGAAATTAAAGAGAATATAGTGCAAGGGGAGCCTCAGTTTGGCCTGGATCCTGCGGAGGCTAAGGCCTTGAAGGAAAGAACTACAGATGAGCTAGAAAAACAAGTAAAAGAAAATAAGATTAAGAAGAAGATGTCTGAAGCTGAGGTAGCTCAGACTTTGTTGAAGTTTAATGAGATGGTTTCAGCAAACATTCCTGTTCCGAGATCTTTTTTCCTTGGAATCTCTACCTGAGACTCCAGGAAGAAACTATGTTGCTTCGGAAGAGGCAGTGGAAAATCCTGTTGAGGAAGTTGAGCAGATAGATCAAGTGGAAGAAGAAGAAGCATTTGCTGAAGGTAGTGGTGACACCGGAGATGTTTTGAAACAAGTAGATGATTATAAGGGGACACCTTCGGAACATTTTTCACTCCGAAATTTAGAAGCTGAGTCTTCTATGTTAGTCACTCCAGGAAAGGATGAGGAGAAAGGAGAATAAGAAATATCCTATCATGCAGAGGAAGAACAACTTCTACATGATATTGCTCAAATGGAGAACGTAGAAGGTGGTGCTCAGAAAGTTGTTGATGATGAAGACAATGTTGTTCAAGTGTCTGACAGTGAAAAGAGAAATCCAGAACAAGAAACCATTCCAAAAAATAACAAGGGAAAGCAACCTGTTATTGATACCCCGAGCTCAATAGTTGTAAAGAAAATGGATGTTGGTGATTCTTCTAAGATGAAGGTTGAGCATTTTGAGGAAGAAAATTCTCCAAGCAAAGTCTCGGATTCAGAGTCATCTTCATTGGGGCATGAATTTGTTGTTCAGTCTTTAAAGAAGTTGGTAGGTTCTATTCTGAATTTCTCAAGTATTGATTCTAGATGTCAGATGCTCCAACATGCTGTGAATCAGAAAACAGACTTCGTATCCACGGTTATGAAAAAATGTGTTGACATAGAGGCTCAGTTCAAAACTTTCTTTGTTAGCTATGAAGCTCATAAAAGATCTTTCAAGAGGATGACTAGTTGGTCTAGAAAGACTGTAGAAGGGATGAGGCTCTTTGATGAATTCCAAGATAATGTGAAGGATGCCTTTGAGACAGAAGACAGGAAGATAAATGAACATACTTCATCCTTTGATGAAAAGTTGACAGATGAAAAGAATTTCTGGATTCAAGAAGTCAGAGATCTGAATGGGAAGCTGAATTCTGTTTCTCAAAACTGGAAGTATGAAAGGGATCATCGGATTGAGTTTGAATAAAATATCTTAAAGAAAGAACAGATCTTGAAGGCTCAGGAAGAAAAGATTCAAGCCCAGGAAGAAAAGAATGAAGCTCAAAATGCAAGAATTGTTGTGTTAGAGAAGCAAGCCGAGGAAGATCATAAAGACTAGAAGAATATAAAGACTATTCTTAAGGGTCTCATGGAGATGGAAAAAGATCCAAAATAAACAGATACGATCTTTTGTTGTATCTAAATTTCTTTGTTGTTGAGTCTTCAAACTTAATGAAAATTGTTCTTGCTCATTTCTTTTGTTGTTGCTACTAATTTTTCAGGTACTTTGTTATATTTTCCATTCCCTCGAATTCTTTTTGAAAATCACAAAGGGGGAGAAGGAAAAGAACCCTAATAAAGGGGGAAAAAGAATCTTAACAATGGGTGAGAAAGAAAACAAAATCTAATAGAGTTTATCTAAGGGGGAGTTTTTCATTAAAGAAGACTTTCTTATTCTTAATGAAATATCATTCTGGAAATCTAGAATACGATCCTTAGTGTTTCAAAGCCTAAGGGGGAGTTAGTTGTATTTATCAACATCTATAAAAAATGGTAGATAAGACTTAATTTTTTCTTTCTTCTTAGACATTCTTTTTCATAGGGATATTTGTGCCTTCCAAAAAGGGGGAGATTGTTGAGTCAATAAGGTTTTCCTTATAACTTTTCCATTCTTTCTTATTTTGAAAATCACAATCACCTTTCTTTAAGAAAAACCGTTTCTATATGGAAAATTTCTTTTATAAGGAAAATCGCTTTTATAAGGAAAATCGCTTTTATAAGGAAAATATCTTTTATAAGGAAGATCGCTTTTTTAAGAAAAATTATCCTTATTATATTTTCATTGATATATTTCTTATGTATAAGTTTCAGATTCATTTCTATATTCTCAGAATCATTTGAAACTTTGATATGAAACATTCTGTTTTATGTACCGAATTCCAGATGATAACTGTAATGAAGTTTCATTCCAAATTCCGGATACAAACTCTGATAAAGTTCTACTCCGAATTCTGGATACGAATTCTCATTACGAATTCTGATGAGGAATTCACATTACGAATTCTGATGAAGAATTCTCATTTTGAATTCTGATGACGAATTCTCATTACGAATTCTGATGATGAATTCTTATTACGAATTCTGATGACCAATTCTCATTACAAATTCTGTTGACGAATTCTCATTCTGAATTCTCATTCCGAATTCACCTATTAAACAGAATCTGATCATCTTTGTTTTATACACTCCGAATTTATTTGGACTCCGAAAAATTATTTTTGTTTACACTCCGAACCATCACTGCGAACTTTTCAGTTAGAATTTAAAAGATGTCGTACGTTCTGTTTCACTTGTTTTGTTATAAAACGATGTCGTCTATTCTGTTATAAACTCACCGTTGGTTAAGTTATACGTGTACATGTCCCTCCGATTTTTAAGGAAAATATGACCATTGGAAAGGAGGCCGACCTTGCCTATAAATAGGAGCTCATTTGAAATAGCTCAATGCTGAAAGGCTGACTGATGAATAAATTCTTTAACATTGTGCATACATGTTGTTGAAGTGATTTCTAGAGAGAGGGGCTCTTATTAACTCTCAAATATTTGTGCGACTCCGAATGTTGGTGATTACATTCAAGGACTTCTGGGGATAGGAAGACAGAGGTGCCAACTACCTTGAAGTTCGAGGGCTTCCTTGCTGAGGAAGACAGAGGTTTCCAACTACCTTGATATTGAGGGCTTGCGGGGATATCAAGACAGAGACTCTGATCTTCGTATCGAGGGATTACCCAGGTGTGGGTAAGACAGACTTTCTTTAAAGTATAAATCAAGGGACCTTTATCCAAGGTTGTTGGATACCCTTCTCTTTGGGTTAAAAGACTTATATCTTTTTACTTGTAGTTTCACTACTTGTTTATTTCTGCATCATTTTGTATTATAAGGAAAGTATAACATTCTTATACTTCCTTACTCGTACTCTGTTTCATTTAGATTCTATACACTTTAAGGTAGAATCTCATATTGTAATCTTTTGTTAAGTTTCAATTTCTGGAACCAGATTTCTGGAACCTACTTTCGAAATCTCTTTCTAGTTTTAAGAAAGTACATAGGACTTGATGTTTATAACTTCATTCCTTTTTTCTTGTTTTCAATTGGTGTTAGAGGTGCTGTGAATTTTCTTAGTTTAACTTTGTTAAACTTAGATCTTTACTTTGTTTAAAAAAAATTTTAATGTATACAATTCACCCCCCTCTCTTGTATATTGAGCATCCACATCATTATTTCGATCGTACATAGATAATAGGGGTGTAATGTGATGATTCAGTTGACTAGGATAGGGATGAACTCACTGGGGATGATGATTCACGAAGAAGGATGCAATGGAAGTTCCCTTTTCTAAACTAGGTGAAGTATAATGGGGGTGTCAATGTTTAGAAGATACATAACTGTTTAGTGGATTTGGATATTTCTTTTAGTTTTATCCATTATAGAAAAAATCACTAAATTACATTGGCTATCAATCATAAGAGAGGGGATTCATGTTAGTGGTGGTTCATAATTCTTGGGAGTGTAGGGAGTTGGTAGTTTCCTGGAAATATTTATCAATAAAGTTTCAATAAAATTTTGTTTCTTGAATTATGATGTTAGTTATGTGGTAGGAAACTCATTCCCTTTAATAAGAGAATATATGATTGTGAGATCTCAAGATTCAATTCAAGATCCTTCTTCGACCCCCACCCTAAGCTTTTCATGGATGAGTACGTTATAGTGAAGCATTTTGATGTGTATTTTCATCTTACTTTTTTTCATAAGGTTACCTAATTTACATTTTATATGTATCTATAGGTTTTTTACATCAAATTATAATGATGGGATCCATGCATAGATGATATTATCTCATAACGAGAGTCATCAGTGATTACCAATGAGAAGATTTGCAGATGGGGGATCTCAGATTATAAGGTAGTTAAGGTTTTTTTTATGTGAGTCATCCTCAATGGTATTATTATTTCTATTATTAAGATGGTAGTTCTCATGCACCCACTAAGATCTCTATTATAATTTGTTTTTCTTATGGAGGTTAGGTTAATTTTATGTTCCCTAACCATAACATTTATGGTGGCTAGTGTAGCATGGGCAGTGAACTTATTGTTTAGTCTCTTTAGATGTTTTCCCAGTGGCCTCATCTTCATTAGGGTTAGCATGATTTCTTCTAGTCATGTGTAGATAAATTACATTATGGAAAAACCCATTATTTCATTCATCCTCATGAAAATAATACAAATGGTGGTGATCAATGAAAATTTCATGAGGGTCCCGAAGGTAGTGGATAAGGGAATGTATAGTTGTATTCAAGGGAGATTCTATTGTTAGATGGGAAAAATATTTTCCAAGGTATAATATTATTATCTTTACAATGGTATTCAATTTTTTTATTTTATAAGATTACATTCCTTTATATCACCTGATTTGGTATGTGCTTTGGGACTCATGTTGGAGAGACTTTTGATGCCCCTAATGTTGTATAAAAACATTAGAGTTCGTTCTAGTTTGTCTGATGTATGTCAAGGTTGTGGGGTGATGATAGGGTAGTATCAGTCATTAATGGATTTTCAATTTCTATAGATACAACATTATAATTTCATTCATGAAATAGATTATTTTTAATGTGCATGTGAAATCATTGATTACATTTGGGGGAGAATTATTGTTTTGTGAAAGATGGTGTGAAATGTTCATTGGTGAGTCATACCATTTAATGGGGAATAAGATCTTGGAGCTCTTTTCTTCTTTTCCAGTTGAGTTTAAATTATGCCTAACATGGGTTTAGGAGGAGTTATTTATTAGGGTTTTCAATGGGTTTCAATATTTTTTTTCTATGAATAGCATGTAATTCTACGCCATCGACATTATATCATTTTTGAGAAAGAGTGGTAACCTGGTGTCTTTATAATTTTAATGGACCTTAAGCAAATGGAATCTTATAAACTAGGGGAGCCATGATTTTTATCAATGATTTTATATCAAAGGGTTTAATAATGTATATTTTTTCATTTTTTGGTTTCTAGTGTTTATTTCAAACCAGGATTTTGGTATTCTGTGGTTTTGGATAGACTACTAGTAATTGAATCTAATGAGGGTCAAGAACCATTATCCACTTTCAAGAATTAATGATTTTTCTGATTAGTTTAACAGATCCAACTATTTATCAAATATAAATCTAAGGTATTGATATCATCAGAGGATGGTGAAGGGTGAAAATATCTATAAAATTATTTTAATTATAAATAAAAGATTTTTGAGTTTTTAATTATACTCATTGGTTTCATGAAAACCCCAATTGATTTAATGGGACATTCGAACTCTGTATTTTATGAGTTCTTAAATTGATTCCTGGTAGTTTTATTTGGAAAAAATATCGTATATTCAATGTCATTTGATGACAATATTAATCATGGGATGACTATTTTGGATGTCATCCTACACCATAAAATTTATGGTATATTTTACAAGTAAAACTTTTTGACATGTGAGATCATTTAATTAGGCATTTATTTTCTCAGTAGGGAGTAGTATGTGACCCTTTTAAGATTTACATTGTTTCTCTTGGATAATTCAATGAATGTGATATATTTTCAAAGATTTTGTGGCCTTTCTATGTATTATAGAAGGTATGTATATGGATTATCTTTTATTTTATCACCTATCATGTCATTGAAATACAAGGATTATGAATTCATACGGAATGAACAATGATCAAAATCATTCCACTACCTAAAGGAATGTTTTTTGATTATATTGTTCAATAGTTTATATTTGAAGGAAAAATGTTTGATGTTTTCTGTGATACTCCACACTCATAAAATATTATACATTTTATTAAAGGGTGTGAAATTCATAACAAAGAGTTTTAATGATATTAGAATTAGTAAATGATGAATTCATCACCACGTATAGTAATATAATATTATCGGGGAGATAAGACATATTAAAGTAAATTTTTAGAGAGACATCATGATCACCTTGAAAAGAAAGGAAGTTATATATCACTTTTATATTATTCCATGTGTGAAAATATCTAAATATAAATGTAGTAATAGTCTACAAATTCTAATATATTAGGTGATATAAAAATAAATGAGGAAATACCCTTATAGAAATTGGATTACCAAGGTAGAATCTAACTCATTTATAGATAAATAAATGTGATAGTGTTTTCGTGATGTAAGGGCACATACCTCTCCAGTCCATTCATTGTGAAAATATGGTGTTTTAGGTGTTCTGGTAGCTGAAGGTGACTTATCCGCAACACTTTTCCAATTTTCCCTTTTAGTGAACAGTTCCATCAGTGAACAGTTCCAACAGGTGACAGTTGTGAACAGTGCATCGAAAACCTTCTGTGAATAGTGGCATCAGTGACCATCGTTGAATAGTTCCAATGGTAGACAGTTGTGAATAGTGCATCAGAAACCTTATGTGAACAGTGCCAACGGTGAACAATTCTATCGGCTACCTTTAATGGTAACCTCTCTTTTCTATGCCAAATTTCCAATTCTATGAATAGTCCCATTGGTGAACAATGTTCTATTGATGAGGTTCGAATGGTGAGGTTCATGAACAGTGTTATATCGGTGAGGTTGATGAGCAGTGTTATAATGGTGAGGTTCATGAATAGTGTTCTAACGGTGAGGTTCATAAACAGAGTTCTATTGACGAGTTTCATTAACAATGTTCTATTAGTGAGGTTCTAACGGTGAGGTTCATGAACAATGTTCTATCAGTGAGGTTCAT